>JARBWK010000010.1:61561262-62161262 GCA_030556195.1 Anolis apletophallus | reverse complement strand
TTCCAGAGTCTGGGGGGGACTAGAGGGCACTCCCTGAAGCTCCAAGGTAGGAAAATTAGGACTAATAAAGGGAAATATTTCTTCACCCAGAGGGTCATTGGGTTATGGAACTCACTTCCAGAAGAGGTTGTGACAGCTGTCAGCCTGAACAACTTCAAGGCAGGATTAGACAGATTCATGGATACCAAGTGTATCGGTAGTTACTGAAAAGGACATTCAAGTGCCATCCCGGAGTTGGTTGAGGTAGGCAGGATTTCCCTGGGTACTGGTTGTGGGGGGTCGGGAGCAGGTCAGGGTTTTGCCCTCCCTTCTGCTCGAGATCCCCGTGTACAACTGGTGGGCCACTGTGTGATACAGAATGCTGGACTAGATGGGCTGAGGTCCGATTCAGCATGGCTCTTCTTATGTTCTTATGTTCTTATGGTTTACTGACTCTCAGCCCACAGAGCGCCACACATGCTAAATATATATTGAACTTGTGATACATGTAGTAGGACTCAGATGTATAGACAATTGGATATATTATATTTGATACTACAGATAGAGCTACCACTCTCCTATAGATTGTGTATGCTTAAATGCGAACGTATAAAATATAAAAATTGATTGTTGACGGTTTTCACATATTGTTAGATTTCTACTTTTGCACCCGTGTGTTCCTTAGTCAGAGTTCTAATGTCATTTTCCCAGTGATGCTTCTACCTATGTTTTGGATGTAACATTTTCCATACTTCTAGTTGCAACCTCATCTGGTTCCTCACACCCACGCTTTTCCCAAAGGCAAATCCTTTCATGCCAGTGTGGGCAGAGGACAAAAGGAGGGCACAGCTGAAAGAAGGTTTGCTAGTAGCAGCTCAGATCTCAAAGTGGCTGTGCTGGGGAGCACTACTGAGAAATCAGTGATGCAGAGGATGATGAGAGTAGAAAATGGTTTATGGCTCTGGATGCTGTAGGAAGAGAGGCAGTTTTGCTCTCCAGAGAGCTAAAACCTTCCAAGTGCTTGTTCCTTCTAAACAGATTAGCCGGAAAAATCTGGAGGCAGTTATGCTGTTTTGACAATTATGACAAAACGCACACTTGTGGGAGTTCTGGCTGTACTGATGGAGACTTTCTGGGAATTGTAGTCCAAAAAAAGAAACCCGTAGGCGCTCTACTTTGAGGGTTTATGGATGTCTTTGTTTGGTCTAATGAAAGTTGAGGTGAAGTGGCAGGCCCGGATTAGCGGACTGTGCCGCCCTAGGCCCCCCTGTCTAAATGCCGCCCCACCTCCACCTCCTCCTCCCGTGACCGAAAGGAAGGTGCGAGGAGGAGGAAGGGAAGTCCCTCCCTCCTCCTCCTTGCTGCCTGGGCCGCCCCCTTGCAAAGGAAAGAGGCGGCCAGGAGGAGGAGGAGGAGGAGGAAGGGAAGCCCGCTGGCGGGCATGCCTGCGCATGCATGCATGCCAGCCGGCGGGGCGGGGCTTCCCTTCCTCCTCGCCGACGCCACCTCCTTCCTTTGCAAGGGGGCGGCCCAGGCGGGCGATGGCGAGGGGAGGGCATCATTCCCTCCTCCCCGCCCCCTCGCAGCGCTCTCCCCCCGCCCTCTCCCGAGGTATGATGACTCTCTCAGGAGAGGGTGGGGGGAATACGCTGCGAGGGGGCGTTTTTTAAAAAAGTTTTCGGGGGGCCGAATCCGTTGCCCCCCAAAATCTGCTGCCCTAGGCCATGGCCCAGGGTGGCCTTATGGGTAATCCAGGCCTGTGAAGTGGTTTCTAAGGCTAGGTCCTCAAACATTATTGAATGTCATGTCCCAGAACCCTTGCATATGTGATATGCTGGCCACAGAGGGAAAACAAAATCTGGAAACTGATCTTTGGAAACAACCTCTTGTCTCGTCATCTAAATATAAGATATACATTGGGGTTAATGGCTATTTTACTGTAAGACATATTGCTGTGAGAGGAAGGGAAAATTTCAGACACTTTCTACTTACACAATCATGACTCAAGGCATTGCTCAGCCTGTAAATGTCTAGTTTTCTTTTTGCTGTTTTCAGACACAAACTGGTTTGGCTGTACTAACTGATGACTGATGCTGGGGAATGCATGGCAGGAGTAAGTTCCTTTTGGTTATTTTGGACCCCTGAGAACATTTTGATACTACTCTCATACTACAATTGCAATCCACTTTAACTGCCATGGTTGCTCTTACAGTACTTTGAGATTTGTAGATTGATAAAGCACTAGAACTCTCCTGCAAATAATTCTAAATATCTCATCAAAGTATAGATCCTAGGATTCTGGGGACTGTAGTCATGGTAGTTTAAAAGTATTATGTGTGAAAAACACATAAGGAAGGACCTTAAGATCATCCGTCGAGGCCCTGCTCTTGGTCCCACCACCATTTCAGTTGTGTTTGGTGGGGATAAGAGACAGAGCTTTCTCTGTAGTTGCCCCTCGGCTGTGGATCTCCCTCCCTTATGAGATTAGATCTGTCCCATCCCTCCTGAACTTCCGGAAAAACTCAAATCCTGGCTGTGGGATCAAGCGTTTGCAGAATATACTGATTTACTGGTGAATATAAGGTTTTAGTGGACCACAATGGACTGATTTGGATGACGATTTGAACCAGCAAACTGATTTAATGTATATTTATAACTGTTTTTAATGTATGCTAATTGTATTTTATGTTATGCTATTATATTGTGTTGGCATTAAATAGGTGCCGATTAAAAGCCGCCCTGAGTCCCTTTTTGGAGGTTGAGAAGGGCACGGTATAAATGTTCTAAATAAATTAATAAGAAAGATTCTGTGTTTCTGTACTAAATGTAAGGCCCTTAAACAAGCTTAAGAAATCTACCATCTTCACGTTCGGTTTTTGTAATTTCAAAACCAAACAACCCAAAACATTCCTATTCTTTTATCACACTTGGGGATCTTTCATACTACATAGTTATAGTGCTGTGGCCTCAAATTAGCTGTCATGGCAACATCCTATAGAGTCCTGGGATTAGAGAGAATTCTCCTAGATTATGTCTGATCTTGAGAAGTGAATTAGGGTCAGCTCTAGTTAGGATTTGAATGGGAGATACCAATGAAGACTAGTGCTTTGGACAATTTTTCGGAGATGAATTGGCAAAACTACCTCTGAATACTTTTTGCCTAAGAAAATCATATGAAATTCATGGGGTCAACATAAATTGACAGATAAGATACACATACAGAAAGAACTCTGAGCCAGAGAACTCCTTGAGTGCCTTGTTAAACTGTGATTTTTGGAAAGCCATGGCAGTTCAAATGGAATCACAGTGCTATAACTGAGTATTTTGGAAAGGCCTCTTTCTTTCCATGCCTAGGCTGCTTGTATATGGACTGTCTTATGACTTTATTTATTTATCTATCTATCTAGTTACCATATTTATACTCCACCCTTCTCACCCCAAAAGGGGACTCAAGGCAGCCTTACAACAGGTAGCAATTTGATGAATATACACATCTATTAAAAATAAACAATTACAATTAAAACCAATGAATATAATATCAATTAAAACCATGGCATCCAAATCATAATCCAGAGCTGTTCCATTTGTCAATCACATATATTCATGATCACTTATTGCACTGCTCCAATTACTTATCAAAAGCTTGGTCCCAATGCCACATCTTAAGTTTTTTTCTTCCTGAAGGTCAGGAGAGAAGGGGCCAATCTAATTTCATTGGAGAGGGAGTTTCACAGTCTCTCGTCCCCGCCAGTCACGCCTGTGAAGGAAGCAGGACCGAGAACAGGACCTATCCTCACAATCGTAATCTCCAAGATGATTCCTAGAGGGAGATACATTTCGACAGTTAAGTTGGGCCAGAACCATGTAGGGTTTTATAGGCTAAAGGCAGCACTTTGAATTGTGTTCAGTATTTATTTATTTACATTTATTTAAAACTTTGTATATCCTGATCTTCTCTACCTCTGTGGAGGGACTCAGACAGTAGCAAATTGGCAACCAGTGGAGCTGATGCAACAGGGGGGTTGTGTGCTCTCTGTACATTTCTCCGGTGAGGAACCTGGCTGCCACCTGTTGGACTACTTTGAGGTTCTGAACAGTCTTCAAAGGCAACCTCACATAGAGCATGTTGCAGTAGTCTATTTTCAATGTAACCAGAGCATGAACCACCATGGCCAAGGTATGGGTGCAACTGGCACACAAGTTTTAATTGTGCAAATGCCACTGCCAAAAGCTGAGGTTCCAGGCTCAGCAATGAGTCCAGGAGAACTCCCAAGCTGCGACCCTGCGTCTTCAGGGGGAGTGCAACCCCATCCAACACAGGCTGTAACCCTATACCCTGTTTGGCCTTACGACTGACCAGGAATACCTCTGTCTTATCTATATTCAGTTTCAATTTGTTTGCCCTCATCCAGACCGTCATAACAGCCAAGCACCAGTTCAGTACCTGAACAGCCTCCATAGCAGCAAGTGGAAAAGGGCAAAAGAGTTGGACATCATCTGCATACAGATGACATTGAACTCCAAAACTCCAGATGACCTCTCAGTGCCTTCATGTAGATGTTAAACAACATGGGGGACAGGACAAAGGCTGTGCAGAATTTGATAAAAATTATTTTAGATGATTTTATCAAATTCTCTTAATTCCTGTTAAAGAGCATGTATTTTGTGAGCTTATTGACAACAAATCCTCACACAAACCTGCTACAGAAATGTTGGGTTTTCCCCTTTGGTATATAGTGATTTGTATTGTAAACATAGTCATTTCTCACATTTCTTTCCCAGAACACACTTTCTCGCACTCCTGTCAGTACAGATATTTGAAACCATCGTTTTTCCTTGCTTTACATTTCACTGGTTGTGATGCATGCAGCCAGAAGATGTAATATCATGGGCAAGCTGAGGAGAGACCAATGATTGTGCACAACTGTTCTGCACACATCTGCATATCCCCTGATAGGGAAGAAACAAACAACAGCTTTGCTAGTCAGGAGGGATAAAAGATAACAGCAAAGCAAGCTCAAAAGCCTCCTCTAAGTACAAACAGCAGGGTAGAAGACAAGCTGTCCAACATGCATCATATCAAAAGAGACAGGTTTCTTTTTGACAGCCAAAGGGCACATCAATGCAATATGTGGCTTGACAATATAGACGTATAGTGCTTCTGGACACTGGGCCCTATGAGCACAGCTTGAACCCAACTGAAGGGAGGGAGAAAACAGGTCAGAAACCCTTTCCAAACATGCATAATCAGTCATGCATTTAGAGGAATATTAAAATGTCTAACAAGTGACAGGTTTCTAGGAGAATTGCTTGGTTTTAAGACCTACGAGCACTGAGTTGCTTTTAACGGATTTTGCCTGGATAATTGGTGTTCATATCAAAGACCATGGAGGGTTCGTGAAACCTGACAGTAAAAACTTAGTGGATGTGCACACAGTGGATATAAAACACACATTGATGCATTGTCTGTACTAATTAGGAATGACCATAACCTCGGGCATAAGTATGACATAAATATGAATAGGTTAGGTAGGGTAAAGGTTTTCCCCTGACATTAAGTCCAGTTGTGTCTGACTCTGGGGGTTGGTGCTCATCTTCATTTCTAAGCCGAGGAGCTGGCGTTGTCCATGGACACCTCTGTAGACACCTCCAAGGTCATGTGGCTGGCATGACTGCATGGAGTGCCATTACCTTCCTGCTGGAGTGGTACCTAGGCTGGCAAAAGCTGAGGCTAACAGCGGGAACTCACACCGCTCCCTGGATTCAAACCTGCGACCTTTCAGTCAAGAAGTTCAGCAGCACAGCGCTTTAACCCACTGCACTACTGGTGGCTATAAGTATGAACAGGGAAAAGGAAAATAAGTTTCCATCTCTCTGTGCTGGGGGGCAATCTGACACTTGTGGCTTCTACTATTATAAAGGTACCATAATAGGAATCAACATGCCTAAACTCATTCACAAATCCAAAGGACTTTAGATAGGATGGTTAGATCTAAAAGAAAAGTGGAGAGCAGAAGAAAAAACTGCCTGTTGGATTAGACAGTGGGCCCTTGGATATATGCTGGGGTTTAGCTCCTTAGCCCCACATGGATACCAAAATCTGTGAACACTCAGGTCCCATTATATACAATGGTACAGTAAAGGGGTATTTCTTATACAAAATGACAAATCAAGATTTGGGGGTTTTTTTTCTTTTTCAAATCATGGATGCAGAATCTACAGATACGCAGGTGTGACTGTACTGAAATGTGGTCAAGACTGTTGGCTTCCATGTCAGTGGAGAAAAGTAACTCTGCTCTAGGCTTCAGTCTGAAATGTAAAGGTGCAATGCAAGGTTTTAGCACCTTGACAAACTACTTAAAGTTCAGACTTAAACTCAGAGCAGATTCTCTGGCATGAAAACCATTAGATACCATTGATATCCAGTGGCCTCAGAGGCAGGATAGCATTGAGGTCAGGAGAGGTGGGAAAGAACAACCCTGCTGCTCCATAGATATAGCTATGTATATATGTATGTATGTATTTATTTAATATACTTGTATTCCGCCTTTCTCAGCCTATCGGCGACTCAAAGCGGTTCACAACAAGTCAGTACACATAATATCAAAATACAAATTAAACATTAAAAACAATATAAAACCACAACAGAAACAATAAAACCAACATCATTTGCGTCTCCTAGTTGAAAACATTGTCCAATTCCATTGTCAAATGATTCAATTTCCTATGTCAGTTATTCTGCATTTGTAAACGCTTGCTCAAATAACCATGTCTTAACATGTCTCTGAAACAGTGAGGGAGCCGATCTAATCTCCTTAGGGAGGGCGTTCCATAGCCACCACTGAGAAGGCCCTGTCTCTCATCCTCACCAAACGTACTTGTGATGAAAGCAGGATTGAAAGCAGGGCCTCCCCGGACGATCTTTAAGTCCTAGATGATTCATAAGGGGAGATGCATTTGGATAGGTAAATTGGGCCAGAACCATTTAGGGCTTTATAGGCTAAAGCCAGCACTTTGAATTGTGCCCGGTAGCAGACTGGCAGCCAGTGGAGCTGGTGCAGCAGAGGAGTTGCATGCTCCCTGAGTGCTGCTCTTGTTAACAATCTGGCTGCCATCCGTTGGACCATTTGAAGCTTCCAGACAGTCTTAAAAGGCAACCCCACGTAGAGTGCGTTGCATTAGTCTATACGGGATGTAACCAGAGCATGGAATACTGTGGCCAAGTCAGGCTTCCCAAGGTACGGGCACAGCTGGGGCACAAGTTTTAGCTGTACGAATGCTCCCCTGGTCACTGCCAAAAGTTGGGGTTCCAAGCTCAGTGATGAATCCAAGATCACACCCATGCTGCGAACCTGCGGCTTCAGGGGGAGTGTAAACCCATCCAGCACAAGTTGTAACCCTATGCCCTGTTCGGCCTTATGACTGACCAGGAGTACCTCTGTCTTGTCTGGATTCAGTTTCAATTTGTTCTCCCTCATCCAGACCATCACAGCGGCCAAGCTACAAGATCAGCGACTATATTCTCACGCGCTCTTGCCACTGCGCGTGCTCCTGCTGCGGTTTTCCGCCCTTTGCAACGCTTCTTCTGCTATTGCAGGAAGGAGATGTCCAGAGGGAGCGCTCCGCCCTGCCTGTCTCACCGGCAACCGAGGCTGCACAGCTGCTTCTGGATGAGAGAGAGGCCCCAGAGGCCCGCCTCGTGCCTTGCAATGCCCTGCAGAACAGTGAGAGCAGAAGTCAGCAGTAGGAGCGCGCGTGCGCGCAGGGTGCTCGCACGCATGGCAGGAGCACCCCATCGAGCTGGTGAGGCCCGAAAATCACCTGGAAGAGGGCCGACGATCTACTAGTAGCTCCCGAGCTACCTAATGAGCACCCCATGCTCTATAAGGATGTACAATGACCCCACTGGTCCTTGCAAGAACTTTTCTTTGAGTGTTTGAGAAACAGCTCGAAGCCATTCATACAGGAACTACCTCTAGTGCAGTCTCCCCTTCTCTTATTTGCCACAAGGCACAGAAATGCATCTGTGGGCAAGTCAGGGGCAGTCCTTTTCACCCCATTAGGATCTGGTGGGAAAGCACTTGTGTCATGCTTGCTTTCCATGCTTTTGCCCATGCTTTGTAATGCTGGGTAATAGGATGAGCTACACAGCTGGTGACACTGGGAAAAGAGACTGTTTATCATTTGTGGCCTGGGTTAATGTGCAAATGTGTGGGGAGGAAAATGAGCTGCAAGCTGCCAATGTTGTTCCTGTGAGAAACCCGGCATGAAAGGGAAAGGAAGGGTAAGCCCTGGGAAGACAGAATGCTTTGGGATATTGGCAAATGAGACAAAAGCTTGTGAAATAATATGATCTCCTCCATACTTTAAGTATACAGTGCAACAGAAATGCTTAAGTTTTGACAACGATGCTGTGCTGTAATCAGCTCTGCTTTTCTAAGATAAAGCTATCTGAATTTGCTGAAAACCTTGGACTTATGAGCTGGAGTTAGCCGTTATGTTACACCCCAAGAACCCCAACTGAATGGCTTCCTCCATTTGAGATTGGAGCTTCAAGTCTCAATATCCCAAGTGAGAAATTGAAACTGTTAGTGGCATTGTTTGGCACCAAGAAGGAAGGACTGAGAGCTTCTAGGTGCAGGTGTTATTCTATGCTGTGTTGATAAATTAAGATGGTAGCTAGCAGCTAGTCCTGTTGGATGGCAGGCTGGGTTGTGAATACTAGGTACTGTGCTAATTTCTCACTGCACACGGAGGCCTCAAAAACACATGAGGTTTGATAACACCTGGCACTTGAAGCATGAAGCAAAGCCAAATACAGCGAACTAACAGGACAAAGCATGTCTGACCATATCCTAAACATGACTGATTCATAGGCAGGGGGCATAGTGGATGTAGCATTGGTGGGTGCACTTGAAGAACTCTCTAAGAACTCTTATCCCTTCCTCCTACCTTTCTGATGCAATCCTCGGTCATGTTTGCAAACAGAGAGATAAGTCACTCTTTAAGACCGGCCCCACACACCATGCAGGACACACGTTAGATCTGATCTTCGCTGCTGGAATTCAGGTGATCCTAACCTCCGTTACGGAGGTTCCATGGTCGGATCACAGTGTCCTGGAAGTCCGACTGGGACTGGGCCCCCCTCCCGGTAAGGGTGCCGAACCTATTCTGGTTCGCCCAAAGAGACTTATGGAACCCACTAGGTTCCTGAATGCTCTAAGGGAGTGGGAACCCCTCAGCGACTCGGTCGACGGACTAGTGGAGTACTGGAACACCAGTCTCTCCACGGCCTTAGACGAGATCGCTCCCAGGCGTTCTCTCCTTCCCCGTAGAAATCGCTCGCCATGGTACACCGAGGAGTTGCGGGCGATGAAACGGAGAAAGAGACAACTAGAGGACATGTGGCGGAGTCTCCGTGACGAAGCATCGAAATCAGCTTATAAACAATTCAAGGAGGTTTATGAGCAAGCTATCAAGGAAGCGAAAAAGGTTCACTATTCTTCCTTGATAGAGTCAGCTAGTTCACACCCAGCTCAATTATTTAAGATAATTCGGTCCTTGACAACAATCCCGACTGTCCCAAATGATAGGGGTTTGGCTCCAACAGCTGAGGTTTTCCAGAACTTTTTTGCTGACAAGATTTTGACTCTCCGCCGGGACATTCCTGCCACTCTTGATACAGTTAGCGAACTCGAGACTCCGCCGCCACTCGGCGGGCCCACCTTCACCCGTTTCCAACCGCTGGATGCAGCAGCTGTCGATAGGTTACTGGCTGCAGCTAGACCAACTACCTGCTCCCTCGACCCGTGGCTTGTTAGATCGTGCCGGGAGGGGCTACGAGGCCCCCTGGGAAAGATCATAAATAGCTCCCTTGAGCAAGGAGTTTTCCCAGGGGGATTAAAAGAGGCTATGGTGAAACCGCTGCTGAAAAAGCTGAATTTAGACCCTTTGGCTCCCTCCAATTACAGTCCTGTTTCCAACTTGCCTTTTCTAGGCAAAGTAATTGAGAGGGCAGCAGCAGATCAGCTGCAGCGGTTCCTAGACGACACAGCTGGACTTGATCCCTTCCAGTCCGGCTTCCGTATTGGGCATGGGACGGAGACCGTGCTCGTCGCCATTACAGTCAACTTTGCCGCCAGCTGGACCGGGGTGGATCAGCACTGCTCGTCTTGTTAGATCTGACAGCAGCATTTGATACTGTAGATCATGCACTGTTGACCCACCGTTTAGCCGGCTCCGGGGTCGGGGGGACTGCCCTTAAATGGGTGGCCTCCTTCCTCTGGGACTGGGGACAACGTGTGAAGGGGGTGGGGAGGTCTCCGGGAGACTCCCACTTAACTGTGGGGTCCCCCAGGGGGCCATCCTCTCCCCCTTATTATTCAACGTTTATATGCGCCCCCTGGCCCAGCTGGCCCGCGACTTTGGTCTGGAGTGTTATCAGTACGCGGATGACACCCAGCTTCTGCTGAGAATGGACGGCGGCCCGGACTCCGTACCCGATTGTTTCCATCTATGCCTCGAAGCCGTGACTGGTTGGCTGCGTGCCAGCCGGCTGAAGGTGAACCCGTCGAAGACGGAGATCCTGTGGCCTGGTCGACCTGGGTTGGGTGGGTGCCGGTTGCCTACCCTGGATGGCGAGCGGCTTAACCCATCGCCATCGGTTAAGAGCTTGGGGGTCTTGTTGGACTCCTCGCTGACCATGGAGGCTCAGGTCTCCGCGGTCGGCAGGACGTCATTCTATCACCTCTGACAAGCTAGGCGACTGGCGCCCTACCTGTCCAGGAACGACCTGGCCACGGTAATCCAAGCGACGGTCATCTCGAGACTAGACTACTGTAATGCCCTCTACCTGAGGGACCGCCTTACCCCGTACTCTCCCCCGAGATCACTGCGCTCAGATGAACAGAATCTGTTGTTAGTTCCATCAGTCCGCTCCTGCCACCTATCGACGACCAGACAAAGGACCTTTTCCGTAGCGGCACCGGTGCTCTGGAACGCCCTCCCGGACAGTACCCGAGCCATCTCGGAACTGGCCCCCTTTCGGAGAGCCTGCAAGACGGCTCTCTTTGGCCTAGCTTTTAACTAAGCACACCAGACCAAGAGCCATGCCGTATGTCCCTCATCCTGCGTATTGGCGACGTAATGTGGTTTTAATGTGTTTTTATGTTTATATGTTTAATGTTTTATTGTAGGGCCACATGTCGACATGTCGTGACATGTTGCCCATATATTCGCACTGCTATCCGCCCCGAGCCTGCTGGGAGGAGCGGAATACAAGAACGAACAATAAATAAATAAATAAATAAATTTTTAGTACAGTTTTGTTTTGTTTTGTCCAAAGTTGAAGATTTGGAGGTCTCATCATTTTAAATGTTCAAAAAGGATGAGTCAGACTGATGTGTTTCAGTGTGAGGGATGGATCAGTTAATATGGAACTGAAAACAGCTTAGAAAGCAATTCTAAATCCAAAATAGGGATAGTCGGAGACTATTAGGATGATGTAGCCAGTAGACTACAGCACTGCTGGAAGTGAGGGAAGCATTCTGGGGGCAGGTCAGGGGAAGAAAGAAGGGAATTTTGGACCCACAACTACATTTTTCTCAGAAGGATCTTGAGCACTGAATATCACTATAAACATCAATGGTGCTAACTTTTCAGAATTTGAAAAGTTACTCATTTGCAAACTCTTTCTGCAGCTTTGTTTCTGCATTCTAAAGCAGTGGTTCCCAACCTTTTTTTGACCAGGGACCACTTGAACAGGAACCACTTTGACCAGGGACTGCTCTCCAACATTAGTACCAAAAGGGTTACAAATCAGTTTTTGGTCAACTTTAGGTTCAGTTTAGTTATTTGGGGTGCTGATTCAGAAAACTGCAGTGGACAAACTACATCAGCTCTAGTTTCTGATACAGAGCATATGCGATCCAGTAGTCGCCATATGCTCAACCACAGAATGCCATATTTAATAATCTAGAGCTGATGTAGTCTATCTAATGCAATTTTCTGAATCAGCACCCCAAGTAACCCCAGGAACAGTCCTAAAAATGAAAGACACCAAGGTGCTCCCACTTATAGATGCCACATGGAATGGCTCCGCTCAGAGGGAGGGTGGAGAAGAAGCAGCAGTCAGGAGGCTTGTAGTCATGCCTTTTGTGGGTAGTCAGCCTTTCCCCTCCCAACATCTCTGTTCCCTCAGCACTATAAGAGGGTTTCGTGAGACGAGCCGCTCTCGTTGCAACAGTGTAATAACAGACCATATTTTAGTTCTTGGGGACCACTGGTGGTCCACGGACCACAGGCTGAGAAACACTGCTCTAAAATAATACTCTACAGGACTACAGGTACTATGTGAAAAGCATATGTTCCTAGTTGTAAGCTCTACCAACAACTCTATCCCTGAACCTATATCATTTCATATGAGCCTCCACCATCTCTGCAACACACCTACCCACCTCCTGAGAAATTTAGACTCTGCAACAATCTATGCATTTCTCTTTCAACAATAACACTTCAGTATTGAGGAAGAAATGATCAGATGGATGTGTATCTTTAAAAAGTGCCCACAATAGGCATATGTTCAGGTGTGCTGGGAGGAAAAGTTAACAAGGGGTACTCATAAAATTTGTTCAGTGATTGTATAAGCATGGGGAAAGGAAAGAATTCCATTTAGATCTCTTTCTCTCTCACACTCACTCTCTCAAACTTGGCTTGGATTGGAAGTCAAGACCTAAAGAGAATAGTGTTTCTGCTCCATGCCCCCCTTTTTTCTATCAGCTAACAGAACTGATAAAAGAGTTTAAACATAACCTCTTATATTGTAACAAAGTTTGTGGATCGGAATCCACTTCATCTCATTACATACTTGGCTGCTAGGAGGGCTTGGATCAACTCCCAACATTTTAGACTTACAACTCCCCTTCACCATACTGGTAGGAGAAAACTGAAAGGTATAAAATGTAGTTTTGTCTAAGCTCTGGGATTTTTATTTAATAGAGTGGGTGTGCCTGCATGGGATCATTTGGTTGTGGAGGGACAAACCAACATAAGACAAAACAAGCCATGGTTTCTCTAGATGTTGATGAGCAGGATCTTAACTTGTTGAACAAACCATGCTTTCAACAAATCAGGGTTTCGTATTACATGACGTGGTAACACATTTGTGTTTTTCCTGATGGTTTGATTAGGTGTTCATGGATTTTTTTCTTCCAACACCTGACAGCCATTTGATAATTTTTACTGTTGTGTTGTTGTTGATGATGACAATGATTGTATTTATTTATACCCCAATTTCCCCCAAAGATTAGGGTCCAAAACAGCTCCCAATGTAAAAAAGCAATACGATTAAAAATATACAAAAGGTAGATATGAAAACCAAATTAAACTCAATAACCATCATTTAAACAATTGAGTTAAAATACAATTTAAAAATAATAATGGTTCACCTAAAACAAAAATGCATGTCCGGTAAAAGCCTTCTGTTTTAAAATCCTGTCTGAATAAAAAAGATTTTCACCTTCTGCAGGAAGGACAACATCCTGGCCTCCTTGGGAAGAGAGTTCCAGAATCTAGGGGGATCCAGCCAGGTTGAGACTGCATCAGCTCAATTGGTCCATCATCTTACCTTCCATGTCACTCTCACCACTCTTTGCAATCCACAGAGCTCTATGCGAATTCCTGGTCAATGTGGGTGTCTCATTCTGACATCAGCAGAAATGCCCATGTGAGTAGGGGAAAAAAGGAGGGGGATAACTGGCGGGGGCTCTCACAGAGTTCTGTGGCCAGCGGAGTACAGTGACAGTGGCAACGCAAGCATGAGCCATCCCATATTTCCTCCAATAATGAGCATACAGTAAGGAAAGGGTGATGATGGCAGCATCCTTGGTGGACAGTGGACCAGTCCAAATCAGACCCAGTTTAGCTTTTCACATTCTGGAAATCCCCTGATTTTGCCTGAAACAGGGCAAAGCCAGTTTAACCCAGAATAATTCACAATACTCACAAGAAACACTGCAACATTGTGAAGACAGCCAAGAGTCAATTGAGGCTGAGTCCACATTTTCTTGTCCATGTATACTCACCCACAGTCTGCCTAACTGCCTGGATCTGAGCCATATAGGGCTTTCTAGGTCATAACCATCTCTTTGAATTGTGCCTGGAAATATCCTGGCAGCCCAAAGAGCTGTTGATGGCAAGTATAGCCACAAAGCATAATGTTTTTGACAGAGACCAGAATCCAAAGCTCCAGTGTTTGAGACCATGGACTACCAAAAAGCATTTTCTTTGATAAGCCTACTCATTTCTGTCAGCATTTCTTTTCAGTCATCTATGATGTATTAAAGAAGGCAACTTTTCTGGGCACAGAAAATGAGCAAGCAACCAGCAGGAAATCCCTCGAGGACAAGCTATTTTGGAAACATGTTAGATCTGGATCCAGTTTCTCAACCTGGTCATCATTATGCAGTGTGACAGCACGTAGACAGCAGGGGTTTTCCTCACCAAGAAAATGGCTGCGTGTGGGAGTCCAGCAGGGAACAAATAGCTCCCTGTTTGTTCCAGTTCCTTCCAAATAACATGAATTTGCAGTGTTACCAGCTGAAGAACATGGGACCCAGGAGTTTGTGTAGATTGTCTTCAGCCTTTCTATCCAATCAGCCAAAAGGCACATCAAAAGGCACATTACTTTCAGTGTCAGTAACTTGATCCCCCCCCCCACACACACACACAAAGGGTGGAGGGGGTAGGCATAACCAGTCTTCCCTTGGGATAGAATGTATTTATTTGCTATATTGATATCCCGCCCTTCTTGACCACGAAGAGGACTCAAGGAGGCTTACAGCAGAGACAAAATTCAATGCCTTAAACAATTCAACAATTGAATAAACATTCAATTAAAAATCCAAACAAGGTTAAAAGCAATTAAAACATAAACATTACCACTTGTAGATATAAAATCACATTATCCACAATCAAGATCAGGCCATTCTAGTGACTGTTACACATAGATCCAAGTCCATCTATTTCACTGTATTAATTGCCAAAGGCTTGACCCCTAAGCCGTTTTAGACTTTTTTCCTGAAGGTTAGAGAGAAGGGGCTGATGTAATACTACTGGAGTGGGAGTTCCACAGCCGAGGAGCCACTACTAAAAAGGCCCTGTCTCTCGTCCCCATCAACCACACCTGTAAAGAAGATGGGACCAAGAGCAGGGTCTCTTCAGATTATCTTAATCTCCGAGATGGTTCATAGAAGCCTCTAATATAGCTGGGGAGCATTTGTCTTAGATGGTAGAATGTGAGGAACGGTGCATTGTGTGCTTTCCCTTTTTGGCTGGGTTGCACCACCACTGTGAAGTGCAACAATCAAGAAGAGCCTTTCTAATCCTGTGCTCTAAGGAAGAGGAAGAACAAGCAGCAGTGGCAACTGGAGGGTAGGGAAGGACGAAGAGGAGAAAAGGGTGAAGGAGGCTAAGAGGGGTAGAGAGGTGGAAGTATGGAAGGAAGACATTGAGTGGTGCTTGTGATGGAGGAGGGGGAGGAGAGGGAGGAAGGGGTGTTGTCTCTGCTATCTAATGGAATGGGAAAAATCAAGTCACCAATAATGTTCTTGTGAAAAATTGCTGTGCTGCTATTCATGTTTCCATTCAATGCTGGGTAGATTCGTAGTGCAGCATAGGAAAATCAGAATATCCAGGGTTTAAAAAAATAAACCAAAACCAGATGCAGCCAGGCAAGAAGCAAATGAATCTAGATGCATCCTGGCATCTCCTGAGCTTTCTGCCAGCCCTGCTCACATCACACATTGTTGGCTTCGCTATTTTAAAAATGTGGACCAGCCTTTTTTCTTAACCATCCGTTTTATGTCTACAAGCTTGTTGTAGCTTTAGGTGTCATAGCCAACTACAGGAAGTCTTGGGAAAAGGCCAATTCAAAACATGGAGAAGAAGGAGAGGGAAAGGGTTCCACCTTGTTCTGACACACTTGAAGGTATCTTCTGACACACCTGAAGGCATCGGTCTAGCTTCAAGAGTTCAGAGCCGACTGCATGGTGTGCAGAACACACTTTTCTATAGTCAAAGTTACCAATTGCTGCTTGAAGCAACAGGATCTCATTCTGCTTAACAACAGAGATAGTTCTTTTTTGAGATTTCAAAAAATTGCACTGTAAGCTATGTTTTCTGGCACCTACATTTCTACTTCACCATTTGGTAATATCTATTCTGGTATGATACCGGCTGAACACCACCACAATGTCCTAGGACCAGTAACTGTTTCTGAGGTCTTTCAGAGAGGTAGCCATGTTAGTCAGTTGCATATTTTTTTCTGCATTTTGCTTTGTTGCCATTGACCATGCCAACCTCAAATACCATTACAAGGTATGAAAAAATTGTCCTCCAAGCATCCTTACAGTTCATTTGTTCGATGCAAGCTCAATGTTAATCTAAAGCTTTTGGCTAGTATAATGTCTTTACACCTGTTTTGACACACAGAACACAAGTTAACATAGATGAAAGCACATATTTATTTTTATTTATTTCGGGATTTTACCCCGCTCTTCTCAACCCCCAAGGGGGGACTCAGAGCGGCTTACAGTATGGCACAATTCGATGCCCACATAATAACAATATAAACCCCAAAACACTTCAACAATTAAAATACATTAAAAATACATTAAAATACAACTACATTAGCACCATACACATTCACTCTGGATTAAAACAATGTTCAGTCCATAAAAACATTGGCCATAATCACTGTATATACTGTATATACTTGAGTATAAGCCTAGTTTTTCAGCCCATTTTTAAGGCTGGAAAAAGCCCTCCTCAGCTTATACTCAAGTCAATATTATGTATTATTTTACTTTGTTATTATTATCATTACATTTATTATTTTACTCTATTTATTATTATTACATTTATTATTTATTATTATTTATTTTACTCTATTATTGTTATTATTACATGTATTATTTTGCCTTATTATTTTTATTGCATGTATTATTTTACTCTATTATTACTGTTATTATTACATTTGCATTATTTTACCTTATTTTTTACATTTATTATTTTACTCTATTATTATTGGAAAGATACGTAAGCACATTTACATTGAAGAAGGTAAAAATAATGGTTTAATTAGAGCTGGACAGTCTTATCTTAAATTACAGTTTTATGTAAATATTCATAAACATTTAACTTACTGATGCCTCAATTAATATAATTTTATTGGTATCTTATTTTTATTTTGAAATTTACCAGTAGCTGCTGCATTTCCCACCCTTGGCTTATACTTGAGTCAATACGTTTTCCCAGATTGTCATGGTAAAACTAGGTGCCTTGGCTTATATTCAGGTTGGCTTATACTTAAGTATATACGGTACTTCCAAGTATAGTTCTGGCAAGTCTTGTTGAAACGATTACAAATCAAAGGCTGCCCCCCCCTCACCTCCCTGCAAGCTATCAATGTCTACACCAGAGAGGAGAAAACTATGGCTCTAAAGATGTTTTGCACTTTTTGTTTCTAGGAGACACATCCCATATGATCGGGGATAATGAGAATTGTTATTCCTAACAAATAGAGAACCAAAGATTACTCATCTGAGGTCAACACTATGGCAAGAGAGGTTGAGAAGGGTCTACTATCCTGCCAAATTCTTAATGCCCTCTCTGCAAGACTAGGTAGAAAGTATTTTATCTTAACTGGGTAAAGAACCCTACACCACTCCTTTAACCTACCCAAATTCTTGAAGCTCACATTTCCTTTTTTACGAAGAGAATCCCTGCAAAGACGCCCTCTGAAGGGAATAAATAGTCTGTGAAGAAACAGACTATGATGAATTTTTTATATATAATTTTATTAGTTTTACAGGGATAATATAAAACACAAAATAGTACAATATACATACTAAGAGTAAAAATAAAAGTAAAGGGCAGATAGGATGAGAGAGAAGGGGTTGACCTCTGTTCTTCCTCCTTTCACCCCAATAGTAAAGAAAAAGGTCCATCTGTGATACCAAAAATAATACAGTTTCTCCATAGTCTTTGTCATTAGCCTTCTTATTAATATAATCTTTAAAAACCATCCCGTCCATCATTTTTATGCCCTTTCCATTACTTCAAAAAAATAAAAAAGAAGAAGAGAATCCTCCTGCCAAGTTCTACTACTGAATGTTATCTTGTCAGAAAGAAAGATATATAACTCTTGGAATTTTTGCTTTCATGAAAACAAGAAGATCTCTTAGTGAAAAGAGGGCTGTGGTAGCGCAAAAGGTTAAACCGCTAGATGCAGGAAATCTGCTGACTGGAGGGTTAACAGTTCGAAGCTATGAGTCGGAGTGAGCTGCTGGCTGTCAATCCTAGCTTCTGCCTAGATAGCAGTTCAAAAACATGAAATGCAAGTAGATCAATAGGTACCTCCTTGGCGGGGAGGTAAAAGGGCGCCCTATGCAGACATGCAGGCAAGATGATTAGAGAAGTTTATAAACAGCCTCCTCAACATGGAAAAATGGAACAACAGCACCTCCCCATGATTGGAATTGAGAATCACCGCCAGATGTGTATTGTATGCTGTTGTTGACTATGTAAAAAGGCATTGAACGTTTGCCTTATATACATAAAACTGTAATCCGCTCTAAATCCCCCAGGGAGAAAAGGGGGAATATAAATAAAGTGTATTATTATTATTATTATTATTATTATTAAGAAGAAGAAGAAGAAGAAGAAGAAAGGATCAGCATAGAAGTGATCCTCATAGGGAAGTAGTTGCTGGGTTTGGGTCCCTGTTGTTATGACAATACCTTTGCACCTTGACCACTAGCCATGCTGGATGAGGTTTACAGGAATCATAGTCCAATAATATCTCGACAATCTTGAGAACTATTGCCACAGAACATATATATGCCCGTGAGCTTGTTTTGGGGCTACCATGATACCTATAGCGATGGCCTCTATTTTGGAAGGATGGCACAGACAAGGGATTTGGAGCAGAATGGAGGACTTCAGTGGCTTAAGATAGGTCCTAGTCTGGCAAGAACTGAAAGATTATATTAATTCAAAGGCCAGTATGGGACATGAAATTTTACATTACCCCTTTTCTCCCAAAGACAGTAATATAGTTGGCCTTTTCTCTTTTTCAAATCCATTTAGCAATATTTTCTGTTGCTGCTGTTCAGATGTCCTAGCTGGACCCCAACTATACTATATAAGAATTGAAGATCTCACTGGATTCTTGACCTCTCCTTTTTAAAGATCTCACCATATCCTATTCACGTTGATCTGCATACTTCTTTCTTGTCCCTTGTTACATTGAGCTCTGTTTGACTTTCATTTTGCCTCTGCTTTCTCCGAGTTGCTTTTCCTTTAGTCTGAAATTGCTGGCCTTTACTCACTCTTTTTATAGAACACATGACGTAGTTACCAGATTATTGCTTGCTAGTGTCTCCTGTGTTGTTCTCCTGTGTTCTTTCAGACCTGAATTGTGGTGATGCATTTATTTATTTATTTATTTTTGGCAATTGCTTAATGCTCTGAAATCAGGAAAACAAAGAACGACTCCTTGAGTAATTCTCCTGGTTTTTTTTCTTTTCAAAACGTTTTTAGTGCAACCCCTCCTCCCACCCTACATCAAAAGTCACTCTTCCTCACTTCAGAAGAGTAAAAAATGAAAATGCTGGTTTATGTGACCCGGTTTCTGTAGATGGTATTAACAGATTTAATGTATTGTCAAAGGCTTCCATGGCCCAAATCACTGGGTTTTTGTGAGTTTTCCAGACTGTATGGCCATTTTCCAGAAGCATTCTCTCCTGATATTTCACCTGCATCTATGGCAGGCATCCTCAGAGGTTGTGAGCTCTGTTGGAAACGAGGCAAGTAGGGTTTATCTATCTGTGGAATGTCCAGAGTGGGAGAAATAACTCTTGTCTATTTGAGGTAGGTGTGAATGTTTCAACTAACCACATTGATTAGCATTTAATGGCCTAGCAGTTTCAAAGTCTGGCTGAATCCTGCCTGGGGGAATCCTTTGCTGGGAGGTGATTAGCTCACCCTGATTGTTTCCTGTCTGGAATCCCCCTGTTTTTTGAGTGTTGCTCTTTATTTACTGTTATGATTTTAGAGGTTTTTTAATCCTTACAACATGCCTAGAGAACCTTGTGCAGTTCTACTCCCTATAGTCTATAGTTTGCCCTTATACAATAGCCTCTGTTCACCTCCTACCTCAGAAAAGCCTCTGAGGCAGAAAAAAGAAAGTGCAGCACTACAGTATGGGCTTTCCCCTGTTTGCTCCAATGAAGGAAACCCCTGTCAATTTCTGCTTAAAATATCCCAGGCAATTACATGGTAATTTTATTTCAAAGCATTTAATGAATACTGATGTCAATACTAATACTGGTACTGCAAGGGAATCACACATACAACCACCGTCTTCTCATTCTTTTTTCCTGCGACTCACTCACAAAACTTTTTGCTGCATGATATGACACACAGCTTCTCCACCCCCATGCACCCCCACTTACAGAAATGTTAGTCTATCATTAGATCAAAGGGACGATTATTTAACATCAATACAACGTTTTGTAGCCATCTACTTTGATATAAATCAAATGCCAGTAATACATTATGTATCTTGGAGAGACAACTGCAAAGCATTTGATGCTGGAAACAGGTTCCCATGCCATATCAGTATTAAGACACCCTTAATGTTTGGGAGCAGATGCTTATCTTCTAGATTACAATGGACTGTGAGAAACAGAATTCCACTGCTGTGGAGAAAAAAAAATCTAGTTCTCCACCTGCTCTACTATTAGTTATGCCAGCAAGGTAGTACAGATGTGCACCCCGACATTCCTCATAGCTACACACCCAAGGACAGTATAAAATGTAGGCATTTTGATCTAAAGCCGTGGTTGCCAACCATTTTTTGACCAGGGACTACTTGAACCGGAACCACTAGGCCATGGACCACTTGAACAGGGGCTACTTTGACCAAGGGCCACTATCCAACATTAGTACCAAAAGGGTTACAAAGCAGTTTTGGTCAACTTTAGATTTGGTTTTGTTATTTGGGGTCCTGATACAGAAAATTGCATTGGATAGACAACATCAGCTCTAGTTTCTGATACAGAATATATGCCATCGAGTAGTTACCATACGCTAACCCACCGAAAGCCACATTTAATAATCTAGAGCTGATGTGGTAGGAGTAATCTTTCATGGGTGGTTAGCCTCTCCCCACCTGACATCCCCATTGCCTCGGCACTAGAAGAGAGTTCTCGTTGCCACGTGGTTTCAAGACAACGGTGTAGTAATAGCGTGGCCACAGACCATATTTTCATTCTTGCAGATCACTGGTGGTCCACGGACCACAGGCTGGGAACCACTTATCTAAAGTAATTGCCAAACCAGATTTAGCAGCTTTTAACTCTTCCAGTAACAAAGCTTTTGTAAAAATAATAGACTAAATGTAATTGTTAGCTATACCTTGAGTTTGTTGTTGTGAACTGCCATCAAGTCAACTTAAACTTATGGTGAGCCTCTGAATGAGAGACTTGCAAGTCACCCTATCCCTAACACAGTGATTTTCAACCTTTTTTGACCCACGACACATTTTTTACATTTACAAAATCCTGGGGCACACCACCAACCAAAATGACACAAAATGACACTCTAACACAGTAATACATATAATTAAGATGTTTTTAAATGTATTTATACACTCACTTAGTGTGAAACCTGTGCCTGTTTCGATGAACACAAAACAGATATCCTGGCAGGAATGGTAGAAAACTTCTTCATCACTGTCACTCACTTGTCTTGCTATGATCCCAAATTGCCACTGTTACTTGACACGCAGCTGCAGCACTAACTCTAACTTTGTTTACTTAGCCGCATCTGAGCGAATCCAAGATGACGCGACCATAGCATTCTCACGTCACTTCTTAGGTGATGCGTGAGTGCTGTGGTTCCATTTCTTAAAGGGACAGATGCGCCTTATAGTTTATATATGAATGAAGTTCAAAAATAATTTCCCATGGCACACCTGATGATCTCTCACGGCACACTAGTGTTCCACGGCACACTGGTTGAAAATCACTGCCCTAACAGACCTGCTCAGATCTTGCAAACCAATTTAATGGTCTTTTTACAATCTATGGTATCTATAGAACCGTTCGTCAGCACCACATTTTAAATGAGTTGATTTTCCAGTTTTTATAACCATACATAGAAATTGGAAATACAATACCATGGACTAGAGTAGACCCATAGAATGAATAGAATTCACAAACAGCTGACTTAACAAATCCTATTCATTCAATAAGTCTACTCAAGTTGGGACCCACAATTGGATTTCGCCCAATGAATCTAAAGATCAAATACCCCCTTTCCCACACCCAATTCTTTGCAGTAAACAAAAGAATATCTCACAACAATATATTACCACTTAGAGAATGTATTTGTTGCATCTGGTATTAAAGTTTCATCTAACCTTAATAGCAAAGCCTGGGGAAAGCTGGGGTAGATTGTGTCTTTTTCTCTTAGCTAATCAAAATGTCTCAGTGCTTTAGGGTTGCCATTTTTTGATATAAGAAATAAGGGACATTTACGGGATTTTTCACAAAAATAAGGGACACTTCATTAAAAACTTGAAACTCAAACGTTAGTTATAAATATTTTTATTAACAGAATAAGATAATGATTGAAACTCACAAAAGAAACTGACTTATACCCTCTTAACAGTACATGGTATGTTTCTGCATGCTTTGTCATGCAGAAAAAACATTATTAGAAGTACCTAATTTTCTCCATCTGTATTTAGTACTTGACTTTGCTGACTTTAAAAGTGCGCTGTCTAAACATTAAAATAAAATAAATTTTATAAGACAGTACGTCTTCATGATTATTATGTCAATAGTTAATGGTATAGTCTAGTATGGGATACACAGCCAGGGGCGGTCTTTGCCATTACGCGCCCTACGCGGCCGCGTGAGCGCCATCTTGACGCTCCGGGTGGGGCGCCATTGTGAGGCGCCGCAGCGCCGCCCGCGTGCTACTGCGCTGCGCTCCGCGGTTTCGCGCATGCGCAGTGCCTCTCTTCAGGTCCGTAGGCACTGCGCATGCGCGTGAAACCGCGGAGCGCACATGCGCAGGGCCTACGGACCTCTCTTGAGGTCCGTAGGTACTGCGCATGTACGCTCCGTGGTTTCGCGCGCACGCGCAGTGCCTACACACCTCTCTTGAGGTCCGAAAGCACTGCACGTGCGCGCGAAACCGCGGAGCGCAGCGCAGTGCCTACGGACCTCTCTTGAGGTCCGTAGGCACTGCGCATGTGCGCTCCGTGGTTTCGCGCGCATGGGCAGTGCCTACGGACCTGAAGAGAGGTCTGTAGGCACTGCGCATGTGCGCTCCGCGGTTTCACGCACACGCGCAGTGCCTACGGACCTCTTTTCAGGTCCGTAGGCACTGCGCATGCGCGCGAAACCACGGAGCGCAGCGCAGTGCCTACGGACCTCTCTTGAGGTCCGTAGGCACTGCGCATGTGCACTCCGTGGTTTTTGCGCCAAGATGCGCAGTGCCTACGGACCTGAAGAGAGGTCCGTAGGCACTGCGCCTGCGCACGAAACTGGGGAGCACAGCGCAGCAGCAGGGCGGGCGACGCCGCGCGCGCTCAATGGAGCGCATTTGGAGCGCCCGATGGGGGCGCCAAAATAATGTTCGCTACCCCCGGGAGAGCTCGGACCGCCCCTGTACACAGCATTGTATAGTATTGGGATGCACAGCTAGGCCTATTTTAAGAGTAACTCTCAAGCAACCAGAAACTATCTTTATTCAACATGATCCAACATTCCCCTTGGGTAACAGTTAATTAGTCTACTGTACTTTGAAAAAGTCCTGTATCGCCTCTTCCTTCCAACGGGGACGCAGGCTACCCTGCGAATTGGAATCCCCGGGCAGGCATTGCCGTGGAAACCACAGTGCGCACCTTCCTCTGGTCAACCCCACCCAGTCCTGTCCTGGTAGTCAAAAATAAGGGACAGGGCCTGAAAATAAGGGACACAAATTTTAGGGCCAAAATAAGGGACGTCCCTTAGAATAAGGGACATATGGGAACCCTACAGTGCTTTGACCCTATGAGCTATGGCTTTACTTCATCGCTGTCTGTGATATCTTGCAATTTTTGAATAGAAGCCACAAGCATGGGATAATTCCCAATGGAAATCTCTCCATTTTGGGCATTAGCTATAGAATCTACTTCAAAGGTCCATAGCTGGACTAATCAAAAGGAGATACATGCTAGAATAAATAAATTCATTTTAGCCTCCCTCCTGTTTCCTGTTTCATGCATGCATCTTTTTCCCTGAGCATATTAGCCCTTGTTCTTTCCGCTCAGCACACCTGCTTCAGAGCCATCTGTACAGACACTGCTCCAGATTAATGTATATGGATTAAACAGCTGATTTAGTTATCTTCTCAGCCCCATGTGACTATACTGACTGGCACATGCTGAACTAAATACACTCAAGCTGCTCACACAGTTACATCTCAGGGCCATATTACATATTATGATCAGTTGTGTGAACTTTTTTTAAAAAAAATATTGCTAATATTACTCTGAGCAACAGGACCAGCAGAAACAATATCAGACTGCTGACCAAAAGGTTGGCAGTTTGAATCCGGGTAGCAGGGTGAGCTCCCATCTGTCAGCTCCAGCTTCTCATGTGGGGACATAAGAGAAGCCTCCCACAGGATGGTAAAACATCTGGGTGTCCTCTGGGCAATGTCCTTGCAGAAGGCCAATTCTTTCACACCAGAATTGACTTGCAGTTTCTCAAGTCGCTCCTGGCACTCACAAAAAAGCAGTAACAATAACAGCAGCACCTACTTCTACTGTCCTACTGCTTAGGAACCAATGGCAGAAAGTACAGAGACTGGCTTCTCCGACCTGGTGCCCATTATGTATTTCAGACTATAGTTCCTGTGACTATAGTCAGCATGTTCTGTGGCATTTTAGCTACTACTTTTCCGTGATTGTTTTATTTTGTGCAGCTTCTCTCGCTTCCCCATTAATTTAATCTTTATATATAGAAATCTCCTTCTAGTGGTTCCTGTGTCCCAGAAGAACAAGTTTGTAAAAAAAAATACAGCACACCCTTGTTATCTATAGGGCTTTGGCTTCAGGACCTCCCATGGATACCAAAATTAATGTATGCTCAAGTCTCATTATATACACTGGCACAGAAACATGCTGTCCCTTTTAGAAAATGGCAAAATCAAAGCTTTCGTTTGGTATTTTGCTTTAAATATTTTTATGTTATGGATACAGGGGAGCTCCCGCTAGTGCAGCGGGTTAAACCACTGAGCTGCTGAACTTGCTGCCCAAAAGGCCACTGGTTCGAATCCGGGGAGTGGGATGAATTCCCGCTATTAACCCCAGCTACTGCCAACCTATTTGCTTATTTCCAATTGTGCCCCACCCTTCTCAACCCCCGAAGGAGGACTCAGGGTGGCTTACAATGGCAACAATTTGATGCCAACACATACAGAATACATACAAAATATATCAACATTACACATTAAATAAAACCATTAAGTTAAAATCCATTTTAAAAAACATCAACCATTTAGCCAAATCCAATCAAATTCAATGTCCCAACCTAGCAGTTCAAAAACATGCAAATGTGAGTAGATCAATAGGTACCGCTTCAGTGGGACGGTAACGATGCTTCATGCAGTCATGCTGGCCACATCACCTTGGAGGTGTCTACGGACAATGCTGGCTCTTCGGCTTAGAAATGGAGATTAGCACCCCCCCCCCCAGAGTTGGACACGACAGGACTTACGGTCAAGGGGAAACTTATACCTTTATCTTTACCTATGGATACAGAATGGGATACAAAATCTGCAGATGCAGAGCTCCGACTGTATATAATTAGCCAGGCTCATCTCTGCAACTATAACTCATGCATCCCTCTTGTTGCTCTGATCTTGAGGTGTCCCTTGGCTTTAGTCTTGCTGTCTTCCAGTCCAAAACAATCTGTTATTTCCCCAAAGTCTAACTAACCCCTGCCACAATCTTGCTGCACTTCCTGCATCTCTGCTAGTATATTTCCAGTATATTCCTGCATATTACCTTTTGTTTTCCAGCTTCACTAAACTCAGGCATCCAAAACTTTTCTGGAATGACTCTGCTCATTTCTCCTATGTGATGAAGCATCTCTGACTTATTTCAATTTCCTCCTCAAAATCATGAGGCATTTAGCCTTTTGTGGCTCCCATAGGAACTGTTCATGGTCTGAGCAGAGGAAGGAGGCACTTCAGACTATCTCTGGGGGTATTATACTTTCCATTCAGAGGCATCTGTAGAATCCCCAGCACACTATAACTAGGAAATAAACACATTATTTCCCAGAGTCTCACTTCTCCTCCATTGGCCCCCCTTTCCTTTGTTATTTACCTTGTGTTGGCTGCTAACTCACACATATAAAAATGTTTCCTCTTATTCTTCATGAGCTGCTACAAAATCAATGTCATAATCACAACTGTGAATGAATTTAGTTTATCCAAACTAGCAAACATTTCACCAAAGCAGGCCACCTCCATAGCACAGATGCAAAAACACATTAAAAAATTCAGAGGAGTATTCATGTGGCCTAAAATGCCACATGGCAGCTTAAACCTTAGCATATATGTATAATGTCATAAGCTTTCTTGGGCTACTGATGCTGTTACAAAATCCTCTGCCTTTCAAAAATAGAAGTAAAAAAGTATCTGTCTTAGACTTATTCTATTATTGAGTGCCTTCATTTACACATGCATGTGAGTACACATATGTGCACACATACATTTAATAAACCTGGAAATACAAGGAGCTTCTGCAAAAGCTATGTGTTCAACTGTAATTTGACAAAAATTGACATTATTCCACTGGTGAAAAATAAATATAAATTATACATTTTCCTGCACCACAGAAAGAACAAGACGTGATACAAATTTACTAGCTCTAGATAACCAACCCATTCCTAATCCTAACGCTAATGACTTTTAGGCTGGAGACAGTGGCTGAGATCCTACACTGGGGTGACATAAAACTCCACATGTGGAATTACACCTTGATTTTGCTATGCAGTTCTTGTGCAGATTGGGAAAACTTCACAATGGAATTCACGACCAAATATATAACCTAGCTGTCAACACAACTGAATATGCAACCTATTTTGGTGACCTGAAGCTGAATGCAGAGGTTCTGCATGAGACAAAAACTGTCTAACCAAGTCCAGAGAGCAACTTATGTAGCTGTAGGGCACAAAGAGGGCATTATAGTTCACTAAATAATGAAAGCACAAGGAAAATGGTATGGTAGAACTTTGGCAGCTTTGGGGAGCCTTGACCAGTTTATCACATCTCCTTTCTGGTTCCTCCATTCATCTGGTTATCTAATCATCTTGCTCCTAGGCAACCTTTTTCCTCCCATCCTTGTCCTCTGATGACCTCTGATTACCAAACTTGTCACCCCAACATCATGCCTATTTTTTCCATTTGTATGGCTATTCACAGTCTGTCTATAAGGGTCCATTCCTAGGCACTACACTCTGTGCATCTGATGAAGTAGACTTAAATTTATGGAAGTGTATGTAATTAACTCTATTCTTTCTGAGATGCTACAAGATTCTTTTGCATATTAATATTCCAGACTACGATATGACAACATCTTTGAATTCTGCTTCCTTTAAGAGCTTTCTCCAACATGGTCTCCTTAGATATCTATGACAAGGAGTTGGCCTCAAAAGAGAGGAAGCCATGCAAATGGTAAAGTACGGTAGATGTTCAGTTGTGTGGATTCAGTGCTTAGTCAGTTTGGTGCAGACTGTTGTTTTTGTGGATCCTTACCTTTCATAGCTCTTTAAAATCAGTAGGGAATGCTAACTAGTAGGGCCAGAGTGATAACTACTTGCTGTTTGCAAGATTAGGTGGTCCTTGGCTGCCCTTAAAAGGTAATGATAACATATAACTCTGAAAGAAACTCTTCTTTAATCAGTCCAAGGGCAAATGTTTCCTCTCTGTACATTTCTGTCTGCAGGTAGTTGTCAGTCATCTTCAGGCATGCTTGGATGAAACCAATTTGCTGGATCCATTTCAGCTGGGGTTCAGGCTAAGGTACAGATACTGTCTTGGTTGTTTGTTAACCTGTATCAAGGGGAGCTTGACCCCATTCATTCTCTTTGATCTCTCAAGGCTCTTGATACCTTTGATCATGATATCCTTTTGAAGAGACCGTGAGAGCTGGTATTTAAGTGTGTGTGTATGAGTAGGGTGTGTGTGTGTGTGATGCAGCCCTCAAACTGTTTATATGGCCAGTGCCAGGAGGTATGCTAGGGATATATTAGTTTCTTATAGGAGTTGTATGTATCATCCATGCGGCAGATAACCTGCATGAAATTTACATGCAACTACCGAGTTCTTCAACATCAGTATTCTACTTCCCACCTTCAGCAAATAAAGTGGTGGGAAAGCTGCACTGCTGCCTGATTATAATTATCATCTGGATCAAGAGCAATAAACCCAGACTAGACAAGACTGGATGTTATCAATGAGATGGTTCTTCTGATGGGAGATTTGATCATGCAACACCTATTTGGTTGAGCTGTCTTAGCTGCTGCTGAATTTCCAAAATCATTTCAAAGTCATGGTTTTAATCTATAAGGCTTTTTGTGGCTTGGGACCACAATATTTGATGAATTGCTATTCTAGTTATGGAGCTCCCTGTCCTTATGATTATTACATGTCATCACTTCTCAGACTGTTGCCCAAGATCAAGTGCATGTGAGAATGTAGTTACAAAGGAAAAGTCCCCTGGGGAAGCCTGGTGGGACCCAGCACTGGCATCATTTTGATGATGTTTTCTTTACACATAGACCTTTCTGGGATTTTTTAAGTCAATATTAAAAATACCCTTTTGGTAAATTGACTATTTCTATAATTTGTTTTTGTAGAGAATTTTGTATTATATACTGATTATTTTAGAAAAATGAGTTCAAGAAATGGAAGATGAAAGAGGAGGAGGAGCAATTTTGGAAGAAAGAGAATTGGCATATTCCCTTTTTTGCCACATGAAACAGGACCCAAAGGGGCTTTTACAACCTGGCTGTCATGGCACTAGGTAATGTTTTGACGGTAAACTTGGATTCTTATGTATGGGTTAATAAGCATTAAAAACTACATACGGTGGTATCTTCAGTTTTCCTATGGCAGAGTGATATAGGCTAAGATAAATGAATGTGGATCATAGTCATAAGCAATAATTGGCAGATCAAATATGTGGCTAAGCCATACCTGGAATCTGGGGCCCCTTCCACACAGCTGAATAAAAATCCCATATTATCTCCTTTGAACTGGAATATATGGCAGTGTGGACTCAGATAACCTGTTCAAACCAGATATTGTGGGATTTTCTGCCTTGATATTCTGGGATATCTGTAAGGGCCCTAAGAACCACACCAAAAGATGTGGAATTGAGTCCATAAACAGAATTCAAAATGGACCATGAAGGATTATAGGTCCTGAGACAAAGCAGCACACTGGGCCCTTCCTACACAACTACTCACAGTAATATAAATATAAATTATTGATAAAATAAATGTATATTTATTGGTACCACGTAATACATCTACAGCAGGGGTGCTCACATTTTTTCAGCATGCGAGCTACTTATAAAACAACCAAGTCAAAATGATCTACCTACCCACTACAAAAATGTGAAACATACAACATGATATCTGCTTTGAACTGGGTTTTCTGGATCCACACTGCCATATAATCTGATTCAAAGCAGATAACATGGGATTTTATTCAACTGTGTGGAAAGGACCTCAGATAACCCAGGGCCGGCAGCACTTGGGCGGCGGCGGGAGGCTCAGTCCCGCCCTGCCTGCAATCTACCAGGACGCCCTACGCGATCTACCAGTAGATCACGATCTACCTAATGGGCACCCCTGATCTACAGTTTCTTTTTCTTCACTTCATTTTCTTACACTTCCTCTATCCCTTCGCTGCACAAAGAGAATTCTTGGAACATAAACAGTGGAGGCCCTGCTTTTGATAATGGAAATGCACATTGTCATCAACTGTTGTCCCCAGCCATTTTCCTCCCACGAATCTGTTACAATCTTCTTCTTCTGTAACACTGCAAGCAATAAAAACAGTAAAATTTCTCTCGAGTGTAGATATGCCATCTCTCTGCCACAAGTCATAATTGTTCTGCTACCATTTAGCAGGAAATATGCATGCTGAGGTGGGTGAGAAAAAATAATGTTAAATTCTGCTCTGTGCATAGATTAGCATGGAGTCTTTATACTTCTGTCTCTCCCCCCACCCACCCACCCTGGGCAACTACTCAGCACGCCCATGCATTAAGGTGGCACTGTTGTGAAGGTCCAAATCATGTGAGGAATCATTTGAAATAACCGGAATGTTTGTCTTCAGAAGAGAAGGTTAAAGTCTCATTACATGACAGAGAGCACCACTGTAGTGTAGTGATTCAGTTGTATTAGACTATGATTTTGGAAATCAAGCATTTTTTTTCAGTCACAGAAACCCACTATGTGACCTTGGCCAAATCATTCTGTCTCTACATCAGAGGCAACCCACCCCACTGAACAAATCTTGACCCAAAAAAACAGCTCATGGCCTTAGAGTTGACATGTGTTGTATGCCAGCCTGTCATTGTGCCTGATGTTCATGTTGATGTCCATGATGGGCCTGGGGAGGAGGGTTTGCTTGGGCCTGAGTTAAGTTCAGAAGAGAGGCCTGAGCTTGAGCTGTCTCAGGAAGATTCACAAGGCTACATTCTTGAGAGAGGCCCTTTGCCACTTTTCTCGGAACAACTGTCTGACCATGACTTGTCAGGTGCGGTAGTTAATGACGGAGATGATAATGAAAGCTTGGACAGAAAGCACAGCTTTAGTAAACAGAGGCAAAGGCTTCAGAGACTGAGGCCATCAGTTTGGCTACACCAAAAGGGAGATAACGAACCTTTATCTAGTGGGAAGGTCAAGAAAAAATGCTTTCCTTTCAGTTTTGGGATCTGGAAAAGCTTTATAATGATTTATAGGAGAGAGTTGCCTCAGTTGGGTCAATGTTATTATTTTATTGCTGTCTTGCTTTCAAGTGCTCTGAGTGTCATGTACCAGGTTTTTGCCAAGCTCAAGATTTGTCTATGAGATTTTTATGCTGTCTTGTTTCATGGATTCAAGTGCCTAGTTTCATGGATTGTTATGTACTTTTGGATCTGGTTTTCCTTGGAAGCTTATGGACTATTTCTCATATTGGAACTTTACTGGTTTTGCTATTTTTTTTACTGCTTTGCTTTCATGTAATCTTCAATAAACTGCTTGCTGATCTTATCAAGCTGCTGTGGTGTTTAAGGTCAGAGGTGCTCCTGCTCTGGTGTACTACAACAACATATGTCAAAAGTGACTTGAAGGCAAGAAACAAGAACATGGTAGAGGTTTTCCAATATTCAAAGGCTTTGTCATTTTTTCTGTCTCCAGAATGTAAAACTATATCTAATGGTTTCAAACCACAATATTCAATTTCTGGTAAACATGGGAAGAAATTTTCTAGAGCACATATCTAGCCCAAGTCATTTTACTATTTGATGCAACCAACAAGATGGCACCCAACATCAATACCATTTGAAGACATTAGATCTCTCAAACCAATGTTATAACTTCAAACATAACTTCCACTGGGGAAACCATACCTTACTGTGCAATCATATAAAGCCTTCTCAGATCTAAGTTCAATTGAGGTCATTAGATTTTATTCCTAGACAAGGAGGAATGTGATTGCAACTCCAATATCTGAGTCAGTTTTGCAATTGTTCTCAGTTCCGTTCTGAAATACAGTGATTTTTTTTCTTCTGCAAGAGACACTTTCTAGTGTAATTGAACCTGATAGAAACCAGCAACAGGTCACTGGGTGAGATATTGAATTGCTTCATTCCACCTTGTAGAAAGTACTTTAGGATTTAAGAAGCCAATAGCTTTCCTGCACTTTAAGAGGAGGGAATGATTTACAAAAAAAGTCCAAAATATAATCTTTTTGTTTGTTCAGACAAAAGTATAAGAATACAGCTACACCACTGTGAGAACGTTCACAAATAATGAAACAGAACTAGAGGCTATAACAATGTAATATTTCCACAGGCTGGAAATATTATGAAGGTAGTCAACAGCACAGTTTATTGATTTTATGCAACAACTGAATATTTACTGTGTTCTGAAATAAACTGTCTTCCTGTCTAGAAATGAAGACTTAAAATCACTCTTCACTGTCAGTCACTGCTGGTATTCTCCCTTTTGGTCTGTGTTTCCACATTTCTACAAGTCTTCACAAGGAAGAATGACAGCAAACACCTCCTTGCTTAACATTTTATATCCTTGAAACTGTACTGAACTGCCTTAGCAACCCAACATATATGCTGGACTTAGTCAACAAAATCAAAAGCATCCATGATAGGGAATGCGATTCATCTGTTAGTTACCATTTTAATTTCCAATTGACTTTTTCTTCATACAGACTGGTAACTCCTAAGATGAAAGATTAGCTGCTCTGATTCTTTTTTGGGGGGGAAAGATATAGGGATTCTGGTTTTTGAAGGAAGTAAGAAAAATAAGTAGAATAAGATCATTCTGCCTTGGTCAGATCACACCTGGAATACTGTGTCTAATTCTGGGCACTGCAATTGAAGGGAGATGTTGACAAGCTGGAATGTGTCCAAAGAAGGGCGGCTAAAATGATCAAGGGTCTGGAGAACAAGCCCTATGAGGAGCTGGGCAGGTTTAGCCTGTAGAAGAGAAGCCTGAGATGAGACATGATGGTCATGTATAAATATGTGAGAAGAAGTCATAGGGAGGAGGGAGCAAGCTTGTTTTCTGCTGCCCTGAAGACTAGGATGCAGAACAATGGCTTCAAACTACAGGAAAGGAGATTCCATCTGGACATTAGGAAGAACTTCCTGACTGTGAGAGCTGTTCAGCAGTGGAACTCTCTGCACTGGAGTGTGATGGAGGCTCCTTCTTTTGAGCCTTTTAAACTGAGGCTAGATGGCCATCTGTAGGGGGTGCTTTGCATGCGATTTTCCTGCTTCTTGACAGGGGGTTAGACTGGATGGCCCATGAAGTCTCCTCCAACTCTCTGATTCTATAATTCTATCCCTACCCCTACTCTAAATAGTGTCAAACAGTTTTTCTTGGGTGTTACAGTGTCTGGGAAAGATTGGTTTCTGGACTACAATTCTGAGGGACGTGTGGTATATGCAACATTATTTGGTTTTGTTGTGTGGCATCTTTACAGCAGTGTTGCCACTATTAAAGTTCCAACCCTCATACTATTATGTTCCTTCTTTCTCGAATAAAAAAATCATCTGGACATTGTAAAATTACTGTATGGCTATCTGCAAAAATGGGATCTGACAATGAGTTACGAGCATGTGAATTCATAGTCAAAAACAGAAAGAGTCCAGAACCAGTTACCGAAGAACATTTTCTTATCTCAGACAAGCTCTTTACTCTTTGTAGTATTGGCATGGTGCAACATTAATGGCATAAGAAGAGCACATTTCCCATTAATCAAGATGATGCTAGGCAGAACAGTAGTTGTTGGGTATTTACATCTTTTGATGAAATTCGTTTTCCACTCCAAATGTATAGGAGTTTTTAACATTCAAAATATGTTAGATCTGGAAAACTGATAAAATATTCTAATTCAACAAAACCATCCAAGGACATTTTTTCTTCAGGCACCCCAGGGATAATGAGGAAGCTTTAATTATGTGACTTTAGAGAAGCGGAGGATACCCAAAACAGAGCTTGCAAACATCGTCTATGACCAGCATCAGTGGGAAATATAAATGTTTACAAAGCAATTTCAGTATGTGGCTTCTGAAGGGTTGGTTTTCATAATGCTTGGAGCAACAATAGTAGCAAGTAGTGGCTTCCAGGTCAGTGGGATTGTACATTAACTCTGAGGTCTCAACTAGTCTAGACTTATATAATGCAATTTAATTGCATTGATCTGCATTATGAGTCTACACTGACCATATAATGCAGTTTCAAATTGCATCACATGCCAGTTTAGCCGGAGCCTGAGTTTTAGCCTGAACTTTAAATAAGACATCTAAGATGCTGGGTTTTTTGTGGGCTAAGATTCAGCACTTTGGATAGTACCTTCAGAGTTCAGATTAAACTCAAGAGCAGTTCCATTACCACACCGACATGGAAAGCACCAACTGACATTGAGAGTGAAGTCTATGAAGAAACATCATCATCATCACAGCTTAGTTCTGGCTACTCCTGAATCCTGATATTTTATAAAGGACTGTTTCAAGACATGTGGCTGCTTGAAGGTGAAAAAATATGCCCATCCCCAATTACAGCTGTATAAGCTGACTAGAATGGAAACTAAATCGTACTAAAACACTGGTGATGCAATGGTGTCCTCCACCACACCTGATGACAAACTGGTTTAAGGGGGGGGGGGGCTTCACTGTAGTGCCTTGATCTCTCTTCTTATCCACAGGCTTATGTTTAAGAGGCTTTTGAGAGTTCAAATTTGTTCGTTTTACTGTGGATGTGGAGACTTTTTTCCTTGCTTGATCTTTTTGAAGACTCTTGCATTTGGACTTTATCCTTTTGTAAACTTTGCTATGTTTAGGGGATCCTAGTTTGTTTTTGTTCCTTGTCTTTTTTTTTGTCATGACCATTTGTATTGGAGCCGTTAATCTCCGCGTCTTGATCTTGGATGAAAGTTGAGAAAGTTTTATCCTTGATAGCTTCCTGTTTGACCATAAATTGTGTCATTGTAATCAGAAGGGCATTGGTTTCTGCTAGAAAGGACTTGATAGCTTGAATATCAGAGTTTAGACTAGTTAATTGATTGACCAGATTCTCTGTGCTGGGTGGTTTTTGGGGGGGTCTCTGATGTTAGATTTATCTCTGGTTTCCTCTCTGTTGTGTTTGGTGGGCCCACATCCACATCTCCATCATCAGGGGATGTTAAAGCATGCCTCCTGCGCCCCCTCCTACCATCCAGGATGTCCAGATCCTCAGTAGCAAAGACAAACTCCTCAGCTATGGTTATGCCTGAGTTCTCATAGGGGTCAAAAATTATCTGACAGTGATCTAGAGTCCAGTCCAAAGGAGAAGCTGAGGGGAGTTCTGTTCTTGCTCTGGCTCCTGTATTTTAACTATGGGGAGAAGTAGGCCTTTATCTCTTTTTGTTTTGTTTTCTTTCCTTTCCCAGGAGGGGGAGATGATATTAGTGGGGACAGGGTTTTGTCACTGTTCCTGTAGGTCTGCCTTGTTCTGATTACCATGACTGTTGTGAGTAAAACTACAGTCACCAGACAACCAGGAGTCCTGGCAGCAGCCGACAAGCATTGCCTGATGCTTGACGAAGCTGCAGCGACAACCCCGACAGAGCACAGCAACGCCTAGACCAGACTGTCTTCGATGCCCTGGGCAACCACCTGTAGCCTGCCCCCACCTACAGTCCTTACCCACCCGCTGCTTTGTTCTCTAGCAATTCCCTTGCAATCCGTACTGCTCTGGCAATCCAATGTTCAAGAAAGTTTAAGGGAGGTAAGACATACTACACGACACACAGCGCTCAACCTTCATCTCACTGCTACTCTCCATCTTCCAGAATCTATTGCTTGAGGCATCTGCCTCATTCTCTTGAATAGGAGCATTGGCCCTATAAATGATGTTCCACATCCCAAGAGATACCTTTGACACATAGGTTCCAGTCATATGAGCTTGTGACATAGCCCCACTTGGAAATGGGGCTATGCCACATGCCTTGCTTCTGAAGCCATGACAATCCCTAGCAAAGCTTGGAAAAGTTACTTTGCTTAGACCACAGTTAATAGACTGCCCCATACTGTCCAGGGATTCTACAGATTGTAGTCTAAAAAAGTAATTTTCGAAGTCCCTCTGAATGTCTACATCTCAGTCCTAGATGTTAGATGGCTGAGAAGTTGCCACCTATATGGGTAGACATATATGGGAACTGGAGCTTTGTACAAACAGCTTTTCAGATCCCAAGGATGCCTGCAAGCATATATTTTTCTTTCTCTGATTTGGGGGGGGGGGGGGCAGGGTCACAGTATTGTAAATGCTGGGTGACCCACAGTCCCATTGAACACATAAAAACACTATATGAGATTAACATGTTGGTGTGGCTATAACAGTGGTTCCCAACCTGTGGTTTGTGGACTACTAGTGATCCGCAAGAACTAAAGTATGTTCAGTGGCCTCAGTGTTAGTACACCGTTGCAGCAAGAATGCCTGTTCTTGCGAAACCCTCTTATAGAGCCGAGGCAACAGGGATGTTGGGAGGGAAGAGGATGACTACCCATGAAAGCGGAGACAACAAGCTCCTGACTGCAGCTTCTCCTCAAACTCCCCCCCCCCCCCCGAGAGAAGCTGTTCCATGTGGTGTCTGGAAGCGGCCTTGGTGTCCTTGTTTCTAGGTCTGTTCCTGGGGTTATTTGGGGTGTTGATTCAGAAAATTACAATGGATAGACCACATCAGCTCTAGATTATTAAACATGGTTTTCTGTGGGTGAGCAGATGGCAACTACTGGATGGCATATGTTCAGTATCAGAAACTAGAGCTGATGTGGTCTATCCAATGCAATTTTCTGAATGAGCACCCCAAATAGCCAAACCAAATCGAAAGTTGACCAAAAACTGATTTGTAATCCTTTTGGTACTAATGTTGGAGAGTGGTTCCTGGTCAAACTGATCCCTGGTCAAATGGTCCCTGGTCAAAAAAAAGGTTAGGAACCCCTGGGCTATATGGATTATTGAAATATTCCTATTATGGAAATATTCCTTTATGCTTGTCTTGAGGGAAAAGCTGCTTCCCAAAAGTATTGACAATTTGTCAACCATCAGCTGTAGAATACTGTTCCACTTTCTTTATGCTAGTAATTGGATACCGATCTCTGACAAAATTCAAGCAGATGCATTTATATTTTACCTCCAAACTTATCAAATATTGAAGGAACATCATGCAGTGCTTTGTTAATAGTCATGTAACTGAAGATTACATTTTCCCTAAACTGCTGACAATAAGAGAGTTTTCCTTCTGGAAAAAGTGACTGGAGAAGAACTGATTGGGTGAGATTTGGCAGAATATAATACGGAATAAAATTGCCTAAATCTAATATTTAAACAAACAAACAAACATTACTATTTTGCCTATTTAGAGCAACCTACATATAAAATAATTTGAGATGAAAACGATAGCTTAACCATTAAATGTTGCTAGCACCTGCCAAAGTACCTGTATTGAATCAATAGACTGTATGTAATTGTTAACTAGGATTTAAGCAAATTAATTTAAACTACAGTGCAAAATCCTTCCCACAGAGTAAAATGTGTGGCATTTTGGATGAAATAGTTTTGTTCATGTTTCTCAAAAACTTTACTATTGAAATTGCTACTTTCCTTCCAGAATACACACAGGCATCATTGTGTTAAAATAAATGGCTCTAAATCCACATGCATTAATTCTCAATTTGCTTTATAAGGAGTAAAGGGTGGCATGCACATATATTGCAAAAGGGAAATACACAATATCAGGTAGGAAAGTAAGAGTAGAACCTCATACAGCTGATATAGGCGAAAGGCAAACTTCCAGAAATTCTTGAACTACAGTTCCCAGCATTTCTCATCATTAGCTATGCAAGCAAAGCCTGATAGATACTGCAGTGCATCAAGATAGTCTTCTTCTAAATATTACTGGGAATAAATCCAATTGTGTTTGAATAAATAATTTCTGAATAAGAATGTACAGGAGAAAGTATGGAGTCGTACCGGAAGTGGCTAAAACACTTGACTTTGAAAACATGATTCATTTCTAAAAAAGAGAGGAACATAGGTTTTTAATACATAAAATGCACAGTTTTGTATAAAGCTTCCACTAATTATTTTAACATTTGACAAATTCCTTCCACTCAGCAAGAGTGTTCTTGGCCTCTAATTACGTATATACTCGAGTGTAAGCTGACCTGAATATAAGCCAAGGCACCCAATTTTACCACAAAAAACTGGGGAAATGCATTGACTTGAGTATGAGCTGAGGGTGTGAAATATAGCAACTACTTGTAAATTTCAAAATAAAATAGATACCAATAGAATTACATTAATTTAGGAATCAGTAGGGAAAATGTTTTTAAATATTTACATAAAACTGTAACTTAAGATAAGTCTGTCCAACTCTGACTAAACCATTATTCTAACCTTCTGTAAGAAAATGTACTTACATATCCTTCCAATAATAATAGAGTACAATAATAAATGTAATAAAAATAATAAAGTAAAATAATTAAAATGTAATAACAAAATAATAAATGTAATATTAGAGTAAAATAATAAATGTAATAATAATAATAAATAGAGAAAAATAATAAATGTAATAATAATGGAGTAAATTAATAAATGTAATTGTAATAATAATGATAACAACAACAACAGAGTAAAATAAATAACATTGACTCAAGTATAAGCCGGGGGGGGGGAGGCTTTTTCAGCCTTAAAAAAGGGATGAAAAACTCAGTTTATACTCAAGTATATATGGTAGGTAAGCCAGTGACAAAAATTGATTTCAGGGAGGGGGGGGGGGTTGTTTTAGAAATCAGTGATAGTTTTATATGCTTATATATTTTAGAATTAGCCAAGCTTCACACAACTACTGGGAACCTTACAGACAGCGTCAGTGAGGTTATTGTAAATCCTCAAAAAAGTGTCATTTCAAGAAAGTACAATGAAAATTGTTTTCAGAATATTTTTCAGGATTGGCTCCAGACTAAGGCAGGCAAACCAGTTTTGCTGCTTGCATTAAAGGTCTCAGTCCCTATCACACAATGCTGTGTGAACCCACTATCAGTTCTCATTCCCTGTCCCCAGTGATTCTTCCATCCCTAGATTCTGATGGATAAATATGCCATATATGTTACCAACATTGGTATGGAGCCGTGGTGGCACAATGGGTTAAACCCTTGTGCCAGCAGAACTGCTGGCCTGAAGGTTGGCGGTTTGAATCCACTAGAAAGGTATGAGCTTCCATTTGTCAGGTCCAGCTTCCCATGTGAGGACATGAGAGAAACCTGCCACAGGATGGTAACACATCCGGGTGTCCCCTGGTCAACATCCTTGCTGACGGTCAATTCTCTCACACCAGAAGCAACTTGCAGTTTCTCAAGTCGCTTCTGACATGATTAAAAAACCAACATTGGTGTGATGGTTCCTTCCCCTTCTGTGCAACAACAGCATAATGTCAGAGGATGGGATTTCTCTTCTCTCTCCCTTGCTATACCCAAGCTGGCTCTTTTTCTCATCATAGAAGGCATCATTTATCATAGAATCATAGAGTTGGAAGAGGCCACAAGTGCCACCCAGTCCAACTCACTGTCACACAATCAAAGTTCTCCCAACAAGTGGCCATCCAGCCTTTGCAACAAAAAAAACCCATCAGAGAAGGAGACTGCATTGAACTTCAATATTCCACTATTGAATAGTTCTTACATTCAAGATGTTCTCCCTAATGTTTAGGTGGAATCTCATTTCCTATAATTAGAATCCATGTTTATATTTATATTTGTCATTTTTTCACATGCTGGGATTGCACAACTGCACTAAAATTAATTAAAATGTAAAAAGAAAAGAATTGCTGTAGTGCAGGAAGGTCGGAATGTGAGGCTGTGCAGAACTACGGAAAGGCAAAATGGTGTACTTGTGCTACTCAAAAGAGGTGCAGTTGCTATCTATGCAAACAGGATTGTAGCGTAACAGCAGGTTCGTGCGATAAAGCCCTAAGTGGCCTTTCATGCTATGATTATTACAGCACTGTTTGTGTTGTCATCTGCTATCAAGTGTACGTCAACCTATGGCAACCCTGTGAATGAGAGGTCATCTAGATCTACAAACTACAGAAAAGGAGATTCCACCTGAACATTAGGAAGAACTTCCTAACTATGATAGCTGTTCAGCAATGGAACTCTCCGCCCCGGGGTGTAGTGGAGGCTCCTTCTTTGGAGGTTTTTAAACAGGGGTTGGATGGCCATCTGTCAGGGGTGCTTTGAATGCAATTTTCCTGCTTCTTGGCAGGGGTTGGACTGGATGGCCCACAAGGTCTCTTGCAGCTCTATGATCATCAGTTGCCCTCCTCAGTCTCTGGACTGTGGTTTCCTGTAATTATACACAATAGCAGGGGGCAGCACCGCATAGTACAACACACAAACCTACTCGGGTCGCAATTAAATCGTCATAGGCAAGTTAGTATCAAAGATAATTATTTAAACGGTATTTGTACTTCGTTCAACACATTAAAGGTATAATCTATTACATATAGTGCTATATACCTTTAATGTGTTGTACTTCGTTCAAAACATTAAAGGTATAATCTATTACATATAGTGCTATATGTAATAGATTCTACCTTTAATGTGTTGAACGAAGTACAAATACCATTTAAATAATTATCTTTGATACTGTCACGATCACGGACCTGGCGGGCCCCTTAAACACACACACAGAGACATACTGAAGGCTAACTACTTTATTGAGTATAAAAACAGTTCCAAGGAGTAAATAGTTCAATGATAAAAGTGTCCACAAGGTAGTAAGCAAAGTAGTCCAAAGTAACGTAGCAAAGAAGCTTGAAGCGTGGCAAAGCTCCGCAATCCAATGCGGATCAGGAATCAGGCAAGGCTCCGCAAACCAATGCGGAGCAGGAAACAGGACAAGGCTCCGCAAACCAATGCGGCTCAGGAAACAAGGCAAATGCAAGGCAAGGCTTGATGACCACGGCTGGCTGGTGGTCCCACTCCGCTTCACGCCTGTTCAGGAAAGACGTGGCCGGAGAACTGAGGATGCGTTCCCACGGACCCTATACTTAATCCGTCGGCCGAGGTCCGCGACGCTCTAGGCTCCTTCGTCTCAATCTCTGCTCACGGACCTCGGTCGATCTAGGACTCTCGACCAAGCCCTCCTGCTAGACTCAATGTCTCGTCTCCCTATCGAAGGAGCGACCTTGCCTCTCGGCTGCTGTGTCGCTATCTTCCTGAGAACTTCCTCCCTGGCACTTTCCCACTCGGATTCATCCATGTTTACATTCTCGGGCTCTTGGGAATTCCTCCCAGGTGCTCATAACTCCCTTCGCTGCTTCCCATCTCCACCTGGTGATCAGAATCTAAGATGGGCCCAAAGCACATTTCATCCCATGCCAAGCTCTCTGTGGGAGACTGCGGCCCATCCGAAGGGCCCTGTGCTTCCCCCCAGTCATCTAGCTCATCCTCCGAATCCACCTCTGCTGCTGCAGGCCCTAATGCTAAAGGGACCCCAGGACCTATTCCTTGCCCTCCAGGCACGAACGAGAACTGCTGTGCTACAGATACTAACTTGCCTATGACGATTTAATTGCGACCCGAGTAGGTTTGTGTGTTTTCTGTAATTAATCAGTCCACTTGAAGTGCAGCCTCCCTCTTTTCTTTCACAAATATTTATTTATCATGCATGCGTGCGTATGGCACATTAATTGCAATGGCAACATCTTATGGAATTCAATTTGCAGTCTATGGAAGAAGATTCAAAAATCTCATCTAAAGAGCAATACTGCTTCACCAAATTGTAACCTTCAGGATTCCATAGCTGCCATGACAATTAGATTCACAATACCATTCCCTTAAATATACAAAGGGCCTCCAGTCAGTTGGGCCTAGCTCTTATGAGTATTAAAAGTCAATGGGTCTAGTTAGCCATGGTTTAACTGAGGTGCCACTGATTTCAACAACAGCTGGATTCAACTAAGTCAGATCCCAACGGGAATCTTTAATATGGAAAACAAAGAAGATATCAGTTAATACGTCTCTCTCTCTCTCACACACACACACACACACACACACACACACACACACACACACACACACAGTGACATAATTTCTCCAACTGCCAATTCTTATGTGGCCAGAATGGCAACATCTGTGCACAATAGGGAGGCATCAAAAAGTTGAAAGAATACTAATAGTATAGGTATTTGGGGGGGAGGTTTTGAGAGAGAATAAGGGCCCTTCAAGACAGGCTCTTTATCCGAGGATATGATCCCAGGGTTTGTTTGTTTGTTTTTGCTTTAAACTGGATTATATGAGTCCACATTGCCAGAAAATCTAGGATAAACAGAAAACCTGGGATCAGATCCTGGGACATAGGGCCTGTCTGGAAAGACCCTAAGAGCATTGCTCTTCCAAATAAGAAATCTGTCTTCCACTCCCATAAACTTTTCCTTCAATCCCCACATTTCTAGCTTTGGGCATTGAAAACTGCGCATACCTAAGACTTTTACATTCACTTTGTTTGCATTCCCATAGTACCTTTGCCTAACTCTTTTCTTTGGATGCTTAAATTCTCAGCTGACATTTTACAGTTCTTCGATGCTGCAAATTAGGAGGCCAGAAGAACACTTGCATTGGGGAGAGAAGAATTCTTATTTGGGAGGACAATGCTCTCATTTTCATCCCCACAGTTACACCTCTGGGAAATATTAGTCTCTGCAAAAATACAATAAAAAATGAAAATTTCCCACTCCTAAAGAAGAACCTTTTGAAACAGCCATATGCAGTCATAGCATGCTCTGCAGCTTTTGGATGCAAAATGCTTTGGCCAAGAGAGAATGAAAAATCTCTAAACAGAAGTGAATGCAATTGAATTCAATTGAATAGACTCCAAAGTTTGTACAGCAGTATTCCTCAACTGGGTGCCCTCCAGATGTGATCTGGGATGGGGGAGTATTATTGTAGGTGGCAATTTTAAAGGATATTAAGATAGTTTTTGAAAAGTAGTTATGATTCAGAAGAAAATTTATTAAAAGCCTTTATCTAGTCTCATACACGATTTTTCAGAAGTGAGTTTTGGTTAACTATGTGCTGTGTGCATTCCTGCAGGGCTTTAGTCTAATTAAGCAAGCCAATGTTTATATCATTAGGATTACGTTGTGTTATTTCTGTCCTAAGCATGATGTCTGTGATTTTTCAGTAAATAATCCCCCCCCCCCAAAAAGGAAATGCAACCTGATGAAACTATAGCTCCTGACCATGCTGGTTTGGGTATATGAGATTTACAATCCAAAATATCTGGAGGAAATCAGGTCATCTCTTCTATCTTTGGAAATTATATTGCATTCCTAAGACTATAAGAATGCCAGAACAACCCTGTTTGCTTGACAGCGGATTGTTGTCTCTACTATCCAAAAACCAGCTATTTGGCCATGAATGCTGGATGACTTGCCACTGAGAGCCTAACTACCTCATCTGCGTAATGGTAGTGCAATCATGGTATTAAAGTGATAATGGCCTTAAAGCCCACTTGTGATATTTTAAATGCTATTTAATTATGATAATAATGATTTATGAAGTCACTTGATGCTCTTGTAAGACCAGTGCTGTCCAGTCAACAGCCTCATAACATAATTATTAGAATTGTTAAACATACTTCAAGACATTGTCATGGCCGAAATCACTGGATTGCTGTGAGGTTTCTGTGCTGTATGGCCATGTTCCAGAAGCATTCTCTCCTGATGTTTCACCCACATCTATGGCAGGCATCCTCAGAGGTTGAGAGGTCTGTTGGAAACTAGGCAGTTGATATTTATATATCATGGGAGGGAGAAAGAACTCTTGTCTGTTTGAGGCAAGTGTCAATGTTGCAACTGGCCACCTTGATTATCATCAAATAAGCCTTGCAGCTTCAAAGTCAGGAAGCAGTGAGGTTTTGAAGCTGGAAGGCCATTCGATGCCAATCAAAGTGGCCAATTGCAATATTCACACCTGCTTCAAACAGACAAGAGTTCTTTCTCCCACCCTGGACATCATTCCACAGATATACTATATAAACCCCACTTGCTTAGTTTTCAACAGACCTCACATCCTCTGAGGATGCCTGTCACAGATGTGGGTGAAACGTCAGGAGAGAATGCCTCTGGAACATGGCCATACAGCACAGAAACCTCACAGAAACCCATACTATCCTGCAATCCTGTACACCAGCTTCATATAATCTGGTGCCTACCAAATATGCTGGAATGCATATCTTGTCATCCCCTGCCAGTGTCAGACCACCTAGCTGCTTGGGATGATGAGAGGTGCAGCAGTTAAGGAATGCTACACTACACACTTACCTGGGAGTCAGTTTAATAGAATTCAATGGAATTTACTTCCAAGTAAACATGGATATGTTTTCACTGTAAGCATTGCTCTGCAGTTGAAAATAAATTGGCCCCAAACCTGGTATTTTGAAAACCAGAAAGATAATCCAATCAATGCAAAGGTGTTTGAATCCTACTGGTTTCAATGAGAGTGTTAAACATCTGTTTAGATATTTTCTACTGAAATCAATGAAACTGTGCTTCTAATTGGATTGCTGTGAGTTTTCTGGGCTGTATCGCCATGTTCCAGAGTAGACACATTGTTTCCTGACATTTCACCTGCATCTATGGCAGGCATCCTCAGAGGTTGGAAACTAGGCAATTGGAGTTTATCTATCTGTGGAATGTCCAGGGTGGGAGAAAGAACTCTTGTCTGTTTGAAGCAGGTGTGGATGTTGCAATTGGCCACCTTGATTAGCACTGCATAGCCTTTCAGCTTCAAGGTCTGGCTGCTTACTGCCCGGGGGAATCCTTTGTTGGGAGATGTTAGCTGAAAATGAACAAAATCTGGTTACTAGAATTATAAAAACTCTCTAAAATCAGGACAATAAATGAAAAATGCCACTCAGAAAACAGGAATTCCAGACATAACTCACTCAGGGCCAGCTAACAGCTCCCAACAAAGGATTCCCCCAGGCAGTAAGCAACCAGACCTTGAAGTTGAAAGGCTGTCCAATGTTAATCATGGCCATGTTCCAGACGCATTCTTTCCTGATGTTTTGCCTGCATCTATGCACACATCCTCAGAGGTTTGAGTTCTGTTCAAAACTAGGCAAGTGAGGTTTATATATCTGTGGAATGTTCAGGGTGTGAGAAAAGCACTCTTGTCTGCTGGAGGCAAGTGTGAATGTTGCAATTGGCCTCCATCAAAAAGAAAAGACCTGTCAACTTCTGAGGATGACTGCCATAGATGTGAAACATCAGGAGAGAATGCTTCTGGAACATGGACATGCAGCCCAGAACACTCACAGCAACCCAGTGATTCCAGCCGCGAAAGCTTCGACAACACAGTGCTTCTAATTGATTCCCCAAATCCCTCTAATTTGGAACATGGTGAAGCACAGAATGATGTAACTCCCTTATGAAAATCAATAAGATTTTAATTGCCTTGACTTTATCAAAAGACATTAGCTTATAAATTTAAGGCCAGCTATGGTACTTCTAATTATTCCCAAAAACAATTGGGAATAGGGACATTTTGTTTCGTTTTAGCCATTTTTGAGTTCTAGGTAGGGTAGAACACACACCACTGTTTCTGAACTAAACATTGCTATCTTTTCTCAATATACAAAGTGCATTTGGGTTCTGTTAATTTTGTTGGACGTGCACATTTAAAACTACATGTTGCCTTACATTAATGAATGCCTGCCTAAAAATAGCTTGCAAATACACTTATGTATAACAGCCAGCTGAAGAGATCCAGACAGGCCACAATTCAGTTTGCTTTCTGTTTGTGGGTTCTCTCTAACCACATTGAAACATGTATTACTCCCAAACTCGGCCTTGGTTGTGCCATGTCTAGAAAAAATGTTTTAGTACAACATGCTGAGGTGAGATAATTCCTGAAAGCCTTTGATGTAGCACTGTACAGCAATTCCTGACTCTAAAAGGACAGTTTCTCAGTAATTCCCAGAGCCTATATCCCAGTGTTTCTCAACCTTCCTAATGCCGTGACCCCTTAATCCAGTTCCTCATGTTGTGGTGACCCCCAACCATAACATTATTTTTGCTGCTACTTCGTAACTGTAATTTTGTTACTGATATAAATTGTAATGTAAATATCTGATATGCAGGATATTCCAGTGATGGTCCAGTGATATTCATTCACTGGACCAAAATTGGCACAAATACCCAATATGCCCAAATTTGAATACTGGTGGGGTTTGGGGGGTGTGATTGATTTTGTCACTTGGGAGTTGTAGTTGCGGAGATGTATAGTTCACCTAAAAATCAAAGAGCATTCGGAACTCCACCAACAATGAAACTGAATCAATATTGGCACACAGGACTCCCATGACCAACAGAAAATTCTGGAAGGGTTTGATGTGCATTGACCTTGAGTTTTAGAGATGTAGTTCACCTACATCCAGAGAGCACGGGGACTAGAACAATGATGGATCCAGACCAAACTTGGCATGGATACTCAATATGCCCAAATTTGAACACTGGTGGAGTTTGGGGACATTTCGGAGTTGTAATTGCTGAGATTCACGGTTCACCTACAATCAAAGTGCACTCCTCAATGGATCTGCACCAAACTTGGCTCACTACCTCTATGGCCAACATTGAATACTGGTGGGGTTGGGGGTGTTTTTGAATTCTGGGAGTTGTAGTTCACCAACACAAAAAAGGAAGAGAAGGACAGGTGGGGAGATCTTCAGCCTTTTCTGCCTAAGTGCTTCCTAAGACCATCAGAAATATGTGTTTTCTGATGGTCTCTGGCAAGCCCTCTGGCACCACCAGGGGTCCCAACCTCCAGGTTGAAAAACACTGGACTAGATGGACTGACTCAATATTTATATCAATGTTATATCAGATTTTAATCTGGGCTGGACCTTTTAGAAACTATTCGTATCTCTCAACAGATTCCTTGTCATTAAGCTCCATAGTGGAGGCTCCCAGGTGGGATTACTTGAAGTTTTTGACTGATTCCAGCAAACTGGCCAGAGAGAAGGTGATTGAATGGCTGCAGCCTGGTGGAATCAAACACATGATGACATCATTAGTGATGTGGCTGCTTAAAGCTGGGAGTAGGTAACTATGATCTTATTGATGTTTTTGACCTTTAACTCCCATCAGCCCTATACAGGATGGGGATTGTAGTCCAAAAATGAGGACCAACATGGTGTAGCAGTTTTATTGAACTAGGATTCTGGGAAACCAGGGTGGTTATTGTGATATAATTCCAATCCCCCTCTCAGTCATTGGTGATGCTTGGTATCACACGCTCTCGGCCTCACAAAAGGCAAAGGCAATACCCTTCCAAACCATTCATGTCAAGAAACCCCAGTGGTAGCTTAGCCTTTGGGTTGCTATAGTCAGAATCAATGTGAAGGCACACAATTAACAAAAAAAGTCTAAAAACATTGGAAGGCTGCAGTTACCCATCCATGGCTTATAGGATGTTTTTGATCCACAGTTCCTGACACATTGATCATAGTATCTGAGAAATTGGGTTAAACCGCTGAGCTGCTGAACTTACCGACCGAAAGGTCAGTGGTTTAAATCCAGGGAGCGGAGTGAGTTCCCATGTTAGCCCTGGTTCCACCCACCTAGCAGTTTGAAAACATGCAAATTTGAGATCAATAGGTAACGCTTCTGCGGGAAGGTAATGGTGCTCCATGAAGTCATGCTGGCAACATGACCTTGGAGGCATTAACGGACAACGCCGCCCAGAGTCAGACACGACTAGACTTAATGTCAAGGGAAACTCTTTATTTTACCTATGACTTGAAGTCATGAATTGGGAAGAAGATGAGGAAAAATGCTGATTTTAGGAAAGGCATAACAAAGTTATTTGAGCAATGGACTATGATCCTGGTCTCCCAGATTTCTAGCTCAAATCCATCATAAACCATAGAAAATTGCTGAGTGTTTTTAGACAAGCCCTTAAACAAGAAGATAATTGCAAACCTCATCTGAACAAATTGTGCCAAGATAATCCCATGTTATGGTTACCATAAGTCTGAATCGATTTGAAAACACACAACAACAACAACAACAACAACAACAACGAATCAGAGTTAGAAAAAACCTTGTGGACCATCCAGTCCAAACCCCCTGACAAGAAACAGGAAAATTCCATTTAAAAGAACCCAGATCAACAGACCCACAACAGATCAATTTGGTTTGATGACCACACATAATTGTGGCACATGAATTACTTCTTAGTGGGTTGCTGTGAGTTTTCCGGGCTGTATGGCCATGTTTCAGAAGCATTCTCTTCTGACATTTCGCCCATAGATCCACTAAGAAAATCTAACAAATGCCATGTTCAGCAAAAGACAGGAGGGATTCTTTCACCTCTGCAGAAGTCTGCCATATACCATCCAGCTGTGGACAAGACCACCAAACACAACATTGCCCAAACATGAATCAAGGAACATGAAAGGCACTGCAGACTAATTCAGCCAGAGAAGTCAGCCATAGCAAAGCACTTAATGAACCAACATGGACACAGCCTATTATTAGAGAACACAGAAATGCTGGACCACTCTAAAAACCACCATGTGAGACAACACAGAGAGGCCACTAAAATCCACAAGCATGTCAACAAATTCAACAGAAATGAGAAAACAATGAAAATGAACAAAATCTGGCTACCAGTATTTTTTATTTTAAAAAACTCTAAAATTAGGATAGTATATAAAGAATTACAATCAGAAAGCAGGGGGGCTTCCAGGCAGGAAACAATCAGGGCCAGCTAACATCTCCCAACAAAGGATTCCCATAGGCAGGAAGCAGCCAGGCTTTGAAACTGCAAGGTTATTCAATGCTCATCAAGGTGGCCAATTGCAACATTCACACTTGCCTCAGGCAGACAAGAGTTCTTTCTCCCACCCTGGAAATTCTAGAGATATACAAACCTTGCTTGCCCAGTATCCAACAGACCTCACAACCTCTGAGGATGCCTGCCATAGATGTGGGCAAAACGTGAGGAGAAAATTGTCGAAGGCTTTCATGGCCAGAATCACTGGCTTGCTGTGAGTTTTCTGGGCTGTATATGGCCATGCTCCAGAAGCATTCACCTGCATCTATGGCAGGCATCCTCAGAGGTTGTGAGGTCTGTTGGAAACTAGGACAATGGGGTTGATATTTCTGTGGAATGTCTAGGGTGGGAGAAAGAACTCTTGTCTGTTTGAGGCAGGTGTGAATGTTGCAATTGGTCACCTTGAAGCTGCTACCAGTGGTTCTCAACCTGTGGTTCCCCAGGTGTTTTGGCCTACAGCTCCCAGAAATCCCTGCCAGTTTACCAGCTGTTAGGATTTCTAGGAGTTGAACGCCTAAACACCTGGGGACCCAGGTAGGAGAAAGCAGGTTGAGAACCACTGGTTCTCAACCTGTGGTTCCCCAGTATTTTTGGCCTTCAAGGTCTGGCTGCTTACTGCCTAGGGGAATCTTTTGTTGGGAAGTAATTAGCTGGCCCTGATTGTTTCTTGTCTGGATACCCCTGTTTTTGATATCCTAAAATCATAAAAGTAAATAAAGAACAGCACTCAAAAACATGGGAACTCTAGACAAGAAACAATCAGGGCCAGCTAATCACCGCCCATTAAAGTATACCCCCAGGCAATAAGAAGCCAGACCTTGAAACTGCTAGGCAATTAAATGCAAATCAAGGTGACCAATTGAAACATTCACACTTACCTCAAACAGACAAGAGTTCATGTTATTGTCCAAGGCTTTCATGGCTAGAATCACTGGGTTGTTGTAGTTTTTTTGGGATGTATGGCCATGTTCCAGAAGCATTCTCCCCTGGCATTTTGCCTGAATCTATGGTAGGCATCCTCAGAGATTGTGAGGTTTGTTGGAAACTAAGAAAGTGGGGTTTATGTATCTGTGGAATGTCCAGGGTGGGAGAGAGAATTCATCTGAGGCTAGTGTGAATGTTGCAATTGCATTCACACTTCCTCAGGCCTTTAAGTGCTAATCAAGGTGGCCCATTGCAACAGTCACACCTGCCTCAAGCAGACAAGAGTTCTTTCTCCCACCCGGGACATTCCACAGATAGATAAACCTTACTTGCCTAGTTTCCAACAGAGCTCACAACCTCTGATGATGCCTTCCGTAGATGCAGGTGAAACATCAGGAGAGAATGGTTCTGGAGCATGGCCAGACAGCCTGGAAAACTCACAACAACCCAGTGATTCTGGCCATGAAAGCCTTCCACAATTCTCTCCTGATGTTTCGCCCACATCTATGGCAGGCATCCTCAGAGGTTATGAGGTCTGTTGGATACCTGCCATAGATACAGGAGAAATGTTAGGAGAGAATGCTTCTGGCACATGGCCAGACAGCTCGGAAAACTGGGTTGTTGTAGGTTTTTCGGGCTGTATGGCCATGTTCTAGAAGCATTCTCTCCTGACATTTTGCCTGTATCTATGGCAAGAATCCTTAGAGCAGGGGTGCTCATTAGGTAGCTCGGGAGCTACTAGTAGATCTTCGGCCCTCTTCCAGGTGATCTTCGGGCCTCACCAGCCAGATGGGGTGCTCCTGCCATGCACGCACACACCCTGCGCACACGTGCGCTCCTACTGCTGTTTTCCACTCTCTCGGTGCTTCTTTCACCTGTGGGGCATTGCAGGAAGAAGGAAGCATGAGGTGGGGCCTCTGGAGGGAGCGCCTTGCCTCTCTCTCGTCCAGAAGCAGCTGTGCAGCCTCCGTTGCTGGCGAGACAGGTAGGGCGGAGCGCTCCCTCTGGATGCCCCGCCTTGTGCTTTCTCCTTCCTGCAATGTCCCGCAGGCGGAAGAAGCGCTGTGCAGGCTGAAAACAGCAGCAGCAGCACGTGCGGTGGCAAGAGCACGTGGCGGCGGAAGCGCACGACGGCAGGGGCAGGTAGACCTTTTGGACTTGGTTGCTTTAAGAGTAGCTCGCATGCTGAAAAAGTGTGAGCACCCCTGCCTTAGGGCCTGGAAAATGCACAACAGCCCAGTGATTCTGGCCATGAAAGCCTTCCACAATTCTCTCCTGATGTTTCGCCCACATCTATGGCAGGCATCCTCAGAGGTTATGAGGTCTGTTGGATACCTGCCATAGATGCAAGAGAAATGTTAGGAGAGAATCCTTCTGGCACATGGCCAGACAGCTCGGAAAACTGGGTTGTTGTAGGTTTTTCGGGCTGTATGGCCATGTTCTAGAAGCATTCTCTCCTGACATTTTGCCTGTATCTATGGCAAGAATCCTTAGAGCCCGGAAAATGCACAACAGCCCAGTGATTCTGGCCATGAAAGCCTTCCACAATTCTCTCCTCATGTTTCGCCCACATCTATGGCAGGCATCCTCAGAGGCTGTGAGGTCTGTTGGATACCTGCCATAGAGGCAGGTGAAATGTTAGGAGAGAATGCTTCTGGACCATGGCCAGACAGCTTGGAAAACTCACAACAACCCAGTGATTCCGGCTACGAAAGCCTTCCACAATACAGCAGTGGGAAAACTTTCGAGGGAGAGCAGGTGAAAGCTCTGGGGCTGAGCAGATGAAAGAAGTTACTAAGGATTCCGTTTTGTGAAGCTTTCCTGAAGAAAGAAAGTGCAGGCTTCTTTGGCCAGTCTCTCTTCAGGTGTGAAGATGCCCAATCTTGGACAGCAAGGTCCTTCAAGGTGCTTTTGAAGAAGTCTACCCCTCCCTTGTGATTGTGGTCACATCTACCCAGCCCAGGGAGAAGGGACTTAATTCCTTCCGAACTGGGGGGCATGGCATTGCTTGGACAAGACGCCAGACCCCAAGGAGTCTGTGTGAGGAGTCTGAAGCCTCCCCAAAACAGCCCCCCATCCGCTGCAGTCCTGGCTGTGCTCTGCAGACTGACTCCCCCAGGAGAAGAGAGAGAGAGAGAGAGAGAGAGAGAGAGAGAGAGAGAGAGAGAGAGAGAGAGAGAGAGAGAGAGAGAGAGAGAGAGACTCCCTTGACGCGTCTGCAGCTCCAGAAATAAACAAACACGCAGAAGCCCCAGAAGGCAAACACGCATCTCGCGCCCCAGCTTCTACATCCCAGCCTTACCGGTTCAAGTTGACGTCGGAGAGACTTGCGGGTTCTTCTTCTTCTTCTTCCCCTTTCCTTCTGCTTCACTTGGGGAGGCGAGGCAACAGACAAAGCAGATGGCTCTGCCTGCCCCAGCCTGCCATCTGGAGCCTTGGCCCTTGGAATAATCCCGGAGTCGCGAGCGGAGGCTCCTTGGGTGTCAGGAAACGCAGGCAGCAGGAGCCGGGAAGGGGGGGGGGGGAGGCAGAGGCAGGCTGCTCCGGAGAAGTCTCTCCCTCCCTCCCTCCCTCCCTCCCTCTTGCTTCCTCCCGCCTTCCCTCCTTCCTCCTCCTCCTTTGACGCTTCTTGCTGCGCTCTGGCAGATAGAGCTTGTCTTTGCTGGCAGCTGCCTCTGCCTTCTTCCCCGGTCACAGCCTGACAGCTCCAGTCACCAATTCAGCCCCGGCTTCTGCCCCCTCAAATAGGCTCATCTTTTCTTGCTCTACCTGGGCAGCTCGGGCAAAAGTCTTGGCTCTGTCCTTCTTAGTACATACAGACGGGAAAGGGAGCGAGCTGGCTGGAAATGAGGCGCTTAAGCAAGCAGCCCTCCCCTGGGTGACACTCTCTCTTTGCGTTTGGGTTCTGTCCATGTTTTGCTCACCAAGGCTGAGCTTGCCTGGCCCAAGCAAGAGCTCTGTGAGGCACCAAGCAGGCGCTGTGGTTGGTCTTTCCACTACCTCCTAGCAGCCTAAAGTAAAGGTTTTCCTTCTAAGTCCAGACATGTCCGACTCTGGGGGTTGGTGTTCATCCCCATTTCTAAGCTGAAGAACCTGTGTTGTCCGTAGACACCTCCAAAGTCATGTGGCTGGCATGACTACATGGAGTGCTGTTACCTTCCTGCCAGAGCGGTACCTATTGATCTACTCACATTTGCATGTTTTCGGACTGCTAGATTGGCAGAAGCTGGGGCTGACAGCAGAAGCTCATGCTGCTTCCCGGAACCGAACCTGCGAACCTGCTCAGCACTTTAACCCACTGCGCCACCGGGGACTCCTAGCAGCCTACTCTCTTAAAATGTTCATGCAAATGGCATTGCACTCCCAATTCAACTTAATTCATTTTCTTTTTGCCATTCAGAGCCTGTATAAACCCGCAGTGGGTTAAACCATTGAGCTTGTTGACCAAAAGGTCACAGGTTCGAATCCAGGGAGTGGCGTGAGATTCCGCTATCAGCCCCAGCTTCTGCCAACCTAGCAGTTCGAAAACTTGCAAATGTGAGTAGATCAATAGGTACCGCTCCGGCAGAAAGGTAACGGTGCTCCATGTAGTCATGACCTTGGAGGTGTCTATGGACAATGCCAGCTCTTTGGCTTAGAAATTGAGATGACTACCAACCTCCAGAGTCAGACACAACTGGACTTACTGTCAGGGGAAAGCCTTTACCTTTTATATAAATCTTAAGTGGCTAAAAATTCTTGATGGCTTCTCCCCCCACCCCCCAAGGGGAAGGCTTCTCTTCATTTTATATATATAAAAAAGATTAACAATTATATAGACATATGTGGAACATAAGTGGACAACAAGTTAAACATGAGGCCACAATGTGTTGCTGCAGCTAAAAAAGCCAATGGAAATTTGGCCTTCATCAATAGGAGTCTAGTATTTAGATCCAGGGAAGTCATTGCAGGCATATAGCAACTTTCTGGTCAGCAGATTTCTTGCAGCTAGCAGTTTAACCTGCTGTGCTACTGCGGCTGCTATACTCTGCACATGCACCCCTAATTCAGATATAATTGATGCATATCTCAGCAAAAAAGATATGCAAGTTCCTGACTTAATGCTAGCAACTTGGGAAGAGGACATTTGCACACTTCCCATCAGTGCACCTTGCAAAATGTACAGTGGTCTACCACTCCAGATTTGAACCGCGTGTCAGCCTGTGTTGGTCCCTATGCCTCACAAGTAATGTCATAAGACTATGCGATTCCCATTCCTGCTTTCCTCTCATCTTAGTGGGAAGGAGATAAGCCTCTTTCCTCATCATGACACTTCCAGCTAAGTGTTACAGCATGCACCAGATGGAACTGGGAAGCCTCCACATGTATAAATCTTGATGGAGAGAATTCATCAAGTTACCTTTGACAGGAATGGCCCAACCATTAGGCAAAGTCAGGCGAAAGCAACAATGCTGAAGGAACAGCAGGGAGGTGATAAAGGATTAAGTGGTGGGTGTTGGGTCATCTGTCCTATATTACCTTGCTGTTCTCAAGCATGTTGGAAAGCTGTTTGATTGCCAGGCCAAAGCCCCAGAATTATTTGACCATCTACTTCCTTGGGTTCCCCTTTGCGTGTGCAAGGGTGATACACCTCGCGCCCAATGATAACACTGACACAAGAGTTGGACGAAAATGGCCACAACTCATTTATTAAACAGAACAAAGGGTTGGCGGCCACGCAAGGGTCCTGGATCAGGGTAGAACAGGCCCCCGCGAATGTCCAAAGGCACTTGCAAGCCTGGGTGCAAGCGGCCCAATGCCTCTCCTCTGAACTCGGCACCCCAGGGGGCCAGGGCGTTATCCCCCTTCCAACCAAGGGGCAATAAGCCATCCTGATCCAGGGCCCTGCCACTTGCCAACACGGAGTTGCGACAAAGAATATGGTAACACATAACTTTAACCAATGCAACAAAGAACTTGAGTAAATGCACAATTTGCACACAAACAAGCCATGTACAAAGTAGGGAGGGAGGGAGGAAAACCGAATTGGCCCCTGCAAGTGCTAGGGGAAGTCCCAGGCAGCCTGAATACGCTGCCTGGGCGAAGAGAAAGGGCCGGCTAGCCACATGGAGGGGGAGAGGCGTGGCCAGCCCCCTCATTGGCTAGCTGGCCCTAGCGGCGGGAAACTTAGCGCCGCCCCAGGGGTCTCTGGGAAGGAGAAGCCCCCTGACCTCCCCAAGATGGCGACGAGAACAGCCCTACCCCGCAAAAGGGGGTTGGCCGGTAAATCGGCCATGCCCAATTCCCCCAAGGTTTATCTGCAATCTGGTTTTTGCCAGCAAAAAAATATTTTTATAACCTGAAAGTCTCCCAAGATTTGAATTCACCTTTTAAATACTATTTTGTAGGCATGGGAACGCCTTGGTCTTTTCAGCCTTGAAAGACGGCGTTTAAGAGGTGACTTGATCGAAGTGTATAAAATCATGCATGGGATAGAAAAGGTGAATAAAGAAAAACTGTTTTCTTTGTCACAAAACACTAGGACTAGAGGGCACTCCTGAAGCTCCAAGGTAGGAAAATTAGGACTAACAAAGGGAAATATTTCTTCACCCAGAGGGTCATTGGGTTATGGAACTCACTTCCAGAAGAGGTTGTGACAGCTGTCAGCCTGGACAGCTTCAAGGCAGGATTAGACAGATTCATGGATACCAAGTGTATCGGTAGTTACTGAAAAGGACATTCAAGTGCCACCTCGGAGTTGGTTGAGGTAGGCAGGATTTCCCCGGGTACTGGTTGTGGGGGTCGGGAGCAGGTCAGGGTTTTGCCCTCCCTTCTGCTCGAGATCCCCGTGTACAACTGGTGGGCCACTGTGTGATACAGAATGCTGGACTAGATGGGCTGAGGTCCGATTCAGCATGGCTCTTCTTATTTTCTTATGTTCTTATGGAGGATTTGTCCTAAAAGCAAAACAGGCACACACACAATTCTATTGGAGTGGCATAGTTTGCCAACCCTCCCATGATTGTTCTACTACTCCATACGGTCCTATTTATATCTGTTAAAAATCAAACAAAGCTACATGTGCAATGAAAGATGCACTTAAGGTCAAGTGTAATTTAGTCCTCAGATGCCTGTGCTGTGTTGTCAGATCCTATGGCTTGAGTATCCTGTGGCCTCACAGTGAAAGGCCAGCCTACAGTAGCACACAAGCAAAATGTAAGAGGCCATTCAGATGGCCTGGGATAATTTAGGGTTTGGACTGAGTGGCCGGGTGGAGAGGGGGATGCTTCCTCGATATACAACACTGGAGCAAAGCAAAAGTATCTCACTAAGCAAACACAAAAGAAGCAATGTGGATTACTAGCACTGCTTGTGATATTACTGTGATTAATTTACTACTGCCTGAAAAGAGCAGAGAATATACTGTTCCCTCACGTATTGCTGGGGTTAGGTTCCAGGACTTCCCGTAATAAGTGAAAAACCGCGATGTAGGGATGCTCTGTTTATTTTAATATGTATACATTATTTCAGTAGTTATACACTATTTTACGTCTTTATAAACTTAAAATAAAGGAAAGGAAAGAAAGGAAAGGCCCTTCAAGGCAGCAGGGACTGAGGACTGAGGAAGGAAAGTGCCTTGGTGAGCAGCAGCAAAACCCCACAAAACAGTGAAAATACCATGATATATATTTTAAATTATTATTTTTTGAAAACCTCAAAACAGCAATTCTGCAATAAGCGAACCACAAAGTAGCAAGGGAACACCGTAACTCCACAGGCTACAAATATTTGATGTTTCTGGTCTTCACCTTCCTCAAGTCTTGGCACCCACCAAACTGTTTGGAAGACTACTCCTGTTGCTGACATGTGCCTTCATGTCCTTTCTAATCACAGGTGTTTTTTCGTCAAGACCTGCTCAGAAGAGCTTTGCCATTGCCTTCCTCTGAAACTAGAGTCCCATAGCCACTGCTATATAATGTAGTAAAACTGTATTATGAAACTACATTATTTGGCAGTGTGAGTAAAGGCTAAGAGACTGACTTGCCTAAGGTCACCCAGTGGGTTTCATAGCTGAGCAGGGATTTGAAACCTGGTCTCCAAAGTCTTATCCTCCATCATTTCCCATGCTGGCAGAACATAAGGCTGATGATCACTGAAATATCTTGAGGGGAATAAGTCTGGAGAGACTGTGGTATGCTTTTCCAGATATAAAGCAATGGTAAATACTCCCCCTTTATAGGATTTTGGAAGAAGAAGAGGAGAGGAGGAGGAGGATCTGCGTCCCCTGGGCAACATCCTTGCAGACGGCCAATTCTCTCACACCAGAAGCAACTTACAGTTTCTCAAGTCGCTCCTGACACCAAAAAATCCTCAAAGAAAAGGACATAGCTCTACATAAGTTGTGTTTGTGTTATGTATAGGTAGGTTCAAACTTAAACTTCATTACAATTATTTAAATTGAAATTCAGTGCATCTCACCATAGGGGGAAGACTGTAACCAGATGACATATGGGCTTATTCAGTCATCTCTCTGGGACTGATAGCCCTTGAAACAGAAGATGGTCTGCTGTAAGGAGGAATGCATTGTCCTAAATTCAATTGTTAAATCTCTATGAAATCAATGGAACTTAATGTAAGTATTGACTTACTAAGTTCAGAATGATTTAATGGGTTTACCCCAGCTGGCACTGCTATCCTATGCTTTTGCCAAGGTATTCACCTTTTTTTAAATACCTTTTTTAAAAATACCTTTTTTTAAAAAAAATCTGAAAATGCAAGCCAGGAGAGTGCAACATTATGCCTTGTTACTTAGGGTGACAGCGATCCTCTAGCTAGATACAATACAGCTTTCCTTTTAGGGGACACTGGTAATATTCTCTGAAAGAGTTTCTGATTTTAGCAGGTCCTTGTAATGTACAAAATACTTTAAAGGAAGCAAAGCAGGGGCGGTTCTGGGTAGTACTTGGATGGGAGCCCACCAAAAAATTCCAAGTATTGCAGGCTATATTTCAGAGGAAGCAAATGAGAAAACCAGCTCTTGGCTAAGAAAACATGGGGTCACCATGTCAACAAATGACTTGAAGGCACATACTCTTTGTGGAGACTTGAGCTACAGACAGTGACCGGAGTGGAGACTGGTTTGCTCAGCAATAACAATAACAAACACATATTGAATATTCCATAGAAAACTAGCTTTAAGGGAGATGCAGGCATGTAGCCGGGGGGGGGGCTAAGGGGGCTTCAGCCCCCCCCGGAAATTCTCAGGGTTGTCCGCGAGAAGGCCTTACTGGTACATTATTTAAACTGTTATGTTTATTCATATCATGATCTGATCACCATGCTCATTATATCCCACATTCATGGGGTTATTGGGATAACAATACAAAAGGTTTGCTAGGGTAGACCCTCTTCCACCCAGTCTCAGCCCCCAGAACCAAACTCAGCCCCCCGAATCAAAATCCTGGCTACGGCCCTGGGGAGATGTATTGGGGTTAAAGCCTTCGGAAAAAATCCTCCACCTCTCTCTTTACCCCCTTTTGGGGGTTTTGTTGTTGCCTTTTTTGTTGTTGTTAATTCATTGTGGTTCTGGCAAGGAAAGAGGCTGTGTTACTTAATGCTACTCGGTTTCCATTTTTATTTTTGCCACGGAATGATATCCAAGTGAGGGTAGGAAACATTACCCTCACCCCATTGTGGCTTTGGGCATCGTCATGACATAAAACTGAATAGCTAAATGACTGGGTAAGGGGGCAGAACAAATGGTGTTTTGCAGTGGTTGGGAATGCAATTGTTTCCAGATGTTATTTGGACAAACATTTCTGCTCTGTGTACAGTTGCTTTAAAAAAACCCTTATCCCAAACACAGAAAAGTTGTCATTTCTAGCAGGTGAGCATGGTGTTCCTTTCAGCTGAATCTTAGTGGACCCATATACTAAGCAACAACAGAAGGAAAACAAGATCGTCATCTGTTTTTTTGTTTTTTTAAACATTGTGCTGCATAGTCTAAACCACTGATTCTCAAAGTGGGCAGTACCACCCCCTGGTGGACGGTGAGGCGATCCAAGGGGGCGCCGGGAGGCTCGGGAATTTGGGGGGGGGAGGTGAACCCTTTTAAGGGGGCAGTGAATGATTGGCCATTTAGGAGGGCAATCATTCACAAACAAAATACCCACTATACTGTGGAGGCTAAAGTCTTAACAATATATGAAACTTGTATGCCTTGTATCCAAATCTCTGAAGGCCTCCATTTCCCTTTATGACAGTGTTTCTCAACCTGAGGGTCGGGACCCCTGTGGGGAGGGGTTGTGAGGGGATGTCTGAGGGGTCATCAAAAGCCATCAGAAAACACAGTATGGGGGTTCATTGTGGGAAGTTTGGCCCAATTCTATGGTTGGTGGGGTTTAGAATGCTCTTTGATTGTAGGTGTTGTAATTGTAGTAGACCAGCGTTTCTCAACCTGGGGGTTGGGACCCTTGGGGGGGCGTCACCAAAGACCACCAGAAAGCACAGTATTTTCTGTTCATCATGAGGACAAAGTTTGGGAAGTTTGGCCCAATTCTATAGAATGCTCTTTGATTGTAGGTGAACTGTACATCCCAGCAACTACAACTCCCAAATGTCAATTCCATTTCCCCCAAACTCCATCAATGTTCACATTTGGACATTTTGAATATCCATGCCAAGTTTGGTCCAGATCCATCATTGTGTGAGTCCACAGTGCTCTCTAGATTTAGGTGAACTACAACTCCAAAACTAAAGGTCAATGCCCACCAAACCCTTCCAGTATTTTCTGTTGGTCATGGGAGTTCTGTGTGTCAAGTTTGGTTCAATTCCATCATTGATGGAGTTCAGAATGCTCTTTGATTGTAGGTGAAGTATAAATCCCAGCAACTACAACTCCCAAATCATAATATGAATCCCCCGCCCCCAACCCCACCAGTATTCAAATTTTGACGTATCAGGTATTTGTGCCAAATTTGGTCCAGTGAAAGAAAATACATCCTGCATATCAGATATTTACATTATGATTCATAACAGTAGCAAAATTACAGTTATGAAGTAGCAATGAAAATAATTTTATGGTTGGGGGGTCACCACAACATGAGGAACTACATTAAGGGTTGTTCTGAATGTTGTTCTAGGAGATTCCCTGAACTCTAAAATCTTTGTGGGATGTCCTCTTCCAATTTCCACTGCCTTCTTGGACACATATATAATCTATTTTAGTTTTAATATTCTATGTGCTGCCATGAGTCTAATATTGGGAAATGGGCAGGATATAAACAAATAAAACAACAACAACAATTTGGAAAAAACTGGGCTTGACGTATTAGTGAGACAACCGCTGTGTGTTGGTTATGAAGACCCTTCAATCTAAGGCTTTCTCTTTTGATCTTATCATCCTACCAAGTTCATTCTTGGACGGGAGGAAAAAGAACAGAGGAGAACTCTGATCATTTGCCTCCATGGCAAAGGTTGAGCTTTCCTAAGGAACAAAACAAACCATAGCAAACAAAATATGCCAAAATAGATAAAAAGCTTTCCCTTTTTCTTTCCATGACGTACATGCTTCAGTGTGGAGAGGCGACACTATTTCAGGCATGTTGTGTTATTTATATCTAATCATATTTCACTATGTTCACTTTAGAATCATAGAAATAGTCACATATAAATTTACATATGTACACACAGATACACACAGAGCTTGGGAAAGTCACCTTTTTGGACTGCATTGATCAAAATCCACAATCAGGATGGCCATAAGCTGAAGACTCTGGACATTATAGTATAACTCTACATATTCTGTGTGAGTGTGTGTTGTTTGCTGACTTAGAAATGCGGGGAAAGTGGAATTGTAGCATAACTGTTGATGCATATAAAAAACCTCCCTTGTTTATCCTGCAGCACATACATTCAGCCATAGCTTGCCTCTGATACATGTTTATATAGCAAGTGTTTTCCATATTTTTCTAATAATGTTGCTCTTGGTTTGCTTTGCTCTTCCCTGAGAATCTAATAACATCGTAAAGGGGAGGGAAGGAAGGATGAGTATTCGGTAAAATTACATAAACATTTGGAAGAAGACAGAAGAAATTATCTGTTAAGAAAAACAGCAAGTTTGGGGAAAATGAACCTGGAAGGGGTTGGCTTTCCATCAGTGGTAACCAGTAGCTTCCATGTGGGCGGTGTTGTGAATCCATTTTGGGTTTTAGTTTGAAATACAAAGCAATGATCCAGGGTGATGACTCATACTATCAGAATAGGTTGAGCCCTTTAGAAAGGTCCTTCAAGATTTGGACTAGATCAAAATGGATTCCTACCAAATAGGAACATTAATGTAAGAGTAATTGTGGATGTAATCGAATATTATGAAACTCACCACCAGCAACAATTGGCCCTGCTTTCAATAGATGCAGAAAAAGCATTTGATAATTTGAACTGGAACTTCTTCAAAATATTATTCAAGGAATTAGATATAGGATTCCAATTTCAGAATGCAATAGATGCAATATATCAGAAACAGAAAGCGAAAATCTGGATAAATGGGACAGCAACAGAAGAATTCAACATAGAAAAAGGAACTAGGCAAGGATGTCCGCTTTCCCCATTAATTTTTGTCTTTGCTTTGGAGATTCTCCTGATGAAAATTAGATGTGAAGAAGAACTAAAAGGCTTGAAGATTGATAAAGAAACATATAAAATAAGAGCCTTCACAGATGACGTGATTTGCATCGTAGAAAATCCTAAAAAGAATATTCTAAAATGGCTGGGGATAATTGAAGAATATGGAGAAGTAGCAGGATTTAAATTGAACAGAAAGAAGACAAAATTTTAACAAAGAATATCACGAAACAGGACCAGGTAGTCCTGCAAGGAGTGACAGGAATAGAAATTACCTCGAAGATAAAATACTTAGGGATCTGGTTGACCGCAAGGAATCTACAATTACTAAAAAACAACTATTCTAATCAATGGGAAAAGGTGAAAGAGGAATTGGGGAAATGGAAGAACATGAATCTCTCGCTACTAGGGAGAATTGCAGCCATCAAAATGAATCTACTACCGAAAATGCTTTATCTCTTTCAGAACTTGCCGATAATAAGAAATATGGATTTATTTAAAAAATGGAAAAAAGACATAATGAGCTTTGTATGGAAAGGCAAGAAACCACGAATTAACTATAATGTAATGATTATGCAGAAAGAGAAGGGAGGCTTTGCCCTCCCGGACCTAAAGTTATACTACGAGGCCTGTGCACTATCATGGGTTAAAGATTGGACTCTGTTAAATAGAACTAAGATTTTAACGCTAGAAGGATTTGATCTACGCAAAGGATGGCACTCTTACCTATGGTATGGAGGAATTCAAAAAGAGAAAAATTTTGGAAACCACTTCATTCGATCCTCTCTGATAAAAATCTGGAATAAATACAAAAATTATCTCTATGACAAGACACCGATATGGCTTTCACCTTTGGAGGCGAATCAAAGACGACTGCTGGGCTGGACGGAGTGGCCTAAGTATAAGGATATAATACAAAAAAAAAGGAAACACTTTCGAATTGAAAACGCAAGATGAAGTTACAAGGAAATTCAGTAATGTAAGATGGCTCCATTACTTTCAACTTAGAGAACAGTTTAATATCAACAGGACTAAAGGGTTTAGTGATACCGATAGACCCTGGGATACGATAATGAAGACACAAAAGAAAACAATATCAAAGACTTACCTCATGTTATTGAATTGGACAACTGAGACAGATGTAGTTAAGAACTCAATGGTCAAGTGGGCACAGAATATTGGGAGACCGATTCAATTCAAAGAATGGGAAAAGATCTGGTGCAAACAATTGAAAATTACATATGCGATGGATTTAAAGGAAAACTGGCTAAAAATGTTACGCCGTTGGTACATAACCCCCAAGAAATTAAGTATAATGTATAAAAATGTTGGTAATAATTGTTGGAAATGTAAGAATCAGGAAGGTACTTTTTTTCACATGTGGTGGTCATGCCCTAAAGTAAAAGAATTTTGGCAAATGATACATGCGGAATGCAAAAAAATATTGCAAGTAGAATTTTAAGATGAGACCGGAACTGTACCTAATAGGGATTATAGAACAAGAAACATTTCCAAATGAAAATGTGGAGAAACTCTTTGTGTTTCTCACAACAGCAGCAAGAATGGTGTTTGCAAAACTTTGGAAACAAAACCTTCTCCCCACAAAAGAGCAGTGGCTAATTAAAATTATGGAGATAAAAGACATGGACGAATTAACCTATTGGTTAAAACAGAACTATGGTAAAGGTGTTATAAAGACAGACTGGACCTTGATAGAAGAATATCAAAAAGAAGTGTAATAAAGAAAGGAACACTGTCGGTAATTAATAGTTAAGAAGAGCAACGGGGATGTCTCGTGTATGATAAAGAGAATTTTGATGAAAATGTATGATTAGTGCGGAATGAGAATGGAAGTCAACATATCCTTTTGTATTCTTGTCCCTCCCCCATTCCCTATCCCCTCCCTTTCCCAATGTGATGATGTATGACTTATATATATAAAACCTGTTAATAAAAAATATTATATATAAAAAAAGATTTGGACTAAACTCCAGAGTCGATTCCCCATTCCACTGATTTAGAATCATAGAGTTGGAAGAGACCTCGTGGGCCATCCAGTCCAACCCCCTGCCAAGAAGCAGAAAATTTGTATTCAAAGCACTCCCGACAGATGGCAATCCAGCCTCTCCTTAAAAGCCTCCAAAGAAGGAGCCTCCATCACATTCCAAGACAGAGAGTTCCACTGCTGAACAGCTCTCACAGTCAACAACTTCTTCCTAAGGTTCAGATGGAATCCCCTTTCCTGTAGTTTGAAGCCATTACTTACATCCTAGTATCCAAGGCAGCAGAAAACAAGCTTGCTCGCTCCTTCCTATGACTTCCTCTCACATATTTATACATACCGTGTTTCCCCGATAGTAAGACACCCCCGATTGTAAGACGTATCGGGGGTGTCAGAGGGTCGGCTAATATAAGCCGTACCCGAAAGTAAGCCGTACCCCGGCCGCCGCGTCACTCGGTCCCACCTCCGCCGCCGCCGCCACCCAAACACTTGCCTTGAGGTGAAGAAGGGGAGTGTGCGCCTTGGAAGCAGCCAACCCTCCCTCGTGCGGCGGTCTCGCACTCGCGCGTCCTGCGAGGGGAGGGAAGAACATGGCGGCTTTTTCCGCTTTGGAAAAAGAAAAAGAAAAGCAGCTGTTCTTTGGGAGGCGTGCCGCGGCCGGCCCTCGCCATGGCCATCCCCGCAGCCTCAGCTCCTGCCTGCCTGCCTGCCTTCGTTCCTTCCCTCACATGCTCTCCATGCCACTCCGAGGAGAGAAGCCTCCGCCTCCTTCTCTCGCTCTCTAATCCAAGCCGGGGCCGCTCCGCCCCCGGACCCAGGGAGGAGGGGCTTCCGGCCGGCAGGAGAGCAGGGAAAGGCGGAGAGCGAGCGACGCTTGCAGGAGCCCTGCCGCCATGTTCTTCCCTCCTCCCTCCCCTCACAGGACGCGCGAGTGCGAGATCGCCGCACGAGGGAGGGTTGGCTGCTTCCAAGGCGCACGCTCCCCTTCTTCACCTTAAGGCAAGTGTTTGGGCGGCGGCGGAGGAGGCGGGACCGAGTGACGCGGCGGCCGGGGGTACGACTTACTGTCACCCAATGTAAGTCGTACCCCGAAAGTATGACGTACTGGGGCTTTTGGGGGTAAAAAGAAAGTAAGACGCTGTCTTACTTTCGGGGAAACACGGTAGCTATCATGTCTCCTCTCCGCTTTCTCTTCTTCAGGCTAAACATGCCCAGCTCTTTAAGCCGCTCCTCAAAGGCTTGTTCTCCAAACCCTTGATCATTTTAGTCACCCTCCACTGGACACATTCCAGCTTGTCAACATCTCCCTTCAATTTTGATACCTAGAACTGGACACAGTATTCCAGATGTGGCCTGACCAAGGCAGAATAGAGGGGTAGCATGACTTCCCTGGATGTAGACACTATACTCCTATTGATGCAGGCCAAAATCCCATTGGCTTTTTTGCCGCCACATTACATTGTTTTACATTGTCGCCGTATTACATTGTTGGCTCATGTTTAACTTGTTGTCCATGAGGACACATGTTCTCCATGTTGTCACATGTACTGCTCTTGAGCCAGGCATCCCCCATTCTGTATCTTTGTATTTCATTTTTTCTAAATGGAGTATCTTGCAACTAAGCATCCAGGCAAGAAATGAACAAGAGTCACCACTGCCCAGGGTCCATCTACACCGTAGAATGAATGTAGTTTGACTTTACTTTAACTAGCTCAGAGCTATGGAATCCTGGGAGTTGTAGTTTTGCAAGGTCTTCAGCCTTCTTTGCCAAAGAATGCTGGTGTGTCATCGAACTACAATGCCCAGGATTCAATTACCTGGAGTCATGGTAGTTACAGTGGTGTCAAACTGCATTCATTCTACAGTGTGTAGATGCACTCCCAGACAGCATTTCAAGCTTGCCAGGGAAACCAAAGACACACCCAGGGCAATGGCATTTTGCCAAGTGTGGCAACTCACCTCCCTGGTCCTACTCCCATACCAGATGATACCTCAAATTTTATAGCTACAATGCCAGAAATAAAAATAAAATCAGCAACTGTTTATAAACATCTAGCAGCAAAACAAACAACAGTATGTTTCAAAGCATCAGCACAAATTAGCAATAATGTCAGTTCTGATTGGAGAGGATGAGCACTAGATGGTTAACATGGAGATTTAGTCATATTATACCTTGATGCAGTATAATATTTATTATTTATTTATTTCGCATATTTGTATCCCGTCGTTTTCACCCCCCCAGAGGGGGATTCAGGGCAGCTTCACAACAGGCATTCATTCAATGCCAACAACAGTAATAAATGATAAAAACAATTAAAACAATTTGTTAATGCCTTAAAATTACTAAAACATTGTTTAACTCACGCAGGTTTGAAATCATAGTCCAGGTCAGTCCATTGTCATTCACACAAATTGGGTCTCATTCTAAATTGCTGCCTCTGTTGTTTGAATGCTTGGTCCCATAACCAGGTTTTGAGTTTTATTCTAAAGGATAAGAGGGAGGGGGCCAATCTAATGTCACTGGGTAGAGAGTTCCACAGGTGAGGGATAGCATGTGAGAGCTGGGCTTAAAAATGCTTTTGCGGTTTAACTACAGGGATATTTTTGAAAAATTAAAATATACATCTCTGCTGAAAAACTTCACAGATATTATATGGACAGTAATTTTGGTGTCAACGTGCCCTCTGATGGCCCATATTGCCTGCACCCTGGTAGTGATGCCACTGGTCCAGGGACAGGGTGCTGTTGGGGAGGCTGTTCTCCATCCTTTAGTATTTGCTGTCTGGACCAGCTTTTGCACTCCACTTTAAGCCACAACCTGGTCATCCCCGCAGGATCACATCATGGCTTTGATGCTATGGAAAGCACTGACTTTTAGACTATGAGTTGTTGTTGATGATGATGATGATGATGATATTACAATATTATTTTGTTTTGGTTCGATGGATTCAGGAATCATCCATTACCTCCCTGGGTGGTTTTTACTTAGTTTCCTAAAAGCCATATTGCAAGAGCTGTGGAGATTTGCAATTACTATTAGCTGGTAATGTTCTTTCCTGAGTTTAATTAATTGTTCCCATTTACTTTTAAGAATTATTAAAGAATAAACAAGCCATCAGTTTGCTTGATAGCAGGTTGCCATGCATGAGCACAATAGTCCCGCCTCCACTGAAATTTATAACTTGGATAATAGTACTTGATTACATTTTTAAAGTAGCTGAAAACATTGGATTAATCTGGACTGTCTGCCAAATTGGGATACTTGGAAGGAATGCTTTCTGCAGCCCTTGGCTAACAATGTCTAATTACAACAGTAGTTTTTCAGCCCACTGGCAGTGATCTTAGAGCTCAGAAACATGAGCTGCTAATCAATCAAAATGAGCAAAACTTGCCTATAAGGAAACACCAGAACTGGGGTTAATTGTGTTGGGCTGCTGATGTGTATAAAGTACTTTTCCTTTATAAAACATCAATACTATAAAAACTTCGCAACTCCAGGGGTTCTTGGTAGACACTGATTATCTTGATCCGGCACAGTCTGGCTTTAGGCCGGGACATGGTACTGAAACAGCCTTGGTCGCCTTGGTAGATGATCTAGGCCGGGAACTCGACAGGGGGAGTGTGTCCCTGTTGGTTCTGCTGGACCTCTCAGCGGCTTTCGATACCGTTGACCACGGTATCCTTCTGGGTCGCCTTGCAGACATGGGGCTTGGGGGTACTGCTCTGCAGTGGCTCCAATCCTTCCTGGAAGGACGTACCCAGAAGGTGTCATTGGGTGACACCTGTTCGGCTCCACAGTCGTTGTCCTGTGGAGTCCCTCAGGTTCAGTTCTGTCCCCGATGTTGTTTAACATCTACATGAAACCGCTGGGAGAGATCATTCGGAGTTTCGGAGTCAGGTGTTATCTGTACACAGATGACGTCCAGATCTGTCACTCCTTCCCACCTGTCACCAAGGAAGCTGTCCAGACTTTGAACCGGTGCTTGGCTGCTGTGTCGGACTGGATGAGGGCTAGCAAATTGAAACTAAATCCAGACAAGACAGAGGTCCTCCTGGTCAGTCGTAAGGCCGAACAGGGCATAGGGTTACAGCCTGTGTTGGATGGGGTTACACTCCCCCTGAAGACGCAGGTTCGCAGCCTGGGAGTGATCCTGGACTCATCGCTGAGCCTGGAACCCCAGGTCTCAGCGGTGGCCAGGGGAGCTTTTGCACAGTTGAGACTCGTGCACCAGCTGCGCCCGTACCTTGGGAAGTCTGATCTGGCTACGGTCGTCCACGCTCTGGTCACATCCCAAATAGATTACTGCAATGCACTCTACGTGGGGCTGCCTTTGAAGACAGTTCGGAAATTGCAATTAGTCCAGCGGGCGGCAGCCAGATTGCTAACGGGAGCTACATACAGGGAGCATACCACCCCCTGTTGTGTCAGCTCCACTGGCTGCCTGTCCAATTCGGGCTCAATTCAAAGTGCTGGTTTTGACCTTTAAAGCTCTATACGGTTCTGGCCCAGCTTACTTGTCCGAACGCATCGGCCGCTACGTCCCACCCGTAACCTAAGATCATCCGGGAGGCCCTGCTCTCGCTTCCGCCGACTTCTCAAATGCGGTTGGTGGGGACGAGGACCAGGGCCTTCTCGGCGGTGGCTCCCCGCCTGTGGAATGCGCTCCCTATGGAGGTACGGTCCACCTCATCCCTCCTGGCATTCAGGAAAAAGGTAAAATCCTGGCTTTGGGACCAGGCGTTTGCACACCAGCACTAACAGCATGTTAGATGGGGATTTTAATGGAATGGATGAAGAGGGCCAATGTTTTTATGGAGTGAATATTGTTTTTAACTTGGAATGACTGTGTATGTTGCTGATGGAACTGTATTTTAATGTGTTTTAATGTATTTTAATTGTTGTGGGGTTTTGGGGTTTTATACTGTATGATGTGGCATCGAATTGTGCCGTACTATAAGCCGCTCTGAGTCCCCCCTCGGGGGTTGAGAAGAGCGGGGTAAAATCCTGAAATAAAATAAATAAATAAAATAAATAATACCTTTCCTTTCCTACAATGTATTTGCTTCTCCCCATTTTATTCTTCCAGATGTGTGAGGTGGGTCAAATGGAGAGAGTGAAGTGAAGCCGAGACTGTCCAATGAGATCAATGGCTCTAGGGGTGCATCTACACTATCAAATTAATGCAATATGACATCATTTTAACTGCCCTGACTCAATACTATCACATCCTGGGAGCTGTAGTTTGGTGAGGCACCAACTCTCTTTGGCAGAGAACGCTAACGTCTTTGTAAAACTACAAGTTCCATTATTCCATAACATTGGGCCATTTCAGTTAAAGGGGAGTCAAACAGATTCATTCTACAGTATAAACACAGCCTAAGAGATCTAGAATCTGGATCTTCTGTTCTAGAAGATTCAGATTCCCGGTGTTATGGAACTCCCTTCCTGATGATACCCGAGCGATCCCAGAGCTTGCCCCCTTTCGAAGGGTTTGCAAGACTGCCCTCTTCAGACTGGCTTTTAATTAGTCTGACCTGTCTGGCGTGGTTCATTACCTGAGTTTCAAGGAATTGTAACCCCTTGAATTTTACTTTTGTAACTGTCTCGTGTTTTATGTTTTTATTGTATGGCTGCAAGGTTGTCACATGCAGCATGTTTTATTCTATGTTGTGATCTGCCCCGAGCCTGCAGGGAGGAGCGGAATATAAGATTGAATAAATAAATAAATAGTTGAACAGAACTAGGCATGGGCAATCCGTGGTTCTAAGTGGTTCTAAAGTACTTACAAAACTAGAGGGTGCTGGGTTTTTTTTGCTTCTACAGTGTTGCTAAAGTTTTGGTGGTGAAAATTTCAGAACTCTAACAAAACTTTAAAAAAAATCATTATTGGTGATTTTTATGACAGGCCCAATTAGGAACTGCCATTTATAGCAAAATTTTGAAAGTTTTGTTAGAGTTCTGCAATTTTCACCACCAGAAATGTTGCTGACTTGATCGAAGTGTATAAAATCATGCATGGGATAGAAAAGGTGAATAAAGAAAAAATATTTTCTCTGTCACCCAACACTAGGACTAGGGGGCACTCCCTAAAGCTCCAAGGTAGGAAAGTTAGGACTAATAAAGGGAAATATTTCTTCACCCAGAGGGTCATTGGGTTATGGAACTCACTTCCAGAGGAGGTTGTGTAGCAGGAAAAATCCTACCAAATATTACCCCTTTTGACTCCAAGGCTGCTATCCGTGCGGGCGCAGGAACGAGAAGACGTGACAACTGGGTTACTTTTCAGGAAACACAGTTTATTCCAGATCCACAGCTGTAGGAGTCTGCCCTTTGGCGTAACAAGACACAAGGAACAGAACACCCCCTCCCTCCAGTCATTCAGTTTTATACAATCAATGGAGCCGGTCTAAGTCCCGCCCCGTTCATTCATTTCACTGGCTATCACTCATGATGTGCTTCTGATTCTAACCAATTAACACTGCATTAGGTAATCTAATAATTCATTGGCTAACAAACACTGCGCAGTTTATTTTCCTGACCAGTTATTAAAGCTTTGTCTATGTGCGTAGATTGTCCCTATATTGTTACTTTTCTGATAAGCTTTCCCACGGACCAGCCAAGTGGGTGTTTCATTAGGTTAACACATGTGATGTCTCCTAGACCAATCACTGTCTAGTAAACAAAGGGCACATGGTGTTTCTCTAAGTCAATTGTAATGCACCAGGACAACCAATGAGATGGCGTCCCTTCTAAACCAATCACTGCTGTTCTCTAACGTGCTGGCTAACTCTGCCTCCTTCTCTATGCCTAGCCTATGCTTGGGTAGCATTCTCTCCTGGCATTTCTTCTGCAACTCAATGAATCTCCTTCAGTTGTGACAGCTGTCAGCCTGGACAGCTTCAAGGCAGGATTAGACAGATTCATGGATACCAAGGGAATCAGTAGTTACTGAAATGGACATCCAAGTGCCACCTCTGTGTTGATGGAGGCAGGCAGGATTTTCCCTGGGTACTGGTTGTGGGGGGTCGGGAGCAGGTGAGGGTTTTACCCTCCTTTCTGCTAGAGATCCCTGTGTACAACTAGTGGGCCACTGTGTGACACAGAATGCTGGACTAGATGGGCTGAGGCCCGATTCAGCATGGCTCTTCTTATGTTCTTATGTTCTTAGAACATTAGTAACACTGTAGAAGCAAAGAACCACCACATTCCAGTTTTCTAAGTACTTTAGAACCATTTAGAACCATGGATTGTCCATGCCTACTAACCACTATACTTTGCTGAATCTATTCTTATGACTTTTAAAAAGAAGAGCCTAATATTTTTCAGTTACTACATCACCCTTTGCAAGTCTAGCCTAGAACAATGGAAGAGTGCAGTTTCTTAGGACTTCATCCCACATGATAACTAAAACAGTTGGGATCATTGTTTTTCCCTTAAGCTTTACAAAACCCGTTTTGAAATTAAATGGCTTATTTTTCTAACCCCATCACATGGTTTCCTTTGTTTTGCTCTTTTTGTTTTCCCCCCTAATTATCCATTTGCCTTTGGGAGACATACTGTATTTCTCCTCCCACTGTCTCCTCCCCCAATTTCTTTGGATATTAAAATTTCTCTTTATAAGTACAGGTAAGTCTATTTAGTTATAAAGAGATATAAATTACCATTCCTTCCTCCTCGGTGCCAAAATGGTAATGGAGGAAGAAAGGAATCGATACTGCCCATCTTGTCCCTTCCCTTCTTGATGACGTCATTGTTATGTTTACAAGCGGGCAAGGGGGAATTCTCATCACACAGTAAATTGGGCAATTTTACATGTCTCTACATGGGGAATTGAAAAAGAAGTCGATTACCAATCAACCTTAGAAGCATAGGAAGAAACCACACTTTAGAAAAGGAAAGATACTTGGAACCCACTGCATGAGCTTGCATCATGTGATGGGCTCTGTTAGTAGCTGTTTCTTAAATGTGTTGAAACACTGATTTTATTGTGTGTGATGAAGTCCTTAGTGAACAATTGTGTAGAAACTGGCCTTCACACGGGTCCTTATGTCTCTTTACAAATAAATGCAGTTAGGTAATGGATTATGCAATAGAAGTCAAACATTCAAGGCCTGAAATAATCCTAAGGGAGCCAGGTCCCCATAGACCAGACCTGGGCATCTTATGGCCCGTGGGTCGCATGCGGCCTGCTGGCTGATTCTGACCAGCCCGCGGATCCTTTGGCACCCGGGGAGAAGGGTGTTGGGGGCGGGGCCATTTCTACAAGAGGAAGGGCTGCCGCTGCCGCCATCCCATCGCGGGCTAAGCGCCGCTGCCATTTCACAGCAGTGGGGCCTGCGTCGGCAGGCAGCCTGCCGCTCTGGAGAACGATCAGAGGAGCGGCGGCTTTGGAGTGCCCGCCATCCCAGGAGGCGATCTGGGCCTGCAGTGGGAGCAGTCAGCAACCTGCGGCAGCTGATCGGCCTGGCAACCCAGAAGACGATCGAGGGAACGCCCTGACGGAACGGCTGTTGGCTGGGGGTGGGAGTGGGCGGAGTCCTGCAGCATCCGATCGTCTGCTGCTCTGCTCTGCTCTGCTCTGCTCTGCTGCGGTGGCAGCTGGGTCTGCTTTGTCATCCTCTGGGCTGGGGCCATTGGGCCATTCCATCTTGGGATCCTTCCTCTCTTGAGGATGTTAGCTTCCATCTTGGTTCGCACCTTGTCTTCTTGAATTTCATTTTATTTTATTTTAGTGGTTTTTATTATTATTTTATAATAATTTTATAATAATAATATTATAATAATATAATAATATAATGTTTTATTACATTACAATTTCAATATATTATAATGTCTATATATAATACTAGCTGTACCCGGCACGCGTTGCTGTGCCCTATTTAGGAGATGCGAGATGTAAGGGTTGGAAATGATGTTACTTACGGTCTTGGTGGGGTCATGTAGGCATGAATTGCGCACTTTCTATGTGTGCTCCAAATGATGTCATCTGGAAGCATGAGTTGTATTGTCTTATATAGCGGAGGAAGTGTTTTGATTCTGGAGTGTGTCCACTCAGCAAAGTCTGTAGTGGTTGTGGAGGAGTGGCAAGTGGTGGTAGAGAGACTTTACCGGCTAGGCAGCACATTACTGTTGTTTCTGCTGGGTATTTCAGGGCTTTGCAGTGTGTGCAGATGTGCGTTAGGGTGCCAATGTCGGCCTCTGGTGAAGCAGGAAAAATCCTTCTCAGCAATACCCTTTTCCCCTAAGGCTGCTTTCGTGCGGGCGCAGGAACGAGAAGACGTGACAACTGGGTTACTTCTCAGGAAACACAGTTTATTTCCAATCCACAGCTGTAGAGGTCTGCCCTATGGCGCAACAAGACGCAAGGGACAGAACCCCTCCTCCTTCCAGTCATTCAGTTTTATACAATCAATGGAGTCAGTTTAAGCACTGCCTCGTTCATTCATTTCACTGGCTAACACTCATGATGTGCTCTGATTCTAACCAATTAAATATGCATTATGTAATCTAATAATCCATTGGCTAACAGACATTGCGCAGTTTATTTTCCTGACCAGTTATTAAAGCTTTGTCTATGTGCGTAGATTGTCCCTATATTGTTACTTTTCTGATAAGCTTTCCCACGGACCAGCCAAATGGGTGTTTCATTAGGCTAACACATGTGATGTCTCCTAGACCAATCACTGACTAGTAAACAAAGAGCACATGGTGTTTCTCTGTAGCACAGCAGTTCTCGTTTGTGCCTGGGGGCCAGGGAACAGCACCGGGGGTTCCATTAGCATTAGGGCCTGCACCTGCAGAGATAGATTCTGAAGAGGATTTGGAAGGGTTACCTGAAGGAGCGTTTCCCATCACTGGGCCTTTTTCTCCCACTGAAAGCTTGGCTTGGGATGAAGGTTGGTTTGACCCTTATGCAGACATAGATGATAACCAGGTGCAAATGGAAAGCAGTGATAGCGAAAGTTATGAACACCCGGGTGGGAGAGGCTCACAGGAGCTTGTGAGTGAAAACATGGAAGAGAGCGGCTGGGAAGATTCTAGGGAGGAGAGCTCTCATGAAGATAGAGACCCAGGTGCTGGGAGACAAGGCCGAACCTTTGATAGGAGAAGTAGCATCGAGTCCAGCAGAAGGGGATGGTACCACACCCTAGACAGGCCGAGGTCCATCAGCAGAGATTGGAGACGACGAAGCCTAGAGCGTCGGGGACCTCGGCCGAAAGATTAAGTATAGGATCCATGGGAACGAATCCCCAGTGCTTCGGCCACGTCTCTTCTGAGTAGACGTGTAGCGAAGTTGGTCCACGGAGCTAAGTTGGCTAGTGGCCACCAAGTCTTGCCTTGTACCTCGTACCTTGTTTTGTTCCTGATTCCGCATTGCTGTGCGGAGCCTTGCTAAGCCTTTTGGATTATTCACCAAGCTGCTTTTGGACAATTGATTGCTTACAGCCTTTGGATTGCTTTTGCTATTTTTATGGACAATATTCCTTTTGAACTGTTGCTATATTCAATAAAGTAGTTAGCCTTCAGTCCGTCTCTGTGTGTGTGATTAAGGGGCCGGTCAAGTCCGTGCATCGTGACATTCTCTAAACCAATTGTAATGCATCAGGACAACCAATGTGGTGGCGTCCCTTCTAAACCAATCACTGCTGTTCTCTAACGTGCTTGTTAACTCTGCCTTCTTCTCTATGTCTATGCTTATGCTTGGGTAGCATTCTCTCCTGACGTTTCTTCTGTAACTCAATGAATCTCCTTCACTGGAACCATGCTGTAGTCTTCTGCAGCGTTGTATCTGAAGGCTAGGTGGTGGAATTGGTTGTGGTGTTTTTGAAGTTTGTTTTCTGTGTTGCGACATCGTGTTTCTGCGCTCCTTGCGCGCTGCTGTTGTGCTGCATTTCTGCGTCTTTCTTGTTCCTGGCTGCGTGCTTCTTCTTGTCGTGCAGTTCTTTGCATTTGGTTCTCAGCTGTGCATCATGCAGTGACCTGTTGTCTGGGTCTCTGCTGCGCAGTGTGTTTCTGTTCTGGCGTTTGTTCTGCCCTTTTTTGTTTGATGTATGTAGCGTTGTGAGTGTGTCGTCCGATGCTGTTATTTTTATAAGGCATGGCTTGTCTTTTGGGTCAGTTTATGTCTGTGTGGAAGGAAGGAATGGTTTTAGTTTGTGGTGTTTGTAGGTGTTGTGTGTACGGGGTCCCGTAAGGTTGGTGGGATGGGTTGTGATTGGAAGTTGTGTTGTGTTGTGTGGGTAGGAATTTGCTGGAGAATTGCTCCCTCAGAGTTTGGTTTTGGCAGTTTAACCCTCAAACACCAACTGAAATCTCTCAGCATTCTATCCTAGCCTTGGATGGCTCTTGCCAGCGTTGCTATGGTTACAGCAGTTATGCAAATCCGCCCTTATTGGCAGCCAATCATGTTGTTCAGAATGTAGAGGCTGGGTGAGTCGTTGGCTGCCCCGGAGGATACTGGGAAATGTAGTTTTATTTTTACTCTTTGTTTTGGGGGCCTTTTAGGTTTTGGGGGGGAAAGTTTATTTGCTACAAACGTACCTTGCTTGAGGCCTATTTCTGTTGGCAAGTATTGTTTTTCTGCGTTGTATGGTTTCTTTGTTTGAGGTATACATCACATGACGTGAACCCATTTATATAATAGATAATAATTATAATAATACTAATAATATATGAATATTTCTTGATATATTAATATGTTAATATTAATGGTGTGTTAATAATATATTGTTATTTTATAATAATAATAATAGTAGTAGTAGTATGATTACGGTAAAATGTGTTGTATATGCATTTGGTATTGGTGGTGTTGTAATTGAACACAGTATAATACTGCCAATGATAATGTGATATAATAATTATATCGTGATATTATAATTTGTATATTTATATTACATGCCATATTGCTAATCAATATTGTGATATGTTGTTGTGCAATATGATGTGTATTGCTGATGTTGTGCTATGACAGTAATGTTATTTGTTGTTTAAGAACATAAGAACATAAGAAGAGCCATGCTGAATCGGGCCTCAGCCCATCTAGTCCAGCATTCTGTGTCATTCAGTGGCCCACTAGTTGTACACAGGGATCTCTAGCAGAAAGGAGGGCAAAACCCTCACCTGCTCCCGACCCCCCACAACCAGTACCCGGGGGAAATCCTGCCTGCCTCCATCAACACAGAGGTGGCACTTGGATGTCCATTTCAGTAACTACTGATTCCCTTGTTTTTCAGTTTGTTGTAAGCCGCTCCGGCAATATTGTTATATGTACATTGTAAGCCACTCTGGCAGTATTGTTGTTTGCTGTAAACCGCTCTGAGTCCCCTTTGGGATTGAGAAGAGCAGCATATAAATATAGTAAGTAAGTAAATAAATAAATAAATAAATAAATAAATAATGTAGGTTAGAAAGTAGTTCAGCCTTTAGGTGTGGCCCTCCATAATATTTTTTGGCTCTCGTGTGGCCCCTTGGAAAAAATAATTGCCCACCCCTGCCATAGACTGTGCATTCCTCTCCTGGGTATAGACCTGGGAGAGAATTCCGAGAGCTTATTTCAGCCTTCTTTTACCTCTCTGCATAAATCTTGATGACTTTCTGGTTTTGGCACATTAAGCATAAACATTTTACAGATCTATTAATAGTATTACATTTGAATTCTACCTTTCTTTCCAAGAATCCAGGCTGCTACACATGGGCCAGAATTTGAAAGGCTGAACTTTCTCCAAAATTGTGCAGCCGTTGTGTGGGAAGGTAGGCAAAATCATCTGGTTCCAAGAAACCTGTTTTTCTTCACAGCCACATCATCTATTGGCATTGTCTCAATTGTTGGCATTGTTGGCAGTAGTTATACCAGCACAGCATACTAACAGAATTCTGTTGTTGTTACAGCTGTGTGCTTTCAAGTCATTTCCAAATTATGGCAACCCTATCTTGGAGTTCTTCTGGGGCCAAGAGTGTGTGGTTTGTCCAAGATCATCTAATGCAGTGATTGTCAACCTGTGGGTCCCCAGATGCTTTGGCCTTCAACTCCCAGAAATCCTAACAGCTGGTAAACTGGCTGGGATTTCTGGGAGTTGTAGGCCAAAACATCTGGGGACCCACAGGCTAAGAACCACTGATCCAATGAGTTTCCATGGCTAAACATTGAATTAAATCCTAGTCTCTGACCCTTAGGCTGGTTCTATACTGCTATATAGTGCGGTTTGAACAACATTATATGGTCAATGTAGAATCTGTAGTGCAGTTCAATGCAGTTCACATAATTATAAAACTTTGAAATCAGGTTGTCCTTTGCCCCTTTATATGTGGGTTCTATCCAAAGCTCTCTGGATCCATTCATGTTGTCTTATTGTCTAGCAAGGGTATGTCTGAGATTCAGCTAACGCCTCAGTCAAACTGGGTTGATTCAGCCATATTCAGAATGTTTTTGGGTTATTTTTTCCCCAAGGACTCAGAACACAGCAGATAGAGAAGGTTTATTCAGAAAGGTAGAGGAAGTCCCTGGAAGTATCAAAGCATTTCAGTATTTTAAGTGCATGGGGTTGATGCACTCTCTCCACTTGGGTTCTTCCTTCTTCCCTACTCACTGATCACATCTAGAATCAGACAGTGCTTCAAAAACTGACTATCAACAATTTCCATTGGGTTCTGTTTACTTTTTGTTCAGCTGAGATTTGCTTCTGGCTGAGTGGAGGTTTGCCTTTGGCTCTCTTAGCCTGAGCACCGAAGGCAAATTTCAACCTGGGTGACTTGCCCACAGTCACCCAATGGGTTTCCATGGCCAACTGGGTATGCAAAGCCTAGTCTCTATGTGTCCAAGTTGTACATTCAAACCACAACACCAGACAGGCTCTCAGAGTGAAGATACATGCTATTTTCTTTAAAAAAGATATTCTACAATACATTAACAATTTTCTATAAACTGAAAACTATCCCTGCAGGAAAATAACTAGCCTAAGGCTTCTTGATTAATTCATGTTCTATTTGCAAGGTAAATTCACTGTTTTTGCCAGGAAATCTCACTGTTCATAACAAACATGCTCTTCTGACGAGCTAAAATGTGGCTTTACACATGGACTTCACCAGATGGTCAACATCGAAATCAGATTGAATACATCCTTTGCAGCATAAGGTGGCAGACATCCATCCATTTGGTGAAAACAAGACCTGGGGCTGACTGTAGTTCAGATCACGAACTTCTTATTGCACAATTTAGAAACAGACTAAAGATATTAGGGGGAACACACAGGCCAGTTAGATATGATCTCACTAATATTCCTAGTGAATATACAGAAGAGGTGAAGAATAGATTTAAGGGACTACACTTAAAAAATAGAATTCCAGAAGAACTATGGACAAAAGTTCACAACATTGTTCAGGAGGATGCAACAAAGTATGTCCCAAAGAAAAAGAAAACCAAGAAGGCAAGACGGTTTTCTGCTGAGACACTGGAAGTAGCCCCCAAGAGAGAAGGAAAGCAAAAGGAAACGGTGATAGGGGAAGATATGCCCATTTGAATGCACAATTCCAGAAGTTAGCCAGGAGAGATAATGAACTATTTTTAAACAAGTAATGTATGGAAGTGGAAGAAAACAATAGAATAGGAATAGCAATAGACCTCTTCCAGAAAATTAGAAACATCAGAGGTAAATTTCAGGCAAAAAATGGGCATGATCAAAAACAAAGATGGCAAGCACTTAACAGAAGCTGAAGAGATCAAGAGAAGATGGCGAGACTATACAGAAGATCTGTATAGGACAGATAATATTGAGAATAACTTTGACAGTGTGCGTCCCCCTCCCTCCCTGCCGTTGGGAGGCGGGGGAGGTGGGAGGGGCTGAGGAGGAGCACGGGAAACGGTTCCCATGCTCCTCCTCAGCCCCTCCTCCTTGGCTCCCCGCTCTTCCCGATCAGAAAGAGCGGGGGGAGGCGGGGGGAGGTGGGAGGGGCTGAGGAGGAGCACGGGAACCGGTTCCCGTGCTCCTCCTCAGCCCCTCCTCCTTTGGCCCCGCTCTTCCCGATCGGGAAGAACGGGGGGCGGGAGGAGGGGGAGGGGCTCCTCAGCCCCTCCCACCTCCTCCCGCCTCCCAACGGCAGGGAGGGAGGGGGACACACAGGGAGGAGGAGGCAGAGGCAGAAGGGGACCCACGCCCGGCGAAGCTGAGGGAGCTTCGTGAAGGCGCAGCGGGAGTCGCGGGCAGCTTCTCCGCGGGGCCAGGGCCGCGGCCAGGAAAGACAGTGCGAGTCCTTCCGCCTCCTCCTCCTCTCCATGCTCAGGACCGGCGGCAGGGAGGGAGGGGGATGCACAGGGAGGAGGAGGCAGAGGCAGAAGGGGACCCACGAGCGGCAAGGCTGAGGGAGCTTAGCAAAGGCGCAGCGGGAGTCGCGGGCAGCTTCTCCGCGGGGCAAGGGCCGCGGCCAGGAAAGACGGTGCGAGGTGGCCTCCCGCCGGCCCTGCCCCAGTGGGAGGCATGGCCCAGGGCTGGGCCTTCCCCACGCAAAACCTTAAGGCAGGCAAACCAGAGAGCAAGCGATCCACGTGGATCCTTTCTGAAGGGCCGCTGAAAGAGCCGGAAATGTTCCACTCCTCCTTCGCCCCCGCTCTTCCTGATCGGGAAGAGCGGGGGGGAGGGGGGAGGAGGTGGGAGGGGCTGAGGAGGAGCACGGGAACCGGTTCCTGTGCTCCGCCTCAGCCCCTCCTCCTTCGGTCCCCCGGCTGGTCCCGGTTCCCGTGCTCCTCCTCAGCCCCTCCTCCTTCGCCCCCCGCTGTTCCTCAGCCCCTCCTCCTTCACCCCCCCCGCTGTTCCCGATCCCGTCGCCAATGCAGGTTGTGTTCCTGATCCAAGGAGGAGGCGGAGGAGGCGGAGGAGGCGCTCTGGCTGCCATGTGCGAACGTTCTAAAGGTTCGTGCTGGCAGCGGAGACGCTGGGGTGGGAGTTCCATTGGCATATTTTTGAGGATCGTTTTTGGGGTGCTGGAAGGTATGTAGGGCCGTTTTTTTTGGTGCTGTATGTACCTCGTGGTATGGTTAGCTATGTTGCCGAGTTTGGTGGTTCTGGGATGTATAGTTTCGTTGTCTATATACGACATTGTACGGACCTTAGAAAAAAAATATAGATTACCTGCACCGTGAATTTGGCTCGGAAACTTATTGGCAGCCAATGAAGCTGTTTTAATAGGGGTGTTGTATGCTTCCTATAGTTTGCTCCAGTAAGGAGCCTGGCTGCCGCCCATTGTACCAGTTGTAATTTCCGAGCCACCTTCAAGGGCAGCCCCACGTAGAGCGCATTGCAATAGTCCAATCTGGATGTAACCAAGGCGTGGACCACCCTGGCCAAATCAGACTTCATGAGGTATGGTCGCAGCTGGCACACAAGTTTGAGTTGTGCAAAGGCCCTCCCGGCCACCGCCAACACCTGAACATCAAGCAACATCGTTGACTCCAGGAGGACACCCAAGCTATGGACCTGCGCCATCAGAGGGAGTGTAACCCTGTTGAGCACAGGTTGCCACCGAATACTCTGATCGGCCCCACAACTGACCAGGAGGACCTCTGCCTTGTCTGGATTAAGTTTCAATCTGTTAGCCCTCATTCAGTCAATCACAGCTGTCAGACACCAGTTCAGGGTCTGGGAGGCTTCCTTGGAATTAGGTGGAAATGTAGAGTTGGGTATCATCTGCATACAAATGACACCCAATTCCAAAACTCTGGATGACCTCACCCAGTAGTTTCATGTAGATATTGAAAAGTATGGGGGATAGAATGGAGCCCTGCGGGACCCCACAAGTCAAAGGCCACAGGTCCGAGCAGGAATCTCCCAGCTTCACCAACTGGGAGTGACCCTCCAGGAAAGAGCAGAGCTAATGCAAAGCAATGCCCCCAAGACCCATTCCGGAAGTCGTCCCAGAAGGATACAATGGTCAATGGTATCGAAAGTAGCTGAGATATCCAGGAGAACCAACAGGGACACACTCCCCCTGTCCAGTTCTCTTCGGAGGTCATCCACCAAGGCGATCAAAGCTGTCTCCATATCATGTTCAAGCCTAAAACCAGACTGTGATGGATCCAGATAATCAGTGTCATCCAAGAATCCCTTAAGTTGGGAGGCAACCACCCACTTAACTGAATGACTGAACGAATAAACAACAATTTTGCAAGGTGCTGTTGCAGTCTAACTCAAAAGTGGAGCATCTCACTTTGCAAACTTGAAATGAAAAAATCCATCCTGTTTTTTTCAGCATTCTGTAGATCTCTCTGCCACTGGTTTAGATAGAGCTGTATAATAAAAGATGGGCATCTATAGGTGGGTTAAAGGTCACTTTTCTCCTATGGAGAAACTTTGCCAAAACCTCCATCAAAAGAATTTGAAAGTGGCTGGAAGTTGATGTCTGGTTATTTTTAGTGATATAAAATGTAGGTTGCCCTATTCAAATGGCGTCCTGGAAGCTTCCATAAGCAATAATTCACCTAAGGATAAGGTGATGTTGCAGGACTGTAAATCAGCCTTAGCCAGAGCAGCTTATGGCAAGGTTTGGCAGCTGTGCTCCAACAGCATCAGGATGGCCATTCCTGGCACATCGTTTGCATTCCCCTTTAGCCCTACATGGTCCCCATTTATGCTTCTATGATACTTGTTAACTAATTAGCTCAAAATCTGAATCTGGGAGATACATTAGAGGAACCAAGTTCCATGACAACATAATTCTGCCTCTGGACTTCAATTCATGCTCCACTAAGTACATTCCCAGAAATAGCTAACAGTCCTTTGACATTTGGAACTGGTGGCTGGATTTTTTCTATGCATTGCAAAGATAACTCGTGCTCTCGAAAAAATGGCTATACTTTACAGGGATTGAATCAAATGAAAAATGACACCGCCTATGCAGTGCCTATGTAACTGTTTATATATTTTAGCAGGATTATATATGTCCAAATCTTTTCACATAAAAGGGTGCTTTGCTGTATCCCTTTGCCCCATGGAGCCTAGAGAGTGATATGTAACTGATACATCAATACATTGATGATATACAATCATTTCATTTTACTGCATTAATCTTTAGTGTGCTTTGTAGTCTCAAGGATCATGGCATTGGAAAAGCTGATCTCAGTGACTGAGAACTGACAATTCATTACAAACTCCTGTCATGACTAGAACCTACCAGAACACTGACAGTTTGAGACTGTTGTCCACACCGGATGAGATATTTTGTGAGATTGAAAAATATCAATGGTGCTGTGGATCTGATAATCTGATACTCTCATCTGTCTACGAATTTAATAAACTCCTTAGCCAAGCGGAATGGTCTTTAATACTTAGAATGGGATTACAGCAATGCACAAGCAATCCATGTGAATGCATTCAATTGAGTGGTTTGCCTTACTTGGAAAAATGTATTATGATGAGTGTTCTGTACATTCGTAGTTACAAAATCATCTGAAAGAAGACATTATAGAAGGAGCCAGAGGCTCATTTTGAGCTCAAAGTTCAGTTTCTGACTATTTGAAATACAATTAAGTAGCTTTCGAAAAGTTTCCAGGCTCAATTCAAGGTGCAGGCTATTACCTATAAAGCCCTATATGCTTTGGATCCAACCTATCTTCGAGACCGCATCTCTTTCTACGAATCGGCATGGGCTCTGAGATCGACAGGGGGGCTTCTCTTGGTCCCACCACCATCTCAAGCACAGTTGGTGGGGATGAGAAAGAGGGCCTTCTCTGTGGTAGCCCCCAGCTCTGGAATACCCTCCCCAAAAAGATTAGATTACTCCCCACCCTTCAATCCTTCTGTTTCAACCTGAAAACATGGATGTTCAGACATGCCTTTGACCTTGAGTAGACTGAATGCCCATATGAAGCTGACACTTGACACCTTGTGAATTGATGGCAGTTAGTGTTGGGCCTGTGTCCTCAGCAGAGATTGTGGGCTCTACTGTGCAAGGGCTTGTGGGGTCCACAGTGTATGATGGAGATGGAACTTTTGCACAGGCATGGCAAAGACAGCATTTGGGGAAAGCTGTTAGGGAGGTCGGTTCTCCTGAGAATCATCAGTGCACAGATAAGGCACCTGGCTGTGGGACTTGGGGTAGAGAGAAGGAATGTGTTAATTGGCAACTCAAGGTCTCTCCTTCTAGCAGTAGTTTCGGTTTGCCAAGTATGGGAGGGAAATCTAGTTTCTTGATATAGCTATGCCTTGCAGTTTGAATCTCAGATCTAGGTCAACTTTGCAACAAGCTTCATGTGTTTCAAGTCTCCTGTATTTTAGCTCATGCATTTAGCCTCTTGTGTTTCAAGCCTCCTGTATTTTAGCTCAAATACTCAAGTCTGGACTTTTATTTTTCCTGGAGACCCTTTAGACTTTATCAGCTACTGGATCTTGCCTGCTTTGGATTTACTAAGTGACTCTGCAGCATACATTCTGCCTTTGGGCCTTTGGAACTATTCCTTGGACTATTGATTGGATTATATATCTCTTCTTATATATTTATACTGCTTATATTGCTTGCTGTTTGCTTCAATAAAAGACTATTCATTCCAGCTGGAGTTGTGTGTTTGGATTCTAAGGGCTCAGGTCTATGCTGGTGTGCGACAGTTTTATCTAATGTTGTTTTAAAATTGTATTATTTTGATTTTATGCTACATGTGTTGATGGGGGGGGTTGTTATAATTTTATGTGACTTGTTTTATACTTTTATACCATTTTACTTGTTGTATGTTATGTGTGCACCTATCGCCCTCTAGGCCCTTGGTCTTGACCTCCCTGGATAAACCACACAGCAGTTGAGGTACAACAGGTTTATTGTGAATAAAAGGTATAGGAAAGAGTTTGGAGGCAATTCGATAGTGCCTCCAAATAGCAGCAAAACAGGAATCAGCAGTGGATAAATAATCCCGTGGCAACAGGGGTCCAAGCGGATGGATTCAGAAAACAAGCCGGATGCAAATGAAAGTCTCTTCAAGGGTTCCCAGCCAGTTTAAGATGGCAAGGAAGGTTTTCTTGGAAGTAACAAAGTTCAGTAGCTTGGAAAGTCTTTGCAGGAACAACACAGGAACGTAGCACTGGAGCAGGATCAAGACAGCCCAATGCTGGCTGGCACAGGCTTCTGGAAGGCCCGAAAGCGGCCTCTCTCACAGGAGCATCTCTGAATGCGGAGTTGGTACGAGATGCCTTCAATGGGGCATCTTCAAGCAGTTATACTGTCCAGGGGCTTTGATCTGGGTACGTCGAGTGTCAAAGTGCCATGATGGATGACTGTCTGTATGTTTAGCTACCTCAGCTTCTCCGGAATGCACAACTCGTTAGGAGCTCGCAGTTGGCGAAGGGAGCTGGACTCGAATCATCTCTGAGGCGCTTCGCTTATCAGGGGAGGCCCGTTTGAGTAACCTTGGCCTGTCCATGTTGTGCATTCGGTACCTGCTTCTCACGGGAAAGGCAAAGGGGCCCAGAGGGACTCTCTGGAGTGAAACAAGCTGGCTTGGAAAGTTCTCTGCAGCCAGCATGGCTGCGGTCTTGCTCAAGCAAAACTGAGGCCTGAGGCCCTTGAGGTGTGACAGCACCCTGGAGTGCCTTATAAGTTGCCCCGAGTCTCTTTGGGGAGATGGTGGTGGGATATAAATAAAGATTACTTTTATTATTCTCCAACTTTGTTACATTGGTACCTGACAAGGCATTCCTGCATTCCATATTATCATTGATATGAATGATCAAGTTCCAAAGGGCACACAATAAAACTTGAAAAGTTTGTGGGCATTTGTTCAGCTTCAGAACAATGACTCAAAAGTTGGCAACAGAGGCACACAATGTACCTGGCACATTCTTAGGTTAACAATCTACAGGCAGGTAGCCATTCTATATGCTGAGAACGTTATAGAGCAGGCACCTATAATTACCCATAAAGTAAATAAATATATGCACTTGAATTCTAACACGCCTATTTCATTGGGAATTGGGGGCTCCCTATCCCATCCAATTTTAGCTTCAGATCTTTCAAAAGCTTTCATATGACGTAAAATGTAGAGCTCATCCTGTGCATGAGGGCAAAGGAGGTGGAGAGAATGTCATTGTGAAGGCATGTACGTATTTATAACATTTTTATCATTTCTTCTCCATTTCAAAAAAAAAGGCGGGGGAGAAGGAAAGGAAAACCCTGCTTATCTGAAGAAATGTATTATTCTTCATAAGGCCAAGCTACAAATTATGCATGGTTTTTTGGTGCCCACCAGGTACTTGCCGACTTTGTTGGTCACGATTATTAGGCAGAGTGGCAAGAACCTGAAAGCGCTAATGTTCCCGAAATAATTGCCTGAATAGAACACCTGCTGTGGATTTAATGGCCACTTCAGATACACCTACAGTACAGCTGGGCTTAGAGCTCAGCGCCTAAAAGCTACTTATGTATGTGCAAAAAATAACTAACAGGCTCTGACTGGCAGGTAATAACTGGCACACAAGCCTTTCTCCTCACTTCCTCTCTGTTGCAGCTCCTTTGAACACCGGGGCATTGTGCCAGAGTGGAGTTTGATTTGTTGGCTTTGATTGTTCGCTCTCCGCAGTCATTTTATATTTTTGGATTCTATTATTGTCAGATGCTCAGTAACAAAAATGGGATAGGAAACAGGCCATGAAGTGTACGGAAGAAGAGTTTTAAGCTGAACTCATAGAGCCGATATGAGCAAACCTCTACTCCTAACTCTAGAAAGTCTGGCCTTAGTTTGGGCCAGACTATTTGAAAAACCGCATCTCCGTATACAAATCAGCACAAGAGCTACGAACTGTGGAGGAGGCCCTGCTCTCAGTTGACCCCCCGTCTCAACCACAGTTGGAGGGAACAAGAGAAGGGGCCTTCTCTGTGATTGCCCCCCGCCTCTGGAATTCCCTCCCTAAAGAATTAAAAATGGCTCGCTCTTTCCTCTTCTTTAAAGTCTTACAGTATTTGTGCACCTTGGATTATGGAGAGGAGGAGGATTAGAAAAATTCCAAAGAGATCCTTGTATAGATACTAAAAAGTCACCTCAGCCTGTTGGAAGATACAAACCATCTCATATTTTAATGCTTTATAGCATAACCTATAAAATTTTATTATGTGGTTAACATGTTGATACATTATATTATGTTTATTTATGTCTAATTTTTGTTACACTTCGGTCTGTCTTACATAGTTTTAGGTTGTCTTATTGTATTTGCTTCATTTAGTACTTGTTTGTTTTGGCATTGAACGTTTGCCAATTTGTTACATTGTTGGAAACCACCCTAAGTCCCCTCAGGGTGGGTTATAAATAAAAAAAATTAATTTTTTTTTAAAAAAAAAACCTATTAAAATAGGTTGAATGCAATCCTTAAGGTAAGTATGGTGAAATGGCTTGAATCCCCACTTAGGGTTCATTTACACCAGTGGTTCTCAACCCTCCTAATGTCACGACCCCTTAATACAGTTCGTCATGTTGTGGTGACCCCCAATCATAACATTATTTTTGTTGCTAATTCATCACTGTAATTTTGCTACTTTTATGAATTGTAATGTACATATCTGATATGCAGGATGTATTTTCATTCACTGGACACTGTACGCTCAAATTTGAATACTGGTGGGGTTGGGGAAGGATTGATTTTGTCATTTTGTCATTTGGAAGTTGTAGTTGCTGGGATTTATAGTTCGCCTACAATCAAAGACCTAACACCTACCTTGCAGGATCTGCACTGGCTGCCAATTGAGCACCGGATCACCTTCAAAGTGTTGATTCTTACCTTTAAGGCCTTGCACGGCCTGGGGCCAGCGTATCTGAGGGACTGTCTCACCCCATACTGCCCTATGAGATCCCTCTGTTCGGAGGACACCAACCTCTTGGCCATCCCCTCCGCAAAAACGGCAAAGTTGACCGCCACCCGCCGAAGGGCCTTTTCGGTGATTGCGCCGACCCTTTGGAATGCCCTTCCGGCGGACACGCGCGCCATCCACGACCTGCTCCCCTTCAGGCGGGCGTGCAAGACCCACCTCTTCAAGCTGGCCTTCCAGGCGTAGGCCTCATGGGTTGCATCCCCTGTGGATCCGAGCTTCTGCCCTAGGTCGTTCTTAAATGTTGCTACTGCTATTTTTAATGTCATTTTAATGTATTTTAATGTATTTTACCCCTGTTTTTATCTTGTATTGCTGTTTTATCTTGTATTGCTGTTTTTTATCTTGTATTCTCTGGTGCTGTGAGCTGCCCCGAGCCCACCGGGAGTGGCGGCATAGAAGCCGAAAGATAAATAAAAATAAATAAAGAGCATTCTGAGCCCCAACAATGATAGAATTGGGCCAAACTTCTCACACAGAATCCCTATGACCAACAGAAAATCCTGTGCTTTCTGATGGTCTTTGGTGACCCCTCTGATACCCCCTCGCAACTCCCCAGGGATCTTGACCCCCAGGTTGAGAAATGCTGATCTAGACTGTGGAATGAATGCAATTTGACACCATTTTAATTGTCACAACTCAATGGTATGGAATGATGGGAGATGTCATTTTACAAGGTCTTTAGCCTTCTCTGCCAGAGCGTTGGTGCCTGACCAAACTACAACTTCTGGGATTCCATAGCATAGAGTCATGGCAGTTAAAGTGGAGGAAAACTGCATTCATTCCAAAATATAGATGCATCTTCAGTTATGGAAAGCCACTGGATGATCTTGGGTAAATCACATGCCCTCAGCTTGAAGAGGAAGGGAGTTGCAAACTTCATTAGAACCACTGAAAAGAAAGTTGGATGCCATAATTTTTTTAAAGTGCTTTCTTTTTAAAATTGTAGTTGTAACTTCTTTACCTTTGTAACAGTAATTTTCCTTTCTTTTATTCTTTTTATTTTATAATATATGTGATTTAAAAAAAATAAAAACCTGAGAAGTGGGGGTGAGAAGTGAAGAAGATGTAATTTTTTAGATAAAAAAGGGAAAGACACAATAAAGTCTCTTCTGAACATATTTCAAAGCTGTGCTGACCTTGAAATTGGTCACATATCAAGTGTTATGTTCAATTTAGAGCATACTTAAATCTGGAGAAAGCTCAAAGAGAACAATAAAGATGATGGATTCATAAAGCGATAACTAAAAAGAAAGGTTTTTAAAAGCCTGACCATGTTCAGTCCTGTGAATTCCAAGAAAGGTCGAACCATTTCCTGACATTTCAGTGCTCCTCGAAGATAAGTGACAATTTATCTGAGCATAGTTAACAAAAGTCAAAGAAAGATGCAGAAAACATAAATGTCTAACCATTATGAATTTATGCACCCAGGCATTGTATCAAAGAGGCTTTAGAACATGAATACAGGGCAAATGTCCTATATTGAATGGAAGGGAAAGCAATACCCCAAGAAAACATTTTTAGCTTCTTTGGAGTTAAAAATGGGAAAGAGCTTGAAAAGACATGGCGTGTTTTATGTGTTGTAAATAAAATTGTTATAAAGTCCACTGTCGATTGTATTTAACTCCACAGATGCTAGCTAACATATATAAAACCAAGAAAGACTTATGTTGGAAATGTGAGAAAGAGAAAGGCACACTCTATCATATGTTATGGTACTGTAAAAGAGGTAAGAATTATTAAAAGAAGATACATTATACAGTTAATAGCATTTTGTGTTAGGGAAAACTCTCCAAAATACAGCAGAGCACCCAAAATACAAACATGATACTTATGGTTGAGCATTCAGCTCACAGCAAGCAGAGTGTGAAGTGTTGTGGCCGGAAAAGAATTTAGAGCTTAGGAAGCAAAGATGCAGAGTTCAAACGCTTCTCCCCATAGGATGGGCAATGCGAGATGTGGGATGACGGATTCTCCACACCTCCCTCCAGGACCCCACGGATTCACCACAATGTGTGGCAAATCCCTATCTCTGTGATAAGAGATAGACCAGGGCTGTCCAACTTCTACTGGGCCCAGGGCCGGAATAGAGGTCACTGATGACCTCGGGGGCCGCTCGGCCCCGCCCCCAGGCCCCGCCCCCAGGCCCCGCTCCCAAGCCCTGCCCCCAGCCCAGGCCCCACCCCCCCTCCTAAAGCTGTCATTCTCCCTCCTCCTCCTCCTCCTCTTTCCCGGGTGCCACGGCGCCAGGGAAAGAGGAGGAAGAGGAGGAGGGAGATTTCTCCCTCCTCCTCTTTCCCGGGCACTGCGGCTGTCCCGAGCGCCACGGCGCCCGGGAAAGGCACGGCACCCGGGAAAGAGGAGGAAGAGGGAGATTTCTCCCTCCTCCTCTTTCCGGGCACCGCGGCTGTCCCGAGCCCACGGCGCCCGGGAAAGGCACGGCGCCCGGGAAAGAGGAGGAAGAGGGAGATTTCTCCCTCCTCCTCTTCCCGGGCACCGGCTGTCCCGAGCGCCACGGCTCCCGGAAAGGCACGGCGCCCGGAAAGAGGAGGAAGAGGGAGATTTCCCTCCTCCTCCTCCTCTTTCCGGGCACTGCGGCTGTCCCGAGCGCCACGGCGCCCGGGAAAGGCACGGCGCCCGGGAAAGAGGAGGAAGAGGGAGATTTCTCTCCTCCTCTTTCCTCCTCTTTTCCGGGAAAGGCACGGCGCCCGGGAAAGAGGAGGAAGAGGGAGATTTCTCCTCCTCCTCCTCTTTCCGGGCACCGCGGCTGTCCCGAGCCCCACAACGCCCGGGAAAGGCACGGCGCCCGGGAAAGAGGAGGAAGAGGGAGATTTCTCCCTCCTCCTCTTTCCGGGCACCGCGGCTGTCCCGAGCGCCACGGCGCCCGGGAAAGGCACGGCGCCCGGGAAAGAGGAGGAAGAGGGAGATTTCTCCCTCCTCCTCCTCCTCTTTCCCGGGCACCGCGGCTGTCCCGAGCGCCGCGGCGCCCGGGAAAGGCACGGCGCCCGGGAAAGAGGAGGAGGAGGGAGATTCCTAGGGAGGGGAGCCGCCGAAAAAGGAGTAGGCGGCGCCAAGGGCAGCGCGTCACGCCAGGCCTGTGACGCGCTGCCCTTGGCGCCGCCTACTCCTCCCTTCGGCGCGGAGAGAGGGACGGAGGGGCTCTCTTCCTCCTCCCTGCCCCGCCTCCCACTCCCCCGGCCGCCATTTTTTTAAAAATTAGATTTTTTTTAAAAAAAATTAGATTTTTTTTTTAAAAAATGGCAGCTGGGGCATAGCAGGGGCCGTGTCCAACAGGCTGGGGGGGCGGATCCGGCCCCAGGGCCGCCAGTTGGTCAGCCCTGAGATAGACTTAGCTCATTACATTAGGAAAGATAGTTGGGAAGCACTAGAAAAAGCTCCCATCCATCCCCAAACATTGAGGGACAGAGATGTATATGACACACAACCTCTCCGGGGCTTTAAAACAAGCTTGCTGCCTCCAATGTGAGGGGTGGGACAACATCCCATTGTCCAAGTGGATGCTCAGGTATGGAAGATGACACATCATCTTATCACAGAATCATAGAGGCCACAGATGTCCAAGCCCCTGACATGCAGGAACATACAATCAAAATTCTTCCAATAGATGGCCATCCAGCTTCTGCTTTAAAAGACTCCTCCAGAAAAAGGAGACACCACCATGCTCTGAGACACTGTCACAGCCCTTACCATCAATATATTGTTCCTAAACTTCAGGTGAACTCTTGATTCCTGTAGTTTGAATCCACTGCTCCATGTTCTAGATTCTCGAGCAGCGGAAAACACGCTTGTCCCACCTCGATACAACATCCTTCCAGATATTTAAATTTGGCTATCATGTCCCCTCTCAGTCTCCTTTTCTCCATGCTAAACATCCTCAGTCCCCTAAGCTATTCCTTATAGGAAGTGCTTTCCAGACCTTTGTCCATTTTGGCCACCCTTCTCTGGATGTGTTCTAGTCTGTCAATATCCGTGTTGACTTTTATCTCAGGCAACAAAATGTTTTGGACTGGTCCTGAAGAAGAAGAAATGTGATTCCTTTGCATTTATTGTATTTACCGAGTATAAACCTTACATAAATGTATGTATTACACATGGGAAAAAATGAGAGGTGTTTCGAAAGGGCCTGAGGCTGCTTCGTAAATCTATGGTTTATAATACTTTTTTTATTCTGAGAGTCCCGAGTCCTCAGGTCAAAATCTTTGGCTATGCTTCCTCCTGCTTAACGCTAAACACGTGTGCTGACTTAGTAAATAATATACACAAAAGGACATAGGCAATGTGCTATATAAAATATAATATATCAATCAAGGTGAGGGCTAAGAAGCCTACTACATATGTCATAGAATACAATAGTACATACATGCATAGTAAATATGAGCAGTGAGTCGTACACAAACGATACCAGCTACTAGAGGATATAAAGGAGCATGGGTGTGCAACGGGAAGGGTTGAATTCAACAGCGATGCGGTGAGCTTACTCACGAGTCAATAATGTCCCTTCATGGGTGAAATCCACAGTCCGAATGATGCTCTTCCCTCAAAACCACAACTAAGGAGAGGGAGTGCACGACTGGGGAAGGTCGCTCTCGCTGTGAAAGATCTGGAATGGACGTCCCCGGCACAATGTGGTAATGCCGTGAATGGCAATGAGGTGCTCCCGTAGGGGCCAAGGTGTAGCGATCTCACTGCAGGTGGTTAGGCAGCCAAGCCCATGATGGATGGACGCGGAGGGCTTGGCTGGCTAACCACCTGCAGTGAGGTCGCTACACCTTGGCCCCTACGGGAGCACCTCATTGCCATTCACGGCATTACCACATTGTGCCGGGGACGTCCATTCCAGATCTTTCACAGCGAGAGCGACCTCCTCTTTCCCCAGCCGTGCACTCCCCTCCCCTCCCCTTAGTTGTGGTTTTGAGGGAAGAGCATCATTCGGACTGTGGGATTTCACCCATGAAGGGACATTATTGACTCGTGAGTAAGCTCACCGCATCGCTGTTGAATTCAACCCTTCCCCGTCGCACACCCTTCCTCCTTTATATTGTCTAGTAGCTGGTAGTGGTAGTGTACAACTCGCTGCTCATATTTACTATACATGTATGTACTATTGTATTCTATGACATATGTAGTAGGCTTCTTAGTACTTACCTTGATTGATATATTATATTTTATACTAGCTTGGGGATCCGGCCCTGCCCGGGTTATTTGAGAAGCGCAGCAGGATGTAGAGTGGGTCATGGGGGTTCTGTGTGCCAAGTTTGGTCTTGATCCATCATTATTGGGAGTTGCAGTGGTATCATGAAATTACTGAAGGTAGTGCAAGTCCCATCATCTCTGCCCCCCCCCAAAGTGTAGTAGGATGTAGATTGGGTCATGGGGGCTCTGTGTGCTAAGTTTGGTCTGTATTGGTGAATGGATGAGGGGTGCATTGTTTTTTGGAAGTGAGTGAAGGTACTTCAAGTCCCATCATCCGTGGTCCGTCTCACAGTAAACTGCACCAGGCTGTAGAGTGGGTCATGAGGGCTCTGTGTGCCAGATTTGGTGTTGATCAGTCATTGGAATAGGTTAGTAGCAGGATTGGGAAGTGAGGGAAGGTAGTGCAAGTCCCATCATCCATGTTCTGCCCCCCTCCAAACTTCAGTAGGATGTGGAGTGGGTCACTGGGGTTCTGTGTGCCAAGTGTGGTCTTTATCGGTGTTTGTTGGGGGCCGCAGTGGTCTGTGGGAACAGAGGGGTGTGAAAATACTACAAATTCCATCATCCATTGTCAGTCGTCCCCCGAACCTCACCAGGACATGAAGGCAGTCATGGGGGTTCTGTGTGCCAAGTTTGGTCTCAATCAGTAATTGGATGAGGGTCGCAGCAGACTTGGGAAGTGAGTAGAGGTACTTCAAGTCCCATCATCCATGGTCCACCCTCCTCCAAACTGCACCAGGATGTAGAGTGGGTCATGAGGGCTCTGTGCGGCAAGTTTGGTGTTGATCAATCATAGGATTAGGTTTGTAGCAGTCTTGGAAAGTGAGGGAAGGTACTGCAAGACACATCATCCATGTTCTGTCCCCCTCCAAACTTCAGCTGAGGACCCGGCGGTGCCCGGGTTATTTGAGGAAGGCATTGTGTGCCAAGGTTGGTCCGTATCAGTTGTTCATTTGGCTCGCAGTGGTTTCGGGAAGTGAGTGAAGGATTATGGACCATGGACCATAATCCATGGTCCATCCTCCTCCAAATTGCACCAGGATGTAGGGGGTTCTGTGTGGCAAATGTGGTCTTGAACAGTCATTGAATGAGGGTCGCAGCAGTCTCAGGAAGTGAGTGGAGGTACTTCAAGTCCATCATCCGTGGTCCATCCTCCTGAAAACTGCACCAGGGTGTAAAGTGGGCCATGGGGGCTCTATGTGCCAAGTTTGGTCTTGATCGGTCACTGGATGAGAGTCGCAGCGAGTGAGTAAAGGTACTGCAAGTCCCATCATCCATAATCCGTCCTCCCACAAACTGGACCAGAATGTTGAGTTGGCCATGGGGCACTCTTTGCCAAGTTTTGTCTTAAAGCAGGTTTGGTACTTTTCCGAGCATAAAAGTACAGTCAGAGAGTGATGCTACTTACGTGTCAACTCTGAAAAAGAGGGTTTTGGTGCCAAGAAATCAGACAGGCACTTGCAATGAAAGACTAACATTGTGATTTAATGCATTTTAATACACCCTGTGCCCAATTTGAGATAATATAGGCTAGATGGGTGGAAGCAGTACAGTTGGAGCTATGGAAATTTAATGTGAATGGAAACACCACTGCGCATGGCAAAGAGTCCGTCCTTCTCCGCTGCTGGCACGGAGCCCGGAAATATTGTTTCAACTCAGGGAACAGAGAGACTCAGCATTGATAACTGCACTGTGTGAAAGAAATAACTTATAGATGGCTATTGTTCTCATTCTTAGGTATGACAGAGGGATGATGCTAATGATTTATGCAGTGTTTATTGGATTAATGAAATGTCATGTAAACAACAGTAATCACCAGCCAATTATGATTGTTTTATCCATGAAGAAGGGGTGGGCTAAACTGGAATGACTCCATTGAGGGTATAAATGTCTTTGTATGAGATGTGACGGGGTTCCTTTGCCCCCGATTTGCAGCTGTGTTCTGCAGCAAAGGCCCACCAGCTGGTGCCAGAGAATAAATTCTTTTTGATTTTCACCTACTTCACAGTTGTCGTGTGTTCTCCCTCATCCTAGAACCCGCGCGTACAAGCAGCTTTGGTAAAGTTAAATTGGTACTTGGAGTTCCATAACTCCTATTCTGCTTCATTTGGTGACCCCGACGTGATGGTAAAACGTACCTAGACGGGTCTGTGTTGAGGGAAAACTAACACGGTCCCCATCGTGGACAGCGCTCGCTCCCAGGCTAGTAAGGTGAGACTACCCAGGAGGGCTGGAAGGGGCGCCCCGCCTGTTTTTGACCACTTTTTGCACTGAGCCGGCCGCCTGGCTGGTCCCAAACGAACGCCTGTGGACACGGGAGAGACTGCAACTAACGTTGTGGGTGAACTCAAGCCCGAAGGAGAAGGCTGGCTGAGAAGCAGCCTCTTGAGAGCCGGCTAGTATAAAGTCCGGGGACATCCTAACAAGGTGCCCAGCCGCAGGGGCTAGCAAACCGGCATAAGCGCGCAGGGAGTCGGAGGCGACGTCAGGTCCGATCGCCAAGAGCCGACGCAACTCGATTGGTGACGTGGGAGGCGAGACGCGAATCCCAGGGTCTGCAGGACATCGGCAAGTATAGTTTATTTCGTGCACTTTAACACTGAGGGAACACACATTGGGGGGAGGGGGAAAGCACTGAAGTGGGTTTTGATCTCAGGCCAGAGAAATGGGGAGTGCAGGCTCAAAGCAGAAGAAAGAGACCCCTTTGCAATGCGTGTTAGATAACTGGGACAGGTTTTGTTTGTTGGCAGTAGAAGGAAACACCCAGGAGATGAAATCTTTTGAACTTAGTAATCTGTGCACAGAGGTTGGCCATCTGTCCAAGAGATCGGATGGCCAAGCGAGGGAACCTGGGATTGGGATAAGTGTCAAAGACTTGAAGATTATTGTCACGCAGTACATCCAAATGATCAGTGGATTTACTCCGCGACATGGGAACGGATGGTTGCGGAGGGGGTGTGGTGGGCTGGCCCAAAGATCCGTGAGCAGAAAGGGTGCTTTGTGAACAGAAAGGTAGGGAGGAAGCCTTCTGTGTTGCCGGCGGAACAAGAAGACCTCCCTCCCTTAAGGAGAAGGCAGAGAGAGAGATTCATTGCCCCAACCGGAGCATGGGGAGCAGCCCCAGCGTCTCCGCTTCACGCCAGCCCGAGAGCCCCCGTCCAAGCTCCAGCCATGTTCCCCACCCTTGGGACAGGCTCGGCCGTCCAGATGACGTCAACGGCCGTGACGCAGTCTGAGGCGGTCCCGGTTGTTCCTACTGCACCAATCCCGTTCGTCCCCGCCCTGTCGCTCCCGACAAGCCCAGAGCTTTTTCCTGTTCCTGCAGCGCCAATTTCAACTCCAGTAAATTCTCCACTGACTTTGCAATTCGAATTAGGGGGCCTGGCAAATGCGGGTTCCAGCGGGGCGTTTCCGTCTGCCAGAGCAGCGTCCCAGCCTGCGCCGGCCCCTCCATTCCAGTCATCCGCAATAGTGACATACCCGGTTTCCCCTCCAGAAAGGGACCTGCTTCATGAAGAGCCGCCTGCCTACCAGGCCCCTCTCTCCATGAAGATTACTTACCCCCTTGAAGAGGCAAGAGAGATAGAGAGAGAAGCGAGATGCCCAACCCCTAATGCTGGCAGGACGATGGCACGTCCCCAGGCCAGAGAGGGAGAAGAATATGAATGCCCAGAGGCTTCAGGGAGGCTGATAGCGCAGCCCCGCCAAAAGCGAAGGAGCAGTTCCGTTGAGTCTGGAGGAGCGATAGAGCGCTCGCCAGACCTACCCAGAAGAAGGCACAGTGTGGGAAGAGCTGCTTCTCCTATGAGAACCAGAAGTAAAACCAGGGGGCAGGAAGCAAGGGAAGAGGAAAAGGTGGAGAGAGGGGCATTGGAATGCCCCATCCGGCAGGTCCCGCTACTAGACGTCCATAACCGGGTCCAACAAGCGTATCAAATTGTCCCGTTTTCAAGTTCGGACATTTTTAATTGGAAACATAACACCCCCCCATATTCTGAGCAACCTCGTGCTATGGGGGATCTGTTGGAAGGAATTATGGCTACCCATGACCCCACCTGGTGGGATTGTAAACAGCTGTTAAACGCCCTGTTCACTGCGGCAGAGAGAAGGTGCATTGTCAACCAAGCCAGACTGATAGCACAAGAGGGACATGGGCAGATGGAAGCTGTTGCATTTGGGAATATCAGGTTCCCAGTGGAACGAGACCCAGAGTGGAATCCAAATAATGCAGATCAGAGAGACAGAATTAAAGACTATCAGCAAATCCTATTGCAAGCCATCAGAAAAGGCCCTCCCCGGCCTTCCAGTATCCAGAAGATACAGGGAGTCCAACAGGATAAAGTTGAGACGCCTGCTGCTTTCCTCGAGCGTTTGGAGGAAGCTTACAGAAAATATAGCCCTTACAACCTAGAACAGAATGATGGGAGGGTTGCTCTCACACAATCCTTCATCTCACAGTCATCCCCAGACATCAGGAAGAAAATACAAAACAGCCAGGGTTTTTGGGCAAGAACTTAACTGAACTTCTGGCCATAGCTGATCAAGTGTTTATGGCCAGAGAGCAAGTGGAAGAGGAGAAGAAGGATAGGAAGAAGAGAGAGGGATATAGAGTGTTGGTGAGCATGTTTGAAGAAAGGTCAGGAAGAGGAAGAGGAAACAGTCGTGGCAGGGGGTCAGGAAGAGGAAACAGCGGAGGACAGTTTAAATTGGGGCGAAATCAGTGTGCTCGTTGTAAGAAAGAGGGCCACTGGCAGAGGGACTGTGTGGAGGAAATGTCAGAGGAAAGTGATGCAAGTACAAAAAGAGCCAAAGTCCCAGCCAGAGGGACAGGCAAGCCAAGGGGAAGAGGCAGAGGAAGTTATAAGCCTTATCAGAAGGCTGTTGTGGCTGCTGCCATGCAAGAAGAGGAGGAAGAAGAGGAAGTTGAGTGGGAAGATGAATGTTGAAAAATAGGCAAGGCTTTTCTGTTACTTGACCCAGAGGAGCCATTAATTGCCATAGATGTGCAAGGTCAACGTATAAAGTTCCTAGTAGATACCGGCGCGGACAAGTCTGTAGTGAACCAGCAAGTAGCGCCCCCTAGTGGTCAACACATCAAAGTTGTCGGAGTGTCAGGAAGGCCACAGAAATGTCCTTTGTTACAGCAAAGAAAGTGCAACATTGCTGGCAGAGAGGTGATGCATAAGTTACTGTATGTCCCAGATTGTCCAATCCCTCTACTTGGGAGAGACATTTTGGCGAAGATAAGGGCAAGGTTGGAATTTTTGGAGACAGGCCAGTTGGAACTTACAGTCCCACAGCAAGAAGAATACAGATTGTTTAGGTTGCAACAAGTTAGCAAGAAAGATACAGTTTGGTGCTGGGAAGAAACTCCCAGGGTTTGGGCGGAAGATAATGAACCAGGAATGGCGATAAATGTTGCCCCTGTGGTAGTAGAGATAAGAACTGGTCAGCTTCCCGTGAGAAAGGCCCAATACCCGATAAGCAGAGATGCTGTGGAAGGAATCCAAGGAGAGTTGCAAAGATTGTTGCGTCATGGGATTATTGTTCATTGTGAGTCAGCTTGGAATTCGGCCCTTCTTCCTGTTCGCAAATCAGATGGAAAGTATCGCATTGTGCAAGACCTTAGGGCTGTCAATCAAGCCACAGTGACTTTAACCCCTGTGGTTCAAAATCCATACGTAATGATGAGTCTAATACCAAGTGCCGCTGCCTGGTTCTCTGTATTGGACTTACGTGATGCATTTTTCTGCATTAGGCTAGCTCCTATATCACAACCCATCTTTGCCTTCCAATGGGAGACCCCAAAGGGAGGGCAACGACGTCAAGCAACGTGGTGTAGATTGCCTCAAGGTTTTAAGAATTCCCCCAGCATTTTTGGGCAGGCCTTAGCTCAGGACTTGTCAGAATTTGAAATTCCAGAGACTGAAGGTGTTTGGCTTCAATATGTAGATGACCTGTTGGTCGGGACAAAGACTAAAGAGGGGTGTGAGCATTACACTCTAGAACTGTTGAAAGTGCTGGAAGAGAAAGGGTATAAAGTGTCCAAAAAGAAAGCACAGTTGTGTCAGAAGAAAGTTAAGTACTTAGGCTTTGGCCTGACCCAGGGGAGTAAAGTGTTGGAAGTTGAAAGAAAGGAAGTTATTTGTGCCATTCCAACCCCCAAAGACAGAAGACAGACAAGAGAGTTTCTAGGAACCACTTCTTATGTAAGACATTGGATTCCTAATTATGCTGTCATTGCAAAGCCATTGTACCAGGCCACCAGAGGGAGTAACAAGGATCCATTTGAGTGGACAGAAGGTTGTGACCAGGCTTTCCAGACGCTGAAGGAAGCTGTAATCTCACCACCTGCGCTGGGCCTGCCAGATTTGGACAAGCCGTTCTATCTCTTTGCTGCAGAAAGAGATGGGACTGCAATAGGGGTTTTGACGCAGTTTTTAGGTACATGGCAACGCCCTGTAGCCTATTTGTCCAAGCAGTTAGACACAGTAGCCAGGGGGCTTCCCCCCTGTTTGAGGGCTGTTGCAGCTGCGGTGGATTTAATCAGAGAAGCCACCAAGCTCACTCTAGGGAAAGCACTCACAGTGAGGGTCCCCCATCATGTAAAAGCACTGTTAGATTCAAAGGGTCCACGCTGGCTGACAAATGAGCGACTGACTAAGTATGAGGGTGTCTTGTGCAATAACCCCCTCGTTACCTTGGAGATGTGTCCCATGTTAAATCCTGCAACACTTTTGCCCAGCCCTTCAGATCTCTCAGAGCATGACTGCATAGAGACAATGGACTTGATTTATTCCAGTAGGCCCGATTTGCGTGATTTCCCTTGGGAACAGGTAGATTTAACCTTATACACTGACGGATCCAGTTTCATAAGAGAGGGAGTGCGTTATGCTGGCTATGCTGTTGTCACCTGGGAGGATGGAGTTCTTGAAGCGGAACCCTTGCCTCCTGGGTCTTCGGCCCAACTGGCTGAGCTAATTGTGCTGACTCGTGCTTTGAAACTGGCCGAAGGGCAAAGGGTTAATATTTATACTGATTCCCGTTTTGCGTTTTTAATGCTTCATTGCCACGGGGCATTGTGGAGGGAAAGAGGCTTTTTGACTTCTGCTGGAAAGGCGGTCAAATATGCAGATGCTATGTTAGATTTGTTGGACGCTGTTTGGTTCCCTAGTAAAGTGGCTTTGATGCACTGTAAAGCACATCAAAAGGGTAATGATCCGGTGGTTCAGGGAAATAGGCTAGCGGATCTGACTGCCAAAGAGGTAGCTACTCAGAAGTACACACCTGTAATGTTAAATCTCACTGACTCAGAGCCCAAAGTGGAGAAATGCAATTACACTAGAGAGGAGGAGGAGTGGGCTTTGAGTGAGGGTGGAGAATGGGAAGATAGTTTCATAAAGATGCCAGACAACCGCGTATTTGTTCCTAAGACAAAAGCGTGGCACATAGTACAGTTCTACCATGAAAACACACACCTAGGGAAAAGCGCCCTGGCAGCGCTCCTAGAAAGACAGATGTACATCAACGGATTGCACAGCCTGACGTCCTTGGCTGCGAGGAGGTGCTGGACATGTGCAAAGAATAACCCAAGAGAGGGACCTTTGAAAGTGCCTGGGATACAGTATCAAGGGAATTGGCCCTTTGAAGTGCTAGTTACAGACTTTACAGAAATGCCAATGAGTGGAGGCTTCCGTTATTTGCTGCTTTTTGTAGATTCTTACACGGGTTGGATTGAAGCTTTTCCTACACGCACGGAGCGATCAGCTGAGGTAGTGAAAGGCCTCATGAAAGACATTATTCCTAGATTCGGCATGCCTTTGCAGATAGGCTCAGATAACGGGCCATCATACGTGCACCACGTGGTCCAGGGACTGTGCAAACTGCTGGGGATCACGTGGCGCCTTCATTGTGCGTATCACCCGCAATCTTCTGCTAGAGCAGAAAGAGCCAATCGAACTTTAAAGAACTGTTTAGCAAAGATTTGCCAAGAGACTAAATTGAACTGGAGAATGGCGTTACCCCTGGCCCTCCTGAGGGTCAGGTGTACACCGCATAAGAAGACAGGCCTGTCACCCTTTGAGAGACTGTATGGCAGGCCTCCATTGAACTTAAAACCTATGTGTGGACAGACTTCTGACAGTCATGTTTTAGGACATCAACAGACTTTACAAGATGTTCAGATGCTAGGGAAACAGCTAGAGAAACTTAGTCAATATACTGCAGATTTGCGACCTCCTCTCCCGTCTACTTCTCTTCACTCTTTTTCAGTTGGTGAATCCGTGTTGGTGAAGGAATGGAGCCTACGCCCGTTGCAGCCAAGATGGAGAGGCCCTTTCACCGTGCTTCTGAGCACACCAACGGCGGTGAAAGTGGAAGGCCTTCGTCCCTGGATTCACTACACGAGGGTGAAAAGGGCGCCGGTTGCTTTGGAGTCTTCCGTGGATCCAAGCAACCCCCTTCATCTCAGGATTACAAATACTTTGCAACGCCCTATTTAAGGGGCACACAGACGGCCACAGAAGAGTCGTCTGATACCATCGCTCCCAATCCGGGTAATGGTGGTCCAACGCAAGAAAGATGGACAGAGCCAAAGGCACTCTCATTGCGGTGGTGGCTATGCATCTTAATGGGACAGAGTTACAGGTGTAAGCGCTCCGTGAGAGTAAAGACAGTGTTTGGGTTCGTGGCTCTGATACTGACTTTGTACATTACTGGGACACATGGCGGGTGGGAGGAAAATATGTTTCACAAACTTGTAACTAACATGTCACATGAGCTGGGTTTAAATTCGTGCTGGATTTGCAGTCAGGGCCCTTCAAGTCATAGGTCCGGTTGGCCAATAGTCCCGAGTGGAGTGTTGACGTTGGAAGGGTGGAATAGCACGAAGGGGAACATAAGAACATAAGAAGAGCCATGCTGAATCGGGCCTCGGCCCATCTAGTCCAGCATTCTGTGTCACACAGTGGCCCACTAGTTGTACACAGGGATCTCTAGCAGAAAGGAGGGCAAAACCCTCACCTGCTCCCGACCCCCCACAACCAGTACCCGGGGAAAATCCTGCCTGCCTCCATCAACACAGAGGTGGCACTTGGATGTCCATTTCAGTAGCTACTGATTCCCTTGGTATCCATGAATCTGTCTAATCCTGCCTTGAAGCTGTCCAGGCTGACAGCTGTCACAACCTCCTCTGGAAGTGAGTTCCATAACCCAATGACCCTCTGGGTGAAGAAATATTTCCCTTTATTAGTCCTAACTTTCCTACCTTGGAGCTTTAGGGAGTGCCCCCTAGTCCTAGTATTGTGTGACAGAGAAAATATTTTTCTTTGTTCACCTTTTCTATCCTATGCATGATTTTATACACTTCGATCAAGTCACCTCTTAAACGCCGTCTTTCAAGGCTGAAAAGACCAAGGCGTTGCAACCTGATTTCATAAGGGAGCTGCTCCATCCCTTGGATCATATTTGTTGCCCTTCTTTGTACCTTTTCCAGTTCCGTTATATCCTTCTTGAGGTGCGGAGACCAGAATTGTACACAGTACTCCAGATGTGGCCTCACCATAGATTTGTAGAGAGGCAATACAACATTTGCCGACCTATTTTCGATTCCCTTCCTGATCATGCCAAGCATAGAATTTGCTTTTTCACTGCTGCAGCGCATTGGGTTGACATCTTCATTGAGCTGTCCACCAAAACCCCAAGATCCCTTTCCTGGTCTGTCTCGGAAAGCTTTGACCCCATCAATTGGTAGGTGTATTTGGGGTTCTTTTCCCCGATGTGCATGACTTTACACTTGTTTAGGTTAAAATGCATTTGCCACTTTGTTGCCCATTCACTCAATTTCGAGAGATCTTTCTGGAGCTCTTTACAGTCAGTTTCATTTTTAACTACCCTGAACAGTTTAGTGTCATCTGCAAACTTTGCTACCTCACAATTTACATCTACATCCAGATCGTTTATGAATAAATTAAAAGTAACGGTCCTAAAACTGAACCTTGGGGTACGCCACTTCTCACCTCTTTCCACCCAGAGAAGTGTCCATTTATTACCACCCTTTGTTTCCTACAGTTTAGCCAGGTTCCAATCCAGGACAAGACCTGTCCCCTGATTCCATGGCTGAAGAGCTTATTTAGGAGCCTTTGGTGAGGGACTTTGTCAAAAGCCTTTTGAAAGTCAAGGTAAACAATATCGACTGGGTCCCCTTTATCTATGTGTTTATTTACACCCTCAAAGAATTCTATCAAGTTAGTAAGACATGATTTGCCTTTGCAGAAACCATGTTGATTTTCCTTCAGCAATGCCTGTTCTTCTATGTGCTTAGTAATTTTTTCTTTAATAATGGTTTCCATCACTTTGCCTGGAACTGAGGTTAGACTAACTGGCCTATAATTTCCTGGATCACCCCTGGATCCTTTCTTGAAGATCGGAGTTACATTTGCCTCCCTCCAGTCCCCGGGTACAGTGCCTGATCTTAGAGAAAGGTTATATATTTTGGCTAGAATTTCAGCAATTTCACACTTGAGTTCCTTAAGAACTCTGGGGTGGATGCCATCTGGCCCTGGTGATTTGTTGACATTTAGTTTAGTAAGGCATGTGAGAACATCTTCCTTGTTTATCTCTATCTGGTTTAATTCATTTAATTCCCTCCCTGAAAAAACTGACTCAGCTGCAGGCATATGTTGTCTGTCCTCCTGTGTGAAAACGGAGGCAAAGAAGTCGTTTAGCCGCTCAGCAATCTCCTTGTCTTCACTTATCGTCCCTTTCTTACCATTTTCGTCAAGTGGCCCAACTGCTTTTCTAGTTGGGTTCCTGCTTCTGATGTACTTAAAGAAGTTTTTGCTATTTTTTTAATGTTCTTAGCTATATGTGCCTCAAAATCTCTCTTGGCTTTCCTGACGGTTGCTTTGCATTTAGTTTGCCAGAGCTTGTGTTCCTTTCTGTTCTCCTCAGTAGGAAGAGCCTTCCATTTCTTAAATGAGTTTTTCTTCTTTCCAATCACATCTTTTACTTCATTTGTAAGCCATACTGATGTCCTCTTGGACTTTCCCGGCCTCTTTCTTATTTTAGGAATGCATTTTAGTTCGGCTTGTTTTATAGTATTTTTAAACAGTTTCCAAGCATTTTGGAGGGATTTGATTTTTTTTACTGTTCCTTTTAGTTTGTTCTTTACTATTTTTCTCATTTTGGTGAAATTCCCTTTGTGAAAATTTAAGGTCTCTGTGTTAGTTTTCACTGACAGTTTGCTATCCAAACTTAAGTTGAGGGTTATTGTGTTGTGGTCACTGGTACCTATGGGCTCAGTTACAAGGACATCTTGAACGAGATCTTGTTCATTAGTTAGCACCAAGTCCAGGATCCCCTTTCCCCTGGTTGGTTCCATGACCATCTGCTCAAGGGAATAATCAGCTAGCATGTCGAGGAACCTTGTCTCTCTTTCATGCGTAGAACAAGAATTTAGCCAATCTATTCGGGGATAGTTGAAGTCCCCCATTATGACTAATTTATTGCTTTTTGAGGCCTGTTTAATTTCATTTTCCAGATAGCAGTCTGCCTCTGGAGTTTGGTTGGGAGGGCGATAGCAGATCCCTAATGCTAGATTAGTTTTTTGTCCTGGGACTTTTATCCACAATGTTTCTGTAAGTGAGTTTGAATTTTCTTGAAATTCTAATTCATGAGATTCTAGCTCTTCATTTATGAGATGTATGGAGCAGGAGCAAATGGCAGGAGAAGCAGAGAGGGCTTGGTTCATGGTGACACATCGTGCCCCTGTGGTAAAAGCTGCCCTGTGTTTTAAATGGGAAAGGGAGGCACGGCCCTATTATGCAGGAAGTCAGAAGCTTGGCATGTATGAGTACTTTAAGCAGATTGAGCTAGGTTCCTATCCTGCTTGTGATCACATGATCACAGTGCATAGCAGGTACAGAGGACGTTGTGGTCTGAGAACAACAGGTGTGTGGACGTGGAGCTGGGAGGGCTCAAACTGCACTCACATCCTGTTTAGGAATCATCATGAGAATGCTATAGTCAACCTGGTTCAGAATTTACCTGCTAGACGTTTGGGTTACCGTGCCACTGGACTTCCGGAAGGAATTGTTTGGATCTGTGGACAAGTGGCAATGCCTGTGCTTCCTGTAGTTTGGTCTGGAGTTTGTACCCTAGGCACCCTGCAGCCGGGGGGTTTGAGGGTGCTTCCCAAAGAGACTCATGTGACAAATTTGTACTTACATCTCCATAAACGCTCGTTTGCTGACGTGCAGCGCTATGGATATGATCCTGACCGGACTTACTTAAATGAATTCCAGAGGTTTATAGCAATTGCAGGGCCAAGATTGGGTGTGGCCTGGAACATAAAGCAGTTGCGTGTGTTATCTTATGGATTAGAATCTTTGGCAAATGATACTTATCAAGGAATGACATCTATGCAGGTTGAGGTGGATTCTTTGGCAAGAATGGCCATGCAGCAGAAGGTGGCCCTAGATTATCTCCTGTCCAAGGAGGGGGGTCTGTGTGTGTGGCTGAACGTGTCATGCTGTCATTTCATAAATAAGAGTGGTGACATAGAGCTGGATCTGAATAGGATTCAGGGTGCTGCTAGAGAAATACAGAAGACTTATTCGGCTCCAAGTGATTTTTGGAATACATTATTGAGCTGGCTGCCGAACCTACATTGGTTACGTTCACTTGTGATGATAATCATTGTGGTGATATGCTCTGTGTTGATTTTAATGTGCTGTCTGCCCATTGTGCTCAAATGTTGTGCTAGGGCAGTACAGAGTTCCCTGGAGACAGTAAAAGGTGTGCATACTGTCAGAACTGAAAGACCTGGGGTCCCACGGGACTGGAGGGTCGATTGGTCTTAATAGGTGTTCCAGACGTGTGTAGGGAAACTCCATGTGATGAGTTTCCTACAAGAAAGAGAAATTCTGGAATAAAGCAGGTTTGGTACTTTTCCGAGCATAAAAAGTACAGTCAGAGAGTGATGCTACTTACGTGTCAACTCTGAAAAAGAGGGTTTTGGTGCCAAGAAATCAGACAGGCACTTGCAATGAACGACTAACATTGTGATTTAATGCATTTTAATACACCCTGTGCCCAATTTGAGATAATATAGGCTAGATGGGTGGAAGCAGTACAGTTGGAGCTATGGAAATTTAATGTGAATGGAAACACCACTGTGCATGGCAAAGAGTCCGTCCTTCTCCGCTGCTGGCACGGAGCCCGGAAATATTGTTTCAACTCAGGGAACAGAGAGACTCAGCATTGATAACTGCACTGTGTGAAAGAAATAACTTATAGATGGCTATTGTTCTCATTCTTAGGTATGACAGAGGGATGATGCTAATGGTTTATGCAGTGTTTATTGGATTAATGAAATGTCATGTAAACAACAGTAATCACCAGCCAATTGTGATTGTTTTATCCATGAAGAAGGGGTGGGCTAAACTGGAATGACTCCATTGAGGGTATAAATGTCTTTGTATGAGATGTGACGGGGTTCCTTTGCCCCGATTTGCAGCTGTGTTCTGCAGCAAAGGCCCACCAGCTGGTGCCAGAGAATAAATTCTTTTTTGATTTTCACCTACTTCACAGTTGTCGTGTGTTCTCCCTCATCCTAGAACCCGCGCGTACAAGCAGCTTTGGTAAAGTTAAATTGGTACTTGGAGTTCCATAACTCCTATTCTGCTTCACTGCTCTTCTCCAAACTGCACCAGGACATAGAGTGGGTTATGGGGGCTCTGTGTGCCAAGTTTGATATTTATCGGTCTTTGTTGTGGGCCACAGTGGTCTCTGGGAAGCAAAGCGCTTTGAAGTACTACAAATCCCATAATCCATGGTTCATCTTTCTCAAACTGCACCAGGACGTAAAGGGCATCATGGGGGTTATGTGTGCCAAGTTTGGTCCAGGTCCGTCACCCGTGCTGGTCAGAGTAAGTGAGTGAAGGTACTGCAAGTCCTTCAAACTGCACCAGAATGTAGAGTGGGTCTTGAGGGGGGGGTCTGTGTACCAACTGTAATCTTGTTCTGTCATTTTTGGGGCCTAGTCAGGAAAATAAAGTTAAGTAAGCCTTTCTGTCAATTCAGGCTGAGGCCTAGTCAGGAGAATCAACTTGAGGAAGCCTTACTGTGAATTCAAGCTGAGGCCTAGTATCGAAAATCAAGTTGAGGAAGCCTTATTGTCAATACAGGCTGAGGCCTAGTTTGTAAAATCAGCTGAAGGAAGCCTTTTTGTAAAGAACTCTGTCTGGCACCTTTGAGATTTGGGATGTTGGAATGCTGGCCTATCCATGGCCCAGCCTCCCTCAAACTGCACCAAGACGTAAAGTGGGTCTTGGGGGTTCTGTGTGCCAAGTTTGGTTTTGTTGTCTCATTATTGGGGGCTGCAAAGTGTTTTGGACTTAAACTCCCACCATGCCTGACTGCCTCAGGGCTTTTCCTTACCTCCCTCTGGCACTGTAGAGTCTCGGAATGTTCGTGGCTGGCCAATGGGAGTCGTTTATGCAAATAATGCTGCCACATATCCTTCCTGGCCTGTGAAAGTGGCTGCCACATATCCGCTCTCCCGCCCTCCGCATACCCGCATACACACATACAAACATTCCGTTTTATAAAGGTATACAGATATACAGATAGCACATTGCCTATGTCCTTTTGTGTATATTCCTCCTGCTTAACAGCACCAACCTAATCCATCACTGTTATTATCTTTGTAGCTTTATGGCTTTTGTGGTGCTGACAGATATTTTTCGTTAAGTATTTCTTATTGATTACAATACTAGTCATACCACTGTGCTGGTTGCTGCAGTCAGGATAGAAGGTATGAAGTATTTTTGAGTGCACCGTTGTGTATATGTGTTTTGTCTGGCCAGCATAAGGCCAATTTTAACAGAGGTACAAAAGAAAAGGAAATTCTGCAAGCAACCCTATAATAAAAGCTTTTTTTTTTTAAAAAAAGAAAGAAATGCGAAGCACCTAGAATCGGGGAGTGGGTAGAGGGGCTCAAGCCCTCCAAAGATTAGGCTCCAAATGATCAGCAAAATTGGACAACAAATAATCAATCAGCAGTGTGCTAAATAATCTTTATTCTGCTATTGTTTTTATGGCGCTGTTTGAGTATCCCATATTTGAAAGGTTTTGAACCAGAAGTGTTTTGGATTTTGGGGGGATTTTATAATACCTCTATTTGCATACATGCATATGTTGAGATATCTTACAGATGGCACCCAAGTGTATACACAAAATTCATTTCTGTTTCATAATAATTTTGTGCATGAAACAATACCTTAAACCAGGGCTGTCCAACTTCTACCAGACCGGGGGCCTGAGTTCCGGTCAGTGATCACCTGGGGGGCCTAAGGGTCTGCCTCCACCCCCGGTTCTGCCCCTGCCCTGGCTCCGCCCCTCCCCCTCCCCTGGCTCCAGCCCCTCCCCCGGCTCCGGCCCCTCCCTGGGCTCCAATTCCATATATTTAATATTAAGATAAGGGGGGAGGGAGGGAATGCCACACATGGGGGGCATAATTAAACAATTCCATATATTTAATATTAAGATAGGGGGGGGGAGGGAATGCAACACATGGGGGGGCATAATTAAACAATTAAATATAATAATAACATAAAGGGAGGGAGGGAGGGAGGGAGGGCGAAAGGGTGGATGGATGGATGGATGGATGGGAGGAAGCTGGAGCGGGAGGAAGCTGGAGAGAAGCCCGGGTTGCTGGTTCTCCCAAGCGGATGGCAAATGCAGATAGATCCCGCTGCGCCTCCTGGAAGAGTAAAAAAGCGGCGGGGATGACCTGAAACCGGGCATGATGTAAACACTGGGATTTAAAAGAGGAAGTAGCAAGGGAGGGGGGTAATCCTTTCACCTTGGATTACACCCTTCCTTGCACTTCCCCTTTAAATCCCAGTGTTTACATTATATTCCCGGCTTCAACTTTCCTGGCGACCCAGGTCATCCCCGCTGCTTTTTACTCTTCTGGGAGGCGCAGCGGGACCAACCTCCTCCGGCGCCACCTCAGCAGCCCCAACTGCCACCTCCGCCGCCGCCGCCGCCACGCCTGGCCTTGCTGAGCGGCTCGCGCGCCGCAAAAGGTAAGGCTGCAGCGGCCAGGGATGGCCGGCTGCGGCTGGGCCTGCGCGGGAGGCGGCGGCGGAGGAGGGGAGGGAGGGAAGTAGGAGGCGGAGGAGGAGGAAGGGAGCCTGCTCCTCCTCCCTGCCCTGCCCCGCCCCTCACCCCCCCCCCCCGCCGTGAAAAATATATATAAAAAAATAAAATATTCAAAAAAATAATAATTTTTTTAAAAAAATCTTTAAAAGTAGATATCTTGCAGGAGGGTAGGGGGCCGTAGGGAAGGGGCTGGGGGCCGTATACGGCCCGCGGGCCGGCAGTTGGACAGCCCTGCCTTAAACCATCAGAAAGCAAAGCTCTTACTATCTCAGCTGCCCATATGGGCAATTGTGGATTTTGGAGTGTTTCACATTTTGGAATGCTGGATAAGTGATGTTCAACCCGTTGTAGCACACCAGTTCTCGTTTGTGCCTGGGAGGCAGGGGGCAGCACCGGGGGTCCCCCTCGCATTGGAGCCAGTTGATTCTGAAGAGGATTTGGAGGGGCTAGAAGAAGGGGATTTTGAGGTAGCTGGGCCTTCTTCCCCCACAGAAAGCCTAGCCTGGGATGACGGCTGGCCGGATCCTTACGAGAGGCAGGAAGGCCGGTCGGAATTCGAAAGCAGTGATAGTGAAGATTATGAACGGCCGGGGGGGGGGGGGGCGGGGCGCGCAAGAAAGAATGTGGGAAACAACCGAGGGAGAGGCCCGGGAAGCAGATGGGGAGTTCGACTCTCACGAAGATAAGGAACCAGGTGCTGGGAGGCAAGGTCGAACGTTTGATAGGAGACGGAGCATTGAGGCTAGCAGGAGGGGTTGGTTCCACAGCCTAGACCGACCGAGGGCTCGCAGCACAGATTGGAGGAGGAGAAGCCTAGAGCGTCGGGGGCCTCGCCAAGGGGATTAAGTATAGGATCCGTGGGAACGGACCCTCAGTACTTCGGCCACGTCTATCCTATGCAGATGTGTAGCGAAGCCAAGACCACGTAGCTAAGTTTGGGGCTAGTGGCCTGCCAAGAAGAGTTTGTATCTTGTAACCTTGTTTTGTCCTTTGATCCGCTAGTTAAGCCGAGCCTTGCCAAGTCTTTGGATCTTACTGCCAAGTTTGCTTGTGGACTATACCTTTTACCTTTTGGATTACTTTTGATACTTTTATGGACAATTACCTTTTTCAACTGTTTTTATCATACAATAAAGTAGTTAGCTGATTCTCGTCTCTGTGTGTGTGATTAAGGGGCTGGCCTAGGTCTTGCATCATGACACCCGTACTCAGATTGTTACCACTTTCATCTGGATGATGATGATGGCAAGCATTGAGATGATGATTGTTTTAATGCAACTTACTGGATTTTAATTGTTGTGTAAAAACATATCTGTATGTTCTCAGTAATGAACAGCTATCAATGTTGAATCCCTTATTGTTCATTGTCCTTATGGTGACACTTAAGGCAACCTGTCATGGGGTTTAATGAATTGTCAAAGGCTTTCATGGCCAGAATCACTGGGTTGTTGTAGGTTTTTGGGCTATATGGCCATGTTCTAGAAGCATTCCCTCCTGACATTTCGCCTGCATCTATGGCAGGCATTCCCAGAGGTTGTGAGGTCTGTTGGAAATTAGGAAAATGGGGTTTATCTATCTGTGGAATGTCCAGGGTGGGAGAAAGAACTCTTGTCTGCTTGAGGCAAGTGTGAACTCTCTGCCACCCGACATCCGAGCCATGCGCGAATTGAGATGCTTTACTGTCGCACTGAAGACTTGGCTCTTTGGCAGAGCATTTGATTAGTGTTTTTAATGATAATTTAAATGTTTTATTGATTTATTCTGTAAGTCGCCAGAGCACCATTAGTGGAGGGCGACTAAGCAAGTAATAAAAATTGATTGAGTGAATTGATTATAAATTAAAACAAAAATGTAAAGATGCCTATGGTTTTTGAAGATTAAAACATTGGGACAGCAAGGTAGAATTAAGAAATTATCTTAAAATGAGATTAGCAGAATTATGTATCTGTGTCTTTGAGGTGGGAGATGGGGAGTCCATTTTAACTTTTTAACTTTATTATTTTCATTGGGGTTTTTTAGTAGTGACGTTGGGGAAAACTGGTTTTAATTGGTGTATGTATACTGTGATATAAGTTATATATGGGCAAATGATTGTCTTTACACGATCATATAACAACACTTACATTGCTGAAAAATTAATAAATATACAGATTAAAAAACATTTCTAGGGTCTGTGAAGGTATCTACATTTTTTAACTGATTGATGAATGTTGTTCAAAGGTTGGTAAATGGTCCTATCCAAAATCCATGTTTCTCAGAGGCCACACAATCATGACTGTGGGGGAAAGAGGGGCACACTCTCTGCAACATTTTGTTGTAGATCCCATGTCAAGGTAGATGTCATTGCAATTTTCTTTTGGGGTGGCAGATGAGATTTCATTGAAAGTGCCCCAGATTCAATGCAAGGTTCAACGGTCTTAGGATTGCCAGAAATATCCTAAGCTCTGACATTTCAGGACCACAACCTGGACATCAAGGAACAAGCTGTTACAAGGAGTTACCCTTGGTGATGTTAGAAAGAATACATTAAGTATCAGCTACAGATGTGACTCAAATATGAAATATTGTGCCCAATGAGGAAAACAGCTACAAACACCATTTTCAAGGCAGAGCTTTTGCACTGAGATTGCTTTCCCTCTCCTTGAAGACTAGAGGAGATTCAGGTCCTGGGAACCCTACCTCCATTTGTAAATATTAAAGACTGAACTGCTTCAAATAGTGAACTTCAAAAGGACTTGTAGTCACAATCATCTGCTACATAAACTTGGGGGTGCCAACATTCCTGAAGAATAATCGAGCACAATATAAAATGGGGAGGGGGATCACGTGTTGCACCTACAATAGCCTCTTGTGGCCTCTTGTTTCTTGCTCAACCATTTCTACTACAAGCTCTGGTCTCATTTTAATCTTAAAATAAAAATTTGGAAAACTGCAGAGCAGATGCGTCATACTCCTACTAACACATAACTACTCAGGGAAAATGGGGGTTAAATAAGCCACATATTTCTCTCTCAGACAGCGAGGCATAATGTGGGGAGGGAGAAATCTGTTGAACAGTCACAGTTGGGTCATAAAATTGCTAATTTGGTTATATTAGGGATTTTCAAGGTCTGCTTCCTCTGGCATAGACCAAAACAGAATCCTGGGCAAAGATAACTGAATTGAATTCTTATCTGTTCTTTATAATGCACTTTACTGAGGCATGTTAACAATTAACCAATGACTGAGACCTGGATTAAATTAATTGAACCCAGAAAATGTTCAGCCTCAAGGGATTTTTATTGGAGACATAGTATCTACATGATGTAGATAATTGGATGATATGGCTAATCAGAGGATATATACATACGTGTGTGTGTGTGTCCCTTTTAGGATAAAATCAGATGAATTTTTTTTAGATGAATTACTACTTTTAATTATTTGTGGTCGAAGATCCAATTTACATGACATCTCATAAACCGTCATTTTGTCAACTTCCTGAGTTTATTTCTGAACGAAAGAAATGCAGCCTTTCGTATATAGATTGCAGTTCGTGTTAGAAATAGCAACTTTCCAAGTCTTCACGATTTGTTTGTTAATGTATACATTTGCTAACCTGTATTATATGTTGACCGGTCACAGGTTTGAATCTAGGGAGCGGTGTGAGTTTCTGCTGTCAGCCCCAGCTTCTGTCAACCTAGCAGTTTGAAAACATGCAAATGTGAATAGATCAATAGGTACTGCTCTGATGGAAAGGTAACGGCGCTGCATGCAGTTATGCCGGCCACATGACCTTAGAGGTGTCTATGGACAACGCTGGCTCTTCAGTTTAGAAATGGAAATGAACACCAACCCCCAGAGTTGGACATGACTGGACTTAATGTCAGGGGAAAACCTTTACCTTTACCTACTGTATGTATATATTGATTTGCCAGTTTGACTGAACTCTTTGGTGTGGGAGGGGCTATAGAAATGTGATTGTACTGACCATGTTCAGACTCAAGACTCCATTTTGTTATTAATATGTTTTTGGACTTCAATGAAAGCAGGTGTGCTTTCAAACTTCAGTAGAAGCAGTTTGCATTTTGGACTTATGTAGGAACAGTTTATTATATGTTTGCTTTGAGAAGCAGTGATTACAGTTATATTGTTTGGACTCTCATAAGATATATACTTTAAAACTTTGGACTATGGACTATTGATTAAGAATCATGCCCTGTGTTCTCAACACAGAGAAACTACATCCTATCTATAAATGTGCCTGTATGCTGAATTAGTACAAGATGTCTGTGAGTAAACAAATATGTTATTTTTTTAAAGAAGACTTTGTTTTTGTTTAAACTGAGAGATTTCAAGGGATAATATATGTTTTGGGAACTGAAATTTCAACTTCAAAGAAACATTTTTAAAACTCTGCTAGCTAAGTATATATTTTTTGTGCAGTGGCATGTCTTTGTCCCTGCCAGTTGAAATACATGGTTTATCAGTTTAACAACTGAGTTACTTGTGTGCCATTACATGAATACTTGTGGACATCACTTTTTCAAAGGGTTGATTTCTAACAAGGTCATGCCTTTCCTGGACTAGTAGTTTTCAAAAGGTGGTTTCCAAATGTTTATGAAGGTTCACATTTGCCAAAAGGATACAACATCATGTTTTCATTTCAAAAAGGTTATGATTGCCATTTTCCCACATACAGCATTACATTTGGTGTGGTGTGTGCATGTGCATGTGCATTAAAATATAAGTCCAAGGAGACTGAGAGAATAACATTTCAAAATTAGTAGTAGGAGCATGATGAATGAAAATTTATTGAGATACAGCAAGAATATTATTTTTGGCCCCTTTCTTGTCCCACCAGGAGTTCTATCTCAAAGAAGACATTGGTGGTTCTGTTCTTCCTTATTCTGATGCTTTGGTGGTCTGCATGGCTTATGATTTATGTTCAGATCGCCAATGGAATTTGGGAAGCAGTTAATCATGTCTTTTTAAAGTGGAAAACTTGTCTGGTTGCTTTCCCAAGAAGGTCATCTGGGACCATCTCAACATTTAAGCATAGCAGGGAAGGCACAAGATGAAAGGAAGTGCATCAAGGCTGTTCTTATTCCAAATCACCCTATTTGGAAACTCCGTCTGATTTAGCAAAACTGAAAAGGCAACCAAGTGATTCAGAGGCAGGCTGTGTTCATCCTTAGTCAAATCCATTCTCATTCCTGCAGAAAGCCTGTCTGCTTTTAATGCCGCCAAATTGCCCGAACAGCGCTGGATGATTTGTTCAGCTAAATGAGCCACTGATAGCACAGACTGAGCAGTCTTGAGGTATGCAGCAGGTCATGTCAATCTGAATGTTCATTAATTTGCCCGACTCACTGGATGAAAATTCAATCTGAGCAGGAGCCTTTGCTCTTCCTGCACTAAGTTCATAAGCATCAAAAATGAGAAAGAGAGAAGCTGCTTGGGAAGAACGATTCCTTCTCTTCCCAAGCCATCTTTACATTTTCCACTCATTAAAGCCATATTGCACAGAGAAGAAAAAGAAAAGGCAGGCAAGGAGGTGTTGGGTGGACTTAGCAGCTGGACATCTTTTAATCAGATCCATCTGCTCGGCATGAACAGGATTTGGCAAGATTCCTCTGGGCCCGATGGCCTCCTCCTTTGCCAGGCTTTGGAAATGCACAAGCATAATTCTGCTGTAATTGGCACAAGGCACTGGAGATTTCCCTGGCTCAAGCACCATGTACAACACATGGCTGAGTCACAGGTGCAAAAATCCATTATGCTCCAATGAACTGATCTCTATAATCCATTTTACTGGGGTTGCTGTTTCTGCTTAAGAGGGCATAGGTAACATGAGCTTGTCTTGTTTCTCTGAGTGGAATTTAGCCAGTAATTTTGCTTCATGAAATGTTACGAATTTCCAAAGTGCCTGTTACTCATGAACAGGGTCTCTTCCACCAAAAATAATGATCAAATCATATATTTGACAAAGGCAGCTCCCTATTAAATAAAGTTCTCATGTTAAAGAAATTCAACATATTGCTGATGTCCTATCCTACAACTTTCAGGGCCATAAACAGCAATTGCATATGCCTGGTGGTTTTTTTTTAAGGCTATGAGAAGGTGCATTTACGATGAGAAGGAGTGCAGTGGATGCTGTGACAAATCACTATGAAGCTCTACGGTGCCATCTAGAGTGTCTGATAAATCGATACCCTACCAGGAAGCCCCACACCCACCCAAAAAAAATAAATTCTGTTTTGTCTCCCAGAACTTCAACATTTTACACAGTTGGAACTGGGGGGGGGGGGATTTGAAATGTAAGCTTTGAATTATTAAGGGCCCATCCAGACAGTATCTTTATCACATGAGCTTATACAGCAAACAGGAGGGTAGCCAGACACCATTCCCTATAAATACAGAAGCAATCATTACAAAAGGCAAAAAAAAACCACAGGATTTCCAAGTGTAGAAATAGCACGATTTTGAGTTGAATATTCGGATCTTCGCATATCTATATGTCTATGCAATTGGAAATCATGGGATTTTTTGTCTGGTGTGCCATCACACACAGTCTGTAAATATTCAGTGAAGGGCGAGGACGTGGTCTCTCTATACTGGGGGATTGCTTCTTGCCTTCCTTTAGAGGCTTGGGGCTCCCAAGGACCAAGCCGGACACTATAGTTAACTCAAACAGGCTTTATTGTTCATAACATGAGTTAATTTCACTCAGGCACTATACTTTGTTCAAAAAAAGATAAAGGAAAGATAGATACTTTAAAGTCTCTCTGTTGCTTAGGTCCAGAAAGCTTCAGCCGGATGGCTCTCCAAGTCCTCTCCTTCTTTATGGCCTCGAGGTAAGGACACGCGAGACCCCAGCCAGATGGCCTATGTTGAAGGCACAAAACCTTCCTCTGAATGCCACCTGACTGTTTGAAGGTGCTTGAAACTCCTCGGAGCTGCTCAACTGTCTGGTATGCTGGCCTTTCTGTATGAGTTCCAAGGAAAGTCAATTTGGTGTCAGATAGCTTGACCAAGGCCTGGCCTGGCAGTGGCAAACCTTCAGGTATGTTCTCTTCTGGAGAAATCCTGGAAAGCTAAACAAATGGCTTGATTCCCAAAATCCCCGGGAAAGGGGGCAGGACAAACTTAATTGGGCTCTGTAAACAATGACTGACAGGTACAAAGAACCAATCAATGCAACCAAACCTTTGCAAAACTGATCAGGCTGCAGAAACACAATACAACAGTGCAAACCTTTTGGAACTTAAAGTTTTTCATATAAGCGGCGCTTGCTGCGGCGTCACATCTGGGTTTGTTCTTTGGTTTTAGATGTTTGTTCCTGATTGGTTGGTTTCTAAAAAGAAGGTGACAATTGAGTAGAAGGCAAAAACTTTGTGTGCCAGGTACTTCATGAAATTTTCTCTGGCCAGGACAAAGTTGTGACCTCCTAGTCAATGTTGTACATCTTTTCACAAGAAGAGCTATCAGGAACAGCCATATATAGCCCAGGAACAGAACTCTGTTGTTTGATGTCACAGGGACACAAACAAATCTGTCTGGAAAGATGGCTAGGCGGCCAGGCTCTAAAAAGTATCAATAATGACAAAGTTCTGTTCTTGGCTTGAAAGTGTGTACTTCTGTTTGATTGTGCAGTGCTGACTTGGGCAGAAGTGGTCCTGCCCTGTAAACTTTGTTTTTGTGGCAGATACTTGAGGAAATGTCTGGAAGGCACAATTTCTCTGGCCAGGACAAAGGATGCAACTTTTGGTCCAGCTGGCAGCAAAGTTGGTCTGTTAGCTGGACCATGGCGGGTCAGCCCTGCTTGTGCTGTTAGATCTCACAGCAGCGTTTGACACAGTAGACCATATATTATTGACCCACCGTTTAGCCGTTACAGACCAACTTTGCTGCCAGCTGGACCATGGCGGGTCAGCCCTGCTTGTGTTGTTAGATCTCACAGCAGCGTTTGACACAGTAGACCATATATTATTGACCCACCATTTAGCCGTTACGGGAGTTAGGGGGACTGCCCTTAAATGGGTGGCCTCCTTCCTCTAAGACCGGGGACAACGCATGGGGGGGAGGGTGGTCTCTGAGAGACTCCCATTAAATTGTGGGGTCCCCTGGGGAGCTATCCTTTCCCCCTTATTGTTCAACATCTATATGCATTGCTGGCCCAGCTGGTTCGCAACAAGCACGGTTTCTGTCCCATGCCCAATACGGAAGCCGGACTGGAAGGGATCAAGTCCAACTGTGTCATCTAAGAACCGTTGCAGCTGATCCGCTACTGCCCTCTCAATCACCTTTCCCAAGAATGGCAAGTTGGAAACCGGTCGGTAACTGGAGGGAACCGAAGGATCTAGATTCGGTTTTTTTCAGTAGCGGTCTTACCATCGCCTTTTTCAAACCCCCTGGGATGCTTTGTATGTGCACTCTTTTTTTGAACTCTATATAACAACAACAACAATTTCCTATCAGGATTAGCATTTGGCAATAACCTATTAGTTATATTTTCTTCTTTTTTTCTTTTTTTTTTTTTTTTGGGTGGGGGGAGATATACACCAGCTGGAACAGTCATCCTATTCTCAGATTCATATGCAGTGTCCTCAATACTACTTAATACCCAACTCATAAAATCTCTCATACTATCTGCATGTATTTCAATTCATTTCATTAGCACATAATTTGCCAGATCTGTGAACTGGACATTTTTAGATTAGCCTTGGTTTATGCCTTGCCAGATGTAAACTAGTTTTGTAATACTAAGCATGAGTAATAGGACCAATATTTTGGAATGTTTATTAAATGCTCACAAGTAGTGGATTAAATAAGTCCTGAATAGGATTTATGTGTGAACTAATGGAGTATATATTTGTCATGTATCATAATTAGTGTAGTGGCACTAAAAATATTTGAGAAGGATATAAACAGATATTCTTTCTTACTTTTCTATGGTATTCACACTCTTCATTTTTACTCACTTTCAACATTAGAGCACATTATGAGTCATACTTCACATGTGGATGAATCCTTGATTCAATCCCTGACATCTCCAGACAGGACTGGAGAGCCTACAACATAAACCTTATCAAACCCCAAAATCTAATCAGTGTCAACAGCACTGATCTAAATGGGCCAACAGTCCAACTCAGTTGAGAGTGGCTTTCTATTTTCTTACAATAGTTGTCTCAGCCAACAAACATTCTTCCATGTATTTGTTTGCTGGCCTATCTCATCCTAGTTTAAATAATGCTTGGTCCATAATTATGCATGCCCAGCCATAGTCAATTTTCTGGTAATGACACAAAAGAGGGGTGGAAAAAGTATGATCCATTGGATGTATACAACCCCTTGCCATGGGAGTGTCTGATACCTCCCCACAAAACTTCCTGCTAATTCTCCAACTCATTCCAACTTCCTCAAGAGGAAAAATACATGCTGATTTCCAGTCCCAAAACTTGTATGAATTGCCCAAAAGCCTACCTGCAGTGGTTTGGGTAATCTACTCCCCCAGAATCCTCACCTTCAAACCCTCAAGTGAGTAACTTCAGCCAGAAGAAGTCAAAAGGGTGCCTGGAATTACATGGCATCACTTCCAGTGCACCTGCACACCCTATGCTCTCCTGGCACCAAGGACTGGATTGATGAGGAAGGGGTGTGAAATGTGGTATTATGCAAGGCAAAGCCGATTGAGTGGCAAGTGATGGAGAAAAGCAGAACACAACAAAGACTGAAGAAGCACAGCTGAGAAGGAAAGCAAAAGAAAGCAAAAGTGGGAACAGACGTGCAAATGCTATTTTGGAAAAGTAATGCATTACTCTTTAAACAAAGGTTTTGAAACAAAGTATTTTGTTGGCATTACTTCTCCACTTTTCCTTCCCTTTTGATTGTTAGTTGTGTTGCCCAATGTATCGCTTTCCAATTACTTTTTAAATCCTTACTTAAACCCCGACACTTCAAAAAATCTTATAGTTGTTGCACCATGCACTAAAAGCAACCTTGTTCACCATTGCAAAAGCAATGTGTTACAGGGTATTTGTCAGATGTTGCTTCCTAGCTCCAAAATTTGGATCCAAGAGTAGAAACAAGAGATGGAAGAGCCCTAGTTACCTAGTTCAACCAGCAACCAATTGAGGAAATCCATTGCAAGTGCAACCCTGATTAGGCTATTTTTCCAGCCTGTACTTAAAAGAATCCAGTGAAAGAAAGTCCATCGCCTTCCAAACCGGTCTCTTCCCCCAAAAGCCTGTCATGAAGAGGAATGGGCAGAAGAGATTGAGGTGGATAAGCAAGCTTCCAGCCAGAGAAATTCGACAACATTGAGGGCTAGAAAAAACAAACTTGGGAAGAAGGGAAGAAATTGTTCCCTATCTAACCATTTCAACACAGGGTTGTGTAATTAACTGTGGTCTAACATTTGGGTTTCTTGGTATTTGGTTTGCATGACAATGCTTATTATTATAATCTGCCACGATTGCTAGTTATTGAAAGATCTCTCAAAGATATGTATATATACACTTTTCAAGACTTCAGAGGAAGACTCATTCTGGCTCTCATTGTCCTGATCAGTGAAGGTACACAAGGGGTGAGTAGAGGACATGAACTAAAATATCTTTGGGAGATTTGTAGCAAGTTGTCAATGATTTCTGAGGGGGGAAATCTGCACCCACCTCTTTCTGTGCTGTATAATGTGCAACCATTTAAACACTGAAAACACTTATTTTAAGTTTTAGTGCTTTTTTTTCTAAAGAAAGCCCACTCATGCCTTACTCCAGTTTCAAGGAAAATCTAGTGTGTTTATCTGGATTAAGGGAGTGTTGGTGGGGGTGGAGGAATGGACAGATTACTGGGTGGCAAGAATTGCAATTTAAAATGAGTTGATCGAGGTTCTTACTATTGAAAAGATAAAATAGACTGTCTTTCTCTTCAGGATTACTAAAGCATCAATGCTGATTCCCCTGCCAAGCATTTTCCTGGCAGTATCCAGCTTGCAAAGGCACTTGCTCTGACATCAGAATGGGATGCCCAGCCATAAGATCAATGGTATGGTAATAGTTCAGCAAAGCTCATTTGCCATTTTGCTGTCTATTCTCCTAGTTAGATAAATTATTTTGGAAATCTTCACAGTCTGTTTGTACTTCCATCAATCTGAGTAATTTGGTGTGGTTTACTGTGTGAAATATTCGGGATATATCCAAATACATAATAATTGAAGAATCATAGAATCATAGAGTTGGAAGAGACCTCATGGGCCATCCAGTCCATATTTGTATCCTGTCCTTCTCACCGGGGGGCACATGACTCGGGGTAGCTTACAACAGGCAACCATTTGATGCCATCATACAGATTCATAAATAACAATTGCAGTTAAACAGTAATTAAAACATTAAATTATTAAAACATTCATTTAAAATCATGCAAATTTTAAATGAATGCAGGAAAATTACATTCAAAGCACCCTCGACAGATGGCTATCCATCTTCTGCTTAAAAGCCTCCAAATAATAATAATAATAATAAACTTTATAATATTATTATATTGTATTATAAAACAAGGGGACTCAGGATGGATTCCAACAGATAAAAAACATAGAGGCAAACATTAATGCCTCACCACAAGTGCAACATAAATACAATCACAACCCATCCAATCCCAGACCAACCCAACATTAAACTATCAATTATTAAAATTATTACATGTTCCAAAGTTCACTTCTCTCTCTCTCTCTCTCTCTCTCTCTCTCTCTCTCTCTCTCTCTATTTAGAACTATCTATTAACTCCTGTCTTCTGCTTCATGTTTAATAATAACCCATAAAAGGGTTTTACTCCCATTACTACTAAATTTATTAAGGGATATTTTTTGTGGCTTTTGAAAAATGTGTTTTGGAAATCCAGATCTTGGACCACATCTGAAAGATATTGATGGCTGACATGGCAAGATATTTTAAAGTCATGTTTATGTGTCCAAATGGACACTCAATCCTCACAGACATCTTTTGGAAACAAATGGACATATACAGTCAGTCTTCCATATCCATTGATTCTGTATCCATGGATTCAATCATCCATGACTTGATTATTTTTTAATTCCAAAAAGCAAACCTTGATTTTGCCATTTAATATATGGGACATAATTTGACTATGCCAAAGTATATAATGGAATTTGAGCATCAGTGGATTTTGGTATCTATGGGGAGTCCTGGAATGCAGATATTAAGGGTCCACTGTGCAAAGTAATCAGCGGACCTTTTTCACTGCACAATGTAAGTTGTTGTAAATTATTAATAAAAATGATTTCCAAGTATTCATCTTCTGTAATTCTAGTTTTGTTTAAACAGTTTTTCTAAACTATTGTCAAAGGCTTTCATGGCTGGAATCGCTGGGATGTTATTGTTTTTTCAGGCTGTATGGCCATGTTCTAGAAGCATTTTCTCCCAACATTTCACCTGCATCTATGGCAGACATCCCCAGAGGTTGTGAGGTATGTTGGATACTAAGAAAATTGAGTTTATATATCAGTGAAAAGTTCAGGGTGGGAGAAAGAACTCTTGTCTGTTGGAGCTAGATGTGAATGTTTCAGTTGGCCACCTTGATTAGCATTTGATGGCCTGACAGTTTTTAGGTGTGGCTTGTTACTGCCTGGGGGAATCATTTGTTGAGAGGTGATTAGCTGTCACTGACTGTTTCTTGTCTGGAGTTGCTCTGTGTTTGCATGTTGTTCTTTATTTCTTGTTATGATTTTAGAGTTTTTTAAATACTGGTAGCCAGAGTTTTGCATGGTTTCTTCCTTTCTGTTGAAATTGTCCACATGCTTGTGAAGTTCAAGGGCTTCTCTGTGTAGCCTGGCATGGTAGTTGTTAGAGTGGTCTAGCATTTCTGTGTTCTCAAATAATATGCTGTGTCCAGGTTGGTTCATCAGGTGCTCTGCTATGGCTGACTTCTCTGGTTGAGTTAGTCTGCAGTGCCTTTCATGTTCCTTGATTCGTGTTTGGGCAACACTGCATTTGGTGGTCCCTATGTAGACTTGTCCACAGCTGCATGGTATATGGTAGACTCCTGCAGAGGTGAGATGATCCCTCTTCTCCTTTGCTGAACATAGCATTTGGCTAATGTTAGATTAGAACTGGTAACCTTTCACAATGGGCATGTGTATATTCATATCTTCAGGAGAGGTGAATTGGGAAATGTTTATGAAGCCTCACAGTGAAGCCAAGACAGTAAACTTTATGCTACGATTCCAGGAAGGGTGATCAATATGTAGAAGAAAGCTTCCATGTGTGAAGATGTGCAGTTAGATGCACATCTTCATTTGCACAGTGATGCTCATTTGTAATGTATTTAAACAAATGGGAGTATTTATCTCCACCTAGAGCAGTGGTTCTCAACCTATGAGTCCCCAGGTGTTTTGGCTTACAACTCTCAGAAATCCCAGCCAGTTTACCAGCTGTTAGGATTTCTGGGAGTTAAAGGCCAAAACATCTGGGGGCCCACAGGTTGAGAACCATTGTCCAAGTGTAGCAACCCCGTTCTCTTTCGTGCCTGGAGGGCAGGGGGCGGCCCCGGGAGTCCCGATTGCATTAGGGCCAATGGCAGCTGATGAGGACATGGATGAGGGGGATGATGAGGTAGCTGGGCCTTCGTCTCCCACAGAGAGCTTGGAATGGGATGATGGCTGGCCTGATGGGTATGAAAGCTGGGAAAGTCAGGCTGACACTGAAAGTGCTGATTCTGATAATCAGTACGAGAAACCAGGTGGTTTTGGGTCACAAGAGAGGGTTAGAGAGATAGCGGAGGATGAGCCCATGGAAGCTGAAAGGGAGTCTGGCTCTCATGAAGATAGCGACCCAGGTGCTGGGAGGCAAGGACGGAGCTTTGATAGGAGACAGAGCATTGAGTCCAGTAGGAGGGAATGGCACCGAAGCCTAGAGCGCCAGAGAAGCGCTAGGTCCTGTAGTACAGATTGGCGCCGCAGCCTAGAGCGTCGGAGATCTCACCAAGGGGATTAAGTATAGGATCCGTGGGAACCGATCCTCAGTTGCTCAGCCACTTCTGATTTGAGGGGAGTGAAGCGAGTGAAGATCCACAGAGCCAGGATTTTGGCTCGTGCCTTGCCAAGAAGTTTCTTGGGCCTTGTTTCCTGAACTTTGCTTTGTTGATTGCCACGGACCAAGTTGCTGGATCCGCATTGCTTTGCGGAGCCTTTGCCAAGTTTTGCCTTTGGATTCACCTACAAACTCTTTTCCTTTTTGATTGAACTTTTTGATACCTTAATGGACAATTTGCCTTTTCACCTGTTTTCTATTATTCAATAAATAGTTAGCTGATTACCGTCTCTGTGTGTGTGATTAAGGGGCTGGGCCGAGACCCTGCATTGTGACACCAAGAGCTTCCAGCTGTTGTGTTCAACTGTTTCCTGCAAATAATAGGTAGATCATTTCCATCATCTCTATAGGACTGCACTGAGCAATAATCCTTTATTTTAAAAGACAACATTTTGGAGCTACAGTAGAGTCTCGCTTATCCAACCTTCAATCATCCAACATTCTGTATTGTCTAACGCAGTCTGCCTCCCGTTCGGATCCACAGCTGTTTCAAGATATTACGATGTTTTGGTGCTAAATTCGTAAACACAGTAATTATTACATAACGTTACCATGTATTGAACTGCTTTTTCTGTTGATTTGTTGTAAAACTTCATGTTTTGGTGCTTTATTTGTAAAATCATGACGTAATTTGGCATTTAATAGGCTTTTCCTTAATCCCTCCTTATTATCCAACATTTTCACTTATCCAATATTCTGCCAGCTTGTTTATGTTGGGTAAGCAAAATCTACTGTACTAATTTCATGCCTCCTCCCCTTGTAATTTGGTCTAATTGCTCCCAATATAATACATTGATGGTATGTTTTCTTTCAATAGTCAAAGCATTATTAAAAATAATGCATGGGATTTTAATAAGTGTTGCCTGGGAGCCAGTCTGCATTTGCCCCATCTGTCAGGAACACTCGAAAAGACAGAGCCATTCAGCTGGCCATGCTAATACACCTACATATAAAACACAGAATGAGGAGAAAAACCTTTCGCCATGTGCTAAGGGATGTCTGTCTAAAAAGAGATGGTTTGGCTGTACACCAAGCTACAAGGTTTCCAAATAGAGTCTGAATCCCAGGGAGAGACGATTCAGCTAAATATAGCCATGACAGAGTTCAGAGTTGACTTTTTTCATCAAGTGTGCTTAAAATAGCCTGGCAGAAGTGGATTCCTGTGTTATAAACAAATGTGTGTGTATGTTGGGGGAGACTTTTAAGAGGTATTTCCGCAAACCCAGAGACAAAAGAATCCAAGATTAGCAGATGGAACAGGGGGGTTCCTCTTGTTGTAGGATGCATTCAGAGCTATTCCAAGAAAATGGAAGGGGTGGGGTGGGGAGAATAGTGTACAGCAATAGATGCCATCTTTACTCATTCTGTTTTGCATGGAAGTCTTTTGGGAGCTGTTAAACTAGAGAATATGTAGTTATCATCTCAGGAAGGATGAAGACCTGGAAAAAAAGATACCCCTGTTTTGATCCTGCCGCTGATGATTCAGTGACAAAACACGGTACCTTGAGGATGTTGTGAAGGTCATCCATATAAGTGGTTTAGAAGAGAAAAGGTTAGACAAAAGCAGGGAGGAGAAGTCACTCATGAAGGTCTTTGAGACAGTATCATTAAGAGATGCAGCTTCCTCTCCTCCTTGAAAGACACTGTACCTAAAGAACAATATTTCGCAACCAAATTATTTAATACCAAATGAAGATCTGGGTGTGTTGTCAAGTAAAATAACAGAATCTTGGAGTTGGAAGGTGCCTCAGAGCTCACCTAGTTCAGTCTCTTCTCAAGGAAGAACCTGCAATGACAGAATTGTTGATAGATGGTAAGCCAGCCAGAGAGTGACACTCACTATTTCCAAAAGAGGTTTGCTCCACTGTGAAACAGCTAGGACCAGTGTTTCTTCTATTTCCTTGCAGTTTCGTCCTTTTGGTTCTAATTATTTTCCTGGAACAACAAAGAACAAGTCTGCTCCAGCTTTTTTTTTATTTTTTATAATTTTTATTGTGAAATTTTCAAATATGCAGTGTTACACAGACAGAACAGTGGGGTAGTGGGGAAGGGGGCAAAAAAAAGAGAAAAAAGGGGGAAAAACAGAGAGAGAGAAAAACAAAAAACCAAAAAAAAACACTTTAACAATATTTAAAATAGACTTCCAGATTTGTATATACAGTCAAGGACATTTCATTTTCCTCTAGTAAACCAATCCATAGAAAAATTAGATGTTTTCTTCTTATCGATCACTTATCAGTATGGCTAGATATAGCTACTATCTTTTACCCTCTGCCTTTATCTTCTCTTTATAGTAGCTGGAGTTATGTTACCATCGTAACCAGTGCTTGACTTAACCAATTGATAAATAGTCCTCGTATGGAGACCAATCCGTTGATTTAATTGGTTTTCCATTGCTATGTTTTAGGAGAAAGGTTAGCTTATCCATATCCCTTATTTCCCACATTTTGTTGTGCCACAAGTCCAAATCTGGTGTTTTTTCCATTTTCCAAAGGGTGGCATAAATTATTCTGGCCGCCGTTGTTATGTATATAAATAGTGTATCTTCGTTTTCACTCCATCGAGTCGCACTGTCCGTCAGCCCCAGGAGGAAGAGTTCTGGGATCAATGGTATCTGTTTTTTCAAGATTTTTTGTGCTACCTCTTGAATATTTTGCCAGAACTTAGTGGCTTTTTCACAAGTCCACCATATATGGTAAAAGCTGCCCTCGTGTGTTTTACACTTCCAACAGAGGTTAGATTTGTTTTTGTACATTTTACTGAGTTTCTTTGGGGTCAGGTACCATCTATGGAAGATTTTAAGCCAATTTTCTTTTAAATTTGCCGCATATGTATATTTAAGTTTTTTAGTCCAAATCCGTTGCCAATCTTGTAGTTTTATCTGGTGGCCCACATTCTTTGCCCAGTTTATCATGCAGCTTTTAACCACCTCTGGTTCTGTTTCCCAATCTAGTAATTTGTTATAGAGAGCAGTAATGATCTTGTGATTCCGTACCATTAGTTTCTCCCAGAACTCCTCCTTGTCCACGAAGCCCTTAAGTATATCCTTTTTATAGCTCTCCTTTATCTGAGTATATTGTAGCCATGTCATGTTTTTTAATTTCATTCTCAGTTCATCCATAGTCTTTAATTCCAGAATCTCTTTACCTTTCTTAAGGAGATCCTTATAGGTGGGCCACTCTTGCCAACCTAGGAGTCTCCTTTGTTTCGCTTCCAGCGGTGAGAGCCAGAGGGGAGTTTTTGAATAAAAGAATGGTTTAAATTTACTCCAGACTTTAATCAATGCCGATCTTATAAAATGGTTACCAAAATTATTTTCAATTTTTACTTGCTCATACCAAAGGTACGAGTGCCAGCCCACCCTGAGGTTGAATCCCTCCAAGGTGAGCAATTTACCGTTTTTTAGTGAAATCCATTCTTTAATCCAAGAGAGAGCGCAGGCCTCAAAATATGACTTTAAATCGGGCAGACCAAAGCCTCCCCTGCTCGTCCTGTCGATCATCACTCCTAGTTTTATCCTTGGCTTTCGTCCATTCCAAATAAAATTTGTTAAATCCTTGTTCCAATTTTTGAATATTTTTGAGTTTCTAATTATCGGGATATTTTGGAATAAATATAAAAGCTTGGGGAGGACATTCATTTTTATGATAGCTATTCTCCCTAACAGTGAGAGATTCAGGACTTTCCAATTCTTTAGGTCTTTTTTTATCTCCTTCCACTTATCTTCATAATTATTTTGTAGGAGTTGTGAGTTTTTAGCCGTTATCCAGATCCCTAGATACTTAATCTTCTTTTTTACCTGGAACCCTGTTTTGTTTTCCAATATGTCTTGATTTTTCTTGACATGTTTTTAGTGAGTAAGACAGTCTTTTTTTTGTTAAATTTAAAACCGGCCATTGATCCAAATTCCTCCAACTTCCACAACCATTTTTGAATATTTTTGATTGGATCTTCAATCGCACAAATAATATCATCCGCAAAAGCTCTTATTTTATAAGCGTAGTTGGCCACTTTTAGGCCTACTATCTCTTTGTCATTCCTTATCCCTCTTAGAAGGATTTCAATCGACAGGACGAACAGCAGGGGCGACAGGGGACAGCCTTGTCTAGTGCCTTTACTAATTGGAAATTTATCTGATAGCTCATTATTTATTTTTAACCGAGCTTCTTGCGTCGAATAGATCGCTCCAAAAGCATTCCTAAACCCATACCCCATATCTAACTCATTTATGATCCCGTCTATAAAGTTCCAGTTGATGTTATCAAAGGCCTTTTCCGCGTCTAACGACAGAAAGGCCATCTCCTCTTGTGTGTTAATATCATAGTACTCTATGATGTCTAAAATTATTCTTAGGTTGTCTTTGGTACCTCTGTTGGGTAGGAAACCTGCTTGTTCCTCACCCACCCAATTCTGCAGAAAACCTTTTAACCTTTTAGCTAAAATATTTGCAAAGATTTTATAATCGCAATTCAATAAGAAAATGGGTCGGTAATTTTTTACATCCGATGTGTCCAAATTATCTTTTTGTATCATCACGATCTCTGCCTCTCTCCATGTCTTTGGGACTTCATTGTTTTCTAAAATTAGGTTCATAATTTTTTTAATATGTGGGATGAGTTCACTCTTGTTTTGTAAAAAATTGCAGTAAACCCATCTGGGCCTGGTGCTTTGTTATTATCCAGCTTGTTTATCACTTCGCTAATTTCCTCCTCTGTTATTTCCCTATTCAATCCCTCTCTCTCTTCATTTGATATTTTGTTTAGCCTTTGTTTTGATATGAAGTTTGTGACCTCATCCATTGATATATTGTCCTTCGTATAGAGTTGTTTATAGAAATCTAAGAATTGTGTTTGGATATCTTTATTCGCAGTGAAGGTTTTGTCCCCTGTTTTGATCTTAGTAATGGTTTGGGTTTGTTTTTTTTCCTAACCTTTCTTGCCAGCCATTTCCCAGTTTTATTTGCATTTTCAAAGTGATACTGTTTGATGTATTTATATTTCTTTGCCAGGGCTTCCATGTCTGCGTGTTGTTTCTTTTTAATCATCTGTTTTAGTTTATTACAGATTTCTTTTTTATTGGGGGATCTTTTTAGCTTCCTTTCCAGAGATGCTATATTATCTTCCAACACTTTTAATTCTTTGTTCCTTAGTTTACATTTTAACGCATTCTGCTGTATGAAATTTCCTCTCATCACTGCCTTCATTGTGTCCCAGATTACTTGCGGTTTTATCTCTTCTGTGTCATTAATTTTGTAGAACTCCCTTAACAAATCTTTATTTTTTTTAATATCCATTTCGGTTTTTAATAAGTTTTTGTTGAGTCTCCAGTATCTTTTCTTATAGTTATTATTCAAAAATAGTTCAATGGGGCAGTGATCTGAGTGGATGCGTGGAAGTATGTTGACCTTACTAATTTTGGGTGTTAGAGGGGAGGAGAGCCACACCATATCTATCCTCGACCATGAATTATGGCGTGAGGAATAGAAGGTGTAGTCCCTCTCCTCCCCATGTATAACCCTCCATGCATCCTCCAATGACATCTCTTCCTTAAATGAAACAAAAGATCTGGGGAGAAGGCTAGATTCTTTGCTCTTCAGCTTCTTTCCCAACCTGTTCTTATCCAGTTTGTTAGCCAGGATTCCATTTGAATCCCCCAACAAAATTAGTTGGTCACATTCATTATTTTCTATATTTTCTTTTAAGTATTTGATAAATTTCGTCTTTGGGCCGTTTGGGACATAAACATTACATATCAGTATTTTTTCGTTATTTTGGGTAATTTGAACAGCTATTACTCTTCCCTCCTTATCCTTGAATTTTTGTTCTGAGGGTAGGTCCTCCCTTACGTACAGTGCCACCCCTCTTTTTTTGTATCAAAAGATGAGTAATACAGTTTACCCAGTTTCTTATTATTTAAGTGGGAGACATGTTTGTGGGAGATATGAGTTTCCTGTAATGCTACAATTTGGTACTTAGCTTTATTTAAATAATTAAAAATTCGGTTTCTCTTGCATGGCGAGTTCAGCCCGTTCACATTTTGCGAATAGATTCTCAGAGGTAACTCAGTCATTATCTATATCCTCTCCCTCCTCTCCATCTTCGTCTTCTTCCTCTCCCAGGTCTTCCCCTCTAGGACATATTGCCGGGGCGATTGCTTGGCTTTCTTTCATCTCTTCCTCTTCCTCCGGTGATTTAAGTCTCGGCCTTTTATTTGTGGTACCCTTCCCTGATGGTGCGTCTGGTTGTTTTTTCGGGCTATCCTTCCGCAGTTTATCTAGAAAGTCTCTAGCCTTTTCTTCTGTTGTTATCCAGATCCTTTTTTCGTTATAGGTTGCCATTAGGCCCTCAACCTTCTCCCATCTAAATTTAATTTTTCGCTTTTTCAGCTCTTCCATTAGGAAACTATATTTTTTCCTTTGCTGTAAAATTTGTTGTGGGATCTCTTTCAAAATGACAATTTTTTCCCTGCTTGGATAATAGGCTTTCTGCTGGTTAGTCTCAGAACATTGTCTCTAGACACCTTACGTACAAAATTCACAATAATGTCCCGAGGGGTCTTGTGTTGTCTTGCGTAAGCCGATTGGACTCTATACACTCTATCCACCTCCGCCTCCACCTTGTTGAATCCCCTTTCCAGATATGTCGACAGTAGTTTGATAATCTTGAATCTTGTGTTCTCCTTGGCTTCTTCTTCCAAATTTCTGAAGCGGAGTTGCCCATCCATTTCACTTACTTGCAGCCTGTCAGCTCTGCTCTCAATTTTCTCATTCTTATTTTGGATTTCTTCAATACTTCTTTTCATTTGTTTTTGATTTTCTTCCAGAGTATTGGTTTTTATCTTTATTTCGTCTATTCTGACAAAGGCCGCAACCAAGTCCTTTTTCAGGTGTTGAATATCCTCCTTGATATCCGTCTTCATGCTATCCATTTTATCTTCCAATTTTTTATTCTGATTAGCCAAGATTGTTTTAAATTCTTGTTGATTTTCCTGCTGGTCTTCTCTGATCCTTTGTAATTCTTTTAATAGTTCTTTCATGTTAGTGTCCTCGCTGCCACCTTCCCCCACGGAGCCCCTCCGTTGTGAGAGTGGCAGTGACAGTCTGGGATCCTTCCATTCCTTAGGGGTATTCTTAGAAGTCATCATTGTCCTCTATGAATATTGCTGAGGGGGGTGGGGACAGAATCTCGCTTTGTTTTAGTTTGTTTTAGTTGGCCTTTGCTCACCACTCTTCTTCTTACTCTACTTTCTCTGGCGATCTCTGCTTAGCCTTTATGCAGCCACCCCTGGCCACCCGTTTCGCTTCCTCTCCACGCTGCTGTTAAGCAGTTTTCGTTGGTAGCTTTTCGCCCTCTGTACTCTGTAACTTCATATATTTATGTTCCCTCGCGGGATCTTCACCTCTCGTGAGAGCCCTTACGCCATTCACGCCCGACACGTCCGCTGCTTAGTTTTACTTATGATCTCGCGAGGCTTGGCTCCCTCCTCCGCGACTTCCCTTCGGCCTCCCGCCTTATCGCGGCTCTCCTGGTTTGTTTACAAGAAGGTCTGGAGCTAGCCACAACAATATGGCTCCCAAGGTCAGTCCCAGGCTATTCTTTCTTGGTGCGGTTTGCCTCTTGGGTTTGGGTTTGGGTTTGGAGTTCACCCCTTTGGTCGTCTTTTGTGGGTCCTGGGTATGGATTTTGATCTCCTCTCCCCTTAGTACCCCAGTCAATGGTAGTTTTTTAAGTACTTTCCTCTAATCTTTTAGTCCCCGAGGGATTTGTTCTCCCCAAACTTACGATCTGTTGGCTTTCTTATCGCTCTCTTCTGCTGTAGTAGCTAAATGCCTTGAGCTTTCTTAGACCCGCAGCGCGGGAGATACGGAGTTTTCTTTCAGGACCGGGGCTGGTAGTGTATGCGGACCTAAGCCCGCTTCCCTCGGAGCCGCTCGCGCACCCTGGCACCCTCCTGGGCCCCCGGCACCCCTCCCTTGAGGGGAGAGGTGGCTTATAGACCGTCAGGAGCTGCACCGGGTGCTTGGCGTTCCTCCCGGAATCGATCCACCGGGAGAGGGGAGCTTGCGCTCTTCCCCAACGGCTCAACGAGGTTGGGAAAGCAGGAGCCCTGTCTTTCCCGTGCCTACCGCCATCACGGTCCACCGGAAGTCGTCTGCTCCAGCTTTTGAGTCACAGCATTTCAGAAGTTAAATATCCATGATCATGTTTCCAGAGACAGGATAGTATAGCTGTTTGAGCACTGGATTACAGTTCTGGAGATCTGGCTTGAAATCCCACTCAGTCATAGACACTTACTGGGTGACCGTTGACAAGTTACACTCTCTCATCCTCAGAAGGGCAAAGGAACAAATCTGGATAAGAAACACCTGTGATGGCATATATCAACAACATCATGTCTCTCTCCCTTTGGGATGAATGTATCTAGTTCCTTCAGTATTTTATTCATAGGATGTGGTTTCTATTCCTTTCACGTTCCTGATTGCTTTCCTCTGGATACATACTAAGTTATGACTATCTTTGTTAAAATACAGCACTCAATGAAGGGACTGAATAAGGCAGCTGACATTGTTGTTGATAACTCCCAGCAAGTGGACTTCAACCTATGGTGACCCTGAAGATTTGGCTCTATGATTCTAGTTGTTAACCTTATCAAATGCCACATGGCTACAACCATTCTTTGGGCCTACACCTGAGTGTCTGGAGCAACACATAAACCCTCAGTCCATTTTGTAGCTTTCTTATGTTATGTTATGTGGTAATGATGATGGTGGTGATGATGGTGATTTTATTTATTATCTGCCTCTCCCTATGGCGCGAGGAGGGGTACAACAGGGTTAAAACGGACAGACAAATGGAGAATTGCAGTACACTCATTTCCCCACATTCACTATATTGTAATGGACTTGTGGTGCTGACTTATCAACTGAGGCTATGGCTGTCTCCTAGCAGTGAAGGGTGGGAGACTGGTCAGTCACTAGCCAGTGTTTTGACTGTAGCTAGCTAGCATAAGAGGTTCCTCCAGTCTTGTGGGATATCTGTTTCCTCTGCCCCAAAACAATTGGCAAAGTTATATATTTTGGAAGAAAAAAAAGAACCCAATAACGGCATCAAAAATATTGTAGATGATTCCAATCTTAGCAATGAGTACAAAACCAAACTTCAAGCTCCCTGTTACAAGAGTGAAAGCAAAACTGGACTCATCTAATTCTCAAATACCTTATTACTGCCCATTACCCAAAAGCAGCTGCTCTGGAAGGGGAAGGTCTTATTTGTTTGTTTCTTTTTTTACTTCCTTTCACAGCACCTTGAATAATATTATAGTAGCAACACAGAGCTCTCTGAAATGTATATTTCCCAAGGCTAATGGCAGATAGCAGGAGCACCAGCAACATGTGATTTCTGGGGCTCATAAGCCCTTGGAGAATTGGCAATTCAGCATTCCAGGTGCCAGAGGGTGAAAGAAAAGAAAAGTAGAAAGAAGCAGGAAGACTATTTTCTCATGTACTGCTGCCAGAATATCAGACAGGCAGATGAACAGGATGCTGGGGAGAATTTTTATCTGGTTCAGATTAAAATTCCAGCTGACGGTGAATTCAGGCATTATAATGTTCACATTTGATTTTCAGGTAAACATTAGAAGACACCAAGGTTCATATTATGAACCAAGGAATTATGAACTTCAGTGACGTCATGAGTTTTGTTCCCTGAAGACCGAACCCATCCATTTGAGTGGAAAATGGTCACTTTGAGAATAATTTATGTAATATGACAGCATTATGGCAGCAGGTTTTTAGTCAAAGCAAGTTACAAAAAGCAGTGAAGGCTCTCTCTGAAGGAGATGATATATATTTTGTTTATTATGCTGCCACAAAATGTCAGAGTTCAGCAGCAAGCCCACAAGAACTCATATCAACAATAAAGCAGCCATAAATGCAAAAACAATACTTAAAAAATAAGAAAAAATCACAAATGATTCTTGCAGGATGAGCTTTTACAGCATACACCAAAATCCTCTGTATTTAGGAGTCCATCTAGTCTTATACAACACAGCTTTGGGGAAAAGTCTGATCGGGCAACAGTAAAAACACCATAAATAATGAATGAATTGATATTATGTCTGCTGAAGATGTTTCAGAGTCTGCTGTTTGGGAATGAATTCATGCCGGCAGCTTAGATTTTGAGGGTGATAGTATTAGTTGTTGGGTTTTTTAAATCAGATCTTGTTCGTGTTCACCTTTTCTTCCAATCACGATTTACTTGCTGTTAATTTGCAATACTAATTTAAGTTGGGGAAGTTTCAGATGAAAACTTTCTCTTAAGTCCCACCACAATCACAGGTTCTCTTGGCCCCTGTGGTCTTGTCCAGTTTTATGCCTCCACAATTCTATGTTACCTTTGCAGTTAAAGTGGAATATTGTGTTATAACCCTAGCAGAATAAGTATACAAGTGTACTCACACTATGCAGCAGTAGCACTTTAATGGTGCATTAATTGCTGTGCCTCCATCCTGCAGAGTTTTGTGAGGTATTCCCTGCAAAAGTATTCTAGTAGCTGTTCGCGCTGCTGCTTCTCCTTGCAGTTGTTTTTATTTTATGGTGATCTTAAGATGGGTTGCCATTGGCTTCCTCTGAGGATGACAGAAGTGTGTTACTTGTCCAAGCTTATCCAGTGGATTTCCATACTGAGTGGTTTGAGAGCTGACCAAGGATCCAAGATGGCAGAACATCAAGTAGCTTGAACTCAGTTATTTCAGTGTTTATTTTAACTTACACTAATTAAACTTTTTAAGTTAAACTAAGGCCCCTTGGTGGCACTGTGGGTTCAACTGCAGAGCTGCTGAACTTGCTGACTGAAAGACTGGCAGTTCAAATCCAGGGAGTGGAGTGAGCTCCCACTGTTAGGCCCAGCTTCTGCCAACCTAGCAGTTCGAAGAAATGCAAATGTAAGTAGATCAATATTTATTTATTATTTCGCATTTGTCTGTGCCCCCCCCCCCCCAACGGCTCGGGGCGACTTACAACAGTTCGTAAAATACAATTGTCAGATAACTCATAAACCACAGTAATACCATTAAGATGGAATTACAATTAGAACAGTTGAAGCAACAAATGGAGTCGCGGTGGGCTGACAGCTAGGCGGTGCGAGCTACAGTTTAGCTAACTCTGAAGGCTTGTTGGAACAGCAATGTCTTAACTGCTCTCCTGAACGGGAGGAGGCCCTGGGTGGCACGGATGCCGGCGGGCAGTGCGTTCCACATGGTAGGGGCTGCAACAGAGAAAGCCCGGCGGCGGGTTGTGGACAGATGGTAGGTCCTCACATTTGGGATGACCAGGAGGTTTAGCTCTTCGGAGCGCAGTGATCTGGTGGGATGATATGGGACAAGGCGGTCCCGCAGGTACACTGGCCCCAGACCATGTAAGGCCTTAAAAGTCAGGACTAACACTTTGAAGGCAATCCGGCATTCAATTGGGAGCCAGTGCAGTTCACGCAGGATTGGCGTGATGTGGTGGCCAATCGGGACCTCTGCCAGGAGTCGCGCTGCAGCGTTCTGCACCAGCTTGAGTCTCCGGATTACCGACAGAGGAAGGCCAATGTAAAGAGCGTTACAGTAGTCCAGCCTCGAGATGACCGTGGCTTGGATCACTGTGGCTAAGTCGCGCCGGGACAAATAGGGGGCCAGCTTCCTCGCCTGGCGAAGATGGAAAAATGCTACCCTGCTGACGCTGGAGACATGGGCCTCCATCGACAACAGGGGGTCCAAGGTTACTCCTAAGCTCTTAACAGAGGGCGACGGACATAATGTCACGCCGTCCAGGGTTGGAAGCTGAACATCCCTACAGCCCGGAGGACCCAGCCACAGGATCTCTGTCTTTGCCGGATTCACCTTCAACCTACTGGCTCGCAGCCATCCAGTGACGGCCTCAAGGCAACGATGGAAATTATCGGGTACGAATTCAAGGCTGCCCTCCATCTTCAAGATAAGCTTCAGGTACCGCTTCAGAGGGAAGGTAATCATGCTCCATGCAGTCATACTGGCCACATGACCTTTGAGGTGTCTACAGAGAACACTGGCTCTTTGGCTTAGAAATGGAGGTGAGCACCACCCCCCAAGTTGGAGACAACTAGACTTCATGTCAGGGGGATCCTTTACCTTAATTAAACTTTCTAGGGGTTTATGAAATTTGGAGGTTTTGATTTGGATGTAAGACTCCAAAATAGTGATTCAAACATTGACATCCTAGAGCTTGAATCCAATCCTCAAGCCACTATATTCTAATGGTTCCACTACTGCATGTAATAGCAAAGAATTCTAAGTGCTTCAACAAACTCTAAACATAGGACTGGAACTTAGCTGTTGTAATGGTTTCAAATGCTATAACTGTATCACATCAGTGCACGTACTTTCTTCACAGATACTGGTCACAGTATTCTTCATCTTTTATTGTCCAGAGGTAAGACAGAAGCAAAGAAAGAGTCTTTTATCATTCAAAGGCTATACCTTCACTTTCCACTTGTTTTAGTCTTCACATAATCCCACTGACTGTGTGGACAAAACTGAAGCCAGAAGCGTGGTTACTATCTTGGGATAAGTGATTATATAAACCAGATGATGTTTCTTTCTCTGGTCTCTAGGTTGCATTGTCTGCTATGCCAAAAGGTTCTTCAAATGTGACTCAGGAGGAAGAATTAAGTTCTCTAGTGTCTTCTCTGTTAGAATATTAGAAAGAATTATTAATACACATGGCGTTTTCAAGAGCTGCCAACATGCAGAAGGGGTTTTCCTTTGAAGGAAAAGAAAGGCAGAGTGGAGAAGGAAGATCTTTCAAACTAAAGCCTTTACTAGGAGTTGAGACTTACAGAAGTATAAGCAATTATAAATCAATTTTTCTAGCCAATGGAAATACTGTAATATACGGTATGTACATTCAATAATAAACGAACTTCACTTGGGATTTCTATCTAACATGGATGGTGATGCTGCTGAACAAATCCTCTATAAGTACAAGGGAAAACTTTTCTTTATTTTTGAGGTTATTTTACCCAGGTTTTATTTGGGATTGCTGCCTCTTGAAGCATGTAGCCTAAATCATTTCGGCTAGAGCAGGCATTCCTTGATATTGCTGTCTTTATCTTGATTTATTATTTTCATTCATGGAATACAAAATAAAGCAACCATTTTGTTTACTGAATGTAGTGCTAATAGTGCTAGTCCAACGGCACTCCAAGCTATAAATAGATTTTATTTATTTATTTATTTCACATATTTGTATCCCGTCCTTCTCACCCTCGAGGGGGGACTCAGGATGGCTTACAACAGGCAACCATTTAATGCCAACATACAGATTCATAAATAACAATTGCAGTTAAAACAGTAATTAAAACATTAAATTATTTAAAAATTCATTTAAAATCATGCAAATTATTATTGACATGGTTCGCAGGAACATAGTTTCCAGGTCTGTATGTCATGAATAACTTTCAATAACTTTAAATCATAGGTTCTTTTTTTGGCAATCTCCAGTGAGAGAGAGTACATCAGATTACAGAAAACCATTTAGACAAAGAATGACATTTGACATACAGGCATGCAACTACATTGGATTTACAATTACATGGCTAACAAACAAATGGAAGTTACATTTTCATTCAGCATTCACACACATGTACATGCATTCATCCTCATGCATCCAAATATTATCGTATTGTTTTCTTCCTCCTTGGAGAAGCACCTGTTAGGCTAGACCCTGCTTTCCTGCAGTTGCCAATGCATAGTTCCAAAACTTCCATAATGCCAAAACTTCAAAACACATCCTTTCTCTAAGCACAATGCCAAGGACCAGATCTCTGTTTTCCATACAGTAGAACCTGACTTCCTGCATAAAATCTAAGATTCTAAAAGCGTACTTCTTCCTCTTCCCTTGAGAAAGAAGGCCAAAGTGACCAGACTGCTCCCTTGCAAATCTGTCATTCCATGGTACACTACCTCTCTCCTTCCCATGGAGCAGAGCATAGCGAGTGAACCAGACTTCTCAGGTCTGTCACAATTTGAGAATTATTAGATTTTTTATATGAATATTCTGCTGATGTAGTCCCAAAGTTGTAAATTAATGATAGACATCTTCCATCTTTGATCCATCTCAGTTTCCTGGCCAGATGTTGATTCTTTTTATTGGTGTTGACCTTATGTTGACTTCCTTCTTAACATTGTAAACATTTATCTTATTACTGTCCCAGTTCTTATCAGAGTTTACTTTTCAGTTCTTATTAGTAAGTTTTAATTACAGTCCAGCAAGCTGGTAGTTAGTCATTGCAGGCCTTAATATTTTACTGGTGTTTCCTAAATTATTAACTCCATCCATACTTCCATTCTTTCATTCATTCCAACACATCATATTAAATTCACATTTATTATATCTGCAATGATATTTTTATGACATGCATGCACACCAATTCTTCATGAATTTTTGCCCTACTCAATTGCTGTACTGCTGAAAAGCGCTAGAGTTGGATGGTAATATGAATGGGACAACATAATTGAGGCTGCATCTCTTGGGTTGCTTTTGACTGTGTTGACTATAGTGTGTATGTCTGCTTCTATTTTCCACCCTCCTTCCTCTTTCTTATTTTTCTCCTCTTTCTTTTTGTAAATTGTCCCACATGAGAAAATAACATTGGTGTTATCTGGACACTTTACTTTTCTCTGCTTTTAGTCAAGAAATCAGGTTAACTCTACATTCAAAGGAAAGCTAGTTACTGCAAGGGTTCAAGGCAAGGGAGGCAAGCAGAGGTCAGACCTCACAACCTTTGAGGATGCCTGCCACAGATGCAGGTGAAATGTCAAGAGAGAATGCTTCTAGAACATGGCCATACAACCTGAAAAACCTACAACAACCCAAGGCTATTCAGATAAAGTATATTTGTCTTTCCTGTATAAGTCTCATCTAATGTATGGAAGAGATAATGTGCTATATAAAATCAGTTATCATGTGTGTGGCGTGGGGAACAGCTGTGTTTCCCATAAATACTTGTGTATAAGTTGACCTCAGGTATAAGTTGAGGATGCATTTTTGAGTCAAAATTGTGGCAGTCTTAGACTCAGAGAAGTGTCTGCTGTCATCAAAGCTGCAGAAAGAGAGAGAACAGGAGCATTCATGTGGAGCCCCACTGGTCACGGTGGCTGCATAATAGCAAAAAAGAAGAGGATAGCAATTGTCCACTTGCAGGGGTAAGTCATCTTCGTATCACTTTCTCTGAACCCCCAGTGAAGCTACTTCACCTAAGCATTCAAAAAGAATAGAAGCAGCACTGCAGCAGAGAGAATACTTACATTTACCCATGTATAACTCAATCCATTTTTTTAAAATCCAGTTTTTGTCAACATGTTTTTTTTACTTTATCTATTAATATATTCAGTAATTCTGGCAATATTTCTATGGCTCTCACAATAGTATTCTTCTCTTGATTTACAACAGATGGGGATAGCAAAGATTTAATTAACACTTTGCCATCAGCGCATTGTCAGAACAGTTCCCTAATTAGCACAACTGAGAGAATAATGGGCAACATTTCCTGCAACACACTTGTGTTTGAATATAGATTTCAGTTCAGCTAAGTCCTTGACCCATGCATCATTGCTTTCTGAAAGCATGAGACTGACTCAGCAGTCTTGATTAAAATAAATACATTTAAAGGCCTCCTTGCCTGAATGCAAATGCACTTGATCATCTCTTTGAAATGCAGAGACAGTTGGCAATTGTGTGCTAACTTCCCATTTCCAAATCTGCGTGCTTCCCTCTTCATTGGGTACGTAGATATGGACCCTACGACACACAGTGAGATAAAAGGTGACATATGTGATGATTCTTGGAGGTTTTAATGAACATCCCTTTTGCCTGAAAAACCTTTATTCTACAGATGGGTCAGTGGTTTTGAAGGGACACCTACAACACACTGGAATATGTAAGATTTTTTTGAGGGGGAGCATAATAGCTAAACTGGAACACTTTTGAAGCATAGCATTTGATCTAGGAATATTTTTCTCAACAACACTGTCTGTGGACCAGTCACGTGTGATCTGTTAGCCAGCTATTACTCAGCAAATGAAGCAAACTGTTTCATTATTGAGCTGTGCCCCTCTCCTTTTCATATTTGATATATTTAATGCCACTAGTCAAACACAGTATGAATGAAAACTGAACTGGATAATGCATATTTATTTACCCTCTGAACTAATGTCAGGTGCAATCCAGGGCTCAAGCCTTGGCATTATATGTTCTGAGACAGCAAGAGAGGCTGTTTTTCTCTCTTTTTTTTTTCATTTTCCAGTTTTAGGTTTTGTTTATCTCAAATTTAAAATTCTTAAACTCATCCTAAACTTTTGATATTTTTCCCAAATTTTGAGATGCATCTATTTCAAAGCACAACTGAAGTTGATATCAAGCAAGAATTAGGGGGTCTTGCCATGAAGGCAGAGACCAGTCAGACCCACCAAAGAGCATCCACTATAGCCCTGGCGAGACAGGAAGCAACCAATTGAATTTTCGCTGAATTTTCCCAAATAAAATCTCACCAAGTTGAAGAAACGCCACCGAGTTGTTTATTTCGTTCCAGCTGAAGTGGATGTCAAACTGCAATAATTTGCCAAGAGCTGACATACCGTACAATGCAAAACATTACATTTTATAGAGAAAAACAGAGCTGGCAAAGTTCAAACTCTCTCTCCTCCTCCCCCGCCCCCTTTGCCGGCTTCACGCTGATTGGTTAGAGTAATCAGTTGGCAGGGACGCTTGGCCAGCTTAGCCATGCCTCAGCCAATCAGGAAGCCAGGGCTCTCAACCAATGAGAGCGGAGGAGGCGGTCCAGGCAGGAAACAATGAACTGGGAGGAAATTATGAGTGGATTAAATGACTTATTGTTTGTCCAAGTGCTGGCAATTACTCCAAGAGTCCTCAAGCTAGCTTTTGTATTGTCCCAAGTGAAGGAAATAAACTCCTTGGTCTGGCGTGGATGCCAGACCCTGGTAATCCTTAATCCTGGATATGGGATCCATTGATGATATCTTGTCGTTGGTATCAGCCAAGGGAATGAAAACAATGAGTGAGGCAGATGGGAAACCCAAAACCTCCCGAAGGCAGGAATTCCACTTTGTGAGGAATGATAACATCATCATGGGGCACGTCCTTCAGAGAGGCATACTCCGAGGTACGAAGGTGCGTGCCCATTGTTCTATTGTCCATGCAAGGGTTTCTGTTGGGTCCTTTGTGTTAGGAGATTAACTGGCCCAGGAAATGAGAAATCCCCTGAGCTTTGGTATGCTGGGTTCACGAAAAAGTGGCATTCCATATTTTCATATAGGGGCAATAGGGAACGGGAAAGCATATAGGAAATACATTCATATTGGAGGGAAATGGGAACCATATCATCTCATACCAGCCCATCCCATCCACCAGAGTCCAAAATAATGCATATATCATGAGGAGGGTTCATGGGGTTTGAAAAGAAAAAGTTTCTGAAAAAATTCTGAAAGTCCTTTAAAAGTAGGCAAAAGTCCCATACAAGTTTAAGGAAGTCCATAAGTGTAAAAGGGAGAGATTTGGTGAGTCCATGTGACCCACACTGGGGATCGCTGCAGACATGGAGGCTGAGGTTTGTCCATTCAGGAGAAGAAAACGATAAATCCCATCTCACCATGGGGCCAGAGTGCCCTGTTTGCTTCCCGGGGGTCCCAAGGGGTGACCACAGAAAGCTTCCTGGGTCACGGCTTCTGGACATCCACAAGACGGCAGCAGGATTGGCGTTGCAGTGAGGAGCCATGCATGACAATCAGCAGGTCTCCATTTGAAGTTTATTTCTTTCTAATTAAAAAAGGTTATTCCCGAGGCGTAGGAGCCCAAAGAGCAAAAGTGAGATAGCAGTTAGTCTTATAGCCTAGGAAAAATATGACACCGAAATGGAGGCAATCTGTTGACCGGTGGATACAGGGGCCCGATGGGTTTCCGTATCTGCAGTTCAGAGGAATGCAGTTTTGGTCTCCCCGGGACACTGTAAGAGCATTCCGGGCAAGCTAGCAGTGATCTGCGGCTCGGGAAAGGAAAAGTTCTTGCTTTGAGAGAGTTGGAGACAGTAAAGGACACAATGTATCACTATGAAGAGGGGAAAGTTACAATTAAATTATATTTTATTGGGGGTTTGTTACAATGTTAGGTCAGGGAAAGAAAGTAAAGTAAAGAAAAGACTGCTTGTTGAAGCTGCTGCTGTAGCCACACTCCCAGCGATGCTGGCCCAACAGGGCATCCAGGAACTGAGGAACTCCCTGCTGCAGGTCAGATTAACTTGAATGCAGGGGGCTCTTGGTTGTTCCCCCTCATTCCCCCCTAGAAAGTCTAGCAGATAAATGTCTCCCAATTGTTTCTGCCAGAGCATTGTACCCAGCCAGCGGCAGCATGGTCATCTGGTGAGAAGGATTAGGTTGGTTCCCCTTTTGAAAGATTTTGAGCAAGGAGGGGATGTGGGACTAGCAGCAGCTCAACACAAGGAGTAGGAGTATGATGCCTAGGAAGATCAGAAAGCCCTTTCTTACCCTGTCCAGAGAAAGAAGCCAATTTGTCAAAAAGCTGAGATCAAAACTACTGATTTCCTGGATTTCTGCTGCCAGATCTCTTATTCCCTCAATGTCCTTATGGATTACAGGAGTCTGGTCAGTCAGGTTGAAAGTCCACTTTGTGTAATGATTCAAAAGTATGAAATCAGGTAGGTTTGCATTAAAAGTAAAAACGTTTTAAAGCATTTTAGTTGTTTTTGGATCTTTCACTGCTTCCAGTGATGTGCATTGCTACCGTGCATAAATTACTTTTTTACAATTTTAAATATTACCATGCTTCCCATATACACATGCATTTGTTTGAGATATTTCTTCTTCTGGTGGTGTCAAATTCAGTTCTATACCCTCTTGGGACTTGACTCAGGTGCAATCTATCCTCTTAGCTTGCACTACTACCAGTTCCTTCATGCGGTTATCTACTGATGTCCTGTAGAACTGACAAAGCAAGAAGTAAGTCATGTCAGCTTCACAAATTATTTAACCTTTTATTTTCAACCCTAAAGTGCTGCTGTCCATCTCAGTGCTACTTCACACTATCACTCCTTTGAAACAAAATAAAACCTTTCACCCCCAGTAATGGCAGTAAGAGGAACAGTACACGAAAGAGGTCTAAGCACCACAAAACAAATAAGGCTTTTGCATCCCAAACTTCTAAGTTACACCAGAAAGGGAAAATAGTGGCTTCCTCACACTTCAAAACAGGGAGAAGTTTGAATGTGTAAAGCCATCCAAATCCTTCATTTTTGATATCTGTCTGAAAATATGAATAGATTGTCTAGGGTAGTCTATAGAAAAGTTGCAACACATGGATAAATCCACCTCCATGACATGGATCAGAAACTCTGAGTCACTAAGTGGGCTCTCTGTACCTGGAGAGTCTCCATTCCATGGGAGGAGGTGAGATGAAGATGTACCATCCTGGTCCCAACAAAGAACCTCAGGGACATGATAGGACATGACAGCAGAGCAGACCAGTTTTTTCAGCACCATGGCTAGCTTGGTTAGAGCAGCGTGTTCTACCGGTAGTAAGAACTGGAAGTGAACTAGGGATAATTCAGTCTCTGCCTCCCGTTTTCCTGTCTCTGGTGTAGAGGGTATTAATGAGGTTAGAAATGTTTATATTTACACCTAAATTTTTTGCCATGGATTAGTTTATTTCTCCTGGCGACTTGTAAATATTGTATTTTATCTTTTCTGTTAGCTCTGTAATCTGTGGTTTGTTTTATTTTCTTATTTACATAGTATGTGGTTCTAGTTCTATGCCACACACCGTCTGTTTTTCTTCTTCTTGGGATTAGGCTCAAGATGATACATTTCTTAAAGACAATGTTCTAAGTGCCTAATACCTTAAGACTAGTGCATATGCCATGTATAACCTCCAGTGGAGCTGTCTTCCTACAGCTTGTCTATTCTGACACTACCGCAGATGACAACATGCTAGACTGCACAGTTGTAGCTGACATTATGCCTTTATACTATCAGTTGGTGGGAAGCAAGTTAATATGCAAGGCTTTTGGAATATTCTTTATAATGAAGATAATGTTTTCTGCAACCTCCATCTTTCCCAATTTATCTCCTCAGCCAGGCTAGGCTCATAATATTATCTGTGTTTTTGTGGACCTTAATTTCTACCCCTGGTTTTGCGTTTAATTCTCAGAGTGGAATGTGAGCCTCCAAGATGTTGTGCAAGTTCTCAACATGGAAATATGGGTTTTTTCCCCCTGAACAAGAGCTTTTTCAGCAGCGATCTCTGCAACTCTTTAATCATCATGATCAAGTAAAATTCTTGCCCAGCAGGAGCTGGAAAAATGGATATTTTATCAGGTAGAGATGTTCAATTTCATCTAGTCTTTGCATTTCAAAGTGAAACAAGCTGATACACACCTTCTGAACTAATATGTGGCTTAGAATGCATTCAACCTGTCAGTTTTTATGCTTCTTAGAATTTGTAATGCACTTTTCATCTCAAAAGCAAAGTAAACTTCAAATGGAATGTACTGTATATTTTAGGATGAAATGCATTTTGAAGTGTATATTTTACCCAAAAAAGACATTTAGAAAAATGTATCTGCTGTATGTGTATCAGTCTTCAAGAGACCTGTTGACTTATGGTCAACCCATGAATTTTATAGGGTTTTCTTAGGCAATGAATACTCAGAGGTAATTTCACCAGTTCTTTCCTATGAAATATAGTTTACAACACCCGGTGTTCTTTGGCAATGTCCTGTTCAAGTACTAACCAGGGCTAACCATTTAGACTTTCCGAAGGGCAATTTAATGCAAAACAGTTCAGAATGGATTTATGAACAAACGTGTGGGAAACTGACATGAACCAAAAACAGAATGTTCCATATATCCTATTTACAGCACCAATGATTTTTTTGACTGTTTTCAGGTATCACACTGAACTCTCATACCTGACACATTTCAGGTGTGACGCAGATATAACGGGGGGAAACATGCCTATCCCATGTCTTGCCCTAAGAACATCTTCAAAAGTTCTGTGGGCACAGCCAAGTACTCTCACCCACCTGCACAAGAAGGAGAACATGTCCGACTGCAGTGAGTAAACATACTTAGGATCTTATGATAAGGCTATTGTAGCAAATTGGTAATACCCACCAATTTTCCTTTTGATGTGATAACAAATTGCAGGATTTCATCGGCACTATATTAGGCACCATGGAGATCTGTAATTACAATTACACTCCATGCAAAAGCGATGCCTCGGCAACACTAAAGGACCATAGCGTGAAAGCAAATCAAAGTGCAAGTAAACAGCCTCTAGCAAAATCAGAGACTCTTGACATTTCTCTTTCACTTGGAAATAAACAACCATACAAATAACTACAAAAATACAATGAATATATAAAGCTTGTTGTTGATGGCAACAAGAACTCTAAACTCATAAGAACAATGGCTAGGATTCTGTATTTGATCATGCACTGTATTGTGTACTATTGTGTTGTACTATTCTATTTATAGCCGGACTTTTTGACAAAGCTAGGACTTAAGGTGGCTCTTGCTGGCAGGAGTATCTTTTAAGGTGACTTCCAACACAAATATTGTATGTATTTATGTTCATACTATCACTGACATAGTACCATTCAACTGTGTTAGTATTCAACATGACATATACTGTACTGCTGTGTTCATGTGCTCATGGTGATGGGGTTTCTAGGTAATAGCTAGGTAATAACTTTCCTTTAAAAAAAAACAGGGGTGGGGAAACTGCATATAGAGTTTTCATGGTAAAAGCCTTCAGGACTGGTTGACCATAACCTTCTTCTGTATAGTATTAGCTTCTTTGGTGTTAGCTATGGTGCCAAGTTTAGTCTGGCACCACAGCTAAAGCCTGTTTGATATGAATCTTATAGGGTAATAGCAATGTTACTACAACCATACTCTCTTGATTCATAATAGTACGCAATCCCATCACCATGGAAAGGTGTTGCATTTGGGTAGGACTGAAATATCAACCCTATTGTATTTTCCAAGTGAAACATGGAGCTGGAATGACTTCTGAAACTGAGCACGAAGGCAAACAGACAACAATCAATAACTTTAGCCAAAGGCTATACCAAGTTCCTGCACAGCTTTTACTCTAACCTATTCACAGCACTGGTAGAGATAATTTTTATTTCAAACACCTGTATTTTACAAAACTTCAGAGTTCTCCAGATAATGACAAAATGTGTATGTATAAGCAATATCTAATCCATATATGGCAATCGTTATCTGAGGCCTATGTGACAAACACTGACTGTAGTCAGAGCTTGTTTGTTGTTATCAGGGTTTGGCATTGTATGTTAACAGTAACTTGGCCCTGAGCACAAATATTGCAGTTACAGAATATCTAGAATAGTACAAATATGACAGAGCTCAGCAAACAATGCCGATCTTGAGAATCTGACAGTAACAACAAGCAATAGTACTAGTAGACTTATCATGCACAAATGGTCAAGAGAACATGCAAACAAATGAATTCGGTATCAAAGATTCAAATGTATTCAATCATTGGCAATAATATATCAATCAAAATAAAGATTTATACAGACCGCATATAATACATTGGTGAAACCCTTCCCACATGAAATAATACAATACAGGCAAATGCCGAGGTGAACCCGGGAACGGAAAAGGAAACACAGCGGAGCTCAGGTGGGGTGCCTGATGCACACCAGTCCCACTCAATGATAGGCTCAAAATGAAAAGTAATGCCCAGTTCACCAAAGTTCCGGGGAACACCTGACCCCGAACATGTCAGGGTGGAGGGAAGGGGATGTCAATAGTCAATGCGGAGCCAAGCTGGGCGCTCGGAGGGGCCGCGACGGTTGAAGTACGGGGCCTCAATCCGTTTCGCCAAAAGCTTCTTCAAGCGGCAGTATTATGCCATGCTGATGCAGCGTCACAAGAGAACAATTCAAGGTTGGAGGGAGATCCGTTACACCATAGCTCCTGTGGACCCAGAGGAGTCCGCAGGAGCTATGGTGTAATGGATCTCCCTCCAACCTTGAATTGTTCTCCTGTGACGCTGCATCAGCATGGCGTAATACTGCCGCTTGAAGAAGCTTTTGGCGAAACGGATCGAGGCCCCATACTTCAACCGTCGCGTCCCTCCGAACGTCCACCTTGGCTCCGCATTGGACTATTGACATCCCCTTCCCTCCACTCTGACATGTTCGGGGTCAGGTGTTCCCCGGAACTTTGGTGAACTGGACATTACTTTTCATTTTGAGCCTATCATTGAGTGGGACTGGTGTGCATCAGGCACCCCACCTGAGCTCCGCTGTGTTTACTTTTCCGTTCCCGGGTTCGCCTCGGCATTTGCCTGTATTGTATTATTTCATGTGGGAAGGGTTTCACCAATGTATTATATGTGGTCTGTATAAATCTTGGTCTTGAGAAACTGGCATCAGGTATTGGCAAAATTGCCTTATCAGGTTCACTAAAACAGATCAGCAAACAGCTGAATCTTTAATTCCTAATTTATGCCAATAGTGCAAAGTTGGGTCCTCCAACTGTCACGATGCACGGACTGACCGGCCCCTTAATCACACACACAGAGACGGACTGAAGGCTAACTACTTTATTGAATATAAAAACAGTTCAAAGATATTGTCCATTAGAATAGTCAAACAATCCAAAAAGGCTTGAAGTAACAATGTCCAAAAAACCGTGGCAAATAGGCTAAAAGTTCAGCAAGGCTCAAAGTTCAGCAAGGCTCCGCACAACCAGGCGGATCAGGAAACAAGGCAAGGCTCCGCACAACCAGGCAGATCAGGAAACAAGGCAAGGCTCCGCACAACCAGGCGGATCAGGAAACAAGGCAAGGCTCCGCACAACCAGGCGGATCAGGAACAAAGCAAGGCAAGGCAAGGCTTGATGACCACGGGCTAGCTTAGCTTCGTGGTCCCACTCCGCTTCACGCCTATTCAGGAAAGACGTGGCCGGAGCACTGAGGATTCGTTCCCACGGATCCTATACTTAATCCTTCGGCCGAGGTCCCCGACGCTCTAGGCTTCTTCGTCTCCAATCGCTGCTCACGGACCTCGGCCGGTCTATGCTCTTAGACCATTCCCTTCTGCTAGACTCTATGTTCCGTCTCCTATCAAAGGTTCGACCTTGTCTCTCCGCAGCTGTGTTTCTATCTCCCTGAGAGCTCTCCTCCCTAGCCATTTCCCATGCGCTTTCTTCCATGTTTTCCTCTGGAGGCTCCTGAGAATTTCTTCCTCCCGGATGTTCATAGCTGCCAGAATCGCTGTCCATCTGCACCTGGCTATCTATGTCTTCGATAGGACCAAACAACATTTCTTCCCATGCTAAGCTCTCTGTGGGTGAAAGAGGCCCATCAAGGGAAAGCTGCCCTTCGCCCCAGTCATCTAGCTCATCCTCTGAATCATGTTCTGGCACTGCTGGTTCTAATGCTAATGGGACCCCTGGTCCTGACCCCTGCCCTCCAGGCACAAACGAGAACTGCTGTGCTACACCAACAGGCAATTTTTTGTGGCATATGGGTCAGGATCCCTATCTCATCTTTCAAAGATGAGTCCTCTAATGAAGGCATGATATAAGCCCATTTCCACTGGTGCATCTTTTCCGGCAATTACACCTGTCTAAAGGACACATTTATGAACCTGGGAGCATTTGCCCATGAAGGTTCCTTGTGTTCTTTAAAATGTTGATTCTTGCACAAAGAGCTTCTTCAAGAAGAAGACACTTCAGAAACACACACTGAATTCACAGAGGGCTGAAAATGTATAGGAAATTACTCATTGCTTTTAGTATGGCAGTGTTTCAGATGAGAAGGAAAAGAGTGCCTACATCCACAACCATCTAAACAAGTGTGCCTGGGGTATGATCATGCCTTTCAGTTGCGGAGGAAACCAGCAGTGGGAAGTATGTGCACCTATAGATGTTGTTGGGCTGAATCTCCCAACAAATTTTTTTTTCTAAAACATCATATGCTTGAACACCCCCAAAAAGGCAATCACCCTGAAACAATATTTTGTAGGCTTTCTTCTTGTAAGTACAATAAATATCTGATAACAAGAACTGTTTAGGAATAAAGGTAGATTGGTCAATGGGGTTTTAATGTATGGCTGGTTAATTTCTTTTATCTTTTTGTTGTTTTTGTTGTGTGGTTTTAAATTGTTTCTGATCCATGGCGACCCTATCACTGGATTTTCTTGGCAAGATTTATTCAGAGGAGGTTTGTCATTGCCTTCCTCTGATGCTGACAGAGTGTGGCTTGTACAAAGTGATCCAGTGGGTTTCCTGGCCAAGTAGGGATTTGAACCTTGATTTCCAAAGTCGTAGTCCAATGCTCAAACTACTGCACTACACTGCTTCCCCTTTATCTTGTAAAAAGGGCTGCTCATTAGGTAGATCACAATCTACTGGTAGATATCGTAGGGCGCCCTGGTAGATCGCAGGCAGGGCAGGAGGAAGGCTCAGTCCCGCCCCGCAGGCTCCCGATGCCGCCCAAGTGCTGCCGGCCCTGGGTTATCTGAGGTCCTTACAACACAGTTGATTAAAATCCCATGTTATCTGCTTTGAATAGATTATATGGCAGTGTGGACTCAGAAAATCCAGTTCAAAGCAGATATTGTGTTAATGGCTCTTCAGCCATGGAATCAGGGGACAGGTCTTGTCCTGGATTGGAACCTGGCTAAACTGTAGGAAACAAAGGGTGGTAATAAACGGACATTTCTCTGGGTGGAAAGAGGTGAGAAGTGGCGTACCCCAAGGTTCAGTTTTGGGTCCGTTACTTTTTAATTTATTCATTAATGACCTGGATGTAGGAGTGAATTCTGAGGTAGCAAAGTTTGCAGACGACACTAAATTGTTCAGGGTAGTTAAAAATGAAACTGATTGTAAAGAGCTCCAGAAAGATCTCTTGAAATTGAGTGAATGGGCAACAAAGTGGCAAATGCATTTTAACCTAAACAAGTGTAAAGTCATGCACATCGGGGCAAAGAACCCCAACTACACCTACAAATTGATGGGGTCAAAGCTTTCCGAGACAAACCAGGAAAGGGATCTTGGGGTCTTGGTGGACAGCTCAATGAAGATGTCAACCCAGTGCGCTGCAGCAGTGAAAAAAGCAAATTCTATGCTTGGCATGATCAGGAAGGGAATCGAAAATAGGTCGGCAAATGTTGTATTGCCTCTCTACAAATCTATGGTAAGGCCACATTTGGAGTACTGTTTACAATTCTGGTCTCCGCACCTCAAGAAGGATATAACGGAACTGGAAAAGCTACAAAGAAGGGCGACAAAAATGATCCAAGGGATGGAGCAGCTCCCTAATGAAATCAGGTTGCAACGCCTTGGTCTTTTCAGCCTTGAAAGACGGCGTTTAAGAGGTGACTTGATCGAAGTGTATAAAATCATGCATGGGATAGAAAAGGTGAATAAAGAAAAACTATTTTCTCTGTCACACAACACTAGGACTAGGGGGCACTCCCTAAAGCTCCAAGGTAAGAAAGTTAGGACTAATAAAGGGAAATATTTCTTCACCCAGAGGGTCATTGGGTTATGGAACTCACTCCCAGAGGAGGTTGTGACAGCGGTCAGCCTGGACAGCTTCAAGGCAGGATTAGACAGATTCATGGATACCAAGGGAATCAGTAGCTACTGAAATGGACATCCAAGTGCCACCTCTGTGTTGATGGAGGCAGGCAGGATTTTCCCCGGGTACTGGTTGTGGGGGGTCGGGAGCAGGTGAGGGTTCTGCCCTCCTTTCTGCTAGAGATCCCTGTGTACAACTAGTGGGCCACTGTGTGACACAGAATGCTGGACTAGATGGGCTGAGGCCCGATTCAGCATGGCTCTTCTTATGTTCTTATGTTCTTATGTTTCACATTTTTGTAGTGGGTAGGTAGATAATTTTGACTTGCTTGTTTTATAAGTAGCTCACATGCTGAAAAAGTGTGAGCACCCCTGTTGTAGAGCATCCAAATCTCCAGAATTAATGCTCTTATGGTTGTCAATCCAGACACAAAACAGAGGCTGAATCAGAGCATCAATCATTGCTGCTACGTGCTTTCAGTTGTCCCACTGAAGGTTGAGCTGCTGGAAGGACAAGACAGCTAACAGTGATAATAGCCCTCCACCAGACAGTGACAGCAAAATACAGCAAAACACAAGGATCACATGTCTCGTAATTAATATGCCATGGAGATTTACTTGATGGCATATCACAGCAGTAGGGTAGCTTCTTCTTCCATATCACTTGATGTCAGGTGAAGTCTTATTTGTAACTGGATGCTAAATAGATGCTATTTCTTAGAACACAGGAGAAATTACAAAGAACTTGGAGAAAAAAATACGCAGGGCTTAGAGGAAAACAATCTTTTGAGATGAGGCAACATCGCCAAGAATCTATCATCCAATATGGCCAGCCATTTTTCTTATCTCTAAAAGTGATAAAAATGATCTCCTTGATCATTTCTCACTCTATATTTAATTGTTTACTCACTATAAGCCCAGAAGATTTATTTAGTTGGCATTGCCTACAGAGGTATAAAAGTTATTCACAATCCATATTTGGACAGAACTAATTACAAATAAAGAATTACCGTACTTTAAATTCATTTTTCCCAAGAAAAAAGTTACTACATCAAAATGCAACCATAAGTTAAGAAAGAATAATCTGACTTTTTTGCAGTTTAACTCTAACCTTTTAACTTAAAATAATAGTAGGCATAGGGCCTCACTACATGGTAGAGGACGGACATGGTTCAAGTGCTGACTTATGCTGTATGTGCCTCATTCACTTTGCACTCTTCTGTGAGCACTGAAGACATTAGAAAAGCCTGTAAAATTGAGGCCGAAAATGTATTTAAAATATGTACTGGGTGTATAAGAATTTGGCATTCTAAATAGAAGACTTGCCCCAGATTTGCCCCATCACATACAGTTTTTTCACGACTTGCATTGTTGTGCCATTACCATGTATACTCATGTATAAGTCGATCTCATATATGAGATAAGAACAGGTATTGAGGCCAAAATTATAGGTTTTAATATGACCTGTGGATATATTGAAGATTATTCTGTGGAATGGGGAAAATATCGGAGCCATTTAGGGGCTCAGCCAGCCCTGGCCATTGCTACCACCACTTTTCACTCAGGCATTCAACAAAGTCTTTTGCTGCTCTACTCAAACTTATACATAAGTTTATACAGAAGTAATGAAATTTCTAAACTCATACATGGGTATATAAAGAAATAATGAGAAAAGAAGTGAAAGAACTGTGTTCGTTAAGACTTTTTTTGTGTTTTTGCCTTCATAAAGACACATTAAAAGGAACTATTTGTTTATTTATTTATTTATTCAATTTTATATTCCGCTCCTCCCTGCAGGCTCGGGGCGGATCACAGCATACAATAAAAACATACAATAAAAACATACAGTAAAAACATACCATAAAATACAATGCATAATAATGGTAAACAACGAAGATTACGGTTCTTAACTCAGGCGTAAGCATGCTGTTTACACTCAGATTTAGCTAAACGCCAGCCTAAAAAGAGCGGTCTTACACGCTCTTCGAAAAGGGGCGAGCTCAGAGATCACCCGAGTGTGGTCAGGAAGCGTGTTCCAGAGCACAGGAGCCGCGACAGAAAAAGCTTGCTGTCTCGTAGTGGACAAATGGCAGGAGCGGATCGATGGAATAACCAAGAGGTTCTGCTCTTCCGAGCGTAGCGATCTCGGGGGAACATACGGGGTAAGGCGGTCCCTTAGGTACACAGGCCCTAGACCGTGAATGGCCTTAAAGGTTAAAACCAATACCTTGAAGGCAATTCGGTACTCGATGGGAAGCCAGTGCAGTTGCCGGAGGATGGGAGTAATGTGCTCCCTCACTGGTGCTCCCACCAGCAAGCGAGCAGCGGCATTCTGCACCAGCTTGAGTTTCCAGATTGTCGACAAGGGAAGGCCGATGTAGAGGGCGTTACAGTAGTCCAGCCTTGAGATGACCGTTGCTTGGATCACCGTGGCCAGGTCATCCCTGGACAGGGAGGGGGCCAGTCGCCTAGCCTGTCGTAGATGGAAAAACGACGTTTTGCTAACTGTGGAGACCTGGGTCTCCATGGTTAGCAAAGGGTCCAATTGGACACCCAAGCTCTTAACAAGGGATGACGGGCTAAGTTGCTCGCCATCCAGGGTAGGCAACCGGCACTCATCCAGCCCAGGGCGACCGGGCCACAAGATCTCTGTCTTCGATGGATTTACCTGGCATGCAGCCATCCAGTCACGGCTTCAAGGCATAGATGGAAACAATCGGGTACGATGTCCGGCCTGCCGTCCATTCTCAGCAAAAGATGGGTGTCATCAGCATACTGATAACACTCCAGACCAAAGTCGCGAGCCAGCTGGGCCAGGGGGCGCATATATATGTTGAAGGATGGCCCCCTGGGGGACCCCACAACTTAATGGGAGCCTCCCGGAGACCTCCTCTCCCCTCTCCACACATTGTCCCCGATCCTGGAGGAAGGAGGTCACCCATTTAGGGGCAATCCCCCTGACCCCAGTCATGGCTAAACGGTGGGCCAACAATGCATGATCAAACGCTGCTGTTAGATCTAACAAAACAAGCAGGGCTGATCCACCCTGGTCCAGCTGGCGGCGAGGTTGGTCTGTAATGGTGACAAGCACGGTCTCCGTCCCATGCCCAATACGGAAGCCGGACTGGAAGGGATCAAGTCCAGCTGTGTCTTCTAAGAACCGCTGCAGCTGATCTGCTGCTGCCCTCTCAATTACCTTGCCTAAAAAAAAGGCAAGTTTGACGCAGGTCGGTAATTGGAGGGAGCCGAAGGGTCTAAATTCGGCTTCTTCAGCAGCGGTCTTACCATTGCCTCTTTCAAACCCCCTGGGAACACTTCTTGCTCAAGGGAGCTGTTGATAATCTTTCCCAGGGGGTCTCGTAACCCCTCCCGGCAAGATCTAACAAGCCAGGAGGGGCACGGATCAAGGGAGCAGGTAGTTGGTCTAGCTGCAGCAAGTAACTTATCGACAGCTGCTGCGTCCAGCAGTTGTAAATGGGTGAAGGTGGGCCCGCCAAGTGGCGGCGGAGTCTCGAGTTCACCTACTGTATCAAGAGTGGCTGGGATGTCCCGGCGGAGAATCGAGATCTTGTCGACAAAATAGTTCTGAAAAACCTCAGCTGTGGGAGCCAAACCCCTATCGTTTGGGACAGTCGGAATTGTTGTCAGTGACCGGATTATTTTAAAAAGTTGAGCTGGGCGTGAACTAGCCGACTCTATCAAGGCAGAGTAATGAACTTTTTTGGCTTCCTTGATAGCTTGCTCATAAACATCCTTAAATTGTTTATAATCCGATCTCGATGCTCCATCACGGAGGCCCCACCACACGTCCTCTAGCTGTCTCTTCCTCCGTTTCATTGCCCGCAACTTCTCGGTAAACCAAGGCGAGCGATTTCTGCAATGAATGAGAGAGCGTCTGGGGGCGATCTCGTCTAAGGTTGTGGAAAGACAGGTGTTCCAACATTCCACTTGCCTGTCGACTGAGTCGCTGGTGAGCTCCAATTCCCTCAGAGCATTCAGGAACCTAGTGGGTTCCATAAGTCTCTTCGGGCGAACCAAAATAGGTTCTGCACCCTTACGGGGAGGAGAGGCCACCTCAAGACGGACTTCCAGGACACTGTGATCCGACCATGGAACCTCTACTATAGAGGTTAGGGTCACTTGGATTCCGGCCGCGAAGATCAAGTCCAGGGTGTGCCCGGCCTGATGTGTGGGACCGGTCTTACATGGTGAGAGTCCTAGTGTCTCCATGGTAGACACTAGGTCCATGGCTGCTATCGAAGGGGAGGCGGTATCGGCGTGGACATTGAAGTTCCCCAACACAATAAGTTTAGGGAATCTCAATGCCCACTCCGAAACCACCTCCAGCAGCTTAGGTAGACTCCCTGCCGGTGCGTCGGGTGCGCGGTACACCAACAGGAAGGCTACTCTCACTAGAATCCCACACAAGGCCCGCACACTCTATTCCCACGATGTTTGCAGTCGGGACCGTCCTGGAATTGAATTTGTCTCGACTGAGAATGGCCACTCCCCCGGTCTCTCTGTCCTTGTCTGGTAACTAGCCACATAACCTGGGGATGTTAACTCGTGTATGAGGACATCGTCTCCCTCCTGCAGCCATGTCTCTGTAATACAGGCTAGATCTACATTATGCTCTTGGAGGAAGTCTCTGATAGTCCCAGTTTTATTACGCACGGACCTGGCATTGGCTAGTACCAGAGTCAGAGAGGAGATATTTGGAGGCCCACCATCTGTGTGCCTGGGGATAGCTCGCAGGTCAGAAGGTGGCCGAGTCTTTCTACAGTACTAAAGAGTCTTGTCGTCACAGGTCTATGTTAAAAGGTAGATGATGATGGCACAGTCAAAGTCTCTCATGTATTGTCCCACAGGCTAACAGGATTCAGATCCTATTTTTAAGAGTAAAAATATTGTACAGTTTGAGCTAACCTTGAGATATGTGGGAAAAGAGACAATTTGTAAAACCATAACAGTAGCTAACCATTAAGAAGCAGGGGTTTACAACTAGTACTGTAATTCATTACTTTTTAATTTACTTGTTAAAACACTTCCCAAGATCTGCTTATAGCAAAACTTCAACAATGAGAAATAGGCTACTATTTCGCTACAGCTGCTATTAAAAAAAACCCTCTGAGGATGGCAAAAAATCATATCCAGGTTATCTGAGGGTAAAGAAAATCAATGTGTTTTTACTTCCAAGACAACACATGGAAACAACTGAAGGAAAAGAGAAACAACAAAAACAATCATTCCTCTGGAACCTTAAAACTGGATAGTAAAGTAGGTGAAACCCTAGAAACATACGCTTTATCAAGACGTATCACTGTGTTTTTCTTCCACTTTGGGTATTTCTGGAAAATCTTCACTAATACTTCTTACTCTTTGAAGCTTTCGGGACAGTGCAATAAAGCAGTGATAGGAAACTTTGCTGGGCCAATTAGTTTTGACGCAGATGACCAAGATGGTTTTAAACAGTGTATTTTAATATTGAGATAAAAGTTTTTAATGTTTATGTATGCATATAATGAATTTTTGTCTCGGTATTTAATGTTTGCCGTGTGTATGCTGTGCTCCACTCTGAGTCCCCTTCAGGGTGAGAAGGGTGGAATATAAATGTTTTAAATAAATAAATAAATATCTTCCAACTTCTGTTTGTTGACTCTCCTATTTTCCTTTTTAGGGTTTAATTTATTATTTTCTTTGGGGAGAGAGATTACGGTGCGACTGCTCACTCCAGCCACATGCGCAGTGCATAAGCCATTTGAGCATGGGAAATAGAGTAACACAACCTGATACTGAGACACGGCTCTGGCATACTTGAGACTAGCGCCCTTATATTGCATTTTCTGAGCTGTTTATCAATACAGAACAGGAGCTGAAAATTGCACTATTGTTTTCTTACTGGTGAAGAGAGTTAACATGGTGTTTAAGCATTGGATTACAATTTAGGGGTTGATTCCTTGTTTGCTGATGGAAACTCACTGGACAGGGCCATAGCCAGGATTTTGATTCGAGGGGGGGGGCTGAGTTTGGTTCGGGGGCTGAGACTGGGTGGAAGAGGGTCTACCCTAGCAAACCTTTTGTATTGTTATCCCAATAACCCCATTAATGTGGGATATAATGAGCATGGTGATCAGATCATGATATGAATAAACATAACAGTTTAAATAATGTACCAGTAAGGCCTTTTCACAGACCACCCTGAGAATTTGGGGGGCTGAAGCCCCTTAGCCCCCGGCTACATGCCTGCCACTGGATGATCTTGAACAAGTCATCAATCCCAGAAAACCCCGTGAAAGCCTTGCCTTGGGATTGCCACAAGTCAGATATGATTTGAAGGAATATAACAACAATAAATAACGATTGGTAAGTAAAGAGAGAATACACCCACCTTAAACAACTGTATACTGGCATTGAAAACTTACGCAAGTACTTATGTTTAGCAGTCAGTCACAGCAAACACTAAAACTCGAGACTGCCCGAATAAACCAGTGGCTCAGGCACTTACAGATTTGTGAAGGAAAAATGTGCATGGCGCCTTTTTGTAGGAAATATCATTATATGAGAGCAGTCATTGTGTCTCTGCTTTTGCCTCCTTTATAAGATTATCAGACCTGAGATGCCAGAATAGAACATTTTCTCAAGACTAATCTATCTTGTATTATTGCATCAATAAAGTTCAATAATATCTGTAGAGCAAAGTCCAGAGATCACTGAGGGTAAGACCAACTTGATTCCATAATGTAAATGTACTTTTCCTCAAAATTAGATTTTTTTTGAGCAAGTGGAGGATAATTCCACATAATAATGACATTCAATACAAAAGATAGCTTGAAGCAGTACTGAAGAACAAAAATGACCTCACCAATTCTAGCATAGGGATTCATTTTCTCAGCACTCCACACATTTTAAGAAAAATCTTATTCCGATGTCTGTTGATAATGGCTACTCTCATTGTCTTCACATATGGACCAAAGATGGCATGGGACAATAAACTAACCATTTTGCCTCAGTGATAGATGCTATTTAAAATTTGCAATAAAGAACAAATTCTCCTGCTATTGACAAAACTCCCTCTCCAAAAACAGTAATCAATCTGGGGTGAAATACTGGCCCCTTGGCACTTCCCCAGAGCCACTTTTCATTTTGCATTGCAAGGTTACACAGTTCAAGTGGGCTATAATATCTACCAAAACTTGGGTCTTAAGATGCTATTTTGAGGGACAAAAAAAGTGATTTTCCTTTTATTGCTACCTAGAGTCCTGATCTAACAGAGTAACTTGATAACTGCAAAACATGGTTACAGTCTTACTATAGAAGGGGGGGGCTTGTTTGTTTCAGTTTTTGGACTACTGATTCAAATTCATAGCAGATCATGACCAGTTGACCCTTGGGATTGGGAGGGGCAGTTTATTTCATTTCTAAATAAATATTCTTGATAATTTTGGAAATGGAACCATTAGCTAGTTGGAGCTAGTCCCTTCTTCTTTTGGTGGTCTTCCTCTTTATTCTGCCTCCTTTCTCAAGATATTTATGTGTGATCAGCCTTCCTAGCAATGTATACACCCAGAGACTGAAGGGGGGGCAACAATATGTGTTTGTTGACCATCTTCCTAGTGAAGACTATATTTGAAAAAGTTAATTTTTCAGACTCCCAGAATTCTCCTGTCATTGTGGCTACTGGGGATACTGCAGTTGCATCTCTAGGATTGGTGTAACTCCAATGCAGTAACTCATGGTGTCACTCCTGTCCACTGAGCAGGCAGTGTAAAGGAGGATGAAAACAAAGGAGTGTGTGGAGCAGAATGCAATAGTGCCCCCCTCAAATCCAACTCTCACACGTGGAAGTGTTGAGTTTGTCATGTCTCTTGGCTACCACACACCATTTCTGGAACTTCAAGCGTCAGAAGGAAACTAGAGCTAGGATGGAAAAGTCTTGAGTTGTCAGTTTGGGTGGAGAGAAAACAGATTCCAATAATATTCAAACAAAATCCTTCAGAAGAAAGCAGACAAACAAAAGAAGAAAGTGGCCAATCAGTTTTTGTTGGGCAAGTCATTTGGTAGAAGTGTTGTCTCTGTGGATAGTGTCTCTTCCAGCCCCAGAAAATGCATATGTTCAGGAATGAAATATACAGCCCAATAAAACAACAACAACAACAACATCTTATATACCCGTTTTAATTTCTTAGTGAACTTCCAGACAGGCCCCAAAATGTGGGACCTGTTGTGTTTTTACTGAAGGCGTTCAAATGATGCCTCCAGTAAAAGCGAAGTAATTCAGGACAAAGCACATAAACCCTGATTTGTCCTGAATCACTTTGATACTCCATTAGACCTGGGCCTTCCTGAAAAGCATGGGTCTAATGGAGTATAGAGCCAGTGGGGACCAATCCTGTTTTCACCCTCAAGAAGTACTTTTCAACTAGATAATATGCAATGAATAATATGATCTCTTTAACCCATGATGTATATAGCCTCGGGAAGTTGCTTGTGAAATTTGTCTCAAGTTTGTGAGAAATTTGAAAGGGGTTGGGGTTGAGACTATAGAGATCAATAAAGGCATAGCAGTCCCTAGAGACCAACAGAGTTTGCTGCAGGAGTTAAAATGACTGCACAGAACACGAAATCACTAAAGAACTTGGGGATATATATGACTGTTTTCTCAAATCCAATTTGGGAAGCTGGAAAAATCAGATCTGGAAGATGACTCAAAACACACATTTGATTTGGAACTGAAACAACTGGCACAGGTCAGGACTTTAATGAAGAAAACAGACCGTCTTGAAAATAGAGATAGGCAGAAAATGGGGATTATAAGCTTAGAAGAATAAAGTAAATAGATGCATCCCTTTAAATCAATAAAGAAGATTGCAGAAGCTATTTAGATAAACAGTGTTATTGTTTGTTAAAGAAAGCTATGTCATATCACTGGCTAAGCTGATGAAATGAGAGTGCTGAGACACTATGGGTTAGGTGCAGAACTATTATAGTAGCAGATTTGGTGCCTTAGTCCCACCATTAGCACAAGAAGCCCATATGTTGCTGTAAGTTTGACCTTCAACAATACAAGGAGCCCATGTTTCATTGCTCTGGTATGGGAAGGTGCTATCACACCTTGCATCAAAGCTGCAGAAGTCATTATCTCTGTAACTCATATCTCTGCCTGTAAATTCTATGTATACCTGTAAATTCACCAAGGTGGTAGTAGTAGATGTGCCTACAGAAACACCTTCTCTATGCCATGACTGTTGCTGTGGGCACATATACAAAAAAGCTAATTATGCTGAAGTCCATTAGAATGAACTACATCTATGCTGTAGTTCTGGGGAATTTGAAAACCTGCCACATTTCTGACATTTTTTAAAGATCCACAAGAGATATGACAGAACTAAGGCTGGTTGGAGTTCCAAAGCAGTTCTCCAACATGGGATGCCCTTTCTGGTGTTGGGACATTGTAGAATTAATGGAGTTGGATGCCACTTTAACAGCCATAGCTCCATCAATGCTTTGGGATCCTGAGATGTATAGTTTGGTGAGGTGGCACCAGCACTCTCTGGCAGGAAGGCTAAAGGCCTTGTAAAACTACAACTCCTATAGCACCACAGCACTGAGCCATGACAGCTAAAGTGGTGACAACTGCATTAATTCTGTGTATATGCACATAAAGAAGCTTAGATAATATTTTTGCTCTCTACCTAATATTAATTGGGTACGAAAACAGAAGTTTTCAAACTATGTTGTAACATATTAGTATGTTAGCTACAAAGTGCAGTATGTTGTGCAAATATAACGAGTCTATGTGAAATAAGCAATAAATCCTAACGGAATGTTTTCATCAGATATATTGTGTCCCCATAAATTTCATTGTTCAAATGTATGTATATATCCATATTTCTTGTAAGAGATTTGTTTAAACTTTGGTTTGCTAGTGAAAAACGAATTCCTGTGTCACAAAATGATGCATGTATAAAAAGTGTGTCAACAACATGAAATGTCTGGAAAGCTCTGTCATTTACAATAAAACAACACTTTTCTGCTTTAGCAATGTAATGAAAATCTGATCAAAAGAATAACATACTGTACAAATAAATAAGAGGCATCCCTTTACATTTTTAGCACTTTGGTGACAAACATTAAGTGAATTTACATTTAACAGAAACATTACCGTGGAATAAAACAATAGCAAGATTTCATTTAAAAAATCTATTTTTTCAGCTAGTATTAAATGGCCTGAAAAATCAAACCAGGATTTTGTAGGTTGAAGCAATTAAAGTGGGGTCAAACTCCATTAATTCTACAGCACAGATGCAGCCATGATTGACATCCCTGCTGGCTTCACTCTGCAGCTAAGTTAAAAACTGCCTTTTATAAAAAGCCTTAGAGGCCTAATAGATTTCTTTCAAAATGTACACACATATGGTTTTTAAACTGTTTTAACCTTTTAACCTGCTTTAACTTGTTAAATTGTTCAATATGCTTTTAGTCAATTTGAATTATCCTTTGGCGTTCAAAACTGTAAATTATTTTACACCGTTTAATGTGGCATTATTTGATCAATACGTAGAGGTCCCATGCGGTGAAGCTACGTTCAAATCAACCGGCTGGACAGGGTGGACCCTCTCTTAAAGATCCCACCGCTGCCGCCAATATGAGACCACTCCACTTCTTGACCGGCCTCAGACTGGACAATCTTTCTATGTCCACACTGCTGACCTCCAATCCAAGGAAACCTCGAAGTTACCTCAGCAACTTCACGTTTATTGGCAGGGTACTGTCTCACCCCTTCACCATTTAACTGACTGGAGTTTTAAAACTTCTCAGTGACCACCTGACCACGCTGCCACCATTTATCCGGCTGACCACTGACTTTGAGGGCCACCACCAATAAAAGAATCAGGAGAGGTGTTTTCCTTTTAAGATGCAAACAATTTATTTTGACACAAATGGGTACAATCTTGGTTGGTTTCAAACTTCCTTAGAGGCACAACTTTTTCTGTTACATAACACAATGGGGACCTATTATAGGGTTTCCACTAAACCTCTATAAACCCCTGCAACTTTAACTAGGGTCTCTATACCTTTAACTGGACTGCTCACTAGCAGACCTTAAGACACACACTAACACTGGACCGTTCTCTTTCAGTCCTTAGGACACTCTAAACTAGAACATAACTCCTCCCCCTCTCATTTGGCAGTTGGCTTCCCGCTCTTTTCCAACTGTAGAATTCAAACCTGAACATTCTACTAGCCTCTAGCCCTGGTTGCCATGGCGACAGCTCTTCTAAGCTTCTGCCATGCCTCCCTTCTGTTTCACCCACAGAAACAAACCATAGAACATTCAAAACAACATACATTTTAACACATGTCACACAACATTTACACACAAATAATCAACATCATTACATCCCATGATATAAGGTAGAACATAAATATGCACAATAATTATATTGCCCTTAGTAAAGAGCCATAAAAGGGAAGTCTGGAGTATTTATAGATATTCCTCTGCCTCCTAAATCTTTATATTTAACAAATTATTGTGTACTAATGTTCTATAATTAAAATGGCATATCAGATATGTTGAACCTTGCTATAAATAAATCATCTACTTTTTACCTACAGAATATCAATGAATACTGAAAACTGATTTTAAGAGCTGAATTGATAAATGCCTGCAAGTCTGTACATTTTCCACCCTAGGTGGTTTTCTATTAGAGGAAAAACTTTAAAAAAAAATACCAGCATTGCAAATTTAAATAAATTTAGCATCTTCCTTCTCAACATCTGAACTTCTAAACTATTTGTCATGAGACGTCAAAGAGCAAAAGATCCCTTAATTTAGATGAGAACATTCCCATTCCTAAACCTGCATCACAGTCATGACATGAAGAAAACCATGGCCATCATTTGTTAAGGTAGATGAATTGGTAAAGGAGGTGGAAATCACTGGAAACAAACAATCTGGAACTTTTAGAATAACTGCCAACACCTGGATTTGTAGAAATAGATTTGTAATCAATATAGAAGACACATGATCTTGTTGGTAAACTGAACAGAGAAGTTTGAAAATGTTGCTTTCTATACTGAGGGAATTCTGATGTTGTACCTCCCTAAGTCATCTTTGCTAAGGCCTTCTATCCTGCTATGTTTTACCAGGAGTGCTACATACATAGGAGGCTGTCATGCTCAAACATTATGAGGCCAGAGTTAATATCAAAAGATTGATCATGCTGTTACCTCCCTTCCAATGTCTATAAACACTCAAAACATGAATGTCCAATGCATATCCCAATGCAAAATACAGAGAAAGTGCCACAGCTGGAAGGTGATGATTTTATTCTGTAAGCTACAGTGAGTCCCACTTCTGGAGATATATGAAATATATATATATATATATATATATATATATATATATAATGATTGATTGATTGTTCAGAGAATAGCTGTGGCAGTTCACAGACACAACACAAATATTGCTGTATTTGAGCTGTATAATAAGAACACGTCACTCACTTTTTGACAAAGCAATTCCTAAAATTCCTTGGCAGCTGAGGGTTTCTGGGATTTGTAAATCCCCCTTTAAAGTGTTGACAATATGATATTGGATATTTTGAAATAATACCTGAAGAACATGCGAAGATGGATGTGAAATTGAGGTTGCTTGTTACAAGTGAATAATAAGGTAGCTCCCATAGTACTTAAATGGAGCCTCCATGTCAAGGTCAAGCATATCTGTGATTATTATGCTGAAGACAAACAGCCGAGACATGATTTTTTATGTCCTGCTTGTGACCTTCCAGAAGGCTATCTAGTGTTGTAAACAAACTGCGGGATTAGATGGACCTTTTGCCAACTACAGGAAGACAATTCTTATGCTGCTTAAGTATTCCCATTACCTATATGTTCCTGTTAGGTTAGAGCAGGGCAGCTATTTCAGATGTACTGAAAATAAACAACAAGGAGTTCTTGTCCTTTTGTGTATATCAAGAAACAAACAAACAGTAGATTATGTGATAAAGATAAACCACTATCCATGAATTAACAGAGTCACAAAGCAATTTAGGATACCAAGAAGCTTTACTGCTGCCTCTCATGGGGTTTTTTAAAAACTGCACAAATGGAGGCTTCAGGATTATTTTTAAGTAGTAATATGAACACAAGGTGGCAACCTGCTGGTCACATTAAACACAGTAACCTCCTTAAACAGAATAAACCTAGGTCATACTCCAGGTCATAGAGACCACATGGCTGCAGCAATTCCCTAGGCTTCTGACTGAGCCCCAACCATTCTTCCACCTTGCGGGCAGAACTGCATGTGCCACCTTGTGCACCTCGCCAATGCCTTGATATTTTGGTTGTTGATCCATCCGGCTTCTGTACATGGAACAGGACAAGGTGCCATCTTATCCTTTGCCTCAGGCTGCACAGTGCCACAGAAATGCCCTGAATGCAAACAATGGCACCTTGGGCAGTAATAGGAGTATCAAGGAAATCAAATAGACCTTCATTATTTATCTTTCCATCTGTTTTGTCTGTCTTTTTGTCCTTCCCTCTATCTCTCCAGATCCACTGACAGATCAATCTGGAATGATCAGTCTTTAGGGTCACCAACCAATCAGAGCTGCTTGGAGCCACCTGTCATCTCCCTAACGTTTCCCTGGAAGAAGGGAGGGAGGACAACAAGATATAGTTCTCGCAGCCATTGCACACAAAAAGGATTTTGCTACTCCTTCCCCCCCATTAAAAGAGATAGGTGTCATTCAGAAAGAGTGGCTGTAATCGCTGCTCTTTTAAAAAGCATGGGCCCTTTTAGGGCAATCATGGTGGCACAGGGAGCTTTGGGGGGCATTTAGAGTTCCTTGCCTCTGGACCACAGGCTGTAGCCTCCCTGAGAAGGTACATGCACTTTCCTGTTATATCTATTTACATCTAGGTTTATACTCCACACTTCAAGTGCTTACATACCACTCAGAATTGCTTACAGCAATCAAGACTATTTATAAAATGAACTAACATGCCATTAAAAATGGCAACCATATGAAAAAATTAGGAGAGGTTCCAGAGTTAAGCAAAGACATTGGTTGGGAAATGATCTCCTTGGAGAAACAAAGAGTAGAAAACAATAGAGAAAATTATTTTCCCCCACACATGAGCTCATTTTTACATGACAATGGTCCTTTATAAAGGGACAGCACAGATAGCTGATAAGCAAATACAATCTAATCAGATATTCATTACTGCCCTGATGAAGTGCAATTACAATTAATGTAAAACAGTGGTTCCCAAACTTTTTTCGCCTACCGCCCCCTTTTTAGAAAAAAATTTACTTACCGCTCCCCTAGAAATTATTATTAATTTAATTGCAATTAAACAGAAAGGTATATGTATTATTTCAGTGGTTCTCACCCTAATGCCATGACCCGTAAATAAGGTTCCTCATGTTGTGGTGATCCCCAACCATATTTTCGTTGCTATTTATAAATAATTTTGCTACTTTTACGAATTCTAATTCAAATATCTGATATGCAAGTCAAAGCGAAGGGGGCGGGGCCAAAGAAGAGGATCGTGTGACCACTCCTAAATGGCCACTCGTTCACTGCCCCCTTAAAGGGGCTTACCACCCCCCAAATTCCCCTGAGCCTCCCACTGCCCCCTTGGATCGCCTCACTGCCCACCAGGGGGTGGTACCGCCCACTTTGAGAATCAGTGATGTAAAAGGTCCACATTATTTCAAATTGTAAAATCTTTTCTGAATCTCTATTTTTGCTGGTCTTTTTGAGACTATTTTGTCTCATCTGGTAAAACAATGGCCCACACAAACCCTCAAGGCTGACTTTTAGATGGAATAGTAAGAGATTTGGATTACCCCCCCCCCCCCAAAAACCCTAAATTCCATTATTTGGATATAATCAACGAGAAAGCTATTTCTCTTGATTTATAAACCGACCTTCCATCACATTTGGGAGACACAAAAGGGCTCCTTAATCAAATCTTCAGATGAGGCAAGGCCTAGCCCTATTTATATATTTATTTATTTCATTTATATTCCGCCCTTCTCACCCCGCAGGGGACTCAGGGCGGATTACAATGTACACATTACATTTAGACACACAAACACACAACACAGACAGAGGCAATTTAACATCTGGCCACCAGGGGGAGCTGTTGCGCTCCTTCAATTCCTCGGCGTGTTTCCTGGAGATCTTTTTTATGGCCTCGTAAATCAGTTAAACTTAGCCTCCCCACTAAGTGGTACCTTGATCTCCTACTTGAGAGATAAGAACATAAGAACATAAGAAGAGCCATGCTGAATCGGGCCTCAGCCCATCTAGTCCAGCATTCTGTGTCACACAGTGGCCCACTAGTTGTACACGGGGATCTCTAGCAGAAAGGAGGGCAAAGCCCTCACCGGCTCCCGACCCCCCACAACCAGTACCCAGGGAAAATCCTGCCTGCCTCCATCAACACAGAGGTGGCACTTGGATGTCCATTTCAGTAACTACTGATTCCCTTGGTATCCATGAATCTGTCTAATCCTGCCTTGAAGCTGTCCAGGCTGACAGCTGTCACAACCTCCTCTGGAAGTGAGTTCCATAACCCAATGACCCTCTGGGTGAAGAAATATTTCCCTTTATTAGTCCTAACTTTCCTACCTTGGAGCTTTAGGGAGTGCCCCCTAGTCCTAGTGTTGTGTGACAGAGAAAATATTTTTTCTTTATTCACCTTTTCTATCCCATGCATGATTTTATACACTTCGATCAAGTCACCTCTTAAACGCCGTCTTTCAAGGCTGAAAAGACCAAGGCGTTGCAACCTGATTTCATAAGGGAGCTGCTCCATCCCTTGGATCATTTTTGTTGCCCTTCTTTGTACCTTTTCCAGTTCCGTTATATCCTTCTTGAGGTGCGGTGACCAGAATTGTACACAGTACTCCAGATGTGGCCTCACCATAGATTTGTAGAGAGGCAATACAACATTTGCCGACCTATTTTCGATTCCCTTCCTGATCATGCCAAGCATAGAATTTGCTTTTTTCACTGCTGCAGCGCACTGGGTTGACATCTTCATTGAGCTGTCCACAAAACCCCAAGATCCCTTTACTGGTTTGTCTCAGAAAGCTTTGATCCCATCAGTTGATAAGTGTATTTGGCGTTCTTTGCCCCGATGTGCATGACTTTACACTTGTTTAGGTTAAAATGCATTTGCCACTTTGTTGCCCATTCACTCAATTTCGAGAGATCTTTCTGGAGCTCTTTACAGTCAGTTTCATTTTTAACTACCTGAACAGTTTAGTGTCATCTGCAAACTTTGCTACCTCACAATTTACTTCTACATCCAGATCATTTATGAATAAATTAAAAAGTAATGGTCCTAAAACTGAACCTTGGGGTACGCCACTTCTCACCTCTTTCCATCCAGAGAAATGTCCATTTATTACCACCCTTTGTTTCCTGCAGTTTAGCCAGGTTCCAATCCAGGACAAGACCTGTCCCCTGATTCCATGGCTGAAGAGCTTATTTAGGAGCCTTTGGTGAGGGACTTTGTCAAAAGCCTTTTGAAAGTCAAGGTAAACAATATCGACTGGGTCCCCTTTATCTATGTGTTTATTTACACCCTCAAATAATTCTATCAAGTTAGTAAGACATGATTTGCCTTTGCAGAAACCATGTTGATTTTCCTTCAGCAATGCCTGCTCTTCTATGTGCTTAGTAATTTTTTCTTTAATAATGGTTTCCATCACTTTGCAACTGTCTTTCGGGTTGCTAAGGTCGACAACAGGCTACACAATAGGTCGAGAGCCCACCTCGACCCGGGCAGGCCTCGAACTCATGGCCTTTGGTCAGTAGAAATCTTATGCAGCTCACAACCAGCCTGCTGCGCCACATTCCCGGTACCCTACCCTTGGCTAATCTTCATTAAAAGTGATAGGGAAAGAAAAAAGGGATTTTGCCATCAGAGGTCTGGAAATGGTAATACTAGTCAGTACATCCAATGCTAGCAAGCAAAGAGAAGATAATTTGCATCTCTTCCAATAAGAGATGCAGGGTGTGTAAGTTTCGTAAAACCTTACACAAACTTGTACTGATAAGAGATTCCAACATGCCTACAGTTTAAAATAACAACTGGAGGGCCCAAGTTGGCCAATGCCTGGTCTACACTGTAGAATGGATGCAGTTTGATTCCACTTTAACTGCCATGGGCTCAATGCCTCCCCTCTCCCTCTTCCCTGGCCTTTTCCTTTCCTGGCCTCCACCACAAAAGGGGAGGGGAAAGGGGAGGCGTCGTCGCAGGCAGAAAATAGCACTTCGCCCACTCATCCCCAGGCTCCTTCTTCAAGGAAAATATTTATGTTATGATGCCACAGAGAGGGGTTTCCATGGCACTGGTGATGACTCGCGCCGTTGCCCTGGCAACCGCTCGGCCGCCATCTTCGGGCGGGAGGAGCAAGGAGAGCAGAGGGGGGCAAAACATCCTCAGAAACAACCATCTCTCTAGCTCAGGCCTGGGCCTACTTGGGCCTTCCTCCAGGTGTTTTGGACTCCAACTCCCCCAATTCCTCACAGCCTCAGGCCTTTTCCTTTTCCCCTCAGCCGCTTAAGCGGCTGAGGGGAAAAGGAAGGGGCCTGAGGCTGTGAGGAATTGGGGGAGTTGGGAGTCCAAAACACCTGGAGGAAGGCCCAAGTTGACCCAGGCCTGCTCTAGCTGTATTCAGCACTGGCCACATAGACCCACGTAATATGCATTAGATAGTACTCCTGCATATAATACTTTGTCATTGCGTAACTCTGGATGCATTCCTATAAAACTCTTATTATCTATCTCAGCCAGTGCTCTGAGTAGGGCCTCATCCACATTGAACTGGATTAGATGCCAGTGTGGACTCAAATAACCCAGTTCAAAGCGGAATATTGTGAAATATCTGCCTTGATGCTATGGGTTATATGGCTGTGTGAAAGGGTCCTGGGTTGGACAACTCCTACGACTCCTCGAACGCTTTCATCAGTGCTGTCTTCGCACAATCCTAAATATACACTGGACCGACTATGTGACGAATGTTGCTGTCCTTGAGCAAGCAGGGATCACCAGCGTTGAGGCCATGCTATTGAGAACACAGCTGTGCTGGGCAGGGCACGTCTCTAGGATGGAGGACCACCGCCTCCCAAAGATACTACTCTATGGTGAATGCACCACGGGTCAGCGCAAGAGAGGCGCCCCCAAAAAGAGATATAAGGACTCCCTGAAACAACATCTCAGGCTCGGCCAGATTGATCACCAACAACGGTCCACACTGGCCTCACATCGCGAGGCATGGAGACACACTATCTACAATGCTGCGGCCTCTTTCGAGAAGACACGCCGAATGGGTCTCGAAGAGAAACGACAACGCAGAAAGAACCGCAACTTGGAAACAACATCACCCAAGGAGACTTTCTGCTGTGCTTTCTGCAACCGAACTTGCCTATCTCAGATTGGCCTTTTTAGTAATCAACGCGCTTGTAAAAGGCGTGGGATGAGTCCTTCCTAAGAATCTTCGTTCGTGAAGTATTGCTGAGAGGAAGGGCCCTAGGTTGGACTGAAAGCACTACTGTGATTTGTTGGTCTTTTAGCCAAAGTTAGCCTTCCTGCTCAGATTCAGGGCTCATCCTTTTGTGACCCTCTGAGGATACTCTGTAAGACTAATACGTATTTTAGCCTTAACTCAACTGGTCAAATGGCTTATGCAACCTTGCAGTCTCTTGAAGATGCCTGCCATAGATGCAGGCGAAACGTCAGGAGAGAATGCTTCTAGAACATGGCCATATAGCTTGAAAAACCTACAACAACCCAGTCTCCTAATTACAGTGTTCCCTCGCTACTTCAAGATACTTGCTGTATCGCAGATTTTAAAAAAATATTAATTTAAAATATGTATCATAGTATTTTCACACTTTTGTGGGGTTTTGCCGCAGCCACTCTCCAAGGCGCTTTACCTCCTCAGTCCTCCCTCCCTCCAGCCTTGAAAGGCCTTTCCTTCCTTTCCTTCATTTTATTTTAAGTATATAAAGACTTAAAATAGTGCATAACTGCTAAAATAATGTATAAATATTAAAATTAATAGAAAATCCCTACATTGAGGTTTTTTACTTATTGCAGGAGGTCCTGGAACCTAACCGCAGCAATAAGTGAGGGAATGCTACTTCAGCCTCGCATGCCCCCTAGAGGCACATCCCAGAAAGGGCTTTTGGAGGACATCTATTGGACTATACTGTCAGAATTAATGCAGTTTGACACCCTTTTAACTGCCCTGACTGAATGCTTAAAAACTGTGGCATATAGACACCAAGAACTGGGAAGTCCTGGCCCTTGAGCGTTCTAACTGGAAGTCAGCTGTGACTATCAGTGTTGTGGAATTCAAAGAGGCACGAATGGAGGGCGAGAAGGAGAAATGCGCCAAGAGGAAGGGGCGTCTAGACAACCCTGACCTAGACCGCTTTCTACTTGGAAGCCGATGTCCTCACTGCAGGAGAACATGCAGATTAAGAACAGGGCTCAACAGCCACCTACGGACCCACCGCCAGGACACTACACTTCAAAGACCATCATCTTCAGACAACAAGGGATCGTTTAAGCAAGCAAAGCTATGGAATGCTGGGAGTTGTAGACTTAATGAGATCCTTAGCCTCCTCTGCCAAAGAGTGCTGGTGCCTCACAAAACTACAATGCTTTTTATTGTTCTTACTGACTTGTGGCAAATCTAAGGGTGTATCAACATACATATTATTATATTATATTATTATATTGGGGCTGTGGGGCTGCAGTGGGTTAAACCACTAAGCTGAAGAACTTGCTGATCCAGAAGGTTGGCAGTTTGGATCCGCAGAGCAAAGTGAGCTCCGTAGTTAGCCCCAGCTCCTGCCAACCTAGCAGTTCAAAAACATGCAAATGTGAGTAGATCAATAGGTACCACTCTAGCGGGAAGGTAACAGCACTCCACCTAGGTGTTTACAGATGACGCCGGCTCTTTGGCTTAGAAATTGAGATGAGCACCACCCCCAAGAGACAGACTTGACTAGAATTAATTTCAACGGGAAACCTTTGCCTTCTATATTATATCTCTCGGCATTACTTCGCGAACGAAGATTCAGGAAGGACTCATCCCACGCTTTTTACAAGCGCGTTGATGACTAATTGGAAGTTGGATGTGTCCTTCGAGCCTGCACAATGAATTTTTCTGGTGGAGCGCAGCGTGCACAGAACTGGCCTCACCCTTTAAACCAAAGGTTCATCTGCCGGGGCCTAGCAAGCTTGGACGGTGGCAGCGATAATATTATATACATCATAGTGTCAAACTGCTTTAACTACCGTGGCTCAATGCTGTGCGATGTAGTTTGGTGAGGCTGAGGCACCAACCCTCTTTGGCAGGGAAGGCTAAACCATTGTAAAACTACAACTCCCAAGATTACACATCATTTAGACATGGCAGTTAAAGGAGTGTCAAAATGCATTTATTCTGCCATGTCAATTCAACCCCAGTGGGTTTTCATGGCCAAGGAATAATTTGAACCTGTGCTTCCAGAGTCTTAGGCCCCTTCCAAGCAGCAGCATAAAATCCACATTGAACTGGATTATATGACAGTGTAAAGTTTATTTGTGGGATATCTGCCTTGTTATTCTGGGTTATATGACTGTGTGGAAGGGCTCTGAGGCCCCTTGTACAGTGTATAATTAATGCCCTGCTCTAATTGTCATAGCATCATGGGAGCTGTAGTTTTACAAGGTATTTAGCCTTCTCTGCCAAAGTGTGCTGGTGTCTCCCCAAACTGCATCTCCCGGGATTCCATGGCATTGAGCAATGGCAGTTAAAGTGGGGTCAAACGGCATTCATTCTCCTGTACCCATTAAACTCAGACTAGTCCACTGCCCAAACTATTAGGCAACACTGCCTTGTTTACTGGGAAGTAAACCCTGCCTATTTCAACAGCGCTTACTCTCAGGGCAGGAAGACAAGGCTGTACAGCAGGGGTGCTCAGAATGGTGATCGGGATCACCAGGGTGATCTTTGGGCCTCATCCTGGTGATCTTCAGGCCCCTGACCAGGTTTTTTGCAGTTTGTCCTCTTCACGCGTCCTCCGTCGTTGCTCCTCCCCGCTCCCTGCTCCCGCGCCACCTCCAAAAGCTGCAGAGTCCAAGAGGCAGAATGGGCCCCCTCTTTTGGATTCCTCCTCCTCCCTCCGTCCTTCTCCAGCCACTCAGAGTCATAGGAGACCAAAGGGGGCGGGCCTGGATGACGCGGTGCATGGCTGGCCCTGCGCGCATGCGCAGAAGAGCCCATTCTGCCTCTCGGAATTCTCGTGAGCTCTTGGAGGCGGCACGCATGCTGGCGGCGTGGAAATAGGAGCAATGACGGAGGAGGAGGAGAAGGACGCTTTGCGGTCATTTCCTTACCGCATCTCAAAGGTCGGTCTTTTTACTTTGGGGTGGGTGCTTGATTGTTCTGTGGCATGTCTCTTTGTTTATTTTTAATGTTTAAAATGGCCTTTAGCTCCAAAGCCTCTCCGCTTGCTTTGTTCCTTGAGAAATATATGTTGGGGAATATGGAAATGTGGGAGAAATGGGGTGGTTGGATGTATTTTTGCATGCCCCTTTGTTTACCTTGCTGAGTATTAAATGGCCTTGCAGTTCAAAAGCCTCTCTTCTTACTTTCTGGCTGATAATATGTGTGGTAATATGGCAGTGTGGGAGAAATGGGGTGGTTGGATGTATTTTTATGCTCTGTTTTATATTGTTGTTATTAAATTGAAATGTTGATGTTTTACAACTTCATTTTATGTAAACTGCCCCGAGCCTGCTGGAAGGAGCGGTACATAAAAATGAATAATAAATAAATATAAATAAATAAATAAGAAAAGAGTTATACTTTTACATTTCTGGGCAGGTGATCTTTGGGACTTGGTTTTTTAATCAGTAGCTCCCATGCTGAAAAAGTGTGAGCACCCCTGCTGTACAGGATGGCAGGCTTTGCGTTTAGGAGGGCTTGGAAGGGTCGTGCCCTTGTGTTCCCAAGCAGCGTTTGCCCTGCGGCTCTATTCTGCGCCACCCTTCCTCAGCTTTCTTTCTCGCCAAATGACTGAGTTGCAATGAAAAGCAGTCGTGCTTGAGGAGCGGTGTTTCAAGGACAACTCCCTCCTCCTTCGCTTTCTTACATAAGAATGGTTGCAAGGGTTAATGTGTTATCTCAATGCACCTTGATAAACTTCTGCTTGTTTGTTCCTTTTTTTTTACAAAGAGCAGTGTGGCTCAGGATTGGAACTGTGGGACCAACTGGGGCCCCTTCCACGCAGCTGAATAAAATCCCACATTTTCTGCTTTGAACTGGAATATATGGCAGTGTGGACTCAGATACCCCAGGCCCTTCCACACAGCCCACAATATCTGCGTCCACACTGCCATATATCCCAGTTCAAACCAGAAAATGTGGTATTTGTTACCTTGATATTCTGGGATATAGTGCTGTGTCGAAGGGCACCCTGTCCAAAGCAGATATTGTGGGATTTTCTGCCTTGATATTTTGGGCTATATGGCTGTGTGGAAGAGCCCCTGAAGAAAGGATCTTTCTCAAAGCCCCCTCCTTTTGAACACTGTAGAGACTCTCAAATTTGTGGGGCTAGTGACAGTTTGGACAAAAAAAAACCTTCACTAAATGTGGAAGTGTGGGTAAAAGAGGAAGCACAACTAGCACGAAATGTTAAATATCAGTTCTCTGAAAAGCTGGGTGTTATGGTCGTGGATACATGGAAAGCCAGTTCCACATATAGTTTTGGGGCTTCTGTTGGGTAAATAGGCATGATATCCACCCATTTTCTCAGTGGAAAAAAAAGGGGTGATCGAAATTGTGGAGAAGAGAAATAATAATAGTTGTCTGATTATTGAGTTCTGGGGCCCCTTCCACACAGCTGATTAAAATCCCACATTATCTCCTTTGAACTGGAATATATGGCAGTGAGAACTCAGATAATCTAGTTCAAAGTAAGTATTGTGGGATTTTCTGCCTTGATATCCTGGATGCATGGAAGAGCCCAAGGTGGCACGGGTTCATCAACTCAAATTGACAAACTGTTTTTTAATGTATTTTTATATTTGTTTTATTATAATGTGAATTTATGCTTTTTATTGTTGGCACTGTGCCATACCGGTTGGTAGCCGCCCGAGTCCCTCTGAGGAGGTCGAGATAGGACGGGATACAAATGCCCTGAATAGATAAATAAATAAGGGTACAGAAACTTACCTCCAAAGGTTTTTCAGAAGTATGAGCTGGAACTGTGACTGATAATACAACAGACACAGCAGAATCATAGAGCTGGAAGAGCCCACATGGGTTATCCAGTCCAACCTCATGCCCTGCAGGAAAAGTACAATCAAAGTACCCCTGACAGATGGCCATCTAGACTTTGTTTAAAAACCTCCCCAAAAAGGAGCTTTCACCACACTCCAAAGCAAAGCATTCCATTCTTATTTATTTATTTATTTATTATTTACTGTATTTCTAGCCCGCCCTTCTCAACCCCGTGGGGGGGGGGGGGTGCTCAGGGCAGCTTATAAGGCACAATTAGATGCCGGCAACAATACACAATATAAAACACTAATACAACAAGATTAAAACATCAACCTTAAAACATTAGCTATCCAGTTCATTTAAAATTCTATCTATTCAAATAATCAATCAATGACAGAAGCATTCTTCCTAATGTTCAGGTGGAATCTCCTTTCCTGTAATTTGAATCCATTGTAGGTAAAGAAAAAAAATCACTGATGGAGAAATAGTAACTGTAAAGGTATTCCAGACAGATGTGATCAGAATTGCACCTAATGTCAGAGTAGATACACAAAGTTCACCAAAGAGACATGAGAAATATGGGTGATACTGCAGGTTCAGAATCTAAGAATGTTGAGGTCATGGTCACTGTATATTGAATGCAAGGACATTGGTGTCGAAGGTATCTAGACCCTGATCTCAATCTATAATGATTTGGTATTTATGATAAGCAGTGATATGATGGTGATTAATAGTCTCCTGAGGATTTGAGTGAGTGGTATTAGTAGATGTTATGACAATCACAATAATGTCTTATTGACAATGGTAAGTACGCATGGGGTGTTTCCAAGGTAAATCATACCTCTAATGAGCAAATGACACCAAACTTGGGGATCCTTCGTGGCCATAATGATAATGTGCTGTAGAAAGTTGTGTGAATTCATTGTGGACACAGTATATGTGTGTTTGAAAGGGGTATGGTTCACATTTCATATTTATTTATTATTCATTCTTGTATGCCGCCACTCCTCGAGGGCTTGGAGCGGCTCACAATCACATAAAAGCAGAAAAAACATCAATAGTAGAATCAATAGAGATCATTAAACTAAATAAAGTTAACAGTTAAAAGTTCAGCAGTCGAAGGCCAGCTTGAAGAGGTAGGTCTTACATGCCCTGCAGAAAGAAGGTAGATCCTGCAGGGCACGGACTTCCGCTGGCAAGGAGTTCCAGCTAGTTGGAGCCGCCACAGAAAAGGCCCTACGTCGGGTTGATGCCAGACAGATGGTTTTGAAGCTGGGCACCTTGAGGAGATTTAGGTCTTCAGAGCGAAGTGATCTCTGGGGTATGTTACTCTGAACAGGCACAAGATGCATTTGTTTGAGACACAGAATGAATACAAATATTTTTTTAAAAACAGAATTGTATCAAAACACTGAAACAATTTTAAAAGGCTATTGAAACATAGCTATTCGATATCTGTTGAAACAACTAACTTGAAGGAGAGCTCACTATCCTCTTGGGCAGTCCATTCCATTATCACACTGTTCTTATTGTCAGGAAATTTTTCCTAATGTTTAGGTCTAGACACTATCATTTTCCATTTGCAGCCCTCCTGTGTTTTCTTTTTGCTGTTCTTCTTACCTTTCTCTCTCTCTCTCAGACTCTCTCAGAGAATAAAAGTTGTTTGCAGACAGTGGGCTGTTTGCACTTAGAATACATTATGCAATTATTCCATTTTCTCCTTCATTTGGACAAAGATGATAAAAAATGGTGAAAGCAGGAGAAAAATAAGGGAGGATAATAAGTGGAGGACAATGATGTCTGAACTAAAATTCACTGAAGGAAGTAAGCCTCATAAATATTTCATCTGGAATAATAGTTAACCTGCATGATGCTTTTTTATTTGTAGCATCTTTTGAAACCATGATGTTTCCTATCCATAAGTAATATTTCTATCTAACTTTTCCCCACACACAAACACATTTTCTATATTTTTTCTTGTAGCTGTGTACTTGCAAATGGAGGGTTGCTGCCATTACTAATCAAAAAGCACTTGGAGCCTCTTTAAGGAGTTACTCTGCTCCAGACAGAAAATAAAAAGAGGTGTTGGAAAAACATGGTCGGGTTAGAAGTTAATAGCATCATCTGGACTCAATAAAATTCTGTGAATTTATTCAGTCCAATGATTGGATAAATGCTTTGCTTGTAAGCACTTGAAAATCAGATACAATTTCTGCATACAAGCCTTTTTTATTATGTTATGGAAAAGAGCTAGAAGCAGCAGCCAGTATAGAAGGATTATAAACGAGCAGTGACATCTGGAACAAGAATCATCTCTCCTCCTTAAAATTCAGTAATTAAAGTTATGATAAGACTACTTCTAGATGCCTTTGCAGCATAGTTACTCAAAGAGGTCTTGGGCTCTGATAATGGGCAAAAGACTATTTGTGGGAAATAAAAAATCCTTATGTAGTAACTATGTTATAATTCCTATCAACCTTGAAGGAAGAGCTTCAGTGGCTTTAAGTGAGCTGTTAACCCAAGGAAGGGAGGAGAACCATGGCCCTCAGGGAGCAGCTATCCCAGTTATATAGCAGAGAGGGAGATGCAGAAATGTGGGACAGGCATATCACCCAGTTTGGTGCTAGTCATAGTCAACCCTAAACTGTCACCCATTTCAAATAATCTGGATAACCTTGGTAGGAATCCCCTGGGTTGAAAATGCAGCTGCTTAACATTAAATGGTAAAACAGCTGTCATTGATGAGCATGTCAACCTGGCATGTATTACAGAGACCTGGCTGGATGAGACTGGGGGAGTCAATCTCTCTGCTCTGCCAACCAGGATTCTCTATATAGCAGCAGGTGAGGCCTGAGGAGTGGGGAGGTGGAGTTGCAGTGATCTATTGGGAAAATATCCTCCTTTCCCAGTGGCCTATTGGGAAAATATCCTCCATTTTCTGCAATCCAGCTGCTAGTTTATTGCAACTGGACAAGATGCTTCTCTTCTGCTTTGTGTCTTTCCTTTCCCTGCCGTAAGAAATTAGATAGTGTACCAGGCCATTCATGAATGAAGAGGAAATGAAAAACAAACACATCATATTTATAAATGGGGATGGACAAAGGAAAGCTCCCAGACTGGAGTGCCAGACAATCCGTGGGAATGTAGAGTGTTTTCTTTACAGCCATATTAATAACTATTATGTATAGCTCTATTTAAATGTTCAAAGGACTTTATTTTTGCTCACTTGTGTTCACAGGAACCTTCTGAAATAAAAATAAACATTATCCCCATTAGACCAGGACTGAGAATTTCACATCTTTTCAGATATTATTTCACCTGATTTAAATTAGTGTTGTAATTAATTTTTGGATTTTGTATTATCACTTGTAATTGTATTGTTATTTTTTATTTATTATTTGTTCAGTCGCTTCCAACTTTTTATGATCAGCCAGAGTTCCCTGTCAGCAGTTGCCACCCCCAGCTCCTTCAAGGTCAAGTCAGTCACTTCAAGGATAACATTCATCCATCTTGCCCTTGGCCAGCCCCTTTTCCTTTTTTCCTTCCATTTTCCCCAGGACCCCAGCATCATTGTCCTCTCCAAGCTTTCCTGTTTTCTCATTATGGAGCCAAAGTACTTCATCATTGCCTCTAATATCCTTCCCTCCAGTGAACAGTCAGGCATTAGTTCCTGGAATATGGATTGGTTGGATCTTCTTGCGCTCCAAGGCATCTCAGAATTTTCCTCCAACACTACAGTTCAAAAGTGTCTTACCTTTTAATTGTATTTGGTTTTAATTTGTATGATGAGCTGCTGAAGGTCCCATACTGGGAGAAAAGCAGGATATAAACAACAAACTGCAACTCCCAGTATCCCTTGCCAATAGGAAGAATTATAGTAGTTGCAGTCCAACAATATCTGACAGACTATGAGATTCCCATTACTACTTTAGAAAGAAACCAGAAGCTCCCCGTAACCATAAAGCAGCTGTTGTTGTTGTTGTTTGGTCATATCTGGAGCAACTTGAGAAACTGCAAGTCACTTCTGGTGTGAGAGAATTGGCCGTCTGCAAGGACATTGCTCAGGGGACACCTGGATGTTTTGATGTTTTATCATCCTTGAGGCTTCTCTCATGTCTCCACATGAGGAGGTGGAGCTGATAGAGGGAGCTCATCTGCGCTCTCCCCGGATTCAAACATGTGACCTGTTGGTCTTCAGGGGTTTAACCCACTGTGCCACCGGGGGCTCCAGTTATTGTTGTAAAGATAAGCCATTCAGGTTTGAGATAAATATTCTGATCTCATCATACTTGATATTAGCACAGGGAGGGTTACTTGTCGCTGAAGTATTTGATAAGAAGCATTCCGTAGTGTGGGCTGAGATGCTACTCAGCTCTGTACAATAATACTCAATACCTTATTTTACCTCAAATAAACTCACTATTTTGTTTTGCTGATGAATCATTTTAAGGAACCATTTGGATAGTCTTGGAGATCATCTATCACCTTTATTTTATTTTATTCATATCCCAACTTTCCCTAAGTATCAGATTGATAACAAAGTAAATCTAAGCTTTTTTTAAATGTAAAAGCACAATATTGGTTAGGACTCCTTGCAAGGGTGGAACTTTTGTCCTCAACACACAATGCCTTGTACAGGCACAGCTGGATAGATAAATTCACATCCACTTACTCTGAAGTCAAGAAAAGCTTCCATTTTATTCTGCAATTGTAGCAATGACTAATAAGGGAGATAAATACATAACTTGGGAAGATAGGAATGGCAGAAACCAAGTAAACAGGTATAAAGGAATGAAAGGATGAGATAAGGAAAAGATCAAGGCCTAAAGACTGCAAATAGCCGAGGATAGGTAATTCAAGCATTGCATGAAAAGTGAGGCTAACAGCCTCATTTAAAACACACAACAAGGCAATCCCAGTATAAACCCCAGAACAATCTAACATATCAAAATCCACAGCTGGGGCAGAAAGAGCTGGATCAGTTAAACAAATCAAATATTTCAGGAGCAGCTGGAAAATGTAAAAATCATAAACAGGAAGTAAATCCATTGGGCAACTGACAAGTTAACATAAAAGCAATGGAATTTTTAACACATTTGTAGGTCACTGGGGGGGGGGGGACTCTGGCAGGGATACAAATGAACTAAGATAAATATAAATATAAAATCATAAAAAATATCCAGAGAAGCATTTGCTAGGGACATTTGATGGAAAAAGTTATACTCAATAATAATGTGTTCTAGTAGTACTGGAAAGTCTTTAAAGTGTCACATCAAGGTTTTGTAATTGGAAACACCCATAGCAAACCCTACATCAAAGGGAAAATGTAGAGACCCAGATTGTGGTTTTTGATAGGAAATTTGGTGCTTTTTGATTAGAAATTTGGAGGGCAACTAAAATGATCAAGAGTCTAGAGAACAAGCCCTTTGAGGAGTGGATTAAAGAGCTGGGCATGTTTCGTGTGCAGAAGAGAAAACTGAGAGGAGACTTGATGGCCATGTATAAATATGTGAGGGGAAGTCATAGGGAGGAGGGAGCAAGCTTGTTGCCCTGGAGACTAGGATGCGGAACAATGGCTTCAAACTACAGAAAAGGAGATTCCACCTGAACCTTAGGAAGAACTTCCTGACTGTGAGAGCTGCTCAGTAGTGGAACTCTCTGCTCTGGACTGTGATGGAGACTTCTTCTTTTGAGGCTTTTAAACAGAGGCTGGGTAGCCATCTGTTGGGGGTGCTTTGAATGCAATTTTGCTGCTTCTTGGCAGGGGGTTGAACTGGATATCCCACGAGGTCTCTTCCAACTCTATGATTCTAGGATTTCTATGTATAAAATTACCTTAAGGCTATGTGTATAGGCATATATGAAACTTTAACAAATTACATCTTTAGATTTGTGTCCCATCTCCCAATATATTTCATGATGGACTCAATATGCAAAACAGGTATTCCAAAATAGAAATCAATTCCAAAACACTTCTAGTCCTAAGCGTTTTGGGTAAGAGATATCCTGTCTCTACTAAGAAGTAATTAGATATGAGATAAGTGACAGAAAGTGCTTCACACAATCTGTTCTATACAAGGTAACGGCACCAATTAATTTAGATGGCTTCACACAGGGATTTGACAAATCATGAAAGATATATCCAACAGTTATCAACCATGACAAATGCAGTCTGCAATACATTTTGCGCTCCTGTTTATCCTTTCAGCCAACAGTGACTTTTTCCACCATGCATTATTCCATTCCACCCCCACTCCTCATTTTATTCCTCCACCTGCACAGTTTCTGTGAGTGCTCAGTATAATTAATCAACATTAGTTTCTCATGTCCCCATCCCTGGTTTTTAATTTTTCCCTCTGAGGTTTTTTTTTCTGCAGACCCTGGTGTTTCCCAAAAACTCCCACTAATTCCAGATTTGGGCATAGCTGCAGTTTATTTTAGCTGCACAATCAATGGTACTCACAATCTGGACACTGAAGATGAAGGGCAAAAGGATAGTTAGAGAATAGAGGGAATGGTGTTCATGCAAGTATGAGAAAAAGCGAACTAGTCAGAATGCATTTTGGAACCGAAATACACACATGGAGAAAGAGAAAGATCAAACAATGCATAGATGAGGGGCCGTGTCATGCATTGAAGCAACTTGAAGTACTGTACAATACGGGAAAAGAAGAAGGACACGAGTACAGGGATAGTATAGTGATAGCAGCAACACAGATATGATATGAAAATTAGGGAGAGGAGGAAAACTTTGAAAGAGATGAGGATTATAAGAAAGCAACTGGACAAAGAGCAAAGTGGGGCAGATTCATAGGTGACTTGAGCAAAAAGTAACAGCATGCAGAAGAAAAAGTATTGTTTTGCAGTTAATTTTGGTTGTAAGCTGCCCCGAGTCCCTTTGGGGAGATGGGGTAGGGTATAAATAAAGTTTATTATTATTATTGAACCTTTCAGCAATCAACCATGTTGTATGTTGGGACAAAAATAGTACAGCATATTAAAATGTCTTTGTTTCTGTTCTTTTACAGTTGCAGATACGTATGCCAAGCCTGGATCTTGTAAAAAGAAATTTATATTTTTCACTAAGGAATACAGTAGAGTCTTGCTTATCCAACCTTTGCTCATCCAAATTTTTATATTATCCTATGCAGTCTGCTTCCCACCCAGATCCACAGCTGTTTGCAATTGCAATGTTTTGGTGCTAAATTTGTAAATACAGTAATTACTGCATAACGTTACTATGTATTGAACTGCTTTTTCTGTCAATTTGTTGTAAAAATGATGTTTTGGTGCTTCATTTTTAAAATTATAACATAATTTTGACATTTAATAGGCTTTTCCTTCATCTGTCTTTATTATCCAACATTTTTCCTTATCCAACGTTCTGCCAGCCTGTTTATGTTGGATAAGCAAGACTCTACTGTATAACTATTTTGATTACAGTTGACCTGCCATATCCATGGGTTCTACATCTATGGATTCAATCAATCATGGCTCAAAATGTTTGAGAAAAATTATAAAAAGCTAATCTTTATTTTACTAATGTGTAGGCATATCCTGCTGCAACTTTCTGCTATTTCACTGGTCCTGAGGATATCTCAAGCACTTGTTTGAATTATTCATCATTTTATATAACACACCATTTTACTTTTTCATTATATATAATTGGACTTGAGCATGCATGTAGGTTCTGTAACCAAACCAAACCGAAATCCAGTGGATACCAAATGTCCACTATATTGTACAATTATGTTTTGTCATTTTTTTTTGGGAAATGATCATTTCAGTGCAATATTGGAGAGTGTGCCTCCATGTTCTGATGCTATGTTAGTCCTGTCAATACTCAAGGAAAGTAAGTAGAAGTAATATCATTGGGAGAAAATTCCTTGGAAGATGATTGAGTTGAAGAAAAGAGAGCAGATATTTCTTCCCTACAGAAACTATGACAAGAACAAATGTTAGTGGATCTGGGGAGCTTGCAACGAGTACAGAAATAAAATAAATCATGAAGCAAGTCAATACATCTTGAAAAAATAACTAAAACATATTGAGAAGGGTGATGTTGTCCTATTCACCTTGATGAATTGATGCAGTCATTAGGTCCAAACCGTCCCACTGCTGATTGCTGTATCAAGGCAAAGTAACATTCTGCTTCCACAGTAATCTTCCCACTTGAGTTTGACCACTACACATTCGGCTTGCAATTTCAAACCAACAAAAGAAACAAACACAACTCATATGCACTACTCCACAAAAATTCTATTTACATAGAGCAGATTTTCTTCTTAAATAATATGGATAACTCCCCTCAACTGCCTGCTAAATATTGATGGCCTAGCCACTAGGTACATTAGCTTCCATGTTATTCTTTTCAATGAATTGCTTATATGGATATTAAGCAACCCGAAACAATGTCACTCCACTAAAGCATTGTGTGTACTACGGTAGGATACATGGCATGGGTGAGTTTAATTCTGTTGCTTTATCTATAGAACCATGTCCAAAGGAGTAGGAACATGGGTTATAGGAAATGTAATTGAAAGAGCACTTTGCATGAATAGACACTTTGTACATACACAAAGTGGAAGAAAAATCATTAACACCTATTCTCCTCCTCCTCCTCTACTCTCCCTCCCTCCCTCTCTCTCTCACACACACACATCATGGGACTGATGCCAGCTAACTAAAAGAACAAAACAAGTGACCATTGAAGTTCATAGAACAGATTACAACACCACTTTAAAAGGAAATAGTGTGTGGCTGGAGGGGAGAAAATTTGCTCCTGTCCAACCCCCCCCCCCAAAAAAAAACAAAAACAAAAAAACTCATTTGCAGCAGTCAGGTTTAACTGCTAAAGGTATATCTCAACAACAAGATCATGGCATGCCAAAAAAAGAAAGAGGTCTTCCTTGATAACAGTTTCTAGAACTTGGCAGCAATCATGAAAAAAGCCCTTGAGGTCTCTTGGTGGTTGCTGCCAAACACACAAAGAAATCTCTATTCTGCACCTGTAGCTGAAGTTTATGACATCTCATATATTATAGTGCATAAAAGACCACCAAAGAATGCAACAGCAAGAAGGAGACCATGTCTCACACCAGGATCTTGAACAGCCTCTGCTCTCAATATAATATATTTTACCCCCATAGCCACATAAGCAATTCTTACAGAAAATGGGGGGGGGGGGGACTGCTATCCATGTCTTCTATCCATTCCCAAACAAGCAGGAACAGTGTCAGCTACACAAGTAGCTGCTATGAGCATTTGTTGCTATGTAAGTGACATGCTGCTACATGCAAGTTTGCAGTTTGTGAGAGCATGCATATGATCTGGCACTGTGTACTGCAGATCTGTTGTTATGTAGCAACCCAGTTCTCTTTTGTGCCTGGGGGCAGGGGGGCAGCACCGGGGTCCCACTTGCATTAGAACCAGCCGCAGCTGAGGAAGAAATGGAGGAAGGGTTAATGAGCTAGCTGGACCTTCCTCTCCCACAGAGAGCTTGGCCTGGGATGAAGGATGGCCGGATGCCTATGAGGACTGGGAAGGTCAGGCTGATCCTGAAAGTGCTGATAGCGATGATTGTTATGAGAAACCGGGTGGGTACGGATCACAGGAGAGAATTTGGGAAAACATGGGCGATGAGGCCATGGAAGATGAAGGGGAGTTAGACTCTCATGAAGATAGTGAGCCAGGTGCTGGGAGGCAAGGTCGGAGCTTTGATAGGAGACGGAGCATCGACTCCAGCAGGAGGGAATGGCACCGCAGCCTAGAGCGCCAGAGAGGCGAGAGATCCCGTAGCACAGATTACCGCCGAAGCCTAGAGCGTCGGGGGGCCCGCCGTGAGGTTTAAGTATAGGATCCGTGGGAACGGATCCTCAGTAGCTCGGCCACTTCTAACCTAGCGAAGTGTAGCGAGCAAAGGACCACGGAGCCAAGTTGCGGCTCATACCTTGCCAAGAAGTTTCTTGGGGCCTTGTATGAACTTTGCCTTGTTCTTTGATCCGCTTGGATTTGCGGAGCCTTTGCCTAGTCTTTTGCCAAGACCTTTGCCTTTGGATTTTACTACGGACTCTTTGCTTTTGGACAGAACTTTCAATATCTCATGGACAATTGCTTTATTACCTGTTCTTTATTCTTCAATAAATAGTTAGCTGATTACCGTCTCTGTGTGTGTGATTAAGGGGCCGGCCGAGTCCTTGCATTGTGACAGTTGGCCGAGCTACTCCACGAACCCCTTTTTCACATCACGGGACGCTCCAAGAAACGCGGGCGGCGGGCCGGCACCATGGCTCAACTGACCGATGCTCAAGTGGCAGCGTTGCAGCAGGAACTGGGAGAACTACGGGCCAGGGCTGGCCGGCACCCTTCCATGGCTGCACCGGCTCGCTTCAGAGGCAACCCAGCTCAAGTCAACGTGTTCATTGGACAATGTCAAATGTATCTGGAACTTCGGCCCACAGAGTTCGCCACTGAACGAGCCAAGGTGGGCTTCGTCTACACGCTGCTGGAAGGCACTGCGGCGGCATGGGCGACCACGCAGCTCCAGGCGGCGTCCCCACAAGTGGCCACGGTGGCGGCGTTCCTGGAGGCTATCAAGATCACTTGGGGAGACCCAGTGAATACCGAGTTGGCGGAAAGGGAGCTGGATCGATTGTCGATGAGGGACATGCCTTTGTCTCAGTACATCTCCCGATTCCGTGTGCTGGCCGCCCAAGTAGAGTGGAATCCTTCCGCCTTGCGTTACCAGTACATGAAAGGCCTGTCGCCGGAGATGCAGCAGGAGATCCTGAGGGGGGCTACGCGGCCCGCAGACCTGGAAGAGGCGATCACCGTGAGCATACGGGTGGAGGCTGGAATGCAGACCCGGAAGCGATGGGATAAAGGGCCCGGGGAGCGACCAGGGGTGCGAAAGGAGACGGGAGCCAGTCAGTTCTCGTTTCGGCAGTTCGCGCCGGCTCCCCAGCCCTTGGATGACCCGGAACCCATGCAGCTCGGGCATGTGAGGCCAAAAGTGGACGCCGCCGAGAAGGCCCGGCGCCAGCGTTTAAATCTGTGTTGGTACTGCGGGGGAGCGGGACACTTTTCTAGAGAATGCCCCCAGAAGCCACGCGGCAAGACCCCCCGGGCCTCTGCTGCGTTCGAGGGGTCCCAGGGGGCTGAAGAAGCTATCCAGATGGCGGGGGAAGGGGTCGGCCGAGTTTAAGAGGGTTCGCTAACTCGGCCGCAGTCACTGACCTTCCTCCAGAACCCCAGACTGGACAGTTGTTCCTAGTGATGGTCTCCCTCTGGTCGCAAGAGAAGGGACCGATGATGGTCCACGCCATGATCGACTCGGGGGCCACCAACAATTTCATCGATGCAGACTATGCCAAGTCTGCTGGATTACAGTTTCATGATCTTAAAGAGCCCAAGGGCGTACAGACTATTGATGGGAGAACCCTGAAAGCAGGGGCCGTGACCCAGTACACTGCCCCTACCAAGATGTGGACCAGCTCCCACAAGGAGGACATTTCTTTTCTTGTCACCAAGTTGTCAGATTTTCCAGTAATCCTGGGAATTGTCTGGCTGACTCTTCATGATCCACAGATCTCATGGGCCAAGAGACAGTTGTCGTTTTCATCTGAACATTGCCAAGGACATTGTATGATGGCCCGGGCTTGCCAGGCCCAAGAGGTAGAACAAGCCGCCACGCTGCCCAAAAAGTACGCAGGGTTTTGGGATGTTTTCAGCGAGAAGGAGGCGGAACGTCTACCCCCTCACCGACCCTACGATTGTGCCATTGAGTTGGAGCCCGGAGCCCCTATCCCCCGTGGAAGACTCTACCCTCTCTCGGAACCAGAGCAGCAGGCTCTCCGAGAGTTCTTGGATGAGAACCTGCGGAAGGGCTTCATCCGGCCTTCTCAGTCCCCGGCCGGAGCGCCCATCCTGTTTGTCAAGAAGAAATCGGGGGAATTGCGGCTCTGTAATGACTATCGGGAGCTCAACAAGATCACGATTCGGAACCGCTACCCCCTGCCCTTGATCCCTGAACTGTTGGAGCGGATGCGGGGTGCCAAGGTGTTCACCAAACTGGACCTGAGGGGGGCCTATAATCTGGTGCGGATTCGGCAAGGAGACGAATGGAAAACCACATTCCAGACCAAGTGGGGAGTTTTGAATCCCTCGTAATGGGATTCGGTTTGTGCAACGCTCCCGCCTGTTTCCAACATTTCATGAATGACATTTTTCAAGATCTGCTGGATCGTTATCTGGCAGTACCTGGATGACCTGCTAATTTTTCTCCAGATCAGGCGACCCACGACCGCCATGTGAAGGAAGTGCTTCAGAGACTGAGAGACCACGGTCTCTATGCCAAGCTGGAGAAATGCGCGTTTGATCTACGCGAGGTCGATTTCCTGGGCTACCGCATCTCTCCCATGGGCATAGCCATGGATGATACCAAGGTCCAAGCTGTGGCAGACTGGGCGGCTCCTGCCAGCAAAAAAGACATTCAAAGATTCCTGGGCATTGCTAACTACTACAGAAAGTTCATTCCTGACTTTGCCAAGTGGGCTGACCCCATCACTCAGTGTTTGCAGGGAAAGGTGCCGTTCCAGTGGACACCAGAGGCGGACGTGGGGTTCCGGAAGTTGAAGCAGCTGTTCACCACGCAGCCGCTTCTGCAGCATCCCAACCCCCGTACCCCTTTCATCGTGCAAGCTGATGCCTCGGATGTAGTGGTGGGAGCGATCCTGCTACAGCCACAGGGGACAGACTTATTGTCCTGTGCTTACTATTCCCGGCAGCTGACGGCGCCGGAAAAGAACTATACCATTTGGGAGAAGGAGCTCCTGGCCATTAAGGTAGCTTTTGAAGTTTGGAGACATCTGCTTGAAGGGGCCAAATTTCCGGTGGAGGTTCACACCGACCACCGGAATTTGGAGCACTTGAAGACCCAGCGCAAATTGAACCAGAGGCAACAGAGATGGTCCCTGTTCTTTGAGAGATTCAATTTCCGCATTCACTATGTGACCCCCAAGCAGACCAAACAGGCCGATGCGTTGTCTCGGAAGCCGGAGTATGTCAGCGGTGGAGAAGGGCTTCCCGAGGCACGGCTGCTGAAAGCGGAGAACTTTGCCGCCACGGGCGCAGCCCCTGCGCCAGCCCCGGTGGTCAACCCAGCCCCGGGGGACAAGAGACCTTTGAGTGACCGTATCCAAGCCCGTCAAAAGGGAGACCCTTGGGTGCAAGAACAGTTGACCAAAGGGGTGCAATCCCCTTTCCACGTCAAGAATGGGGTACTCTACCACCGCGAGGGTGTTTACTTTTCTCCCGGGCCCGAGAGAGAGGACATTCTCAGTCTTTGCCATGATAGCCAGGCTGCGGGACACTTTGGACTGTTCAAGACTCTACAGTTGATGCTGCGGGATTTCTGGTGGCTCAAAGTGCGGAGGGACGTGGAGGACTACGTCAGCACTTGCCCTGTGTGCCAATGGGCCAAGAAGGCGGGGGGCAAGCCGGCCGGGTTGCTCCAGCCGCTCCCGACCCCTTCCGCTCCCTGGAAGATGATTTCGGCCGATTTCATCACCGACCTGCCAAAGTCCAAGGGGTTCACCACGATCCTGGTCGTGGTGGATTGTCTTACCAAGATGGGACACTTCATCCCATGTGTAGGGGTGCCTACTGCTAAAGAGACTGCTGATATGTTTGTGCAACATGTGTTTCGCTTGCATGGACTGCCACAGAGTTTGGTGACGGATCGAGGCACCCAATTCACTTCCCAGTTCTGGCGGGCTGTTCAGAAGTTGCTGGGAATTGAGGCACGGATGTCTACGGCTCATCACCCCCAGACCGATGGGCAGACCGAAAGGGTTAACGCCACGTTGGAACAGTATCTGCGGTGCTATGTCAACTATCAGCAGAACAACTGGGCGTCCTTGTTGTCCTTGGCGGAGTTTGCCTACAACAATGCGACGCAGGAATCCATCAAAGAGACTCCTTTCTTTGCCAACTATGGCCACCATCCCAGGTTCTACCCTCCGGTAGACCAGTCCGGAGATGTGCCGGCAGCAGAAGATTGGCTGCAGGAGCTGACTGCGATGCAGGAGATGCTGCGTACTCAATTGGACCAGGCTAAAGCGGATTACAAGCGGATGGCTGATCGGCGGCGCCAGGAGGGTCCTGAGATCCAGGTGGGAGACAAAGTTTGGCTGTCTACCAAGAATTTGCCTACGCAGAGACCTAGCCGCAAACTGGATGCGAGATTTTTGGGTCCCTACAAGGTGTTGGAGAGTGTGGGGCCTGTTGCCTTCAAACTACAGCTTCCAGCGGACATGAAGCTCCACCCAGTCTTTCATCGTTCCCTGCTGAGACCGGCGAAGGGGGTGCGGCCTGATGTGACGCAGCCGCCACCCCCTCCTGTGATGCGGGACGGGGAGGAGGAGTTCGAGGTGCAGGACATCCTGGATGCACGCACCAGATACCGGAAGCTGGAGTATCTCATCGACTGGAAGGGTTTTGGACCGGAAGACCGCTCTTGGACACCAGCTCGTGACGTCCATGCCCCGGACATTGTTGCCCGGTTTCACCGCAAGTACCCTGACAAGCCCAAGCCTCGAGGGAGGCCTCGGAGGGGCCCTGAGGGGGGGGGGGATAGTGTAGCAACCCAGTTCTCTTTTGTGCCTGGGGGGCAGGGGGCAGCACCGGGGGTCCCACTTGCATTAGAACCAGCCGCAGCTGAGGATGAAATGGAGGAAGGGGTTAATGAGCTAGCCGGACCTTCCTCTCCCACAGAGAGCTTGGCCTGGGATGAAGGATGGCCGGATGCCTATGAGGACTGGGAAGGTCAGGCTGATCCTGAAAGTGCTGATAGTGATGATTGTTATGAGAAACCGGGTGGGTACGGATCACAGGAGAGAATTTGGGAAAACATGGGCGATGAGGCCATGGAAGATGAAGGGGAGTTAGACTCTCATGAAGATAGTGAGCCAGGTGCTGGGAGGCAAGGTCGGAGCTTTGATAGGAGACGGAGCATCGACTCCAGCAGGAGGGAATGGCACCGCAGCCTAGAGCGCCAGAGAGGCGAGAGATCCCGTAGCACAGATTACCGCCGAGGCCTAGAACGTTGGGGGCCCCGCCGTGAGGTTTAAGTATAGGATCCGTGGGAACGGATCCTCAGTAGCTCGGCCACTTCTAACCTAGCGAAGTGTAGCGAGCAAAGGACCACGGAGCCAAGTTGCGGCTCGTACCTTGCCAAGAAGTTTCTTGGGGCCTTGTATGAACTTTGCCTTGTTCTTTGATCCGCTTGGATTTGCGGACCCTTGCCTAGTCTTTTGCCAAGACCCTTGCCTTTGGATTTTACTACGGACTCTTTGCTTTTGGACAAATCTTTCAATATCTCATGGACAATTGCTTTATTACCTGTTCTTTATTCTTCAATAAATAGTTAGCTGATTACCGTCTCTGTGTGTGTGATTAAGGGGCCGGCCGAGTCCTTGCATTGTGACAAAGAAATAATTACTTATTGATACACTATATTGTCTCTTTGGCTCTTTTCTTTATCATTTCAACAGTAAGGCGAGTTTGCTTATATTTGATTTTATGCAGTTCAGGCAGCTATTCAGATTTCTCGCTCCATCCCCGGATTGGTTGAAAAGTTGGGCTGGCTTGGATCCATGCAAGGATTGGCCAGAGATTCCCTTGATGTCACAGGAAGAAGGAGGAGATTCCCATGGTGGGAAGAAGAACAGCTGGTGGATGGACAGTTTAAATATCCAGTCCAGTGTAGAGATGCCCTCAGGAGGGCACATACTGGGGGGAAGTGATGACGTTGGTATGCAGATGATTCTTTGATTAACGTAAGTGTCCAGTTCTATTGAACCAAAAGATGCAAGACTCAAGAAGACCATGATGACAGTTCCAAATAATTAGGGGCTTGGCTGATTAGGAAATTTATAAAATGATGTCTGTTGAGCCTTCTCTTCCATGGGACTGGCAAGCTCTCAGCCTCAGTTAAATGAACAAATATCCTGAGCCCATTTTGGTGACAAAAGGGATCATCAGTCTAACATACACATACCAAGTTTCTGATAATATTCAACTTGGGAAATAGCTGGAAGGACCCTGACTGTGGTCTCAGTTCTGAAGAGATTATGCAAACCGAGGGCACAGTGGAGGTAGCTGCCTTCAATATAAATTTGGTATATTTTATACATTTAAAAATTAACACAGTATACAAGTAATAAAAGTTTTACATAAGATATATTTGATACATTTATTAAAGAGTTAGATTCGATAGAGTTCAAGATACAGCTGTTGATAAGTCCTTCTGGAGCCTCTAGCAGAGTGTTTCTCAACCTCCGCTGTGATTGGCTTAACTGGCCTCTCAGCCAAGCGGAAGGCTGTTTCTGAGACTCCAAGTGGGGAGGAGAGCGCAGGCATGCTAGGCTCATGCCAGCGTGGTACCATGTGAGGTTAGAGGGAGGCTCATGTCAGAGAGTCCCTTCAAGGCATGGGGGTTCTGAGTGGGAAGTTTGGCCCAATTTCATTGTCAGTGGGGTTCAGAATGCTCTTTGACTGCAGATGAACGATAAATCCCAGCAACTGCAACACTCAACTGTCAAGATCTATTTTTCCCAAACTCCACCAGTGTTTGCATTTGGGCATATTGAGTATTCGTGCCAAGTTTGGTCCAGATTTATCATTGTTTGAACCCACAGTGCTCTCTGGATGTAGGTGAACTACAACTCCCAAACTCAAGTTCAATGCCCACCAAACATGTCCAGTATTTTCTGTTGGTCGTGGTAGTTCTGTGTGCCAAGTTTAGTTCAATTTCATCATTGGTGGAATTCAGAATGCTCTTTGATTGTAAGTTAACTATAAATCTCAGCAACTACAACTCCCAAATTACAAAATCAATTCCCCTCCCCAACTCAAATTTGGTCCAGTGAATGAAAATAAATCCTGCATATCAAATATTTACATTACAATTCATAACAGTAGCAAAATTATAGTTATGACGTAGCAACTAAAATAATTTTATGGTTGGGGATCAATCACCACAACATGATAAACTGTATTAAGGAGTGGTGGCATTAGGAAGGTTGGGAAACACTGCTCTAGCAGCTTTGACACTTTGAAACAATGAAAAGTGTTTTGCAAATAAAGAAATTATATATATATTTATTTATTTATATATATATATATATATATCTGTTGCTTAAAGTCATTTCATTGTTCTGAAATCTTGGGGGAGGGCGGTGCCATGGCTTGACAGCGAAGTGTTTTAATGACCTAAAAGCACATGCATACATACCGCAGCCTAGGGGTGTGCAATTCAGCAAAAACCACTGCTATTTTCAGTCCTGATTTTTGTTTCCCCACCACCACCCACAATTCTATTTACCGAGAAGTTTCCGAAATCAGGAAGAGGGTTTTGTTTTCATTCTGGAAAGATTAGGTCCATTGGCGTCAATGGGGAAAATTTAGAGGCTCATTTCTTTGCCATTTTTAGGCTGAGCAGCATCAAGCCTGCCTCATCAGAAGGTCATATCTGCTACTGCAAGCCTGACAAGTTTCAGAATGTTTCACCAATCCACTAATTTTTACCATAACATTTTTAAACAAAAACCACAAGAGGGAAGGAGAATTGATGCCCCAAGCACATGCCACAAGAGGGAAGGAGAATGGACATAGGCTGAGAATGATAGGCTGAGAAAGTGAGAAACACACAGAAAGAAAAACCTCAACTCCCATTATGTCCTGTGAGAGAGCACAAGGCTCTGTCAATGTCTGCGTTGCACAAAGTGCTGCTGGAAAAGCGAGTTCTCATTTGCCTCAAGCAGGCGCAGGGAGGAGGGCCTTTTGGAAGGGATAGAGGAAGCTGCCACAGCTTGCCTGATTTGTGAGGCTGTCCTGCTCACACTTCACCTCCGCCTCAGGTAGAGTACTGATCAGCCCCATTAGCCCCCATTAGCTAAAAAGATCTGGCTACTGTGATCTGCATTGGTTAAGGCTTTAGCTCCCCCCCCCCCCCCCGGGGGGCCGGGCTCGTTTTCTGCAATTTGGTAGCTGAATTTTCCAAACTGAATCTGAAAAACCAAAACGATATTATGCACACCCTTACAACAGTCTTCTGCCTCCAGGCAGGGCCGTAGCCAGGATTTTGATTCGGGGGCTGAGTTTGGTTCAGGGGGCTGAGACTGGGTGGAAGAGGGTCTACCCTAGCAAACCTTTTGTATTGTTATCCCAATAACCCCATGAATGTGGGATATAATGAGCATGGTGATCAGATCATGATATGAATAAACATAACAGTTTAAATAATGTACCAGTAAGGCCTTCTCGCGGACCACCCTGAGAATTTGGGGGGGGGGCTGAAGCCCCCTAAGCCCCCCGGCTACATGCCTGCCTCCAGGCATCACTCAAGGCAGCACAACAACAGAGCACCTACAAATTAACAAGGGTCAGTACTATATTCATCTCTGACCATAGCCGCAAGGTCCAGTCAAAAGGTCAGGACAGGAAGCAAAGTCTAACTGCAGTTTAATTAATGTCTAGGCAGCCAAACACTTTAGGAATTTCTGTAAACACAATATTCCCTCTCACTCTTCATCAAGGCTTTTAAGCGGGAGCCTTCAAAGTCCCACCATGAGCTAAACTAGACCAACAAGGTTAATTTGTGAGGAGTGTTCTAATGCAGATAATCTGTTTATTCACAAGGAGACTTTCATCAGGCTGGTACATCTATGTCTTGGTTCATAGATGCCTGCACTCTTTGGATCAGCGTAGCTGCTCTGCACCCCTTCTGATTCAGGCAAAGGTCCAATTCCCATCTCCTTCAAGCATCCCAGAGCTCTTCTGACATTTGGTTTAAAATATTCCAGGCCATCTTCACCTGGTGATTCAGTGAAGACATGGCACTTATGTGCTGTAGGCTACTGAGTCTACTTCATCAGCCTGGGAAGAAGCAAGAATTGAGAGAAGAGAGGGAAGACACATAATTTTGGCTTTCCTGTCTCTTTACATTGCTAGTATTACAGCCAACATTAGACAAGACCTTAGTGGAAAAGTGGAGCCCCTGGTGGTGCAGTGGGTTAAACTGCTGAGCTGCTAAACTTGTTGATTGAGAGGTCGCAGATTCAAATCCAGGGAGCGGCATGAGCTCCTGCTGTTAGCCCAACTTCTGCCAACCTAGCAGTTCAAAAACATGCAAACGTGAGTAGATCAATAGGCACCACTCTGGTGAGAAGGTAACGGTGCTCCATGCAGTCATGCCAGCCACATGAACTTGGAGGTGTCTACAAACAACGACAGCTCTTCGACTTAGAAATGGAGATGAGCACCAGCCACCAGAGTCAGACATGACTGGACTTAATGTCAGGGGAAAACCTTTACCTGTATTAATGAAAAAAGGTAAAGGTATTTGTGGGGTTGGGAAGGGATACTTTAGGGTTCAAGAAAGAAAAGGAAAAATATTCTGTTGCAGCAGGGAATTGAATCCAAGAGGGAGATGTTTTTAAAACTTGTCTCTTGTCTGAATTCGTTAGCATTGTCAAGTTCAAAAGACAGTCAGTGTGATTTGTACCCTTAGCTCCTTTTCTCTTTGAGTGCATCTACATTAATGTAACTGCAAGGACTCAAGGATGTAGAATCTTGGTAGTTGTAGTTTGGTGAGACATCAGTACTCCTTGATAGAGAAGACTTGTCAAACTACAACTCACACAGTGCTATAGCATGGAATCTCAGCAGTTAAAGTGGTGTCAAACTGCATTATTTCTACAGTGTAGATCAGTGTTTCTCAACCAGTGTGCCGTGGCACACTAGTGTGCCGTGAGCGATCATCTGGTGTGCCACGAGAAAAGCCCTCTGCCCCCCTTCCTTCCCCCCCCTCCTGCCGAACTCCTGCTGCTTGGGAGAGGAGGAGGAAGGGACGGGCGGCCGCAAAGAAAAAGAAGAAGGGACCAAGGCACCGCCTTCTTCGGCCGTTTCCCCAACCAGCCTCCAACCTGCCATGACTCTCGCCCCTTGCTTGTTGAAGCCGCGCGGAAGAGCCCCGCCTACTGAAGCCCGTCCACCGCTCATGCTCCTCCTCTGTGAGAGAGCTGAAGCCAGGGGGAGGGGGGGCATGACACAGCCTGGCTCCGCCCCCTCCCCCCGGCTTCAGCACTCCCACAGCTTCACCAGCCTTGAGGGGCAGTGCCAAGCCAGTGATGGCAGAGCCAGCACAATGCTGGCTTGCCCCCTCAAAGCTGGTGAAGCTGTGGGAGAACTGAAGCCAGGGGGAGGGGAGGGGCATGGCGTGGCCTGGCTCCGCCCCCTCCCCCAGCTTAAGTGCCCTCACAGCTTATCCAGCCTTGAGGGGGCAGTGACAAGCCAGTGGTGGCAGAGCCAGCACAATGCTGGCTTGGCACTGCCCCCTCAAGGCTGGAGAAACTGTGGGAGAACTGAAGCCAGGGGGAGGAGGCGGGGCATGGTGTGGCCTGGCTCCTCCCCTGGCTTCGGCACTCCCAGCAGCTGCTCCTAGCAGCTCACCATCCCCCAGCCGTTCTTTATTGTGTTACAGTGCCATTTTGATTGGTAGTGTGCCCCCGGATTTTTTTAATGTTAAAAGGTTGGGGTTGGGAAACACTGGTGTAGATGCACTCTCTTCCTTTCTAATGGGACTCAAATGAACTATCCAGTTCTTTTAAAATCATTGCTTGTTCTCAGTTTTCTCTTTTTCTTTCTTTCCTTTATACCATTCAGAATTCCCATCTATTTTATGGATTCCCCCCCCAAAAAAACCAAATTAGCACGAACCTCCAAAGAGGACAGTGATTTCTAAAATCACTGGAGCCCCCGGTGACACAGTGGGTTAAACCACTGAGCTGCTGAACTTGCTGACTGAAAGGTCACAGATTCGAATCCGGGAATCAGCATGAGCACCCGTTGTTAGCCCCAGCTTCTGCCAACCTAGCAATTCGAAAACATGCAAATGTGAGTGGCTCAATAGGTACCACTCTGGCAGGAAGGTAACAGCGCTCCATGCAGTTATGCTGGCCACATGACCTTGGAGATGTCTATGGACAACACCAGCTCTTTGGCTTAGAAATGGAGATGAGAATCAACCCCCAGAGAAAGACACGACCGGACTTAATGTCAGGGGAAAAGCTTTACCTTCTAAAATGATGGAATCTTATGCCTTTCTAAAATATAGAATGTGGTGGTTAAATAACCTGTTGGAATTCAACATATAAAAATAGGTTAGCGTACATGTTCATTATTCTGTTTATCAGCTTCAACAAACTTCAAGATGATGGCACCATCGTGTGGTCATTTTCCCTCACTATTAAAAAATATAGTTGATTAAATCTGTTATTGCGGCTGTTGCTGCTGCTTTTGTTTTTGTTTTTATTATAGAACTCTCTTTCCAACAGAGGTATAATGGACACAAATTTACAACCCAGTCCTGTGCACATTTACTCCCAAATCCCACTGTATTCACAAGTATCCATATTCCTTTAAAATGAATTGCTTTGATATTCAGTGACACTTACCTCAGTTAAAAGTATATACAGCTGTAGCCCCAGAAACTACTGTTTGTGTAATGTTAGGCTTGCAATTCCTGGCATGTGTGTGTACCATTCAACATAGTTTCATCATCACTGACCTTTCTGCTGTATGGGCAAAAGTGCAATTCTATAACTAGACTATAGGACCTGCTTTTGCTGGCCAGACTGGCTTTTTTCTTCTCTTTCTTGGCTGCTTCTATGCATGTTTGGCACTCAGAAAGGTAATTCCATCTGCCAACAGAGAGTGCATTCTGCCAAGGAGAGAATGAGGTGGAAGGAAGGGCGAGTGAGAGGTGCAGTGGTAGGGTTCAAAGTATACGGTTCAGGCATATTGCAAGGGTGAGAAGCCAGGGAAGGAAAAGGAAGGAAACATCAGCTTCAAAATGAATGTGTTGAGTTTACATAATTAGAATTATGCATAATTTGAATACATTTGGAATAATTTGTATAATTGTCTCCATCCAAGGAAATGCAAAAGAGGAACCCTACTAAAACCAATCTTTCTTGTGAATGATTTTGTGCTCAGAAAGTATACTGGATGTGTTAATTGGACACATGATTTGAAGGTAACCACAGATGAGCAGATGAGCATTGCCTGGCATAGACACTTGGCTATCAGGAATTTTGGTCTTTCAGGACTGGGTTCTACCAATATGCTATAGCTAGTTTTTGTTGGAAATAGCAACTTTCTTCAAGCCTCCACTAATAATTTGTAAATGATTCTGTTTGCTTACTGTATTGCAGTGATTTTCAACCTTTTTAGAACCGCGGCACACTTTTTACATATACAAAATCCTGGGGCACACCACTAACCAAAATGACACAAAATGGCACTCTTAACACAGTAATACATATAGTTAATATGGTTTTAAATTTATTTATAGTCAGTGTGAAACCTGGGCCTGTTTCGATGAACGGAAGGGTGTTTCATTTGGAGGTGGTGTTTAAGCTTGCTTGGCACCATGGCACTATTGGACAGCTTCTCACCACACACCAAGCACAGCAGAGTCGGTGCCGTCGTATCCCTGGTGAAAGTGAATCCAAATGAAAGATAGCTTTTGCTGTATTGCCTCGAGCTCACCGTCTTTTCTTTTTTCTTTTGTCCACCACTCATATTAGGGCCTTCATCTGTGTCATAATTTTGTCCAGGGCCCTGTTTGGCATTTGCATTTTCCCTTCTCAAAAACTTCTCCATCACTGTCACTTACTTGTCTTGCTGTGATCCCAAATTGCTACTGTCACTTGACGCGCAGCTGCAGCACTAACTCTAACTTTGTTTACTTAGCCGTGTCTGAGCGAATCCAAGATGGCGCGACCATAGCACTTTTGCGTCACTTCTTCTTTTTTTGTAAATAGTTTTTATTGATGCTTTACAATGATTATGACAAAAGATGCTATATTGTCATGGGGGTGAGGGGTTGGGGAAGAAAGGGGGGGAAGGGGTGGGTTATCCCATTTAACTATATATTTACCATTTTCCGGATTATAGATTTCTATATAATTACAGTAGTTAATGAAGGGTATAGAGGGTGTGTTCAGAAGTTATTATATTACATCATTACACATCATTTAGATTAATCAAAAATTGCCTTCCCTTGTAGACTGGGCCAGTCCGTTTGCTCCTTTTTCCCATACATTTTTTGGGATAGGAGATCCATTTGTATCACATCTAATACCTTCAATGTCCATTCTTCTATGTCGGGTACGGTGTTCTGTTTCCATTTCCTTGCCAGTGTCAGACGCGCGCACGTGCTTAAGAGAAAAAGCATCCTGTCTTGATTTTTATTCAGTGCCGATTCTGACAGTCCTAACAGGTATACTTGTGGGTCTATTTTAAATTTGGCTTTAATTATTTTTTGGGATTTTCTATGTATTGCTCTCCAATACTTTGCTATCTTTTTGCAATCCCACCACTGGTGTATATATGTACCAAGTTCTTCGTTGCATTTCCAACATTTATTAGAAATGCCTTTGTTGAACTTGGCTAACTTCTGTGGGCATAAATGCCATCTAAATTGCATTTTTAGCCAGTTCTCCCTAATATCCGTTGCAGCTGTGTATTTTAGTTTCCTAGTCCATACCTCTTCCCATTGCTTTAAAAGTATCGTGTGTTTAAAGTCCCTGGCCCATCTAATGTGGCAAACCTTAATCTGCTCATCTTCAGTTGACCACTTTAACAGTTGCTTGTAGATTAGATTTATGCTTCTTTTTTATTTTCATCATTTGGTCCCAAAAACAATTTTTCTCTGAAAATCCTATTTTTGAGTCTTCCCTGAATATTTGATATGCTTGGTGGTACTGAAACCAGCTGATGTTGCTGTTGGTTTCTCTTATTTCATCGATTGATTTGATGTTCCAGTTGGAGTTAGTTGTTTTCTTCAATATTTGCTTATAAGTTAGCCAATCCTCTGTGGCTAATTCTTTCTTGTGTAGAGCTTCCATTGGGGATATCCACAATGGAGTTCTTTGAAATAGTATATGTCTGTACTTTTCCCAAGTCTTGCAAAGAGCTGCCCTTATGATATGGTGGCTGAAGTTATTCTCTATGTGTCTTTTCTTGCACCAAAGGTACCCATGCCACCCATAACGTAGGTCGTGTCCCTCTAGTGCAAGTAGGTTCGAGTTCTCTAAGGTGACCCATTCTCTGATGGCTAATAGATTCATAATATAATTTGAGATTTGGGAGCCCTATTCCTCCCCTAGATTTGTCGTCTGTAAGTAGTTTCTTAGGTGACCCGAGAGTGCTATGGTTCCATTTCTTAAAGGGACAGATGTACCTTATAGTTTATATATGAATGAAGTTCGAAAATAATTTCCCACGGCACACCTGATGATCTCTCACGGCACACAAGTGTTCCGCGGCACACTGGTTGAAAATCACTGCTGTATTGTATATGTATGATATGTTTTGGTATGCAGCTTTCCCTTTACTCTATGTTTCTTGTGGCTGTGGGAAGGGCTGCACACCACAACCTCAAGAAATCAGATCTGGGACTGCTGAGAGCTGAGATTCCATTTTAGAACACAGAAACGCCCTTATACTTTGGACTGTTAAGAGCAAACTCATGTTAAGAGCAAACTCTAGATTTGGTCCTTACCTCTCTCAATACAGAGAGATGAGTAGTTGATTCTTGTACATTCAAAAAACAGTATCATGTGGTGGTTTTGGTGCTGGACAAGGATTCTATAGATCAGGATTCAAATCCCTCACTCTCTCAGCCACAGAGGAAGGCAAAGTTAAAATTCCTCTACACAAATCTAACCCCCACCTCATTGACAGGATCAATTTAGGCTTGCCATAGATTGGAATTGACATGAAGGCATACTGCAACAACAACAACTTTGTATGTTCATCACAAAATCTTTCTTTTAATGGAACCATTTCTCTCTATGATGTCAGTATTTCTTTGTCTCAAACATGTTGCTAATCCCAAGTATCTGAATACTCAATGCTAATCCAGTTCTTGTATGAATCCTAGGGATTCCATGGAACTGCTTTAAATGAACTACTGATTGGATTTAAGTTGAGTTTTCCTAAACCAGTCCATGTTGTCGTAGTATCTTCTATCTAGTTCCTCATTCTTCTCTTACCTTAAACACTACTCTTGCTAGTGTTCAAACAAAGATTTTAGGTAATAGTGATGCAGTATTTTTAGCATTAAAGTTGTTCCTAAATTAGAATACACAGCAATCAAGAGACTTGGTTCTTGTTTATCCTATAGAGAGCTTAAGGTCCCGTCCACATAGCCCTATATCCCAGACAGTGCCGGCCTTTGCCATTCCGCCGAGTAAGCGGCCGCGTAGGGCGACGGGTCCTGGGAGGGGCGCAGCCCCGCTGGCCGCCCCGCCCCTCCGTCACGCCTCCTGCCCGGGAGCCAGTGCTGCTCGTGCCTCTGTCGCCGGCGGCGCAGCCGGTGGTGCAGCCGTGCCGGACGCACTCGTGCAGCTGCGTGTGACGTCACCTTGCATGCGCAGCCACGCGTGATGCAGCCACGCAGCTGCGTGTGACGTCACCGTGCATGCGCAGCCATGCGTGATGCAGCCGCGCAGCTGCGCGTGACGTCGCCGCGCAGGCCTCCGCGGCGTCCAGCAGCCATGGGGGGGGGGCAAAAATAAGGCTTGCCTACCCCTCGGGAGAGGTGAGACCGCCCCTGATCCCAGAATATCAAGACAGAAAATCTCACATTATCTGAGTGTGGACTCAGATAACCCAGTTCAAAGCAGATCTTGTGGGATTTTCTGCCTTGATATTCTGGGATATAGGACTGTGTGGAAGGGCCCTAAGTTTCCATGGACAAGCTCACTTCAGCAGATACATAAAAGTGTATAGTGTATGTATTTAAAAACAAAAGAAATATAAAAATAGGTAGGTTTGCCAGAGCGAATACTTGAAAACTGGACTCTTGCACCCTTGTTGTGTAGAAAAAAGATTTTCAGCAGATTAAATGACGCAAAATCTATAAAAAACATTTTTGTGCTGCATATGAATATAGTAGGAAATCTATGAAAAAAAATCCAAGCACAATAATTACTTTCATTGGTAAATTAACATTTCAGTTTCAAGAAAATTAACATCACGTGACAAGATATTCTTGCATATTCTCACAAAATATTCTCACCAATCTGCATTGAATTCAGGGTAACACTTAAGTTACCCTGAATTCAATGCAGATTACTCAAATCAATTGTGTCTCATATATTACTACTGTCTATGTGATTGTTCTATTTCATTACTTAACTTTATCAAGCACAAAGTGTTTTCATTGGCAAAAATAAAATTCATCATGTTCAAGCAGAACATGGATTGACACATCATTAATCATCAACTAATGACGTGGCCGTAATGTCGGAAAATTCACAAGCTGACGTTTTGAACCTAGTTTCACTGCCTGTGTCTCTTTACAACAAAATAATACCAAACATGTCATTGAACTGCTAATAAAAAAGATACAAAAAGCCCTGGGAACATAAATTTTAGTGAAAATGGAGAATTGTAGTATCACAAAATTGTGACAGAAGTTTATTTCGTACTTTAAATACACTTACCAAATGTATTTAGAGGTCTGTGGTGGTTATTATTGTATTTGCCAGGAGCTCCCTGCGGCACAATGGGTTAAACCCTTGTGCCAGCAGGACTGCTGACCAAAAGGTCAGTAGTTCAAATCTAGGGAGTGGGATGAGCTCCCGTCTGTCAGCTCCAGTTTCACATACAGTGACATGAGAGAAGCCTCACATAGGATGGTAAAAACATCTGGCCATCCCCTGGGCAATGTCGTTGAAGATGGCCAATTATCTCACATCAGAAACGCCTTGCAGTTTCTCAAGTCATTCCTGACACGAAAAACATGAATATGACTGGGGATGGTCCAAATTCTGGCCCAGTATTCAGAGTACCCCTCCCATGTTTTATAGCCTCACTTATAAAGCATATGACCCACAAGAAAGTGTCATACATTCTCTCGTTGATAAATGATGAATTTCCTATGTTTCAAATTATTTTATGTTTTTAACAATTTCTTAGTTATTATTTCCTCAGTATTCCAACTGTCCTTCTGTTCTTTTATTTTTCTCTTTCATGGATATCATGTCTTTGGAAGCTTGCTTAGACTAAGTTAATGGCCTTTTAGGCTTCCTCCGTATGAATAGGAGTTCATGTTTTGAATAATAAGAATTATATGTCGGGGAGGGTGGGGGGCAATGAGGATTTTAGAGATGTGGGACATGATCACAAAAATGTTGAGAACCACTGTTCTCATCCCTCTGATAAAACAATGGGGAGCAGGACTGTGATTATGAGGTTTTGGATTGTTTCAGGTAAGATCTATTATTCCCCAGTATGATACAATAGTTAAGGGTAGAGACATAACACTGGCGATGAAGATCTGCATAGTTAAAGCAGTGGTATTCCCCGTAGTAACCTATGAATGTGAGAACTGGATCTAGAAGCTGGAAGGCTGAGCAAACGAAGACAGATGCTTTTGAACTATGGTGTTGGAAGAAAATTTTGAGAGTGCCTTAGACCAGTGATTTTCAACCAGTGTGCCGTGAGAGATCATCAGGTGTGCCGTGGGAAATTATTTTCGAACTTTCGAACTTTCATTCATATATAAACTATAAGGCATATCTGTCCCTTTAAGAAATGGAACCATAGCACTCTCGCACCTAAGAAGTGACGCAAGAGTGCTATGGTTGCACCATCTTGGATTCGCTCAGACTCGGCTAAGTAAACAAAGTTAGAGTTAGTGCTGCAGCTGCGCGTCAAGTGACAGTGGCAATTTGGGATCACAGCAAGACAAGCGAGTGACAGTGATGGAGAAGTTTTTGAGAAGGGAAAATGCAAATGCCGAACAGGGCCCTGGACAAAATTATGACACAGATGAAGGCCCTAATATGAGTGGTGGACAAACGACACATACAGCTCAGCATCCGTTGCTGGAAAGGACATGACTTTAAAGGAGCAAGAGGAACTCATTGAACTGAAACAAGATCGTAGTTTAAAGCTAAAATTTGCTGATCTTCCTTTGGACAGTTTTTGGTTATCTGTTGCCAGGGAGTTCTCCATTCTTTGGGTCAATAGAGCCTACTATGCGCTATGTGTTATTTCAATGCATCTCGTTGATATATGCTCACCTTGAATTGATGGTACAAGCTTATAGTCCAACTGGTATGCCTCTGAGGAAGCTGCGGAACCTACATCCGGGGAACTCCCCGTGAAACGGTTTGAGCTCCGTAGACTAAGAACCGTCAGGCAACCAATTGGAAATTCATACATATTCATTCACATGGAGTCTAAATCTGTTCCGCAACCTGCAAAATTCAGTCGAGCGGAGAACTCCTAAACAAAGTTTACCAGGTGGATTACAAATGGTGCATCTATACCAGATGAACGCGACGCAATAACCCGCCCGTGTGGATTACAAACTTCATATTTATAGAGGAGAATATTATTCATTGGGCTGGAACATTGCCAATTGTGAAACCAGGATCAACACTCTTCAAACCTGATAATCCGAATTATAATAACAAGACTTGGAATACTCGACTATTTTTCAATCTTGCGGACAGTGAAATCTTACGTGACTCCTTGAGATATGCTAAGTACCTTGCACTTTTGTATCTGTCTTAATTTATGAATATTGATGAATTGTACTATGAAATATATAAAATGATGTTTTGCTACTAAGGCTGATTCTCTTATGTGTATATTGTTCTCCCTTGTGGACTGTTAGTTCTCCATTCTGGCCAACAAAGCTATTTTGACATTGCTCCTGTTTTCAACCACATATCTGTGTGAGATGAGCTTCTCAAGCTTGACTGCGATAAAAACTAAAAACAGAGAGAGACTGACAGCTATTGCGCAAGAGCTTTGTGTATGTCTTTCTGCCATTCCTGCCAGGATATTTATTTTGTGTTCATCGAAACAGGCCCAGGTTTCGCACTGAGTGTATAAATACATTTTAAAAACATATTAACTATATGTATTACTGTGTTAGAGTGTCATTTTGTGTCATTTTGGTTGGTGGTGTGCCCCAGGATTTTGTAAATGTAAAAAATGTGCCGCGGCTCAAAAAAGATTGAAAATCACTGCCTTAGACCACAAGAAGATGCAACCAGTCCATACTACAGGAAATAAAATCTGACTGCTCACTAGAGAAAATGATATTAAATACTTTGGCCACATAATGAGAAGACATGTTAGCTTGGAGAAGACAATGATGCTGGAGAAAATGGAAGGAAAAAGGAAGAGGGGCCAACTATGGGCAAGATGGATGGATGTTATCCTTGAAGTGACTGGCTTGACTCTGAAGGAGCTGGGGATGTCCACAGCCAACAGGGAGCTCTGCCGTGGGCTGGTTCATGAGGACACTAAGAGATGGAAGTGACTAAACAAAAAAAGATTGGCTTGCTGGCTGATTGACCACCTGTCTTTTCATCATATTACACCGTGTAACAACATTTGAACATTTTTCTGTTCCTGTTTTGGAACTGTTATTTCCTGTTTAATTGTGCAGTACTTATTTTGAATGTAGTTGTTATACCCCAGAAACTTCGTTTTTGTGGCTACCACAAACTATGTTGAATTGGCTGAGACTCTATGAGATATTCATTGGAAAACTATAGCAAAATGTGCTGCAACAACAAAATGTCCCACAATAACAAAGTTTTTGCAGTTTAATAAACTTTTTTCCATATTTTTAATGGTAGTACCAATTGGGAAAGGCCATTTATAATCCAAGAACAAAAATCATGTTATATATACCTGGGACGTTGTCCTCTTCCACCGAGCGCACATATAGTGTTACTGAACCTGCTGGCTCTGCTGCTGAGGAAGTCCCTGTGTCTTTTGATAAATTGGGCCTATTGTGTTTTGGTTTAAAGAAGGAGAGAAGGTGAGTCAGGCAAGGTTTCCCAGCAGGGGGTGCTTCCTGCTTCCAAAGCCGAGCAGGGTATCAAGATGTCATATATTAGAGCTCGATTTCAGGGCTCAAATCTTTCAGGGTCTGGATAATGCAATGTGTACCAGGTACCGCTCCGGCAGGAAGGTAACGGCATTCCATGCAGTCATGCTAGCCACATGATTGGGTGGTGTCTATGGACAACGCTGATTTCTTCAGCTTAGAAATGGAGATGAGCACCAACCCCCAGAGTTGGACACGACTGGACTTAATGTCAGGGGGAAATCTTTACCTTTACTATGTATCTACAATTGCCTGCAGTGCTGTAGGTAGGATCCATGTCACAGTTAGAGACTGCAATGAGACAGAGGATGGGAGAGGACAGTTAAATACCATTCCATGTCTCCAGTCTGTCCAAGCCCAGGAAACATGAGTATAGTTGTGACTGGTTCATCTTCTCAGATGGGCCCAAAGCCAGGGGATACTCTGAATTCTGGGCCAGAATTTGGACCATCCCCCAGCCATGTTAATGTGTCCTTGCACCGAGTTACTCTGGATCAGGTCCCGTCCCTGCAGTGCGTGGCCACAATGTAGCTGGTGGTCTGGACCCATTCCAACTTAAGTGGTCTTTGTAGATATGCCCCCTGCCACCAGTCTTGCCGACTCGGGGCCATGGCCTCCTTAGTTGGGTTAATCCATCTAGAATGTGTCCTGGAACTGGAACTCTCAAGCAAACAGCAAAAAAAAAATATCGAAGAACTAATACTTTAAATAAAAATGAAAATACATGAAAAATACAACAAAACTGTGTTATAGGGAATGTAATATCAAGTCAGTTCAGAGTATTAATTAAGCTTATTTTTAACAGTAACTCTCAAGCAACCGGAGTCTACATTTATCCAGCATCTACTAATCTCAATGGGTGCCAGTTAACTGAAGACCCGTCTACACGGCCATATGAAATCCAGATTGTCTGCTTTAAACTGAATTATATGGCAATGTAGACTTGGGCCCCTTCCACACAGCTGAATAAAATCCCATATTTTCTGCTTTGAATTAGAATATATGGCAGTGTGGACTCGGATAACCCAGTTCAAAGCAGATATTGTGGGGCATTCTGCCTTCTGGGTTATATGGCTGTGTGGAAGGGTCCTCAGTTAACTCAGCAAGGGGAAAGAAATGAAAGCTGGGGTAGCATTCTTTAGGCAAAAGCAATCTGCTGCAGTGTCTTATACCTCTCATAGGGCCCTTCCACACAGCCAATTATACTGTTTAGCTGGTATTGGACAAAAGTATGATAGCTGGACCTCTCAGCGGCCTTCGATACTGTAGACCATGGTATCCTCTTGGGTCGCCTCGTGGGGATGGGTCTTGGAGGTACTGTTCTGCAGTGGCTCCAGTCCTTCCTTGGGGGGGGGGGGGTCGTACCCAGAAGGTGTTGTTGGGGGACTCCTGCTCGGCCACACAGCCATTGTCCTGTGGGGTCCCGCAGGGCTCAGTATTGTCCCCCATGTTGTTTAACATTTACATGAAGTGTGATGCCATCTGTACACAGATAACGTCCAACTCTATTACTCATTTCCACCAAATGCTAAGGAGGCTGTCCAAGTCCTGAACTGGTGCCTGGCCGCTGTGACGGTCTGGATGAGAGTGAGTAAACTGAAGTTGAATCCAGACAAAACAGAGGTCCTCCTGGTCAGTCACAAGGCCAAACAGGGTATAATGTTACAGCCTGTGCTGGATGGGGTCGCACTCCCCTTGAAGACACAGGTTTGCAGCTTGGGGGTCCTCCTGGATTCATCACTGAATCTGGAATCCCAGGTTACAGTGGTGGCCAGGGGAGCTTTCGCACAATTAAAACTTGTGCGCCAGCTGCGCCCATACCTTGGGAAGTCAGACTTGGCCACAGTGGGCCATGCTCTCGTTACATCCAGGATAGACTACTGCAACACTCTCTACATTAGGTTGCCTTTGAAGACTGCTCAGAAGCTTCAAATAGTCCAACGAGAGGCAGCCAGGTTAATAACTGGGGTGGCATACAGGGAGCAAACAACTCCCATGTTACGCCAGCTCCACTGGCTGCCAGTTTGCTACTGGGCACAATTCAAAGTGCTGGCTTTGGCCTATACTATAAAGTCCTAAACGGCCCCGGACCAATTTACCTATCCGAACGCATCTCCCCTTATGAACCCATCGTGGAGATTAAGATCTTCCAGGAAGCCCTGCTCTCTATCCCATCATTGTCCCAGGTGCAATTGGTGGGGACAAGAGACAGGGCCTTCTCGGTGATTGCCCCAGTTATGGAACTCCCTTCCTGGCGGGATCAAATCGCCCCCCTCCCTCCTGTCCTTCAGAAGGATGGTAAAAACTTGGCTGTGGGACCAAGCTTATGGGACAGGGCAATAAAGCAGCAATAGGAAAGATTACCAGGCCAATTAGATTAGACGCAGAAGACCAAGACGGTATTAAATGGTGTATTTTAATTATTGAGATAAATGTTTTTTAATGTTTATGCATGCGTATATGAATGTTTGTCCCGGCATTGAATGTTTGCCGTATATATGTTGTGCTCCGCCCTGAGTCCCCTTCGGAGTGAGAAGGGTGGAATATAAATATTTTAACTAACTAACTAACTAACTAACTAACTAACTAAATGAAATACCAAGAAGAATACTGAAGGCATTTAGCAACACGATTGCTCAACAGCAACAGCAGCAGCTGTAGTTGCGCGATACTCCTCGAGGGGGCGGTGGAGAGCTGCAGGCGCGCTCCGGCGATTGAGCGCCTTTCCCCATTGTGTGAATCCGGAGGCCTCGGGAGCGCGCCTCGTCCTGCGCGCCCTTTGGTTCTGGCCGCGCGTGAGAGAGGGGAGGGGTGGTCAAAGGAGGAGGAGTGGCCCGCGGGGGCGCGCGCCCGTGTCACGGTCTGTTTCCTGTTGTGAGACCGCCCGTCCAGAGCGAGAGGCAGCCTCGGAGTCGAGAGGGCTGGAGTTCGGGACCGCAAGAGCTGCTGCCCAAGGGACGGGAACCGAGGCGCCATGGGCTGCCCTGGTGGGGCTCTTCGGGCCTCGGGGCTGCTGCTCGCCCTCTGGCTGCTCGCCTCGCCTCCGGGCGCCCGGGTCCTGGCAGCCCCCACCCCGGCCCAGCAAGGAAGTAAGAAAGAAAGAAAGACCCTCGAGAGTTCCTTTCCTTCTCTCCCTTTGCTTTGTTTTGCTTTCTTCCTTCCTTCTCTTCCTTTTCCCTTTCACTTCATTCTCCCCTCTCTTCTCATTTCTCCTTTCTCTCTCTCTCTCGTTCTTTCCTTCTTTCCTTTCCCAATTCTCCCCCTTCACTTCTTTATCTCTCTTCCTCTCCTTTTCTCTTTCTTTCTTTCTTTCATTTTTCTCTTCTTTCTTTCCTTTCTTTCTCTCCTTTTTCTTCGTCTCACTCCTTTCCCCTTTCTCTCCTTTCTTTCTCTCCCCATTCCTTCCTTCCTTCCTTCCTCATTTCTCCCCTTCAATTCTTTACCCTCTCTTCCTCTCCTTTTCCACTTTCTTCCATCTTTCTCTCTGTTTCTCTCTTTCTTTCTTTTCCCTTATTCTCTCCCTCCCCCCCCCATTTCACTCCTATCCCCTTTCTCTCCTTTTTGTCCCAGTTCTTTTTTCTTTCGCTCCTTTTCTTTCTTTCACCTTTCTCTCTGTTATTCTGTTTTCCTCTCTCTTTCTCTCCCTTTTCTTCAGTTTCACTCCTTTCCCCATTCTTTTTTCCCTCTCCTTTCTTTACCCCCCCTTCTTTCTCTCCTTCCTTTCTCCCCTTCACTTTTTTATCCTCTCTTCTTTCTTTCTTTCATCTTTTTCTGTTTTTCTCTTTTTCTTTCCTTTCTCTCCTTTCATTTCACTCATTTCCCCTTTCTTTCCCTCCTTTTTCTCTTTCTTTCACCTTTCTCTCTTCTTCTCTCTTTTCTTTCTCCCTTTAACTTCTCTCTTTCTCTCTGTCTCTTTTTTCTTTCTTTTCTCTTCTTCCATTTCACTTTTCCATTTCTTTCCTCTTTCTTTCTCATTTTTCTTTCTTTCACCTTTTTCTCTGTTCTCTCTCTTTTATTTCTTTTCTCTCTTTAACTTCTTTCTCCTCTCTTACTCTCCTTTTTCCTTTCTTTCACTTTTCTCTCCCCCCCCTTTTTTCTCTTCTCTTCTCTTCTCTCTCTCTTTCTCTCTCTCTCTCTCTCTCTCTCTCTCTCTCTCTCTCTCTCTCTCGTCTTTTTCTTCTTCTTTCCTTCTGTTTCTTTCTCAGGTCCCAATTCCTGTGTTTAAAAAGTCACTTAGGGCCCTTTCCACTCAGCTCAATAAAATCCCATATTCTCTGCTCTGAATGTAACATGTTGCAGTGTGGACTCAGGGCCTTTCCACACAGCCATATAACCCAGAATATCAAGGCATATACTCCACAATATCTGCTTTGAACTGGGTTATCTGAGTCCACACTGCCATATATCCCAGTTCAAAGCAGATATTGTGGGATTTTTCTGCCTTGATATTCTGGGTTATATGGCTGTGTGGAAGGGCCCTTCTAGGACGCCTCCTTCTAGGCCGAGTTTGTACTATTGGCTCAACTACAAAAAGGAGAAGAGAAACAGATATTGTGTGTATTCTTGCACTGATTTGGGCGTGACTGTGGGCATGTTTTGTGGAGAGTGACGAACATGGAAGGCCATGAAGCCGGGTGTGTAAGGGTGCACCCACACTAGAATAAATGCAGTTTGACACCGCGTGAACTGCCATGGCTCAATGCTATAGAATTCCGGGAGTTGTAGTTTGGTGGGACACTCACTCTATGGCATATAAGACTTTGTATAGCTACACATGTCTCACAATTGCATAGCACTGAGCCATGGCAGTTAAAAGCAGTGCCAAACTGCATTCATTCTACAGAGTAGACCAGGCATGGGCAAACTTGAGCCTTCCTTCAGGTGTTTTGGACTTCAACTCCCACAATTCCTAACAGCCTCAAGTCCTTTCCTTTTCCCCCTCAGCTGCTTTAGGAATTGTGGGAGTTGAAGTCCAAAACACCTGGAGGAAGGCCCAGGTGTAGACACACCCTCAAAGTTAATGGTGTATGTGTGTTTATCCCCTTTCAAGGTGCCTGTGAACTTATGGTATGGCAACCTTATAAATTTCATAGTATTATTTTGGGTAAGGTAATGTTGCCAGTTTCAGCCGCTAAAATCTAGACTGGCTCGGGAAAACATTGATGTAATGTGTGTTTGTTCCCGTTGCTCTACATTCCTTTGGTTGAAACTATGACATTTAGTCTTGCTTGGTTTCTTTACTCTCTAAATTTAAGTCAGAATACATTGGTTATCTAGACTCTTATTTGCAGGACTTCGTAAGGCAACAGCTGAGGCCAACCTCCTGATATAAGGCCATGTGATACAGTTTAGCTACGCCTTAGCACCCTTTAATCGCTTGATTGTGCTGCTGTTGGTTTTTAAGGTTTTTCATAGCTGGACTGAAAACTCCATGGAGACATGAAAATCTGAATTTGAAAGCCCTGAGGTGCATCTGCACTGTGGAATTAATGCTGCTTAACACCACTTTAACTGTTGTAATTGTGGTAGACCAGCGTTTTTCAACCTGGGGGTTGGGACCCTTGGGGGGGCGTCACCAAAGACCACCAGAAAGTACAGTATTTTCTGTTCGTCATGAGGACAAAGTTTGGGAAGTTTGGCCCAATTCTATTGAATGCTCTTTGATTGTAGGTGAACTGTACATCCCAGCAACTACAACTCCCAAATGACAAGCTCTATTATTCCCAAACCCCACCAGTGTTCACATTTGGGCATATTGAGTGTTTGTGCCAACTTTGGTCCAGATCAATCATTGTTTGAGTCCACAGTGCTCTCTAGTTGTAGGTAAACTACAACTCCAAAACTCAAGGTCAATGCCCACCAAACCCTTCCAGTATTTCTGTTGGTAATGGGAGTTCTGTATGCCGAGTTCAGTTCAATTCCATCATTGCTGAAATTCAGAATGCTCTTTGATTGTAGGTGAACTATAAATCCCAGCAACTACAACTCCCAAGTGACAAAAATCAACCCCCCCCCCAACCCCACCAGTATTCAAATTTGGGTGTATGGGATATTTGTGCCAAATTTGGTCCAGTGAATGAAAATACATCCTACATGTCAGGTATTTGCATTACAGCTCATAACAGTAGCAAAATTACAGTTATGAAGTAGCAACAAAAATAATTTTATGGTTGGGGATCACCACAACATGAGTAACTGTGTTAAGGGATCGCGGCATTAGGAAGGTTGAGAATCACTGTAGTAGACACTTTAAAAGTAAAGCTAAAGGTTTCCCTTTGACCTTAAGTCTAGCTGTGTTCGACTCTCGAAGGTGATGCTCATCTCCATTTCTCGGAGTGCCATTATCTTCCCACAGAAGTGGTACCTATTGATCTACTCGCATTTGCATGTTTTTGACCTGCTAGGTTGGCAGAAGCTGGGGCTAGCAGCAGGAGCTCACACCGCTCCCCGATTTGAACTGCTGACCTTTCAGTCAGCAAGTTCAGCAGCTCAGCGGTTTAACCCACTGCGCTGACTCCCTTAATTCCATAGTATTGAACCATGGCACCTAAAGTGGTATCAAACTGCATTCATTCTACAGTGTAAATGTACCCGTATTCTGAAGTAATGAAAAAGTGTGTATTAGGATGAGGCTGATGGCATTGCTGAATTTTATGGTTTTGTAACTAAGGTTACAGTTGTAAACACATCATTGAATATATAAGGGTCACTTCTTCTTTTTAAAAAATGTATATTGCAAGTATTCTGTTCAAATGTTATAATCTAGTAACAAATTGCATGCTTTCTAAGATGATCTTGGGTTTGAATAACAACTTTTGTTGTATTTTGATTATACTGTTCGTTAGTTTTCTGGTTGCAAAACAGAAGAGGTGTCTTTATGAGTCCCCATATCATGCGAAATGTGGGATAAAATAATTAAAAATAAAATAGAATAAATAATAAATTTGCACTCACTCCCTGTATCTAATCCAGCAAACAGAGAAATCTTGAATTTAGGAATACTGCTCTGCCACTGAGAATAATCTAGCTCAGGCCTTGGCACACATGGGCCCTCCAAGTGTTTTGGACTTCAACTCCCACCATTCCTAAGCTTAAGCGGCTGAGGGGGAAAAGGAAGAGGCCTGAGGCTGTAAGGAATGGTGGGAGTTGAAGTCCAAAACACCTGGAGGGCCCAAGTTTGTCCACGCCTGAGATAGCTCCACCAAGGCAGTAGTTAAGTGGGAACTATTTGCATCTTATGGTACATTATACCTATTGCCTAACTTGTGTCTCTGTTAAGGGAATGTCTCATTAATAACTGAAAATCATACCATGTCATATAAAATATTAGTTTTTGTTATTGAAATGACTTTTTTGCTTATGAGGGTTATGTTTAAGGACATTCACACCAATTGTCTGTGGCTTTGGAATCTGAATGTAAGTTGGTGTACCTGTGAGCAAATTTCTCTGACCTTTTACTCTAATAATCTGCATTATCCAGTCCGAAACTACTTCCTCATATCAATCTGTGTGATCTATTCAGACTTGTGTAAGAGTTTTGTTTTGGACTTTGTTTCGTAAACCTGAACTCCTTAATCATCTGTAGACCAAAACCTCAAGTCATTTCAGACTTAGGATGACCATAAAATAATCTAAAGTTACCAGGCCCCACTGAGCTGTTGAACCCGCTGACCAAAAGGTTGGTGGTTCAAATCAAGAGAGCAGGATGAGCTCCCACTGTTAGGCCAATAGGTACCACTTATGTGGAAAGGTAACAATGCTCCATGCAGTCATCCCGGCCACATGACCTTGGAGGCACCTACAGATAACGCCAGCTCTTCAGCTTAGAAATTGAGATGAGCACCAACCTCCAGAGTTGGACACAACTAGACTTAATGTCAGGGAAACCTTTACCTGAGTCTAAAGTTTTGGACGGAGGGCAGATAAATGGGAGGGTTGCATCTGGTCCATGGGCGGTAGTTTGGGGACCCCTGGACTCTTATATAAAAAAAGGAACTGTCCCCTTCTCTGAGTAGAGTGGTGAAAGACAGGAATTTAGTCAATTGAGGAAGAATTTAAAAGAAGCACCAAGCACATTTATTCTCTCCACTGTGGCACCATTTCTGGATTTTTAAAATGTTTGGGCAGGGAAATGGCAGCAGTGATCAGAGGTGGTTGCATTTCTGTTTTCCCTTCTTTGTGGAATGATCCTTAATTATGTACTACTTATTTACGGCCATTTTTAGTCCGTCTTTCTCCGCCTTATGGCAACTCAAGGCGGCTTACAGAAATTGGCAGAATTTGATGCCATATATTCATAAAGTACAATTTTAAAAATTCAACCTAATGTTATATCTCTCTGGCATTACTTCACGAGTGAAGACTCTTAGGAAGGACTTATCCCACACTTTCTACAAGCACGTTGATGACTTAGGAGGTTGGATGTGTCCTTCGAGCATGTGCAATTGATTTTTCTGGTGGAGCGCAGCATGCACAGAACTGGCCTCACCCTTTAAACCAAAGGTTCGTCTGCCAGGGCCTAGCAAGCTTAGGACGGTGGCAGCAAGGTCCTCAGGTCATAAGTTTGATTTGAGTTTCCTTCTCTAGATGATTGACCTTACAGGGTTAGACGAGCACCATCTGCCCAGATTTGAAATTAGAGTTTTCCTTCTCTTAGGATGGTTGCCAAAAGGCTAGAGAACCCATCCTACCCATTGACGCCCTTTGTCAGACCCTTCGGTTATGACCTGTCTAGCATGGGAGGCCCTACCGGTGGCTATTATGCCACCGCCAGCATAGCTCACAACTTCATTAGGGTACGCAAGCCTCTCCCCCGCAACCAGGGGGCGCCAATGGAGAAGATCCCTAATGTTATAAAAACCATATAAACCATTAAAAACATGCATGGGACAAATCAAAATCCATAGTTATGGTGCCAATACTTGTCCTCCACTTATACATCACGTCAACTTATACATGATGATAATGATAAACTTTATTTATAACCTGCCCTTTCTCCCCGGAGGGACTCAGAGCAGTTTTCAAAAAACAAAAATGACAAACATTCAATGCCCAAAAGCAGACCAATAACAATCAAGGCGAAGCATGAAATAAAATGAACTTGGTAACTTTTAAACAACTGAAAACTGAGGGTTAAACTAAATAAACATAATTAACACAAGGATTCAAACCATATAAAACAGAGTACATTAAAAGCATAATATAGTATATTAAATCAGTAGGCTGAGGTAAGATGAAAATATATATCAGGCATGAGTAAACTTTGGCCCTTGAAGTGTTTTGGACTTCAATTCCTGGAGGGCTGAAGTTTACCCATACCTGATATATACGGTAGTTGCTCGCAGGGAGGCTTCTAAGTGGGATGTGAGCTGTATTTTTAAACTTTGCTTTCCTTTAAAAATAACTTCATATTGCTTAACATAATTTTAATTGTTTTCAAAATTTGTTGTTGACTTTTAGTTATGCCTTTTATAAGCCAGTTTGGGTCTCACTCTGGGAGAAATGAGGCATATAAATCAAAACTAAAGCATTCTCTCTCAATGTTTGAATTAATGCTCCTTCTTTCTCTATTGTCACAATAGGTTGTCAACAATACACAAACAAAACTTGTGAGGAATGCCTCAAAAATGTCACAGTAAGTAGCATTTTGAATTTGATGTATTAATAGATCCTTTCGAATTGGATGTGTTAAAGATGGCTGTCAGAGTACAAGTTTCAAGGTTGTTGTTTACAGAGGAGACCATAAAAAGTCCCACATATATGGTTCTGGCTATTGCCAGAAGGCTTTCCTTAAATTATCTGAATGGAATTTGAAGGTAGTTTATGTAATCTCTGCTATTTGACACAACAAGATGTAGATATCTCTCCAGAAACCCCACCCCACTCACCCACACACACTATTATCTATTTATGCACCCTGCTCAACAGGTTACAGAGTTTATAGGCAAGATTGTGGTACAAAAATAGTTTTTAAAGTAAGATAAATTTCTATTATTTCTAAAAATACAAAGCAAGTACTGGAATCATAGAACCATAGAGTTGGAAGAGACCTCGTGGGCCATCCAGTCCAACCCCCTGCCAAGAAGCAGGAAAATTGCATTCAAAGCACCCCTGACAGATGGCCATCCAGCCTCTGTTTAAAAGCCTCCAAAGAAGGAGCCTCCACCACATTCTGGGTCAGAGAGTTCCACTGCTGAACAGTTCTCACAGTTAGGAAGTCCTTCCTAATGTTCAGGTGGAATCTCCTTTCCTGTAGTTTGAAGCCATTGTTTTGCATCCTAGTCTCCAGGGCAGCAGAAAACAAGCTTGTTCTCTCCTCCCTATGACTTCCTCTCACATATTTATACATGGCCACCATTTCTCCTCTCAGCCTTCTCTTCTGCAGGCTAAACATGCCCAGCTCATAGGGCTTGTCATTTATAATAAGTAAATTTACTCCCCGCACCCATTAGATTGCCAGTCTATGCATTCTTATTGAAAGTAAACCCCATTGAATTGTGACTCAATTCTGAGTAAATGAGCATAGATCAAGTTGACTTTCAATTCCTGAACTGTTTCTCGATCAGTTGCTAGTGGGATGTATGAATTTCCTCTTTCTGTGCATTCAGATTTTCTGTCTTGTTTATATTCGGTAACCTTCACATCTGTGCTTTGCAGAGGCATGCAGGCACATTGATCAAGCAAGCTGTTTCTTGGTTGAACAGAGCAGGAGTCAGTGTGTAGTACAATAGCTTGTTTGAGAAGCACTTCTTGCTTTGACGCAACCATCGGAGGAAGAGGAATGGATCACAGAACCTGTCCTTCAAAGCTCAGCTGCCTGTGTTAGAGGAAGTGGGAGGCAATATCCTCCCCATGCATTTGCCTGAAATAGAGGGGAAAGTGCTTTCCGGCTTGGAAGACTCATTTGATTCCGTCATATTGCAGTTTTAGGACTTGCACTGTGAAATCTGTACTTTTGCCTAAGGCTTGTTCCTTTTGTGACAGTTGGCCTGGTGGAATGCTTTCCATGTGGCCAAATTACAAGAATATCATCAAGAAATTGTAGGTAAAGAGATTAGGTTAGCCCCTACCCTTGAGTCCTTCCGATCCAACCTAATAACATGGATTTTTAAGCAGCCTTAAAATGGGCCCATGTGAGGTTGACACTTTGGCAGTCTAGTTGTGATTTGAAGGCAGCTAGTTTTAACTACAGATAGTCTGTGTTTTAAACTGTGTTTTTATTTTATATGATGTGTTAATAGTGGTTGTTTTATAACTTTTATGTGATATGGTTTTTATACTAATGTTTATGTTATATATACTACACTTGTAAGCTGCCCCGGGTCCCTTTTGGGAGATGGTGGCAGGAAATAAATTATTATTATTATTAGAATTATTATTAGATAGAGGAGACATGTGCTGAGGAAGTGTTGTTAGAAGTCAGATGTTTCCATACATGTGGATACCCATGTCAGTGCCATTGGCTTTTAGGTACATATTGTTCACAAAAATGTACGGTAATTTATGGTCAATGATTTCACTTTTAAGAAATTAAGATCTCAACATATTTGTTTCAGGTATCATTTTATTTGTAAAGTTGTTAGAATTGAATGCTCAGGAGAGTAAATCTAATGTAAATATACAATTGTTCTTAAAAACAACTTATATAGTCATGTGTAGGTCTAGAAATTTTAGTAAAAAATCGACCTTCCAGAAACCTGGGTCGACTTCTTTATAGGTTAACTCTTGTGAGAAAAAAAGAACTCGCCCCTTCTTTGAACAGAGTTGAGGAGCCAGCATTGAGAAGGCCCTGTCTCATCCTCACCAGTTGTGCCTGCGAGAGAGGTAGGATCGAGAGCAGGGCCTCCCCGGATGATTTTCACCTCCAAAGTAACCCTCAGTTTATCCATAGGTCATATCAACATCCATAATTTTGGCCCGAAACCTGCTGTCAACTTATACATGAGTATACACAATATTTGTCCATCCTGTTTAAAACAATATACTTGGAATACTTGATTTTTCTCTGTACTGATGCCCATTGCAGCAAGTGATTGTTACTGTTTACATCTATATAAAAAAAAAGAATTCTGAGAAGAAGAAATATTTGTGATACAGATGTTTTGTAGTGAAGTTCCTGAAAACAAAATAATATTGTGTGCTAAGCAGAAAATGCATTCAGTCATACACTTTTTCCCCCTGAAAAGCATTATGTTAAAAACCCTGTATTAGCATGTGACTAGACATTCTTTTCCCCTGTGGTGCAGTGGGTTAAACTGTTGAGCTGCTGAACTTGCTCACCAAAAGGTTTGTGGTTTGAATCTGGGAAGTGGGGTGAGCTCCCGCTGTTAGGCCCATGTTTCTGTTCAAAAACATGCAAATGTGAGTATATCAATAAGTACCGCTTCAGTGCAAAGATAATGGTGCGAAGACAACACCGGCTCTTCGGCTTAGAAATGAAGATGACCACCAACCTCCAGAGTCGGACATGACTAGACTTAATGTCAAGGATAAACCTTTACCTTTACCTTAGAAATTCTTCTGAGATTAAGTACAATTCTTGGATTTGCTGTCACCATATGAGAAGAATTCTGACTGAAAAAATAACAACAAAACGGTCTTAATTCTGTGCCATTCTGTCTAAGATGATATCTTATTGCAGTGGCCAAGAACCCAAGATAAATGTCGAACATGGACTGAATCCCTAGGTTCAGTAAACTATTTTTAAAAGCTCTAGTGTTCAAAGTGAATATTACTTGCTAACTGATTTTGATTCATGGATTCCCAAATGTTCCAACTGATCTGCATTACTAAGAGTTCTGTCCAATTAAAATGAATTTATACAGTCAACTACAACTATTATGTCTAACTAAATCCAGTTGCTAGTTCCAACTAGAGTAGCATCATTGGGTCTGTGGAAATTACAAGTGCTTGCCTTGACTTTGGTTGGATTAGAAATTGGATTTAGGCCTTACATCTCATACTGAATGAGTAAAGAAAGAAGGAAACTGTTTTGAAAACCAGTTCCCATGAGCCATTTGAGAAATATCAAATGAGTGTTCTACCAAACCTTATTTTTGAGGAACTTGTTTTAATTTCAATGAAACTTGGGCAAGAATGGGTTTTAGTCTGATTATACTGAAGAATCCAGAAGTTATTGTATCTTGCAGAGCTGTGCCTTTTAATGTGCCAGGTAATTTCAAAGGAATGTCCGGGCTGCACTCTTAAACACTCTTGCCTCCTAGTTAGTCTCATTGTGTTCAGTGAGACTTACAGCATTATATGTGTTTGATGAATGGGGGCATTGTCCTTCCCATAAGAATGTTGTCGCCATGTTTTCCAGCCGTCTCCAATGTGTTAAAATCAGATGTGCAATTTCAGGAAGTGAATAGCATTTATAATCCTAGTTCTGAGCCAGTGTTTGATATTGGTAAAGACTTGATGAGGATGGATAGATTGAGTCGCTCCTGGAAATGAAAGACTTCTTCATGAGACAGCAGTTTTGCTTCTATAGGACAGAATTACATTCCCCTTGATGACAGGCTTGCCCAGGTTTTGTTAGTAATGGCCAGTGTGTTGTAATGGTTTGAGTCTTGGTCTACAACTCTGAAGACAAAGATTTGAATCTCCACTCAAACACTGAAACATACTATGTAACCTTGGGCAAGTCGCTATGTCAGCCTCAGAGAGTAGCAAAGCACGATGCCCAGTGTGGAATACATCTCACTAGCAGTGGATGTGGCTCTTAATGACACATGCCGTATTATCACAAGATGTCTATGCCCCACACCACTGAATAAATTATACTGTTTAGCCAGTATTGCACCACCTGACCTCTGCCGGGAAGTACCAATAATGAAAGGACAAAGGCAGTGACATCTCCAGTCCATTCTCTGTTCAGATATCAGCCAGCATGCCAAACACCTTAAATCAAGAAATAGCCTCCTAAGATCTACAGAGATACTTGCAGGAACACCTCAGCAAGCAAGTGTCCAAAAATGGCAGCTAAAACCCGAAATCTCAATCAGTGGCTGATATCAGATGAGATATCAGCCTCCTGGGCATACAGAAGACTGGACGACTTGGAAGGCGCTGAACAGACTGCAATCTGGCACCATGAGATGCAGAGCCAACCTTAAGAAATGGGGCTACAAAGTGGAGTCCACAATGTACAAGTGTGGAGAAGAGCAAACCACAGACCACCTATTGTAATATAACCTGAGCCCTGCCACATGCACAGTGGAGGACCTTCTCATAGCGACACTAGAGGCACTCCAAGTGGCCAACTACTGGTCAAAGGACATTTAGCATAATGCTAAGTTTTTAACTTTGTGTTTAAAATACATTTTAAAGGTACCCTCAATTTGCTTCTGACACAACAAATAAATAAATAGCCTCAGAGAGAGGCAAAACCTTCAGAATCTAAATTACGTATGACAGCTCTCATAGGATTGTCATAATTTAGAAATGATTTGAAGGCACATAGCAAGAATAAATGAACGCCCTAGCAATGTTAAGACTAGTGTGCTAAATTTCTCTTTTCATGGAGGTATCAAAAGACATCCTATTTACATCTCATTTGGATTATTGAAATATGTTGTACAAGAACTTGTCTACTAAAAACTGCTTAGAATCCAACTTAACTGAAATAGTTGGCAATGGCTAGTAGTTATGTAGAATGTGGTTCTCTCATTTAACTGGCTTTTCTGAGCACAAGTATGACATGTAAGATTTTAGACTTATTCATCTTGGAAACAGGCTATCAGAACTTGCTTGGGTGTCATGATATTTGGGGGAAACCCTTCTTTCACTTTTTGCCACTTTTTGTGGCGTGAGCAGATCAAAAGACAACCTGGCAAAATGGAAGAACCTCAAAGAATAGATTACTGCAACACACTCTACGTGGGGCTGCCTTTGAAGACAGTTCGGAAATTACATCTAGTCCAACGGGCGGCAGCCAGATTACTAACTGGAGCTACATACAGGGAGCATACCACCCCCCTGTTGTGTCAGCTCCACTGGCTGCCTGTCCACTTCCGAGCTCAATTCAAAGTGCTGGTTTTGACCTTTAAAGCTCTATACAGTTCTGGCCCAGCTTACTTGTCCGAACGCATCAGCCTCTACGTCCCACCTCGTAATTTAAGATCATCCGGGGAGACCCTGCTCTCACTCCCGCCAACTACTCAAACGCGGTTGGTGGGGATGAGAGAGAGGGCCTTCTCGGTGGTGGCTCCCCATCTGTGGAACCCGCTTCCAAGCGACATACGATCAACCCCATCCCTCCTGGCATTCAGGAAAAAAGTGAAATCTTGGCTATGGGATCAGGCATTTGCACACTAGCACAATGCAGCACTGGACTGGATTGGTAATGGCAAGTTGATGGCTATGGCTCAAGGCTCCTGTTAAGGACGGAACACTGTTTTTAACTTAAGTGAATGGGTATGTTGTGTTAATGTTAATTGTATTTTAATGTATTTTAACGGCTGAATGTTTTGGTGTTTATATTGTATTTTATCATGTTTGGCATCGAATTGTGCCTTTTGTTAGGCCGCTCTGAGCCCCCCCCCCCCCGGGGGGGGGTGAGAAGAGCGGGGTAGAAATGCTGGAAATAAATACTAAGAATCCCACACCTTGTGTGACTGTGGAGCAGAATAGACAACTCCGCATCTGTATGATTGTCCACTATACCCTGTCTCATGTACAGAAGAAGAATTGTTGGAGGCTACAGACAATGCCATTACTGTTGCCTGCTTTTTTCATCAAAAGATATTTAGAAATTTAGGTCAAAAGGTTTTTTTTATCAGCTTAATACAAATGTATGCAATGCTTTTGATATTGATATGAATTTAATTTTTTTTGCTACTGTTGGAGTCATGTTTGGTAGTGACAAATAAAAACCTCAGCACCTTCCAGACTTTGGAACTTTGTGCCAACAAAGACTGGGCTGACCCCCTTTTCTGCTGGCAGGCAAAGACTTTATTTAAACATGCATTTGGCATTTCAGTTGGGTTGCAGTTGAAGGAGCTTGTTTTTAATTCTATGTTATTATCTTGAACATTAGTTATTGGCAGAAAGGAGGAATTTTACAGCAATTTAGGCAAATGAAAGACTGGTCTGTTCTTACATTATATTAGCCACCTGATTCAACAAATGACAATTTGGCCCCAAAACTCAATTGCTTGCATGTTCTGTCCTCAACATGTTCCCTTCTGCTTATACTGTATGTATATCATATTAAGTAGCATCTGACTGTTCTTAGCTAAATGAAATCTGGATTTTATTCTAGAACTCAATAAAAGCAGCTAATATTTACAATAAAGAATAGTGAGATGAATGGTAGATAAGTGAGGTTAAAAAGGTAGACATGATGTAAATAGACAGTTATCTAGATTGAGGGGAAAACTCATTGAAGTGAACCAGAGAACAATCTGTTAGGGGCAGCCATTTAGACTCAAATAAGGAGTCTGGCCTGTTTAGTTTCCAACAGATCTGCATGCAAACAACATCATTATAATTATAACCCAGGGCAATCAAACATTGAAATGCCTTGCTAGGACACAACATTAATTGCTCAAACAGATATCCAGTAGTGTTTTGTTGAAAATAGAGAGCAACCCTGTTCTTGCTCATTCACTTTATTCCAGATTCCACATAGGTAAGTCTTTTACCGAGAACAAAATTACCTAGGTATATTTATGAGAAACAGATGGCCTAATCCTAGGTACAGCTTCAGCATCACCTACCCAGAATGCCGGAACCTAAAACAATCACATTCAAAGTTTGCTCCACATGAGCAAAGATAGCACTACCTTTGCCTGCTAATGGTTGAGTGACATACACTTTGTCTCATGAGCAAAATTAATAAAATATTGTATAAAATGGTCTTCAGGCTATGTGTAGAGCCGTGGTGGCGCAATGGGTTAAACCCTTGTGCCAGCTGAATTGCTGACCTGAAGATCAGAGGTACAAATCCACAAGACTGGGAGAGCTCCTGCCTGTTAGCTCCAGCTTCCCATGTTGGGACAAGAGAGAAGTCTCCCACAGGATGGTAAAACATCTGGGTGTCCCCGGATGACCAATTCTCTCACACCAGAAGCGACTTGCAGTTTGTCAAGTCACTTCGGACATGAAAAAAAAGGCTATGTGTATGAGGTATATACGAAACCTAAGTGAATTTCATGTTTAGACTTAGGTCCCATATCCAAGATGTACAGACATGCAAATACAGGTACAGCATAACCCCCTTATCCACAGATTCAAGATCCATAGTTTCATCTGTCCATACTCCAAAAGAAGTTATTTACAGGCCTCCCTGATTCTATGCTGTATATCTGGCTCAAGTATAGTCAAAATATAGAGTTCGCTCTAATCCACAGTTTCAGATATCCATGGGATGTGTGTGTGTGTGTGTGTGTGTGTATATATATATATATATATATATATATATATATATATATATCTTGGAATGTATCCCCTGTGGATACAGGGATCATACTGTATTCTAAAATCCAAAAATATCAGAAATCTGAAGCACTTCTGGTTCTTTGCATTTCAGGCATGGTGTACTCGACTTGTACTTAAAGTCCAAAAAATACATTTTCATGTGTCTGTGCTCAATCTCTCTGTCTTGACAAATGTGTCTTGAATGCAGCTGTACGTATAACAGTAATGCAGTCTGGCTTTATTCTGGATTTGGTCAAGACTATTTCAATGTAGTATATATAGAATTACAGTTTAAAACTTGAGACATTGACCCTTTTATAAACTGTGATATTTTATTGGCATAAACATATTGCAGGACTTGTTCATTTGATCATATAGTTGGGTTAAGAAAGATTTCATGATGTTAGGAATGTATATACAGTGAGCCCATGGTTTCCTCTGGGATTTGTTTCCAGGAACCACCACGGATATCAAAATCTCCCAATGCTGAAATCCAGTTACATACAATGGCATAGTAAAATGGTATTCTTTACATAAAATTACAAAATTGAGATTTGCTTTTTGGAATTATTTTGGAGTTGGAGGAGATTATTTTTAAGTTGTGAATTCTACCATCTACGACTTGAAAATGGATTCAGAATTGAGGGCCAATTGTATTATTGATGGCTATAGCAGAATAGTGCTCTTTTATCCGTATTTGGTAACTCCTCTAATCAATATACTACTTAACAGCATAACTGCTAACACAAAATTGTGTAATGTTGTCTTTGCTATTAAGCCTTTGAGCTGATTTTCTGCAGTTTGCTTGTGGTATATAACATTGATTTCTTTCCCCCTCAGTGTTTATGGTGCAGCAGCAACAAAAGGTGCATGGACTATCCTGTTCGAAATATACTCCCTCCCAGTTCTCTTTGCGAGTTGAGTTCTGCACGCTGGGGGGTCTGTTGGGGTGAGTGACTTCCAGAAATACTACACATCTTTGTCATTGCTATTGTTGGCTTGGATGTAATAAACTCTTTTTTGGGAGTTGCCTATAATATTTTTGTTAAATTTTGTACGTTTTGGGGAAGAGAGGTAAACTTGCTACTTCCCACTTGTAATAAAATCTTCTGGGGTTAATTACTCTTCTGTACAAAATGCCATAAGAACGTTTAGTTCAAATAAATTGGCCTTCTGTGAATCATTATAAGAGTTGATTTCAAGCACATTGGTGTGGGTGGGCCATCCCTCGAAAGAATACTTGTTATGATGGTAGATCACTCCTTCTATACAGCTTTACTAATAGTTACCCAGATATTCTTTGGAAATGTGCAAGCACTGTACAGTGGTGATGACAAACTCTTCTTATCTTCTTAATAAGTAGAATGGGGTTAAGGCTCTTGCTATCCATACTAGCTAGTATAAGCAATTGTAAGGAGTGCTGGGAGCTGAATTCTGCCAACATTGGATGAGGGGCATACTTTGCCTATCCTTGAACTAGGAGGTATGTAGCTTCTGAATACAGAGGCTCCAGTTCTAGTTTTTGGTGTCAATGATCATTAACAATTTGTGCATCTATAATCAGCCATCCACATTTATTGAGGTTAAGTGTACAGAATCCCCACAAAAGTGGGAAAACTGAATAAAAACCCTTTTTTATCTGAGAGACCATCCGTTTAGGATGGTGAAACTCTATGGTCAACTTCTATATGACCATAGAATTGCACAAAAGGACCTGGGGACTCATCTATTAAACAGATACACGAATAATCAAATCTGCAAAAGGGGTGTGAAGGGGTGATTGTGTTACGGAAAACTACCCTTAACTATAGCAGAGCATCCAAAAATCATAAACAGGATACAAAAGTTGAGCATCAGTTCAGTAGCAAGCAGAGTGTGGAGAGCTGTGTGATGTTGCTCTAAAGAATTCAGAGTTTAGAAGGCAAACATGCAGAGTCCAATCTTAAAATTCACACAAGGTTTATATACAACTAGCTGTACCCGGTCACGCGTTGCTGTGGCATATGGCAACCCCCTTCTACCCTCGTGCTGGAAAAGCACAATCCAAGCAGTCCTGACAGATGCCAATTCAGCCTCTGCTTGATAACAGTAGTAGAATGCTAAGGTAGGAAGAGATCTTCAACGGCTATCCAGTCCCGTCCCTTCTGGCAAATGGGAAAAGCACAATCTGACCACTCTTAACATATGAGCAGCCTCAATTTAATGATGATGATGGAATCCTAGGGTAAAAAGGGATCTCAAAGGGCCATCTAGTCCTGCCCCTTCTGGCATAAGGGGAAAGTACAATCTAACTACTCTTGACAGATGGCCAGCCTCAGTTTAATAATAATAATAATAATAATAATAAAAGTCCACAGAGGTAGGAAAAGGCCTCACCGCGTGGCTCCCAGAAGGAAGAGGCGGAAGTGCTGTTGTCACTTGAGATTATGAGAAAACTTGAGTAAACTTCAGGTGTCTATTATGAAAGTGCTTATATTTTGCAACCAAGATCTGGGACTCAGTTTATTTATTTTCACCATTTTTGGTAATGTTTTGTTTACTACTTTTTTTTGGTAAAATATTTCAGTGAATTTTGAAGCCCTGATTATTACAATGTCTGTGGTGGGAGGAACAATCCTTCTGGCTCTCGTTGTTTGCTGCTGTTGCTGCTGCAGGAAGAAAAAGAGCAGAAAGCAAGTATCCAAACATGTTTCTGTTTTGGCACTTTAAATACTATATTGTACTTGATGATTTCATCAATTTATGGCATATATAACCATACTTCTACTGCTCTTACTTTGAACAGGCCTGATAAGGATGATGAAAAAGCTGCCAGGGAGAGAGACCAAAGAAGAGTAAGACAGGAAGAGAGGTACGTTTCAGCCTGTGAACACCATCCAAGCATGCTGTCTTCTGGTCTAAACTGAGCCACTCAGGTCCTAGAACTGGATTAGAGCGAATAGATTAGCAATTAAAGACTTTAACAGCTAGAATAATGGACTATGGATTTTGGAAAATGATTATGGATATGAGATCATGACTCATCACTTTATATGGTTTTTAACCTGATTGATAGATATGTATTTTCATTGCTTAAATGTTTAGATTGTTTTATATTTTGATGAGATGTGTTTTATTGTTTACCTTTGCAGCATTGAGTTTTTGCTGGATTTGTAAGATACCTTGAGTCCCCTTCAGGGTCAAGAAAGGTGGGATAGAAATGAAGTATATAAATAAATAAATAAAATGTGATGAACTAGCCATTTCTGAACTTTGCAGTTTTCATGCACCCAAACCAGTACAATTAGTGGTAAGAGATGGTGGCATCTGCAGTTTAGAAACGTTTAGAGGGCCACATGTTTTCCACCCCTGGCTAAAGATTTTGCAAAAAATAACTGAGACAACAGTACATTGCCATTTTCTCTCCAGTATAGTATTTAGATTGTGGTGATGTTGGAAGACTTTACCAATTATAAACATCTGGATTTATGCTGTAAGTTTCCCTGAAAGGTTTTTGTGAGTCAAACATCAGTGTATAAATTACACATGATTACTTACTATTAACATTATAGAGACACATGCATGTAATACTTCTTAACATTTCAAAAGTTACATGACATGCTTCATGTTTCTTACAGGAGAGCAGAGATGAGGTCTAGGCACGATGAAATCCGGAAGAAGTATGGTAAGTATCAGCTACATACTACTGCTGATGGTTTAAGAGAATTTTTGCCATTAGTATGTTGTAAACCATCTTGAGTCCCCTCAAGGGTGAGAAAGACAGTATATAAATACAGTAAATAAATAAATAAAGTCACACATAGGTTCTTTCTGATCAAAGCAAGAGAGCCCCTTTCCCCAAAAGTTCAGACCACAAGCAATCAGTTCTTCTGTTGAAATGTGTTGCACGTCAGTTAGGATGGTTTGCTTACTAAAAGGGTACATGATTTCCATCTGTCCTTCATAGGCAGATAAAAACAAAGCAAAACAGAACCCTGTATCACCATCCACCCATTCATCCCATTTTCATTTGCCATGGTGTTCCTTCCTGGGATATCTGCAAAACGGTCATTCTGGCAGTTACACTCCTATAGAGGGGATATATCTCTACAGTAGTGTTCCTATTTATTGTTTATTTAATATTTAATATTTAGTCTTCTCCATCAGACATTTATATGTGTGTTGGAAGGACACAGTCCAATCTGCTTTTATCTATTACCATAGATTACCAGGACTCTAAAATATATGAACACTATCTTGACATTATTTCACCAAAATAACAACAAAGGTATATACTTGGAAATTTCCGATAATCAGATCTGATGCCTTAGTTCAGGGATCCTCAAAGTAAGGCCCGAGGGCCGGATACAGCCCTCCAAGGTCATTTACCCGGCCCTCACTCAGGGTCAACCCTAGTTTGAAACAACTTGAAAGTACACAACAACATCAACAACAACAATCCTATCTCATCAGCCAAAAGCAGGCCCACACTTCCTATTGAAATACTAATAATTTTATATTAGTTTAAATTGTTCTTCATTTTAATTATTGAATTGTTTTAAAGTATTTTTTGCACTACAAATAAGATATGTGCAGTGTGCATAGGAATTCATTCATGTTTTTTTCAAATTATAATCCGGCCCTCCAACAGTTTGAAGAACTGTGATCTGGCCCTCTGTTAAAAAAGTTTGATGAACTCTGCCTTAGTTGGATTGAAAAAAGTTAACTTTTGCCAAAAAAAAGTTATCGAATATACTTGAGTATAAGCTGAGTATTTCAGCCCTTTTCTAAGGCTGAAAACACCCCCCCCCCAGCTTATACTCAAGTCAAGGTTATTTATTATTTTACTTTGTTGTTATTATAATTATATTTATTATTATTATTATTTGATGTTATTATATCTGGGGAGGCCCTACTCTCGCTCCCGTCAACAGCGCAAATGCGTCTGGCGGGGACGAGAGACAGGGCCTTCTCAGCCGTGGCCCCCTACCTATGGAACATACTCACAAATGAGGTAAGATCTGCTCCCTCCCTCCTGGACTTTAGGAAAAAAAATAAAATCATGGTTTTGGGACCCGGCCTTTGGACAGTAGATGAATGCAGCATTTTAGAGGGACAATTACTGGAACGGCGATACGACTGACAAGACTCTGTTATTGTTTTAATAATTGTTTTAATGCTTGTTGATGTATTGTACAAAGAGCCCCTTGAACCCCACCAACAATAGAATTGGGCCACACTTCCCACACAGAACCCCCCTTGCCTTGAAGGGACTCGCTAGCACGAGGCTCCCTCCAGCCCCACACACTCTCCCTCACCTGCACATGCACTAAACACGCCTGGTCTCCCCTCCCCTGCTTGAAGTTTCAGAAAAAGCCCTCCCCTTGGCTGAGAGGCCGGCCAATCGCAGCAGAGGAGGGCTTTTGGTGGGAGGATTCGCTGTCTGTTTCCAAAAAGGAAGTGAAAGACAAACAGAGAGATCTTCACCTTCTCTGCCAAAGGGGTTCCTAATACCATCAGAAATATATGGTCCTAGGTGGCCCCTCTGAAATTTCCTTGCAACCCCCACACGGGATCAGACCCCCAGGTTGAGAAACTGCTTTGTGCTCTAACCCAAAGCTTTCCAAACTGTACGTAGTGACACATTAGTATGTTAGCTGCAGTGTGTAGGTATGGCATGTGAACGTAATGGGAACCCCCTGAATCTATATGAAATAAGTAATGCCAACTTGCATGCAAATATGCCGATTAGTAATGTATAATATATATTCCCCTTCCGTCGTGTCTGTATATGTAGACCATGGTTGAAGGATTGGTATTGGTATATGGATTGGTAGACCATGGTATTGCACAGTATGAGTAATAGAGTTGAAAAAGTTGATTCTGCATCACTTCCTGTAAAAATAAATTATTTATTTATTTATTTAAAGCTCTTCTCACGTCCGTAGGGGGACTGTGTTGTGAAATGATGCATAGACATCTGCCACCAACATGAAATGTTTGGAAAGCTCTACTCTAACTTACTGTTTTTTCTTTCATAGGTTTGTTTAAAGAAGAGAATCCATATGCCAAATTTGAAAACAATTGAGATTCCTTCTGTCATACCTGAATAAAATCTGGCAATACTGTCCATAGAATGTGCAGTGTAGCTGCTAAAAGACCCTGCAATAGAGATGCCTTAATTGCCAATGGGAAAGTGGTCTTAATGCAGGACAAAGCCAAATGCAATGAGCTGTTAATAAACAGTAAGGTGAATGAACAAGCCAACATACCTCTGAAAATCCAGATGGCCTTTCAGGCTGCTGAAAGATATTAAATTGTTGTTCTCACTACCTGTTCTACAGGTGTCTGTCTGTACTATACAGTACCTTGGTATTACATGCAATTTTCTTTCCCAGTCAAATATAGCAAAATCTCCTTCGTGAAGCAGGAAGAGACTTATCTTCATTCTTTTCTATGTTCAACAACGTCTAGCTATTTTAATATAATGATGGGAGTAGATATCCATTTTTGTGTTACCTGGAAATACTAGTTGGGTAGGCTGTATAAAAGGAATGCAAGCCTTAATTCTGCCACTAGAAAAAAGTGCCTGACTTTTTCTAAAAAACTTTTTATTGGCAGCATGGATTTTTTTATCATAGGTTTGTGAGGGTTTGCACTTTTATATATTGATACTATTTTCTTCTGTGCTATGAGTATGGCCTTTCCACTCTTGTATCTTGTAAAACACTTGTTATCACGGAAGTAGCAGCAATGAATGTTGGTGTGAGTGTGATGTGGCCTTTTATATTCATATTCATTAGATGGTTGTTTGTATTATACTTTTGAAGCCTGTGCTATATTTAAATACTTCTGAAAACCCAGTTGAACTGTTTTATACAGCTTGTAATATGAAGTTGCCAAATCCGTCTTGTATCTGAAGCAATGCATAATCTTGGAAAGAATGTCTCTAGTAAAAAAAGAGTGAAACCTTGAGGTTTATTTTTGCTGCCTGGAATAAGGGCTATTGATGATAATCTTTTGGGTTGATGCAATAGCCTGTTTTTCAGACTTCTGCATTCGAGTCCAACACATTGGAATCTGAAATACATGTTTGTTTAAAGGGGAGATCAAACCATGATAAAAAAAATATTTTTTTAATGTCAGCTCTTTAGAAGGGTAGGTGTTGATAGCTACCATGACAAAATGTTTGGAGGGCGATATGGTTGCTTTAAAAGATACCTAAAATATACCAAATGTATTTTCCATGGAAGGTTTTCAATGCTGTGTCTGCCTGAAAAGTAAATGAAACAATACGTGGCCATCTGCACAGAACATAGTCAAGAATGAGGCCTGACATTGAAAGAAACCATTCAATAGCAGAGTCTAAAGTTGATGTTGTCATTCCCCGTGTTTAACCAAGTATGTTAGCCACTTTAAAGCATTGTTAATTATTATCCATTATAATCTTAAATTATGGTTTGGTTTTGTCAAGGTCACAGATGAATGCAGTACTCCTTAATCTGTTAAAATATTTGTTAGCGGGTTTACATGTGATGCTGCCATGTCCACACCCTTAAACAAACATATTAGCCACTCTGAAATATTGTTAGGTAATGTTCCATTAATAGTCCATTGTGTATCAGTTTTGTTAGTGGCAAAAACACATGCAGTACAGAGTTTGTGAAGACATTTGCTCGTCTTGTTGTCAGCCTTTTAGGTAATTCTGCAAAGCTTTCCAGAATCTTGCCTGAAAAATCAAACATTACAAAACTAAAGTATATTGTACTACGAAAGCTTTCACATTATTTCTTGCAATATAAATAATTGAAACTGAGCTAAAATGTAGCGAAGTCTGTAAATTATTTCACTAACAAAATAAACCATATCTTATACTATTCTATTTGCATTGCTGTGTACTATTTAAAAGGAAATTAGATGTGTGTGTGTGTGTGTATATATATATATATATATATATATATATATATCTCCTTTATATAGTAGGTAAAGGTAAAGGTTTCCCCTTGACATTAAGTCTAGTCATGTCCATCTCTGTGGGGTGGTGCTCATCTCCATTTCTAAGCTGAAGAGCCGGCGTTGTGCATAGACACCTCCAAGGTCATGTGGCCAGCATGACTGCATGGAGCGCCATTACCTTCCTGTAGGAACGGTACCTATTGATCTACTCACATTTGTATGTTTTCGAACTGCTAGGTTGGCAGAAGCTGGGGCTAATAACAGGAGCTCACTCTGTTCCCTGGATTTGGACCACTGACTTTCCAATCAGCAAGTTCTGCAGCTTAGCAGTTTAACATGCTGCACCACCATGACCCTTTTTATATAGAATATAAATGATTAAATAAATAAAATAACAGTTTAAATAAATGAGATAATCTGGAATCTGCGAACGATAAGTGTGTTTAGTATTACCATGCTGCCATATGCTTCTCCCCTTTAGAAATTTAGACTGATCCTTGCTACCTAAACCATCTTTCTATTTGTAGGAATTGTCACAGAATCAAACAAGATGAATTGAGAAAAGTTACATGGCGATTGGTTTGTGCTTCAGTCACAATGCAAGTAAAAAATGTTATGTAAACATCTGATTGTGGTGCTGTTAAGCAGTAGTTTCTCTCAGCTGGGGAATAGTGGTAAATCGGGTTAGAGAGATCGGTTTCATTAAGGAGTCTTTTTTTCTGTAGCGTAAAATATGATGCATGAGCTGTAAGTAATATTCTCTCACGGAAGTACCTTTCCACAGGGATTAAAGCTGTTTAGGTAAGTATCACCAAAGAAAAGGGGCTTTGTGTTGTGGTGGGCATAGATGACTGCGTCCAGAAATACCTTAGCACATGAATCCACAGAGGATGTGCTCAGTGCGTGTGTATATACAATATCTGCTAACATTAGGAAACAATTCCCTTTCCTTTAGGGCTGCAATCTTGAACTGCTAAACATTCAGTAGGATTTCCAGATCCTGTTTATGAGGGACGGGGCCTGCCCCATGAACCACCTGCCAGGTCACCTTTGAGATACAGTGACATGAAACCACATTTAGTCAAGTTCTGGGTTGCAGTTGCTACCCATGTGCCTTCCTGCTATCAATCTAAGTCTGTATGAAACTTCCCTGAGAAGTGGTTTGAATTACTACTGTACAAGAGATAACTTCAAGGATCTTAATCTGAAATAGTCCAAAGTTATGATAGTTACTTGTTTTTGAAATGGATATTTTCAACAACAGTTTTCCCTTCACAGTACAGGAGGCACAGGAGGAAAAAATGAAGATTAGGAACACAGAACACCATGATAGTGGGAAAACGATGCATAAAAATTACTGAGGTTCCCCCCCCCCCCAGCAGAACACCTCTCTAAGAAACTAGATCCTCCAGCATGACTGTATACTCAACTTCTGATAGATTGACCAAAAAATCATGCTGATGGACCCACATCCTTAGAGAAAACATATTTATCAAATCTATGAGTAATCGGATGTGCAATAATTAAACCCACAAATGTGGAGGACTTTTTCCCTCTTCTGTTCTCTGGATCATTCCCACCACATGGGTGTTTTCAGTGTCCAAAGGCATGGCTGCATTAATAGTAATCTCAGTACTTTATGTGTTGATCCTTATGTCATCAAAACAGAACCATGCTACAAGAGGGATATTGACCTGGAGGAATGCCAAAGTTTACAGAAAGAGAAAACATTTAGAGAAAGGGAGCCACAGAACCACAATATGGATGTAGAATTATAAATATTGGTTGGATGAGGAATTTTGAAAAAATCCCAGAAAAGGATTGCCTGGTTAGAGTCCTAATCAGGAACATTGTACATTGCAGTGCTGGTTAGTAGGTCCATTTTCTCTAGGGCAGTGTTTTTCAACCTTTTTTGAGCCGCGGCACATTTTTTACATTTACAAAATCATGGGGCACACCACCAACCAAAATGACACAAAATGACACTCTAACACAGTAATACTGTATTTATACACTCAGTGTAAAACTTGGGCCTGTTTCGATGAACACAACATAGATATCCTAGCAGGAATGGCAGAAAGACGCAAACTTCTCACACAGAACTCCCATAACCAAGAGAAAATACTATAAGAGTTTGGTGGGCATTGACCTTGAGTTTTGGAGTTGTAGATCACCTATATCCAGAGAGCACTGTGGACTCAAACAATGTTGGATCAGGACCAAACTTGGCATGAATACTCAATATGCCCAAATGTGAACACAGATGGAGTTTGGGGAAAATAGACCTTGACATTTGGGAGTTACAGTTTCTGGGATATATAGTTAATACACAAAGAGCATCCTGAACTCTTGCAACAATGGAATTGAACCAAACTTGGCATATTGAACTCTCATTACCAACAGAAAGTACTGAAAGGGTTTTCTTGGGAATTGACCTTGAGTTTGGAAGTTGTAGTTCACCTACACCCAGAGAGCACTGTGGACTCAAACAATGTCATGTTATGTTGTTTGTTTTCTATCCAGAATCACAATGTTGGAAGGAGGCTAACCACTTTAAGGTCCCTAAAACAGGCATGGGGAAATTTTGGCCCTCTGGGTGCTTTGGACTTCAACTCCCACCATTCCTAACAGCCTGAGGCCCTTTCCTGCTTAAGTGGCTGAGGGGGGGGGGAGGAAAAGAGCCTGAGGCTGCTAGGAATGGTGGGAGTTGGAGTCCAAAACACCTGGAAGGTCCAAGTTTGCCCATGCCAGCTTTAGACAGAGACCTCTTCCTCCCCCTTCGCACCCTTTCTTCCCCCTTCTGCCGAACACTTACTTTTTCTTCTACACTGCCACTTTTGATATGAGGGGGCAGCGTGAGCATGTTCAGGAAAGGAGGGGGGAGGGAGGAAGATGTGACCCGTGTGGGCGCTACTGCGCAGACTCGCCCCAGAGCAGAGCGAGGCTGGGAAGAAGGGAGCCCGAGTGGAGAAGAAAAAGTGTTCGGCAGGAGGGGGAAGAAAGGGTATTGGAGGTTCCAATTTCCCACGGCACACCTGATGATCGCTCATGGCACACTAGTGTGCCACAGCACATTGGTTGGGAAACACTGCTCTCGGGTTATGATGTTACGGAACGTGAACTCAAAGTATATAGCATATGAGGAAAAGGTTTTCATAGTGGAGATGGGAAAGCATTCCTTAAAGCCAACCTTTAAAACTGTGGCATAGACCGAGAACTGGAAAAACCTTGTCCCTTTCACACTCTAACTGGAGGTCAGTTGTGACAAGCAGTACTGCAGAATTCTAAGAGGCACGAATTGAGGATGAAAGGGAGAAACGTGGCATGAGGAAGGCACGTCAAACCAACCCTCATCAGGACTGCCTTCCACCTGGAAACTGATTTCTTCATGGCGGGAGAACAGGCAGATCAAGAATAGGGCTCCACAGCCACCTATGGACCCACCACCAAGACATCACATATGGAGGGGTCTAACACTGGTCAAATTGCAGTGAACATATACATCAACATCTGAGCTTGATAGCAAAAAATACACTGGTATAGATTCACATGTTTATTGATCACATATGGAGGACCATCATCTTCGAGCTACAAGGGATCAGGTAAGTAAGAAAAAGGTTTTGATAGTGGAGATGGAGGAATGCAAGGAAAAGCAAGTTTCTTTATCGTTTCAGAATTTCCCATTCTAAAAGACTTGAACAAAATCATTAGGTTCATTTCTAGCTCTGAATAGAAGTACCCTTTAAAAAAGAAATTACAACATAGCATCCAAAAATCTTACAGGATACTTAAAGTTGAGCATGAAGTGCCGTGTGATGTGGCTGTAAAGAATTAAGACTTAGACGAAGATGCAGAATCCAATCTTAAAAAGACACAAAAGGTTTATTTACAATAATAAACAGTAACAGCATTTCTTCTTCGTGTCCTCTGTGAAATGTGCACATATGGGTTTCCCTTGTGCATGCACAGCAAGTCGGAACATTCTAGAGGGTTTTTAAATTTTAATTTATGGCGGAAGCCCTGCCTATCTTCCCAATGGTATATAAGCAGCACGGCAGGACTTCACCTCAGTTCCTTTTTCCGCGCGACAGCAGCAATAATGAACTTCTAGTTCTCATCTAACTTTCCTTATTGGCCGGACAGTTTGTTCGACAATGCTGATCCTCTCGTCCCCTGACCTCGGACTGTTTTGGACTTCTCTCTCCTACAGGCTAGATACCCTCTACAGTAGTAGCGAAAATATTCTCAGACAACACTGGTCTGCATACTGGTCACCCACTGGTTTGCACCTCTCCTTCAGATGTCCCAGGGAGACTTTCTTCACCTCAGAATGACCCCGGACCTTCTCACGATTGAGAATGGTCTCGTTCACAACCTAGACCTACAATCCCTCCCCCTAATGGTGTGGATGGTGAGGCCATGATAAACCTGTCTGAAGGAGCCTCTCGCATAATTCTAGTGGCTCATAAACCATCCACAAAAAATCCTATGCCTATAAATGGTCTATAATTCAGTGATTCCCAAAATGGGCGCTACCGCCCCCTGGTGGACGCTGCAGTCATCCAGAGGGGCAGTGATGGCCACAGGTGCATTTGGGGACGATGAATAACTGTAAGGGGGCAGTGAAAGCATAAAAGATAGAAGATTTAGAAAATTGATTTATGTATTCTGCTCATAACCTTGGCTGCTGTCTGGCGCTGAGGAACGGAGGCGAAGCCCCGCCTTGCTGCTTATATACCATTGGGAGGATGGACGGGGATTCCGCCATAAATTAAATAAAAAATAAAAAATAGAATATCCCGACTTGCTGTGCATGCGCAAGGAGAAACCCATATGTGCAAATTTCACAGATGGACACTTGAAGAAATACAGGTAAGCAACCTATACTTAGTGGTTAAATAACTGGGTCTGAGCTAGTCTAACACTCATTTCTTCTAAGGTTTCAAAGAGGGAAAATCATCCAAGCACTACATCTCTCTGATACACAAACAGAGAGAGATCTCAAAGCACTCAGCACATATTCCAATGTAAGAAACATGTCAGATTTTAAAAAGCTTGCAGTAGAAAAGTATCCATTCTACATAATCAATCAGAATGAGAGCAGAAACAGAGAGGAGAGAAGAAATAGATACATTCCCAATTGTCATACAGGAGATATGGGAGAAGGAAAACACTTAAGACTATTCTAAACTTTTCATCATTGAGGACTTGAGACTTGGGCAGTGTAGAGTTGAATTCCAACTGTGAGTTCTTCCAATCAGAGGCAGAGTGTCACATGTGATTCATTCATTTCTTAGAAGGCGTCTGTTGATGATCCATTTGTCTTCATCATATTGCTAAGGTTTGCTCATTATTTCCTGGTGATTCAGCTATAATTTAGATCCATGTTATTGCACCCGTTGATATCATTGGCCAAGATATTATACCCATTAGTGTATTGTAAGTATGCTTCAACAGAGTTAGTGAGGTTGAATTCCATAGTTGTGCAACCGATTGAGCAATGGGTGCTGAGCTCACCCATTCTGGAACATTTGGTGCGTTCCCTGCACACCAAGTCAAAAAGTGGCAGTGGGGGCAATGTAAGCACGTCCAAAACGATTGGTTGCACTTAAGTCTAAACACTTCTACAATTATGTTTCCACTACTACCGGTAGTAGCAGATGCTGCCTTTTAGTCCCAGTTTCTTACATGCCGAGCTGTGCATCTCATTCTCTTTCTGTTAAATGACTTCTGCTCTTTGCCCTACACTGGGGCTCACATTTTATAACTCTACTTGTTGTATTATTTTTTGCTGACTTGTGATTTGAGTCCAGTATTTGGCAGTTTTATTTATTTGTTAATTTTACTTAAACTGGTAAATACAAGCGGGACTTTACTGACACTTTTAATGTACCATACATACCAAGTATGCAAAATGCTTCAGTGAATCAATTATAACAGAATTAATGCAGTTTGACACCACTTTAACTTCCCTGGCTCAGTGCTATAGATTCTGGGCCAGCTAACACCTTCCAACAAAGGATTCCCCGGGCAGGAAATAGCCAGGCTTTGAAGCTGAAAGGCCATTCAATGCTAATAAGTTGGCCAATTGCAACATTCACACTTGCCTCAAACAGACAAGAATGCTTTCTCCCACCCTGGACATTCCACAGCTATATGAATGAATGAATAAATTTATTGTTCTAGCCATAGGCCATGACAAATTAAGCACACATATTAGTGACATCCAAAGTACACATCACAATATATAAACCTCACTTGCCTAGTTTCCAACAGACCTCACAACCTCTGAGGATGCCTGCCATAAGTGTGGGTGAAACATCAGGAGAGAATGCTTCTGGAACATGGCCATGCAGCCTGGAAACCTCACAGCAACCCAGTGATTCCAGCCATGAAAGTCTTCGAAAACTACACATTCCTCAAGTGGAGATATCTATATGTAAGCAAAAACGAATAAGGACTACATTAATGAGTAAGATTCAAGGTGTGATTACAGGGTGGAAGCATTGTAAAAAAAGCATCAGTGAAAATTTTGGAAAAATATGTGAGAAGTTAACTTATTTACTGCTCACAAAAAATTTCAGCCAAAGCCCTAAGTTACTCCTTTGATCAGTGTAACAAGATGTGGCATGTGGCAGTAACATAACATAATTCTTTATTGATTAGTCAATTTTGACCATATCAAATCATACAGCACATACACTTACATACAGTAAACACCACTGTGAATACAAAACATACCTACATACCATCGTGCTAAACCCACCCCTATCTACCTCTTGTTTAAAAGATTTAAGATTAATTAATTATTTAGAATAAAAGTTGAGAGAGGACAAGGGTAAGTAGAACTAGTAAACATATCCTTATTAAATGCATGTGGCAGTAAGAATGGACAACATCTAATTTAAACTCTCCTGAAAACTCCTTAGAATTCAAAACAAGTCATTAACGTTTGCATTGTATGAACAGATCCAAGATCTTTTGTGAAGGGCCATTTGCCTCAATTGTCTGGACAATACGTAGCAGTCACAGAAGACAAATATGTTTAGTTCAACACTTTAAAAGAATGATTGCTTTTGGAAAGTTGGTCTGAAGTCTGGCTGGTTGCAAACGGCTCACTGTTGGGCCTCAATAGAAAAGCTCTCAGGGGGGGAAACATAGCTGGGACTATTTTAAATTTGTATCCTTTTTTCTTATGCAAAACATTGGGCAATAGAGTCATTACTACCCTCTACTTTCGTATGCTTCAATGTATTCTTGAAGATGTCAGGTTTTATTCAGGTCACTGTGTTTAGGCTCTCTTCTGTCTGGTGTGGCTGGGTTTGTGGCTCTTGATAGCTGAGAATAACAATGCTTCCTGGTTTTATGGTAGGTTGGTGCCCTCTCTTGTTATAAAAGCACACAACCACATACAAAATGATATTCTGAGATGGTGCACATAACCGACATACCAAGTGCAGTCCAAACCATGTTATGATCATAAAAATGATCATTGGTTTATAGAGTGGACTACGCCTAGCAATCAGGCAATTCAAATAAATGACTCATACTCCAACTTCATAAAGAATAATTGGGAATATCATGGCAAACAAATATTAAATACTAGCATATATATCCAGCATTACCCAGCTATTGGGTCATTGCCCCCACTCTGCTTTAATCCCTTCTATTGCTTTCCTTCCCTCTTTTACCTTTACAGTTTCAGTTATGTTCCTTCCCTCTTTTCTTTCTTTCCTCCCTTCCCTCGTTTTTCTTCCTTTCCCTTTCCTTTCTTTCCCTTCTTTTTCACTTTCTTTCTTCCCTTCCCTCCTTTTTATTTCTTCCTTTCTCCCTATCTCCCTTCTTTCTTTCCCTTCCTTCTTTCCTTCCTTCTTTCCTTCCTTCCTCATCTCAGAGAAGGCCTCCCTCACAATGTTTCAATGTCAGCATGGCTTTCTTGGTGGCGCCTTCCTTCCTTCCTTCCTTGCTCCCTTCCCCTCATACACATGTCACCTTTCGCAGTGATGTCACAAGGGCCACTTCACCTAGCAACAACTTAGATGTCAAAGCCATTTTTACTTATGGCTACACTAGCCTTCAAAATGCCGTTGAATTTATAGACATAGAATTCATGAACAGAGAATCTATAAATATTGGGGGCCAACTTTTTTTTTTAGTTTTCTCCTAATTTGCATCCCCAGACATTATTGAATGACAGCTCCCATCATTTTTTATTATCCACCATGCAGGCTGAGGATAACGGGGGTTGTAACCCAACAGCCCTTCTGGCTCTGAGGTTTGGTAAAATGTTAAAGGGCATTTTAAAGGCAGGCATCCTATCCACAAACCTTGTGTCTCAATCCAAACCCCACTCTCCTGATTAAACACAGCAATCTACAGCCTTCCAAATGTTACTGGAACAACTCCCATTGGCTCTAGTCATAATGTATGATCTTTATATATATATGGATGGGAGTCGGGATATACAACAAGGATCTGGACCATTCTCCACTTGTCTGTGTTACTTGCACTAGTGTACATCCTCATGCTTTATTCTCATGATTTCAGACCTATAGCCTCATTGAATTTTTAGATCATGCCTGAGCAAACTTTGGCTCTCTGGGTGTTTTGGACTTCAACTCCCACAATTCCCAACAGCCTACCGGCTGCTAGGAATTGTGAAAGTTGAAGTCCAAAACACCTAGAGGGCCGAAGTTTGCCCATGGTTGTTTTAGATCCACTCTTCCATTAAATTTCTTACTAGTGATTATTCCAAGGTTTGGAACTCAATGACTCAGCCATAAAACTGCAAACAGATACTTCCTTGAGCTCCAGAAACCTTGCCCAAAGCCTTCCCAGGGAACTCGTTTAGTTTCTAGCAATTTATCACTGTGTTTCTGAACATACTTGCAAACACGGTGCATTTACGTCACTGGAAAACGTTCCCTTTTTATTCATATGTGTTGTCTCTGTTCAGACTCACCAACAGTGTCAGCAAAAATGTTCTAACTTGGAATAGGAGCAGCAATAAACAAAGTACATTAGACTCTCGGCCCCCAGGTTTAGTAGATGCCAGAGAAATGCAGTTTAGATATAAATTTTATTTGTATCCTGCCACCAGTTGCTTGTTTCCAGTTTCTTGAGGCCTAACTACTACAACAATACTCCATAATATACCATAAATTCTGTATTGACTTGATATTAATATTGAAATACAGGAACTTAAAGGAAATTATCACAAATAAGGACAAACTTAACATTACACAGTGTTACTGTATTACAAAGGCAGCTTTGTGAATGTACTATTATTCCTTCAGGTTTTTTTGCCAGTGGCTTGAGTTTTTCGCCTGTTGTTTTCCTGTCCACCAACATTCCATTTTCCGTTCTTGAGTTGGGAGCAAAGTAACTGCTTTGGGAGATGGTGATTGAACATTCAGACAGCATGGCCAGTCCAGCGGAGTTAATGGCATTGGACAGTGGTTCTCAACCTTCCTAATGTGGCAATCCCTTAATTCAGTTGCTCATGTTTTGCTACTGTTATGAATCATAATGTAAATATCTGATATCCAGGATGTATTTTCATTCACGGGACCAAATTTGGCACAAATACCTGATACACCTGAATTTGAATACTGGTGGGGTTGGGGGGGGGGTGTTGATTTTGTCATTTGGGAGTTGTAGTTGCTGGGATTGATAGTTAATTGTGACAAATTCCCTATCTGGTAGGCTAGGTAAAGCCTAGGAAAAGTAGGCCCAATAATTGGCAGCCATTTTAGATAGGCGCCAAGGGAGCCTCCATCTTGGATCTAATTTCCAAAAGGGGGCGTGCCTAAGGAGCAACCTGGAGGGAAATGAGGGGAGTTAGGATTGGCTGGTAGAGAAGGGGGTAGAGCCTAACTTAGAAAAAAAATGCCTAGAAGAGGAGGCGTTTTAAAATCTGACAGCAGTTAGTTGGTGTTTGGATGTTAGGAGAGAAGGAAGTGTTGGTGTTAGAGAGAAGTAGCCTGGAAACTGGTCTGGTAGCTAGTTGAGTCAGCTAGTGTATGTAGAAGATTTTACAGCTATCAAGGAGATAGTGTGTAGAAGAGTGGATAGATAGATCCAGGGAAGGACTATCTGTAGTGGAGTTAAGATTTTCTAGGCAGAGAGGAAATCCTGTCAGTAAATTCTTGGAGGGAGAAAAGAGTGGTGTCTTGTAACAAAGATTTAAACTGCTTAAAGGAACCATACACTTTTGTGCCAATATTTCTGAACCACTAAGCTTAATGCCTATTTTGTAAGTACTCTTAAATAAACTAAATTGTTCAACACATCTGCCTCACATGTGCCTCTGTCAAAGGAGTTTTAAATCAGTTCCCTGCAGCAATCAAGAGTCTAATGGTGGCAGTGCACATTTTGAAGAAGTAATCTCTTCAGTATTACTTCAGTGCATAGGCCTGAATGCAAGTCCAGAGCATTCTTGCTTAATTTACCTCAAACAAGCCAAAGGGCTTAATATTGCTCATAATTGTGGTGGCGGCCAGTGGTTTTTCAAAAGGTTTTCCGGCCAGAAGATTGTTCCAGCTCTGTGCAGCTATTGATTTCTATTTAAATAATCACACCATCTCTGGCACATGTTTATTACACAGTCTAAGAGGTGCCAATGCTTTTATTAGGGGTGCTTCCATGATGTCTTGAGATTGTTTTTCTGGTGGAAGAGCATGTTGGTGATGACAAGGTTGTAAAGGAGAAATCGATACCTTAACAGAAGGAATGTCAGAGAGAGTGCTGCTTTAGACTAGAACTGGAGTAGCATAGCAAAGAAATAGTTTGCCAGCAGCAGTGACGAGAATAATTCACTTTGATTGGTACACAAGCACAGGCTGTGATTAGCCAGAGAACATCATGTGCCTCTAGATAAGAACACAGTCTTGATTGGCCTAGCAGTCACCATGTGTGTTTTGTTTACAAAGTAAGTGATTGGTTAGGGGAGGCGCATGGCAAATGAAGCTTTCACTTGGCAGGCAACCGGTGAAGGCTCGGTAGCAATGTAACGATTTGAGTACACTTTGCATATAGGGCAGATAACATAGAATAATGATGGAAATTCACACTGCGCCACAGTTGTTAGCAAATAGGATTGAGATGCAAGAATGCTTTGTTTAATTGGGTAGAGTAATATGGGTTCATGAATACTAGCCAGTAACAATGCATGAAGAAGGGAGGGACTAAATGTTGACTCCATTGTTTGTATAAAACCTGTCCACTGGGAAAGATCGGGGTTCTGTCCACCAGCGGCTGCGTTTCCGCACAGGGGGGGCAGACCCATCAGCTGATGTGATGCAAATAAAGCTGGTTTCCTGAATCGCAGTAGAAATTGTCGCGTCATCTTGTCCTTGTGCTCGCTAGAAACCGCAGCTTAAGACAAAAGGTATTGCCTTGGGAGTTCTGGGACTCCAGATACTGCTACAGTTGTGTTCTGCAAATTTGGTGAGAAGCAGGATGCCATTCGAGTTGCTGTTTCCAACCCCGTCTTTTCCTATGGTCCCTGGCCACAGGTCGAAGTCTCATCCGACTCTTGCATTAAAATCCCCCAGGAGGATGATTTTGTCATCCTTAGGTATCTGTGATAGGACAGTGTCCAGCTGACAGTAATTCCCCCCCCCTGCTCAATGGACTGTCACCTGTCCGCAGCCTCTTCTTTCCCCCTTTTTTTTGAAGAGGGTGATGATGGTGGCATCCTTGAAATCTGCTGGAATTTTCTCGGTCACCCACACTTTTTCAATGAGCTGGTGGAATTGTTGTACCAGCTCAGGTCCTCCTTCTTTAAAGATTTCAGCAGGGATCCCATCAGGTCCGCTGGCTTTGTTATTTTTTTGTTGGCTGATGGCATTGCTGACTTCTTCCAGGCTAGGCAGTGCTGCAAGCTCATCCCTGGTTTGTTGTTGTGGGATTTGTGAGAGAACCTCTTCGGTCACATTGGAGCTGAGATTCAGGAGGCTTTGGTAGAGTTCTTTCCAATGTAGTGCAATTGATTTTTTTGCCCTTCAGAAGTTTGGTTCCATCTGATGAGCATAGAGCAGGGGTGGGCAATTACCGGCCCTCCAGGTGTTTTGGACTTCAACTCCCAGAAATCCTAGCCAGTTTACCAGCTCTTAGGATTTCTGGGAGTTGAAGTCCAAAACACCTGAGGGCCGGTAATTGGCATAGAGGCTGTATGCCATGGTTTCTTGGTCCGTTGAAGACCTTTGTGGCTTTGAAAAATCTCTGTGCATCATGGGTATCTGCCAGGTGTTGGATTTATTCAGCCTTCCTTGTCCACTAGATGTTCTTGAGTTCTCTTGTCCTTCTTTGGACTTCAGCTTTTGCACTGGCGCAGATCCTTTTCTTAGCAGCACAGTTGGCGTCTCTCTGCAATGTTTGGAAGGCTTTCCTTTTTTTGTCAATTAGCTGTTGGATCTCATTGTCATTTTCATCAAACCAATCTTGATGTTTCTTGGTTTGATATCAAATAGTTTCTTTGCACATTGTGATTATGGAGGTCTTCAGTTTGTCCCAATGTTCCTCAACATTTTCGGGGTGTTCTATGGGTAGATTGACCTTGAGTGCTGTTTGAAGATGGGCTCGTTTGGAGGGCTTCTGAAGGGCTTGGGTGTCCATTTTGCACCTTGTATTTTTTCCTTGGAGTCTGTGCTTGGGGAAATCTCGATAGCCATCGTGGATCGAATTAGCCTGTGGTGTGTCCAGCAGTCATCAGCACCTGTCATGGTTCTTGTGGGAAGCACATCACGGCGGTCTCTGGCACGTGTGATTACATAGTCTAAGGCCGGGCTGCCCAGGAAGTCGATCGCGATCGACCTGTCAATCCCGGGACCGAAGGAGGTCAATTCCAGCCAGATGGGGTGCTTCTCAGAGGGGGGCGGAGCCAGGCCGCGCCAAGCCCCGCCCCCTCTCCGGCTTCGGCACTCCCAGCAGCTTCTCCAGGCTTGAGGATGGCAATGCCAAGCCAGACTTGTGCTATGTCACCACTGGCTTGGCATTGCCATCCCCTAGCCTGGAGAAACTGCTGGGAGCTCCAAAGCCAGTGGGGAGGGGCAGGGCTTGGCGCGGCCTGGCTCCGCCCCCTCTGGCTTCCGCTCTGCAGCAGCTTCCCCAGGCTTGAGGATGGCAATGGCAATGCCAGCCAGTGGTGGCATAGCCATCCTCAGCACAAGTCTGGGAGGGGTGGGGCTTGGCATTGCCATCCCTCAAGCCTGGAGAAGCTTCTGGCTGGGATGCTGCCAAGCCAGCCTTGTGCTAGCTATGCCACCACTGGCTTGGCATTGCCATCCTCAAACCTGCGGCCTTGGCTCCAAAGCCAGAGGGGAGGGGGTGTGGCTTGGTGCGGCCTGGCTCCGCCCCCTGTGGATACCGCTCTACCAGCAGCTTCACCAGGCTTGAGGATGGCAATGCCAAGCCAGTGGTGGCATAGCTAGCACAAGGCTGGCTTGGCACTGCCATCCTCAAGCCTGGTGAAGCTGCTGGTAGAGCTGAAGCCAGAGTGGGGTGGAGCCAGGCTGCGCCAAGCCCCGCCCCCTCCCCTCTCCAGCCTTGAGGAGGTAGGTAGATCTTTCTTACTTGGTTTTATTATAAGTAGCTCGCATGCTGAAAAAGTGTGGGCACCCCTGGTCTGAGGGGTGCCAATGTTTTGACGTCTTGAACTTGTTTTTCTGGTGGAAGAGCGTGTTGATGATGACAAGGTTGTGTTCCACAAATTTGGTGAAAAGCAGGATGCCATTCAAGTTGCTGATTGTTTCCAACTCCTATATTTTCCTATGGTCCCTGGCCACAGGTCGAAGTCTCGTCTGACTCTTGCATTAAAATCCCCCAGAGTTGGGCCTTTGGCTTCAGGGGTTGTGGGATCTGGAGTGCAAGGTGATGGAAATTTGCAAAGGCAGAGTTTTGGGAAAGAAGCTGAAGGGAGTTCAGTTTCTCCTGGGAACCAGCCTGTCTGAAGTCAGAGCAGTTGGGAGGTAAGACACCTGTGTTTGGAGGCCTCGGATAGAAGGAATGTTAATTGGCAGATGCAAGGCCTTGCTTCTTGCTGTGGCTTGAGAATGCCAATTTAGGGGGGGAGCGAAAGAAAAATCTAGTTTTGGGTTTATAGCTTTGCTCATGCCTTGGGAAATTTAGATTCACGGCAACTTTGCTAACTGAAGGTTCATGGATTCCTGAGGTCAAGTTGTTGGTCCTCAAGAAACCTTGTTCTTATATTCCTAGTTTTGGAGTTTTATGCTGGATTAAGACTTTGTTCTGCTTATGGAAATATTCTGGCTTTTGGGTTTTTGGACATTGCATTGTCTGTTGCATCTGGATACCTTGCAGCCTTTGTTTTGCCTTTGGATTAAGATGTAGCAGAGGTTGGAGTCCCAAAACTCCCAAGGCAAATACCTTTGTGCCTGGCTGCGGTTACTAGCGAACGCTTGGACGGATGACGCGACAATTTTACTGCTGTTCAATGAAACCAGCCTTTATTTGCATGACATCAGCTGATGGGTCTGCCCCATGCAGAACGAGCTGCTGAAGGACAGAGACCCCGATCATTTCCAGCACACAGGTTTTATACAAACAATGGTGGCAATATTTCAGTCCCACCCTTCTTCATGCATTGGCATTGGCTAGCATTCATGAACTCACACTACACTACCCAATTAAACAAAGCATTCTGTAGCATCACACTCCTATTTGCTAAAAAGACGTTGCGCAGTGTTAATTCCCATCTCCTTTCTATGTTATCTGCTCTAAGTGCAGAATGTACCTGAATTGTTACATTTTCTACCAAGCTTCTCCCTAGTGCCTGCCAAGAAAGAAACCTCATTTGCCATGCGCGTAACTTTGTAAACAAACCTGCATGGTATGTGCTAAGCCAATCACGGCTGCTTATCTTTCCAGAAGCACATGATGTTCCCTGACTAATCACAGCCTGTGCTTGTGTACCAATCAGAGTAGATTATTCTCGTCATTGTTGCTGGCAAGCTACCCCACTACTCCAAGCCTTTGCTGAGCAGCACTTTCTCCTGACATTACTTCTGTTAAAGCATCAATTTCCCCTTCATTCCTCCATTTTCTTCTTGTAAATGATTTTTGGCCACGAAATCATTTGCAAAACATGATTCTATAGCTTAGGTTGTATCCCAATTCATCTGCCAGTCTCGTTTTTCCCTTCTCTTTACATTTCTCGCTGCTCTTGCTGACTGTCTCGCTGCAAAGGTACAATCTATTAGCATCCAAGGAAAGCAATAAAGCATGATTGTTACAGAACAGAATATCACAAGAATTAACATAGCTATTGAGGATTCATAAGACTTTTGCTTTTTTTTACAACTTGTCAAATAGTGATCATGTATTATGATTGTGTGGTTACATAAGGGGTAGGACCCCAAATCAATTCTATTAATGAGATGATTTTCTTCTCCTCCTTATCTCTTATTGCATATTAAGTGCTTTTTAACCTCCCACTTGAAACATAAGGGTACTGTTAGTATAGGAGAACGATGAGCTATCATGAACTGAGCCTTGTCTATACTGTCTTTGGCATACGTGTGATTGCATGTCGTATCATTCCAGCCCCTTAGCGTTAGCAAGGCGGTGGGTATCACTGCCAACCTTGTACGTGTGTGGAAGGTCCATGTGAGCAGATTCAGCAATCTGATAGGCTGAGTTCATGACTCATGTTTGGGATTAGCTTATGGAAAAGATTCCTGTCCCATCCCCCCCTGTGTCTGAGCAGTGTAAAGTCTCAGGATAAGTGTCATGTACTCTTGTGGGTGGTCTCCTTTCCCTCTTTCCCATCAGTACTTGGACCCACCCCCTCAATGATAATGCTTTTAGTTCTTTCCTTTCTCTCGGTGGGCCACACAGCGTCATACTTGACCACGCAGATCACTTGCACCGTAGGGATCAACTTCGTGGCCTTGTTGACCCTTTTCAGGGGCTTGCTTGCTGATCTTTATCTTTAGCAGATCCTCCGGATCGACTGCAGACCCCCCGACAGCCAGCGCTCCCTTTACTCTCGTGTCCTTATCTCTCGCACCTTCATGGCAGTGGGCGTGGCTAGGAGAATGGTGTGTGGTCCCCTCCGTCTATGGGTGGGCTGCAGCGGCTGGACCCTCCTTTCCTTCACGAGTACCCCGTCACCTGGGAAAAGCAATGAAGAGGGGCAGTAGGGAAAAAGGGGTAGCGCAACCCTGCAGTGTCTCGGTTCAATTCTTCAAGGTGTTTTCCTAGCAGCTGAACTTGCTCTAAGGTTTGCTGATTTCTTAGAACATGACTGTCTGATGCCATTCCATGTATAGTCCTTCATGTTTAATGGGGGCCTCCCATAAAGTCTTTCATAGGGTGATAATCCTGTCTTCTTATGTGAGGTGCATCTGATTTTAAACACAGCCATGGGCAATGCCACTGTCCAATGTAGTACTGTTTCTTGACAAATCTTTGCCAAACTGTTTTCAGTGTCCTGTTAACTCTTTCTGCGCGGGCAGAAGATTGCTTCAAACGGTGAGCTGTCTTGATGTTGGATGCATTTGCCTTCCCAGCAAGGCTGCTGATGCAGATTCACCTAAATGGGTGTTTTCATGAAAATGTTGGACTATGTGTCATGCCTTTATCCTTATGGGATGAAGACACAGGTGTCTGGCATCACGAGAATGTTCCCTTGCCACTCCCTTTTCTCACACTCAGGGCCCAATCTTCCTAATCTCTGGTGTATTTGCATTTTCCTACCTGTGGGCCTGAGCTTTTGACTTGAAACATTACGGATGGTGGTTTCTTGAATGCTGCCTCCCTGACTGACCTGACCCTCTCCTCTCTGACGCCCCTGTGGTGCATAACAGCACCTTTTAGGTTTCCAAACAGCTTCCCGGAGAGCGACCATCGCACCAACATGCCCAATGGCCTGTTTCCAGCTGAGGTCAGGAAACCTCGCTCCCTGAACAGATATTAACCCTTTTTCCCTTTTGACAAAAACAGCGCTTGGGTGTGAGCCAACAGTTCTGTTAGCTAAGCAGAAGTTCCCGGACAAAAAGATTCTGTTCCCAGAATCCCTCTCTCCCTCGTCACAACTGCCTAGCCCGTTCGTCACCCCATCTTGCACAAGCTGCTGCCATCCGTAAAAGGGTTAAATCTGTTCTCTCCAATGGGACGTCTTTCATCTGGCCTGCTGGAATAAACTTGGCTCATGACTTGCATGCATTGATATTCTGGGGGCCCTCCGTAATTTGGCAATAAAGTTGCCGGATTTTGGCATAGGGCACATCTCAAAAGAGATGAGAGGGTGGTCACACAATACTTCTTCGTGAGCCAGTGGGGTTTCTTTGTATCTAGCAGTGTTTTGACGTGGTGTGGTATTTTGATGAATGTGCAACGGGTCTGTGTCATGTGCCTAACTCTGTCAGAACACCCACAGCTGTTCCGTCTCACTCGAAAGCGATCAGGAAGAGCTGTTTAGCTAAATCTGCCAGGCCTAAATACTGGTAAAAGGCATTGGCACTTGCTTCATACCGTGTTTCCCCGAAAGTATGACACCCCCGATTGTAAGATGTATCGAGGGTGTCAGAGGGGTCGGCTTATATAAGCCGTACCCCAAAAGTAAGACGTACCTCAGGCGGCATGGCGTGGCTTCCTGGCTGGGCGATGAGAGGCTCCCAGAGGGGCTCAAAAGGGGCCCGGAATCCTCCTCCTCTTCCTCCTCTTCCTTCCAGCGGCGCCTTCCATCCTCCTCCTCTTCCTCCCAGCAGCGCCTTCTCCCTCTCGCCGGCTCCGCCCCTCCTCCCTTCACTGTGGCGTTCTCACGGGAAAGATGTTCTGACTGGAGGGAGGGGGGCGGAACCGGCGAGAGGGAGAAGGCGCTGCTGGGAGGAAGAGGAGGAGGATGGAAGGCGCCGCTGGAAGGAAGAGGAGGAAGAGGAGGAGGATTCCGGCCCCTTTGAGCCCCTCTGGGAGCCTCTCATCGCCCAGCCAGGAAGCCACGCCATGCCGCCCGAGGTTGCTTTTCGTCTTACTTTCGGGGTACCGTCGGCTAATGTAAGCCGTACTCCGAAAGTAAGCCGTAGTGGGGATTTTGGGGGAAACACGGTAGTTTGGAATGCTGCTTCACACCCTTCCGTCCAGACAAATGGATCTGGTTTGCTCCCTCTTGTGGCTGAGTAAAGGAATTGCACCTATGGCTTTCTTTTTTTCAAAATCTTGCTTCCTGGTTTAAGGAGGAGTACTGTGCCTCATCTTGCAACAATCTATTCAAATGTTCTTGGCTTCCTGCCACCGATGGGGTACTGTGGCGTTCTCACGGGAAAGATGTTCTGACCTTATCTCTTCTTCCTGACCTCCCTTCTAACATGTCTCTTCCTAACAATGGAAAGGGCATCCTTTTGGTTTGCCTGACACTTCAATTACTTTGATTTGTTTTATTGCTAACAGGTGCTAATTTAGTGTTCACTACTGCTTTGTCCGCTCCTGTATCTACTAGGAACTTTATGCGCTGATCCCCTATTATTTTTTTTATGGCAACTAGGGGCTCTTCTTGGCTCAGCAGGAGAAAAGCCTGGCCCGATCTTCAATCCTCATCTTCTTCACCTGACGCCTTTCTCTGCCTTCCTCTTCCTTTTTCCTGTCCCTCATCCATTAGGCTGAGTAACACTTTATCCTTCCTGTCCTTTCTCTCCTCTTCTCCTGGAACTTGCTTCTGCCTCTTCTGTCACTTCCCCCACACAATCTTTCCACCAGTGACATTCTTTTTACACCTGTCGCACTGGTTTCTTCCCAACTTACTTGTACTTCCTCTTTTTTTCTCTGACCCTCTGAAAAACCTGCTCCTGCTTTCCTGCTGATTCCCTCCAATGTCTCATTCAAAAATTAATCCCAATACAGCCAAAGCATCATGTATTTACATAAAAATCACTTCTGCTGTTCAAAAAGAAATCAATTGTTGGTTTCCTATTTCCTCAGTCATTAAACAGCTTAATTTTCCTTTTCTATGGAGAAGCTGGGTAAAACATTTCATTCTGAATACAGTCTCATTTCTTTCTTGCACATGAGCAAGGCCGAATGCTTGAAGCCTGCCAATTCTCTGCACAAGGCGTCCTGTGTTATCTATCCTGGCACGAGATGTTCTTCTTACATTCCCTCTCACTTGAACAAAGTATTTTACTTTCTTTTTAAACTCTGCATGTTCTCTTGTTCTTTAATTAGGTACACTATCTTTTCTACAATTTTCTTTTCCAAAAAGTCCTGGCTGCTTTTGAGATGAAAGATTGCATTAAGGCTATCCTTCCATCATTCTATTCCAAATTATACGGGCTGTATTTTCTGTAGGCCTCTTCCAATCTTTAATAAGGTGGCTAGTGTTTCTGTTTTCTGGTTGTTCTGAATGTGACATGGTGTAAGCTGTTGTGGCTTGCGGTGGCATTAGGGGTGCTGCCGTTGCGGTTGGTGAGGTTGCCATAATTGATGGAAACATCACGCGAGGGTCCGCGGTTGGCAGATTTGCTATTGCTGGTTGGGGCATCATGGGTGGGTTCATTGGAGGGGTCGCGGTTGGAACAAGGTATGCCGTCTCAGGACGCATCACAGCCTGGGGTGCCATCTCTGAGGCTGAGCCTGTTCCAAGGGTGGGGGCGGCGTTTGGGGCTTGTGTTGGGGCATTTAAAGTCGCATCAAGCAGAGGTGCATTTGGCCCTCCGCCCTCCGGCGGCATTTTCTCTATGCCTTGGTCTTCTCCTTAAGGATTGCAATTCTGCCGGTTCTGTTTGCAAAACCGGAGTCTTTTCCCTGCCTTTCGGCTGACAAAGCATCCATCTCGGGCTTGCTTCTTTGGGCCCGCCCACCAAACTCCTTCTGCAACCATTCTCTCCCACGTCGCGGAGTAGACCCATTGATCAGATGGGTGTACTTCGTAACAATAAGATTCTAGCTGCCTACATTTTCTCAAATCCCAGGTACCTGCTCTGGGCCAACTAATTTCTGCAATGGCAGGCCATACCTCTGTGCACAGATTCTTAAGCCTGTAGTCTCTCAACTCTAATGGTTTTCCCTCTGCTGACAACTGGCAAAACCTTTCCCAGTTCTTTAAAACACAGCTCAGAGGCATCCCTCTTTGCTCCTTGGACCCACCCCACCCATTTCTAGTGGCTGGGGACACTTCAGTGCTTTCTCCCCCCCAAATGGCGTGTGTGTTCCCTAAGTGTTCTTACCTAACACTTTATACTTGCCGATTCCCGCAGACTTCAGGAGTCGTTCCTCAGGCCTTTGTGCCGGATTTCTCACTAGACGCACGGAACCCCGGTGCCCCCGGACTTTTCCCCTGCGCGCTTCTTGTGTCGGATTTCTCACTAGACGCTCGGAACCCCGGCGCCCCCGGACTTTTCTGTGCCGGATTGCTCACTAGACGCGGTACGACCTGCGCCCCCGGACTTCCCTCCTCTCTGGTTTCGCTGGCAGTATTTTGGCAATTGCGGTCCTTCGGGTCGATAGGCGTTTTTCTGGGACGAAGTAGGTAGCTGGTCGTGTGGTTAGGGGCCCCTCTCAGCCCACCTAGGTCGTCCCAGACGTCCGCCTTCAAGCGACGACCGTCCTGGCAACAGGATCGCGCCCTCTGCGTCACAGACTCGTCGGGATGGCACTCTCCATCATCACGTCGGACTGGGCACCAAAGATGTAGCAGAGGTTGGAGTCCCAAAACTCCCAAGGCAAATACCTTTGTGCCTGGCTGCGGTTACTAGCGAACGCTTGGACGGATGACGCGACAATTTTACTGCTGTTCAATGAAACCAGCCTTTATTTGCATGACATCAGCTGATGGGTCTGCCCCATGCAGAACGAGCTGCTGAAGGACAGAGACCCCGATCATTTCCAGCACACAGGTTTTATACAAACAATGGTGGCAATATTTCAGTCCCACCCTTCTTCATGCATTGGCATTGGCTAGCATTCATGAACTCACACTACACTACCCAATTAAACAAAGCATTCTGTAGCATCACACTCCTATTTGCTAAAAAGACGTTGCGCAGTGTTAATTCCCATCTCCTTTCTATGTTATCTGCTCTAAGTGCAGAATGTACCTGAATTGTTACATTTTCTACCAAGCTTCTCCCTAGTGCCTGCCAAGAAAGAAACCTCATTTGCCATGCGCGTAACTTTGTAAACAAACCTGCATGGTATGTGCTAAGCCAATCACGGCTGCTTATCTTTCCAGAAGCACATGATGTTCCCTGACTAATCACAGCCTGTGCTTGTGTACCAATCAGAGTAGATTATTCTCGTCATTGTTGCTGGCAAGCTACCCCACTACTCTAAGCCTTTGCTGAGCAGCACTTTCTCCTGACATTACTTCTGTTAAAGCATCAATTTCCCCTTCAATGGAACATTTCTCTTATGGAATATTGACTGCTTTCTTCAACGTTTTACCTTATACCCTTTACTGCATTTACTGGATTGTTTGCTTCAATAAAAAGACTGCATATCAAGTTGTGTGAGTAATTTAGAGGGTCCAGTTCCCCTGGAGTGCGACACCCAGGAGGATTTTAATGCAAGTGTCGGACGAGACTTCGACCTGACTCCTTAGGTATCTCCGATAGGACGGTGTCCAGCTTACAGTAAAAATTTCCCCCTCAATGGACTGTCACCTTCTTGTGGTGAGGGGGCTTGCATGTTCCAATGAACATGCGGGCAGAACGACTAAAGTCGTGCACTCTCAGGAGTGGCCGCGGGGGAGGTTCCAGACCAAGCACAGTTTGAAGACCCAAAGACCTCAACCGTGGAGCAGGCGGAGGATAACATGGCAGGGTTAGGCTTCAGGTGGTTATCTTTGCGGTAGCTGGAGAGATCTTGCAAGGCATTAGCAAGTTGGATTTCAACTGTTTCAAAGTCTTTTGCTAGTGTTGTTGTTAGGCCAAGGTCAGCAGTTCAACTTAAGCCGTCTGAGGGCTCGCACTAAGACTCTAAACTATCTAGTCCGTGAGCTGCTTTTTGCTGACGATGCTGCCCTTGTCGCCCACACAGAAGCAGCCCTGCAGCGCCTCACATCCTGCTTTGCAACAGTTGCAGAGCTGTTTGGGCTGGAAGTCAGCCTGAAGAAAACAGAAGTTCTCTACCAGCCCGTACCGCAGGAAGAACACCATCATCCCCACGTCAGCATAGGCGAATCTGTGCTTAAGTCCGTTCAGCAGTTCACCTACCTGGGAAGCATAATCTCTTCAGACGCCAAGATTGACAAAGAGAGAGATCACAGATTAGCAAAGGCATATTGTGCATTCGGAAGGCTTCACAAAAGAGTCTGGAGCAACAAACACCTGAGGCAAAGCACCAAAATTTATTTATTTATTTATTTATTTACTGGCTTTTATGCCGCCACTCCCAAGTAGGCTCGGGGCGGCTCACAGCCAGAAGGCAAAACAGCATACAATATACAAAGACAGTTTAAAATGCAATATAAAATACACGATAAAACTACACAGTAAAACATCATTAAAAACACAGTTGGAGAAGTTCAGTGTGTACAGAGCTATTGTACTGTCTATTCCCTTCTATGGGTCTGAAACATGGGTCACCTATTGCCAGCACCTACGACTCCTAGAACGCTTTCATCAGCGCTGTCTTTGCACAATCCTAAATATACTCTGGACTATGTGACGAATGTTGCTGTCCTTGAGCAAGCGGGGATCACCAGCATTGAGGCCATGCTATTGAGAACACAGCTGCGCTGGGCAGGGCACGTCTCTAGGATGGAGGACCACCGCCTCCCAAAGATACTACTCTACGGTGAACTTGCCACGGGTCAGCGCAAGAGAGGCCCCCAAAAAGAGATATAAGGACTCCCTGAAACAACATCTCAGGCTCGGCCAGATTGATCACTTCCCTGGCCTCACATCGGGAGGCATGGAGGCGCACTATCCACAATGCTGCGGCCTCTTTCGAGAAGACACGCTGAACGGGTCTCGACAACACAAAAGAACCGCAACTTGGAAACAACATCACCCAAGGAGACTTTCTTGGTTGCTGTGCTTTCTGCAACCAGATTTGCCTATCTCAGATTGGCCTTTTTTAGTCATCAACGCGCTTCCTAAAGAATCTTCGTCCACGAAGTCATGCCGAGAGAGAGGGTGTTAGGCCAAGGTCATCAGCACATATAAAGCTCTTTGTGAGTGGTAAAAAAATGGGCATTTGTATCCTTCAGTGAAGACACACAAGAAGTGATGCTTTGCAATGTATTTATTTAAGCACAGACACACCCCTCCCCCCCTAAAAGGAAGAGGCTCCTCCCCCTTTTTTTTCCCTCCCGCGCTGGGAGGGCATGCATGGGAGGCCACCCACCCTTCTCTTCCTTCCGCCGCATTCAAGCCGGCGATGACGCAAACAGCCGGGCGCGCTCCCGAGGAATAGAACCTCGCTCGGGAGCGCGCATCGGGGGAGGGGGGCGGCGGGCGCGCGCGGCTCCCCCTCCCCACGTGGCCCCGCCGGGAGCCAATCAGGAGGCGGGGATTGTGGGGCGCCAAGCGCGTGCTGGCGGGCAGTTGCTGCGGGCGGGACTGAAGAGAGAGAGAGATTCAGAGAGATTCAGAGAGGCAGGCTTCGGAGGTGCTTCTTTTCCCTCAGCGACGCGTCGCCATGTCTGAGGAGAAGCCCAAGGTAAGCTAAGTCAGCGGGAGGGAGAGAGGGGAGAAAGGGATTGGCCTCCATCATCCTCACCGCCTTCTCCTGAGGAGAAAGCGCGGCCTTCCTTTCTCTCCACAGTAAAGGGAGAGAAGCCAGGCCTTCCTTTTCCCTCATCGGTTGTGAGGGAAGGCGACCCGGAAGAAGAACAGCCAGGCCACGGCTTTCCCTCTCTCTGAGGAGTTCTGGTTCGGCTTGTAGGCCGCAGGGCCTGCCTCTCCTTACTGGCTCCACGCTGTGGGATTTGTAGTTCCTCTTTAGCATGGTAGGCCTCGTGATAGCGACTCCCATGGAGCCTTCCAAAGTGGCGCCAAACTGCATTCATACTCACCCTGAGGTTTCTGATACTTTACAGCAGGCCTGGGCCAACTTAGGCCCTCCTTCCAGGTGTTTTGGACTTGAACTCCCACCATTCCTCACAGCCTCAGGCCCTTTCCTTTCCCCCCTCAGCCGCTTAAGCGGCTGAGGGGGGAAAGGAAGGGGCCTGAGGCTGTGAGGAATGGTGGGAGTTCAAGTCCAAAACACCTGGAAGGAGGGCCCAAGTAGGCCCAGGCCTGCTTTACAATATTGTCAATGCATTGTGTATTGGGCCCCATCTCACAAGACACCTCGTAATGTACATGCAAATATATCCTTCTCTAGACCCACGCCTTTTGCACTGGCTCTTAGCCCTCCTCCAAACTACGGCAGCCGGGCAGCTCGACTCCCACAAAAGCGCGCGAAAGAAAAGCCTGTCCTGCGCATCCATGCTTTGTGGGATCACCCATCCGGGCTTCCAAACCGGTTTGGGAAACCGCCTGCACAGCGAAACCCCTTTCTTCAATACTACTAAATAATTACTAAATGGTTATAAGATAATATATTGTATCTACATATAATATCGATAATATTATAATGTAATCCAATGTAATAATACTACACATAATATATTACATGCAATATTACTAATAATATTACAGTATAATGTTATAGTACAGTGTAATATATAATATTGTGCTATGGCAATAATATAATATATTGTATTTACATTTTACTTGTTATCCGCTCTGAATGGTTATAATATAATGTACATACATAAAATATTGATAATATTATAATGTAATCCAATATAATACTACTAATATATTATAATTATATATTTTATATTACATGTAATATTACTAATAATATTACAGTATAATGTTATAGTACAGTGTAATATATATTAATATTGTTCTATGGCAATAATATAATATATTGTATTTACATTTTACTTGTTATCCAGTATCTGAATGGTTATAATATAATGTACATGCATAAAATATTGATAATATTATAATGTAATCCAATATAATACTACTAATATATTATAATTATATATTTTATATTACATGCAATATTACTAATAATATTACAGTATAATGTTATAGTACAGTGTAATATATATTAATATTGTTCTATGGCAATAATATAATATATTGTATTTACATTTTACTTGTAAGCCGCTCTGAATGGTTATAATATAATGTAATCCAATATAATACTATTACTACTAATAACATTATAATTATATATTTTATATTCCATGCAATATTACTAATAATATTACAGTATAATGTTATAGTACAGTGTAATATATAATATTAATATCGTGCTATGACAATAATATAATATATTGTATTTACATTTTACTTGTAAGCCTCTCTGAATGGTTATAATATATTGTATTGTACATACATATAATATTGATAATATTATAATGTAATCCAATATAATAATACTACTAATAATATATTATTATAATTATATATTTTATATTACATGTAGTATTACTAATAATGTTACAGTATAATGTTACAGTACAGTGTAATATATAATATTAGTATTGTGCTATGTCAATAATATATTGTATTGTACATACATAAAAATTGATAGTATTATAATGTAATCCAATATAATACTACTACTAATATATTATAATTATATATTTTATATTACATGCAATGTTACTAATAATATTACAGTATAATGTTATAGTACATTGTAATATATAATATGAATATTGTGCTATGGCCTTAATATATATTGTATTTACATTTTACTTGTAAGCCGCTCTGAATGGTTATAATATAATATATTGTACATACATAAAATATTGATAATATTATAATGTAAACCAATATAATACTACTAATAATATATTATAATTATATATTTTATATATTTTCTTCAATTCTACTAAATAATTACTAAATGGTTATAATATAATATATTGTATATACATAGAATATTGATATTATAATTAATCCAATATAAAACTACTAATAATAATATATTATAATAATATATTTTATATTACATGTAATATTACTAATAATACAGTCTAATGTTATAGTACAGTGTAATATATAATAATATTGTGCTATGGCAATAATACAGTATATTGTATATACATTTTACTTGTAAGCCTCTGAATGGTTATAATATAATGTATTGTACATACATATTGATAATATTATAACGTAAATCCAATATAATAGTATTACTACTAATAATACATTATAATTATATATTTTATATTACATGCAATATTACTAATAATATTACAGTATAATGTTCTAGTACAGGGTAATATATAATATTAATATTGTGTTATGGCAATAATATAATATATTGTATTTACATTTTACTTGTAAGCCGCTCTGAATGGTTATAATAATGTATTGTACATACATAAAATATTGATAATATTATAATGTAATCCAATATAATACTACTACTCATAATATATTATAATTATATATTTTATATTACATGTAATATTACTAATATTACAGTATAATGTTATAGTACAGTGTAATATATAATATTAATATTGTGCTATGGCAATAATATAATATATTGTATGTACATTTAACTTGTAAGCCACTCTGAGTCCCCTGAGAAGGGCAGCATATACATGTCGTAAATAAATAAATAGTTATGGTATACAAGGCCCTTGATCTGGGACTCCGAAATACCCGAAATTGGGTTACTGTGGCTCCTTCCACACAGCTGAATAAAATCCCACATTTTCTGCTTTGAACTGGGAGCCCTTCCACACAGCCCTATATCCCAGAATATCAAGGCAGAAAATCCCACATTTTCTGAGTGTAGACTTGGGTAACCCTGTTCAAAATAGGGTTATGGGATTTTCTTCCTTGATATTTTTGGATATAGGGCTGTGGAAGGGCTCTGGGATACATGGCAGTGTGGACTCAGATAACCCAGTTCAAAGCAGATCTTGTGGACTATTCTGCTTTGATAATCTGGGTTATATGGCTGTGTGGAAAGCCTTGTGAGTTTTCCAGGCTTTGTGTCCATGTTCCAGAAGCGTTCCCTCCTGATATTTCAACCACATCTATGGCAGGCATCCTCAGAGGTTGTGAGGTCTGTTGGAAACTAGGCAAGTGGGGTTTGTATACCTGTGGAATGTCCAAGGTGGGAGAAAGAACTCTTGTCTGCTTGGGGCAAGTGTGAATGTTGCAATTAGACCACCTTGATTAGCACTGAATGGCCTTGCAGCTTCAAAGCCTGGCTGCTTCCTGCCTGGGGGAATCCTTTGTTGGGAGGTGATTAGCTGGCCCCAAAATTGTTCACATGCTTGAATGAAAGAGTGATACCTGTGCATCCTGATGGTTCACTGTAGCCACTCGTTTTCATGCAGCACATAATTTAAGGTTTGTGTGTAAAATGGACATTCTGGTCCCAAGCATTTGGGATAAGGCAGGCATGGGCAAACTTCAGCTCTCCCGATGTTTTGGACTGCAACTCCTACAGTTCCTAATAGATAGTCTGTTAGGAATTGGGAGATGGAGGGCCAAAGTTTTCCCAGGCCTGGGGTAAGGGATACTCTTGGCCCTTCCACACAACTGTATATAACCCAGAATATCGAGGCAGAAAATCCCACAATATATGCTTTAAACTGGAATATAAGGCAGTGTGAATTCAGATAACCCAGGGCCCTTCCGCACAGCCCTATATTCCAGAATATCAAGGCAGAAAATCCCACAATATCTGCTTTAAACTTGGTTATGCGAGTCCACACTCAGATAATGTGGGATTTCCTGTCTTGATATTCTGGTGTATAGGACTGTGTGAAAGGGCTCCCAGTTCAAAGCAGATATTGTGGGATTTTCTACCTTGATATTCTGGGTTATATGGCCCTCATCTTCCACCTTGCAGTTGTAATGCCTTGCCTCTTTTGCTGAGTAAACCGAGGAAGCTATAAAACAGATGAGAAGAAGGGGCTGCTTTACTCCCCGGAGCTCTTATTGTCAAGGGATGGCAATGGCGCGCTACGACCAGACCATGTGGCTTCACTTCAGCCCTGACTTCCCTTTCCTTTTCCCTACCTCTTGTGTTTCCGTTGGAAGTAGGGGGAGCCGCTCTGGGATTCATGTTTTCTTTCCTACTGGTTTCCTTCGGATTTAAATCCCTGCCGCCCACATGCTTGTGCTTCCAGGGCCTTACTCTGGGCGTTCAATTCCTCTACTGCACGAAATTTAAAGATATATGAGCACCTTCTACTTTTCACTCTGACAACCCTAGCTTCCATAGATGCGCCTTCCCTAGTTTAATCATTGTGCAGTGGAAAGGGGAAGGGTATTATAACATGCAAGGAAGAAATTAACACTTATCTTCTGTTGGAAATTGGCCATTTATATTTATGGGAGAAATTCCATTGGCATCAGTGAGAGCAGCCCCTCCCCCCATACCCCTTAGGCTTCATTTACACTGCCATATAATCCAGGTTATCAAAGTAGATAATCCACATTGTTTTACTTGAACTGGATTATATTAGTCTACACTGCCATATAATCCAGTTTAAAGCAGATAATCTGGATTTTAAATGGCAGTGCAGAAGGGGCCTTAGTTCAGGGGGAGACCATTTGATTGATACCAATAGAAGTACTTTCAGCTATACACGAAATCCTCTGAGTATATTGCTATATAATCCAGCAGAAAAACTTAATTTTATACGGCTGTGTAGAAATATGAATTTATACAACTGTGGTGGGCTCAGCACAGTCCAGAAGATCTAGGCCCCTTCCACACAGCTGTATAAAATCCCACATTACCTGCTTGAACTTGACTATATGGCAGTGTGGACTCAGATAACCCAATTCAAAGTCGATATTGTGAGATTTTCCACCTTGGCTATATTGAAGGGCCCCTTGTTCAAAGCAGATATTGTAGATTATCTGCCTTGATATTCTGGGTTAGATGGTGGTGAGGAAGGGCCCCATGTGATTTTAAAAGGGTTAGAGTGGGTCACTGGTTTCCAAACTTTGGTCCTCCTGATGTTTTGGACTTCCATTTCCCAGAAGTCCCAGCTAGCATGAAATCCTGGATCAAGACACCAGATGTGTGTTTGCACTGTAGAATTAGTGCAGTTAGTTTGGCACCGCCCTAACTGCTGTGGCCCATTGCTGTACAATCTTGGGAGTTGTAGTCTTACAAGGTCTTTAGCCTTCTCTGCAAAAGGGTGCTCGTGCCTCACCAAAGTACAACTCCCAGGATTTCATATCATCGAACCATTGCTGTTTAAGTGGGGTCAAATTTCATTAATTACTCACCATAGATGCACCTTTGAAGGATCAAACTTTGGGATTTCAACGTTTGGGGAAGTTCTGTGGTTCAAATCTCAGCAGGTTCTGGAAGGTGCACCTACAACAGGGCTCTTCAAACGTTTAAAGCCATGGGCTGGTTCACAATCCCTCAGACTGTTTTGGGGGGGGGGGAGGCAGACTGTAGTTTAAAAAAGAGATGAACAAATTTCTATGTACGCTGTAATACCTTCATGTAAAAGAACAATACAACATATAAAATGAACCATTTTAACCAACATAAATTTATCAATATTTCAATGGGAAGTGTGGGTCTGTTTTTGTCTGATAAGATAGTAAAGTTACTGAAGATTGTTGTGTGCTTTCAAATCTTTTCAGACTTAGGGTGACTCTTAAGTCTATAAAGTTTAGGGCAAGGGCCGGGTCAGTGACCTTGAAGGACTGCATTTGTCCTGCAGGCCTTAGTTTGAGGACCCTTTATCTACACTATAGGATTAATGCAGTTTAATCCTATCTTAACAGCCATAATTTGATTCTGTGGTCTTCTGGGAATTGCAGTTTCACAAGTCTTTAACCCTCTCTGCCAATCCAGACTACAGTTGCTATGATTCCATAGCATTGGGCCATGGTTGTTAAAGTGGTGTCAAACTGCATTAATCCGAAGTTGTAGATGCACTCAGTGATTTGTAAGGGTATTTTGTGAACAGTCACATCTTCTGTCCTTTTTACTGAAACATACTCCCAAGATAGAGAGACGTGCCCTTCCCAGCGCATCTGTGTTCTCAATAGCATGGCCACAATGCTGGTGATCCCTGCTTGCTCAAGGACAGCAACATTCATCACATAGTCAGTCCAGTGTACATTTAGGATTGAGCGAAGACAGAGTTGATGAAAGCATTCGAGGAGTCGTAGGTGTTGGCGGGCGATAGGTGACCCATATTTCAGACCCATAAAGGAGACTTAGACAGTATGATAGTTCTGTACACACTGATTTTGGTGCTTTGCCTCAGGTGTTTGTTACTCCAGACTGTTGTGAAGCCTTCTGAATGCACTATGTGCCTTTGCTAATCTGTGATCTATCTCTTTATCAATCTTGGCGTCTGAAGAGATGATGCTTCCCAGGTAGGTGAACTGCTGAACAGACTTAAGCACAGATTTGCCTATGCTGACGTGGGGATGGGAGGGGACCACCGCCTCCCAAAGATACTATTCTATGGTGAACTCGCCATGGGTCAGCGCAAGAGAGGCACCCAAAAAAAGAGATATAAGGACTCCCTGAAACAACATCTCAGGCTTGGCCAGATTGATCACCAACAATGGTCCACCCTGGCCTCACATCGGGAGGCATGGAGATGCACTATCCATAATGCTGCGGCCTCTTTTGAGCAGGCACGCCAAACAGGTCTCGAAGAAAACGACAATGCAGAAAGAACCGCAACTTGGAAACAACATCACCCAAGGAGACTTTCTGCTGTGCTTTCTGCAACCGGCCTTGCCTATCTCAGATTGGCCTTTTTTAGTCGTCGACGCGCTTGTAAAAAGCGTGGGATGAGTCCTTCCTAAGAATCTTCGTTCGCAAAGTAATGCCAGAGAGAGAGAGAGAGACTCCCAAGATACTGGCTTCAATTCAGCTAGAATAGGTGCATTGATTTAGTGAAATTTATGTTCCACAAAGCAGTTGATGCAGTGGATCAACTTGGATTGGGAATAGTAGTTAGATTTATACCAGAAAGCTTTGGAATCCTATGGCCCTAGGGAGAAGTTTACTTGCTTGAATAGTAAAATGATAAGATGGAAAGATGTGTAGCCCACCATGGCCTGAGTGTTGGACTCCTAGAGATTAGGATCTGATTACTCATTCACACATGAAAACCCACTTGATGACTTTGGACAGATCATACTCTCAGCTTCAGAGGAAAGTAATTACAAGCTTCCTGTGAACAAATCTTGGGAAAGAAACTCCATGACAGGTTCAGTTTAGGGTCACCATAAGTCACACTCAAAGGCAAGCAGCAGCAGCAACAAGATGGAAGAAAGTGTGCTTTGCATTGTCACCATAGCTCCAAAAATGTACTAATTATTAAGGAGTGTATTGAACAAAGTTACTTACAAGTAAGATTCATATATAACATATGTTTGAATGCTTTAGAATGGATCAATAGGGCTAAAAGTTTATTCCATGTTTGTCATAGATGTATATGTATTTTTAAAAATCCCCCTCCTATAAGCAATATTTTAGTTCTAAGTTGAAGTGGCATTTCTTTCACATTTACTTTCAGACAGTAATAAGTACACATTTCTTGAAGGAGTGTCTAGAAATATGAGTGTCTGTTATTGGATACTGGAGCTCCTGAAAAGATCCCAGTTGGCACATGTTGCACAGCATGGATTAATTATATTATACTCCAAAATTATACTCCAAAATTGCACTTTGGGGAGCCGAGAAGATAGTTCCATCTTGTCTCCTGCGACATCAGTGCCCCTCCCCCAGTAACAATATAATACTAATATTATGAATGCTGTATTAGTATTATGCTAGCAATGTAGTGTGTTGTATGTTCATATAACTTGTAAGCTGCTCTGAGTCCCCTTTGGGATGAGAAGGGCAGCATAAAAATGTCGTAAATAAATAAATAAATTGATGACTGCTTTAGTGAGAGGAGCATTATATATTGCTTTTCTTTCTACTACCCAAAATACTGAATAGAACCATGTAGATGTATGGCATTAAAGTTGTGATTTATTTGTACTTATTTCATCAATTCATGTACTGTTTTATCAGACCTATTACAAACATCTCAGATCATGTGTTTTGGCAACAGGTTACTTTAGACTATCAATCATTTAACTCCTGGTTGAGTGAGTTAGTATTGGTTCTCTGACTTTTACCTCACAAATATTGATACGTATTTTTCTATTTTGTTTGGCAGGAAGGAGTAAAAACAGAGAATGATCATATCAATTTAAAAGTAGCTGGCCAAGATGGATCAGTGGTCCAATTTAAAATTAAACGGCACACACCGCTAAGTAAACTCATGAAGGCTTATTGTGAGAGACAGGTAAAAAGTGAAATGTACATAAATTTTATTGTGGTATTTCAAGTGATGAATGTATCAAAATGTCTCTTATGTCCATTATTTGTTTGTCAGAGAGATTTTGGGTGTAGAAATAATAACCCATATAGGTATACTTCAGTTAACAGAGTGGATGTCTTCAGGACTTACTTGTTTAACAGAAATTTCGCTATCAGATGTGGAAAGAACATTGACAGGGATAGGGTCCTAACCACAAAAAAGTTCAAATGTTTCAGTAAACTTTTTATTCAAAACAAACCTTGCACATATATGAAATGAACAGGCAGGTCAAGAAAGCCTTAATTAATTAAATAAAAGCATGTTTAATGTTCTGGAGACCACTTAAATAAGTCTTCCAAAATGTTTTATGAATTTTCTTTTCTTTTATCGGCCTCCACTTTTCTTATGACTACCATTTTGGTGATAAAACTTAATGAACTATGTTTTCCCCCCCAACATATCAGGATATCTCTTAAGAGTGACATATCTGTTTTTCCTTTTTCAGTCTGGTTTGCTCTTCACCCATACTCAGGGAGTGATTCTGTAGACCACTGCTTACTTGGCCTATTGTACATAAACACACACAGCTATACAGTCAGTCCCTGAATTACAAACATCTGACTTACAAATGACTCTTAGTTAAGAATGGGTGTGAGACCACAGGAAAAATCACCCCCCCCCCCCAGAAGGGAAATGCACTCCTGAAAAAGTTATAATGGGGGGAAAGTGTCTCAATGGAAGCTTTCTCACAAATCCTTGTTTCCACAACAAGCCAGTTTTTTTTCAAAATTCAGTTATCAAGGACATAAAGTGTAGTGAAATCCTCATAATGGGCACAGACAGCAAAACGAACACTGCAGTGCAGGCGTGTTAACCCTTCCTCATGATATCCAAAAATAGATCGCTAGATAGATATTTGGAGTTACACTTACATACACATTCAACTTAAGAACAAACCTGTAGAAGTTATCTTGTTTGTAACTTTGGGACTGCCTGTAGTAGGATCCCATTCTTTCCCAGGTCAAGCTTTTTTGTTGATTCTTTATTGAAGATATGCTGTCATAGCCCTATATTGTAAGTAGCTTTCTCTTGCTTTCCCTCTCCATTTTTCTAATGCCAATGCTACAAATAACTACATCAGTACTGTGCTATAGTTTATTTCACTTCTGTTCTGCAGCGTTAAGAATGCATGCAGGAGCATGGGCAGCATGGTAGGTTTAAATCTGAATTCTGTGATTAGTTAAGTTTACAGTGTTATATTGGAGACCACAAAGGAAAATCAAGAGAAGAAATGAAATCCTTTTTCTGTTGGCGTGTTGGTTACTATATGTATATATACATATATACATTTCTAGTAGTGCTGCTTAAAATTGATAAAATACACAAATATATAGAAGTACTGTATGAGATTATTACCATTCCTGACTTGAACTGGACTTTTGATACTTTGACAAGAATTAAAATATTTTTCTCTTTTATCTGTTATCTTCCAGGGTTTATCAATGAGACAAATTAGATTCAGATTTGATGGACAGCCAATTAATGAAACCGACACGCCTGCACAGGTAAGAGAAAAGGGATGTTTGTTATTATAGAGTTGACGATGAGCTTGTAGTTTCTATCTGTATCTTAGGAATTTTGCTAATGCATAAGGAATTTTTCTAATGCCTAGAACAAAAGTTATTTAGTTCCATATGTATTCATTTCCTTTTGTGCTGTTGAATAACTAGTAACTATAATGAAGGCCTTTTCACCAAAGTAGGAAAAGAACATCTGAATCCAGAAGTAAGATTTTCTTTAAAAGAAACCTCTTAGCTTCTACAGCTGCAGATACCATTTCCCTGGGAAGTAGCAGTTATACCAGATTTTTCTTGATTATAATCTTTCTTTAAATGTAATTAGGGCTGGAACTACACTGCCCTATATCCCAAGTTCTGATTCCAGATTATCTGCTTTGAGCTGGATTATATAAATCTACACTGCCAGATAATCTGGGATAAGATGATACTGTGGGATCAGATCCTGGGATATATGGCAGTGTAGATCCAGCATAAGACTGATTTCAGATATGGTTTACAGACAGTGATAAGAGCAGATACGATACATTATACCGTAATTATATTTTCTTGGGGAAATTCTCCCCTGTATCGTATTGACAGTATCTGGAATTTGCTTTGGCATGACTATATTGCATAGGCCCCTTCTACACTGCCATATAATTCAGATTATCAAATCAAATAATCCACATTGTCTTCTTCAATTGGATTATAGGAGTCTACCCTGCAATATAATCCAGTTCAAAGCAGATAGTCTGGGATTTATATGGCAGTGTAGAAGGGCCCTCAGACAAATGAGATCATAATATATGTATGCTTTTTACCAATCAAGTGTGTATATGTAAGGTCCTACAAATAGTAAAGCGCCAGCAGGTCTGAATGTTATGGGTCTAGGTTCTATTAAATCTAATAAGAATTATTTTTAAGTAAAGTGACATAGATATGAAATCAAATTGATATACTGTACATTGGTATATATACATGATATATGTTTTTGATCATTAGAGTGCCCTGAAACCGGATACTCTGCCCTTGTCCCTTGTTTTCTTTCTCCATTACGCAAGGACTTTTGCCTAATGGCAAGCAACCTATACATGCAGCTTAGTTCTATTGCACAAACATCACATGCATGTGCTGTTTTTGGCATTATTCTGCATCAGTCAAATCCATTGCAGTGCTTTTTTCTCTGTTAGTGTCATATTGTATCTTGGGCTTTATGTTTATGGTCAGGAGTCTAATGATTTTGGCTTGTTTACACCCCATTATCTGTGGTTATATTTGACCCTTTCTTTTGGAAAATCGTCTGGTTCATACTCTTTTTGCTACCATGCTGAATCAATTTGAGTCTCTTGAGAGAGTTGGAAAGAAAGTGTGTTGAGGTGGAAGCAGTATCTTGCAGTACTTCTGCAAAATTCCATGGGAAGGAAGAGGCTTCATTTCTCATATTCTAAAAGTTTTGGTTGAAGGAAAGGAGCAATAATCTCTCATCAGTGTTGCATGTTATCAGGAACGCTTATTAACACTTCTCTGGAGAAGCTGGGTGGGAAAATGGAAAGGTGGTTTCTTTTATGAGAATTCAAGTTCCATGAAATACAGTTGAATTCTTCCTATGGGCTGATTTTCTGCAAAAAATACTTGCTGCTACTTCAAAACCAGGTGGAAAAGGAGAAAGGTCATCTCACCTTTTCCTTTCCAGGTTTTGTTTGTCATTAATTTGAAGATGTTTTCATTAACGGCCTGTTTAGTATGCCTTCCAAGATGCACATCAGATAAACTGGACATGCACACTGGCAATGCATGATCACTCTTTGTTAAGCATGCATGAAAGATTGGGAATAAATTTAGAGATGAAAATGCCTGATATGCTTGTTGCATTGAGAACTGTTGAAGCAAATTGGCTAGTATATGGCTTGTGTTTGTTTAAAGATGTATGGTAAGAAGCGTTGATGTATACTTAAAGATTATTTGTACTCTACACAGAACATGTTTGAATGGAGAAGATACTGCAGCAATTAGAGCTGTAGATATTAGGCTGAATTAATGTGCTCTATATATAGACTTGGAGTTTTTAACTTTTGAATACGAACTTGAACCTCAGGGCCCTTCTACACTGCCAGATAATCCCGTTCTAAGTAGATAATCTGGATTTTATACAGCTGTATAGAAGGGCCTTCTGAGAGTAGGAAGAATATTGTGGTTAGAAGGAAAATGAGGTATATAAATACTTTGTAAGACACTGAAGCTATTTTTGAGAAAATGTAACAATAGCACAAAATCCATCAATACCTTCAAGACTAACCTTTAATACCGGTGATTTTTAAATTTTTCTTTTCCAGTTGGAGATGGAAGATGAAGACACTATTGATGTGTTTCAACAGCAGACGGGTGGCATGTGCTAAATATCCTGTCGTTTTGGGAAGAGGAATGTAAAATGTCACCTCACTTTGTCATCTGTCCTTGGATTTGATTTTAAATGGTAAACAAGTGAACATGCCAGGAATACAGGAATCTTCTCACATTCTGAGGACACCTATCCAAATTCTTTTTTTGTTCCTGATATACTGCGTGTGCAAGTGGAAGCTGTATCTGTGGAAAATAACTGCATCATAAAATGGGCCCAGTTAAAATTAAATTTTCAAATAAGTAAAATACTTGCTGTTGTCTGCTGTAATCTTGTCCCTATATATTGGTGGCCTAAATACCAACCTACTGTAAAACAAGAATAATTACTTCTGGCTTTTGTTGTTTTTGTTTTACTGTTTAATTATAGTAATGTAAATATTGAAATATTTTTCCTTGCAAAAGTAAAGGTTTTTTTCTCGGAATAGATGGCTTGGGAAAGAAGAGAAAGAGTTTTACCATTTAATAAAGTTAATACTTTAAACATGTTAGTGGGATATGCAGAAAGGGCAGTACCTTCAAATACAATGCTGAACATAGTGGCAGTTTAAGATAACGCAAATGTACATGTGCTTTTTCATAATAAAATAGCTTAGAATCAAACAAGTTTTTTAAAGTAATGGAATGTCTTTTTCAGCTGCTGTAGAATTTCCATATTTAACTTTTACAGCTACTATTTAAAAACATCACATCCCTGGGGTTGAGCACTATTACCTTTTAAAGGAGTGGACCAGAATTCTCTCATAGGATCTGCTGTACAACTCTCATTTTAACGGGACATGTGGGAGATGTTGTCAGCAGATGGTTCCTATTGAGAATTGTTACTTCTCATGATTGATTTTAGATTAAAGTTATATACCTTATTCTGTGAACACCTATTAAAGCTCATTTTATAAGCTTATTTTCTATGATTTTCCAAAACAAGTTGGCATTTAAAGAGTCATGTTCTGCATATACAACAGGGCTTTTTGATCTCTATTTCATCTTTTGCACCCTGACGTCTCATCATCTGAGTTTGGCTATCTGGAGTAATATGCAGCATGATACATGTTGATGCCAAGAATAGACTCTTTGGACTCCAGCCTTTGATCCATATTATTCAAAATAAAGAATTTCAGTATATTTGTTTGGTTAAATGTGCATACTCTTTGAAGAAGGCGGCCACAAAACATCCATTAATAAAAACCTCATGTTTTTAATGAGACTTGCTGTGTTACTCTCCCTGCCCCCATTTGGGTTTTAATTGAATTGATGTAAGAATATCTAGCTTGTGATGTTCTTCAGTATATCCAAATGAAAATGCAGATTTATTTGTTCAGTTTCAGTAGGCTGTTCATTGCTGCTTGAAAAGGTCACTTTCTGCCTTTTATATCTATCTGTTAGATCATTGGCTTGGAAGAAATCCTGCTGGAAAAAAATCTCTTTTTTCATCAGTTGTATATGGGCAAAGGAGGAATTTTCTCTTAAATCTGTTGCTGTTTCTTTATCAATTTGTACAATATATGTCCTTTACTACTGTATACAGTAAATATAGTTTGGTACTCTGTCTCTTGACTTATGCTTAATGCTGCTGCGTTTCTTATGACTGTATTGTAGCCTATATCACCAAAATGCTGGGAACTTATATGTACATCTTTATTAAAATTCTTTTATGGAGAGTAAACCTACTTTTCAAGGTATAAACATCCATACACATCAACGCTTTTCATAAAGTCGAGCCCTTTGTTTTTGTCAACTTGTATTATAAGTTAGCTCATAAGACTTTCCCTCTATTTCAACAAGAAATGTGTATTATGGAAAGTACACCATCTGTTATGTGTGCATGGTATGCTATGAAAACCAGTGGTAGCAGAAGAAATGCTGATGGAGTAAAGAGCAAGGCCATGTTTTCTGTTTATTGCTGCAGAAGTAGTTCACACTGACGGGTTTTGAACAAAGTGATAGTCATCCAATCTCTTGGGCGGGAAATATAGGCAAATCGAAAGCTGATTCATGCTCTGCAATAATTACACATTTGTTAGCTACAAGAAACGAACCAGTTCCAGGATAATAATTTGTAGATTTGAGATTTTATTTTCCATTACTGTACTATGTTGCACATATTCACATTCTCAGAAACATTGAATAAGGTAGTGTAAACTTTTAAATTTCCCAAATGATTTCCAGAGTCAATCTGTACCTAGAAAACACTTGAAATTTCTAAAAATGTGATATGCCCAAACTTTGAGACATTGGCAGTTCCCATAGGTGCAGTTCTGCTTTCCTATGCTGCTATCAACTTTCACCTTTTTTAAAACACATTATGAACCATGCAATATAAACTTGAAAGTCAATTGTTCAGCAGAAAGTCTGATTGTAAGATGTTTTGAACAGGATCTCAACTTAAGTATTTGCTGTCTATGTCAGAAGCTTATTGTAGCAGAAGTGCTCTTGACTGCTAATTATATAGTTGAAATTAAATTTTACAGCCAGTTTTAAAGTTTCTTGGCTACTCTGTTTATGTTGAGCATAAGTAACATCTTATTGATCCAAAACTGATAGTTGCCAGCATTGATGATAAATTGAATAAATCTTAGTGAGTGGATTTTATATATATTATTACAATGAATATTGTTAATACCTTGCAAGTTTATTAAAATAGATACAATAATACAGTGTAGAAGTATAGAAGGGAATTAATTGTGGCTCCAACAAACCTTTCATGATTCCTGCAACTATAGAGAATGCAAGTGAATTAAGACCTGTGCAGATTGGGGCAGGCTGTGGCAATTTAAAGTTGAATCATACTCCTGAGGTTGTTTAGAGGGCAATTCTTTTTTGCTAGCAAAAGATGAGAGTTGTAGCAGCAAAAGCAAACTTGGAAGCTGTCTTAGAAGTCATTGATGACTTTGGAATAGATCTCCATTTATCTTCAAATTTTGGATGCATTTCCTTGACTTTAGCCCAAAGTAGAGGAATTTGTTTTATATGACAGCTGAATGGGGATGTGTACTCTGTCCTCCACATTTGCGTGTTTTTGCAGATTTGGTTATTTGTGGGTTTAATTATGTTCCGAGTCTGCCAGGGCAACTGGTTGTCTTCCGGAGGATGCTAGATATGTTGTCTCAGGTTTTTTTTTTAAAAAAAACGTGTGCTTTTCCTACTTTCATGAAGTTCTATAAATAAATAAGCATAAAACTGATAAAGCATAAATAAGTATAAAACTGATAAATGGGGCACAAGGGGCTAAATAATTTTAAATCAAAAAACCGGCAACAGCAACTGCATTGTGTGTAGCAGTTCTTCCTCTGCATGAGGCAGGGCATTGTGGGCAAGCATACAGATGATGTGTGTGTTCTACTCCACAATAAGGTGGAGGATTCTTCTAAATTTGCCAAAACTCCACTTCTGTTCAGGGACTTCCAAGTTGTCCATTCTTGGTTTGCTCTGGAGGCTGACCCTCGGTTTTTTGGAGTTGGGGGGAGGGGCATCCATTTGGGATTTCCTGGTTTAGCTGTCTGGATGGATATTCCTGCTGTTGCTGGAGGAACATTTAAAGGAGTGAATCTCATTAAACTTCCTTGATTTGAGTCTACTGAGAGGAAGCTGATCGCTATGTAATGGGTGGCTTTCACAGTGTTCAACCTTATTTCTCACAATTGGCAGCAACTTCCCATAGCACATTGGTGCCCGGGGGGGGGGGGCACAGCAATGCCAGCTAGTTTATAAAGTCTTATCAGATACTATTTAAGATATTATTCTACATGTTTCATTCAGTTCTATATTCACCTGTTTTGCGTGGGCAGATTTAATATCAGGCAGGGCTGGCGTACTCGGCTGTTGAGTAAGACAAGGCCAGGGCTGATATTAATTTTGGGTGTGAACCCCATGTGCTATCAGTAAGTTTCTACGGGATGTTATTTGCTTGCAGCTTCTTTGTGCTTGGTCTTTGCGCAGTGCTTCCTAAAGTGTTTGAACTAAGGTGATGCTGAGATATTTAGAGTGGTAACTGTTCAAGCTCTTGGCCTTCCCAGGTAACTCAGTTTCCTGGTGGCTCCACGATTACGTAGGTGGAAAGCACACTTGTGTCTTGGCAGGGTTAAGCTTCAGGTGGTTATCTTTGCTGTAGCTGGATAGATTTTTCAGGGCATTAGTAAGTTGGTTTTCAACTGTTTGAGCATCTTTTGCTTGTGTTGTTAGGCCAAGGTCATCAGCATATATAAAGCTCTTTGTGAGTAAAGACTGTGGCTGATCATTAGTAAAGATATTAAACAAGGCCGGTGCGAGAACCACTCTTTTGCCTCCATCTACTTGTTGCTCTGAAACTCCACATAGAAGCTGCGGATTTCTAGGAGTATCTGGATAGTTTTTGTAAATTCATAGTCCTGGATGATATGGTAGACTTTATGAAGCATTTTTATATGTCGCACTGTGTCATAAGCTGCCATAAGGTCCACAAAAACCATTTCCATAATACAACCTTTCTCAGCCTTCCTCAATATACTCAGTCAAGTTAAGAATTTGAGTGGGTTGCTGTGCGTTTTCCGGGCTATATGGCCATGTTCTAGAAACATCATCTCCTGACGTTTCGCCCACATCTATGGCAGGCATCCTCTGAGGTTGTGAGGTATATTAGAAACCAGGCAAGGGAGGTTTATTTATCTGTTGAAGGTCCAGAGTGGGAGAAAAAAACCCTTGTCTGTTGGAAGCAAGTGTGAATGTAATTAATTAGCATTAGAAAGCCTTGCAGCTTCAAGGCCTAGCAGATTCCTGTCTAGGGAAATCCTTTGTTGGGAGGTGTTAGCTGGCCCTGAATGTTTCATGTCTGGAATTGCCCTTGTTTCCGGAGTGTTGTTTGTAATACTGGTAGCCAGATTTTGTTCATTTTCATGGTTTTCTCCTGTTGAAATTGTCTACATGCTTGTGGATTTCAGTGGCTTCTCTGTGTAGTCTAACATGGTGGTTGTTAGAGTAACAGAGAAAGGATCCCCTGAAGTACGTTGGCAAGTGGTTACTATAAACAATAATATAATCCAATAATATAAACCATAAGTGTGTTTTTCATATATATGCTATGGTCATAGAACAGTCAATGTACAAACAAAGCTTGCTGAAGGAGGGCTTTGATTATGTTTTCTTGCCCTGGTGAAGGGTGTTGGACTGGGTGGCCTTAAGGAAGCATTTCTCAACTTGTGGGTTGGGACCCCTGGGGGGGGGGGGGTTGCGAGGGGGTGTCAGAAGGGTCTCTAAAGACCACCGAAAACACAGTATTTTCTGTTGGTCATGGGGGTTCTGTGTGGGAAGTTTGGCCCAATTCTATTGTTGGTTGGGTTCAGAATGCTCTTTGATTGTAGGTGAACTATAAATCCCAGCAACTATAACTACCAAATGTCAAAGTATACTTTCCCCAAACTTCACCAGTGTTCACATTTGGGCATATTGACTATTCGTGCCAGGTTTGATCTAGAATCTAGATCTTTCATTGTTTGAGTCCACAGTGCTCTCTGGATGTAGGTGAACTACAACTCCCAAACTCAGTCAATGCCCACCAAACCCTTCTGGTGTTTTCTGTTGGTCATGGGAGTCCTGTGTGCCAAGTTTGGTTCAATTCCATCATTGGTGGAGTTCCGAATGCTCTTTGTAGGTGAACTATAAATCCCAGCAACTATGACAAAATCAATTTTCTGAGTGATGGTCACTCCTTGGGTTAGTAGGTGTCTTGTGGCCAAATTTGGCAGCAATTTGTCCAGCTGATTTTGAGTTATGATGCCACTCAAAACGAACAGAGCATTTATATAGAGATTTGTTAGATGTAAGTTATTTTAAAATCTCCTTATGAGCCAGTCTCTCTCTCCTTTTAGTATCTCTATGGGCTTCCCTCAAAAGCAAAGACTTCCGGCTTTAGGTCGACATCCGCTCTGCCAGGCAAACAGGAAGTGCGGCGCTTGAGGCGCCCGAGGCGAAAGGAGTTGGAAGCCAGGGGCGGGAGGCAGGTCTCCGGCGGCGTCGCTGCTCGGCCTTCCTCGGAGGCTCCCTGGGACGCTTCGCCATGGCCGGCACCGCGCTCAAGCGACTCATGGCGGAGTATAAACGTGAGCGGAGGCGGGAGAGGAGGGAGGACGGGTGGTGGAATGGGGGAAGGCCGCAGCCTGAAGGGAAGCCTTGGGGATGCCATTGGAGGCAGCCGGGCACCGCTTTAACTGCCCTGGCGCAGTGCTATGGGGTTGTATTTCAGGGAAACGCCATCAAAAAGGCCCGGGGAAACATGGGCCTTCCTTCCAAGTGTTTTGGACTCCAACTCCCACCATTCCTCACAGCCTCAGGCCCCTTCCTTTCCCCCTCAGCCTCTTAAGCCTCTTGGACTCCAACTCCCACCATTCCTCACAGCCTCAGGCCCCTTCCTTCCCCCCCTCAGCCGCTTAAGCCTCTTGGACTCCAACTCCCACCATTCCTCACAGCCTCAGGCCCCTTCCTTTCCCCCTCAGCCGCTTAAGCCACTTGGACTCCAACTCCCACCGTTCCTAACAGCCTCAGGCCCCTTCCTTTCCCCCTCAGCCGCTTAAGCCTCTTGGACTCCAACTCCCACCATTCCTAACAGCCTCAGGCCCCTTCCTTTCCCCCTCAGCCGCTTAAGCCTCTTGGACTCCAACTCCCACCATTCCTCACAGCCTCAGGCCCCTTCCTTTCCCCCCTCAGCTGCTTAAGCCTCTTGGACTCCAACTCCCACCATTCCTCACAGCCTCAGGCCCCTTCCTTTCCCCCCTCAGCCGCTTAAGCCTTTTGGACTCCAACTCCCACCATTCCTCACAGCCTCAGGCCCCTTCCTTTCCCCCTCATCCGGTTAAGCCTATTGGACTTCAACTCCCACCATTCCTCACAGCCTCAGGCCCCTTCCTTTCCCCCTCAGCCGCTTAAGCCTTTTGGACTCCAACTCCCACCATTCCTCACAGCCTCAGGCCCCTTCCTTTCCCCCTCAGCCGCTTAAGCCTCTTGGACTCCAACTCCCACCATTCCTCACAGCCTCAGGCCCCTTCCTTTCCCCCCTCAGCCGCTTAAGCCACTTGGACTCCAACTCCCACCATTCCTAACAGCCTCAGGCCCCTTCCTTTCCCCCTCAGCCGCTTAAGCCTCTTGGACTCCAACTCCCACCATTCCTAACAGCCTCAGGCCCCTTCCTTTCCCCCCTCAGCCGCTTAAGCCTCTTGGACTCCAACTCCCACCATTCCTCACAGCCTCAGGCCCCTTCCTTTCCCCCTCAGCCGCTTAAGCCTCTTGGACTCCAACTCCCACCATTCCTCACAGCCTCAGGCCCTTCCTTTCCCCCTCAGCCGCTTAAGCCACATTTGGACTCCAACTCCCACCATTCCTCACAGCCTCAGGCCCCTTCCTTTCCCCCCTCAGCTGCTTAAGCCTCTTGGACTCCAACTCCCACCATTCCTCACAGCCTCAGGCCCCTTCCTTTCCCCCCTCAGCCGCTTAAGCCTTTGGACTCCAACTCCCACCATTCCTCACAGCCGCAGGCCCCTTCCTTTCCCCCTCAGCTGCTTAAGCCTCTTGGACTCCAACTCCCACCATTCCTCACAGCCTCAGGCCCCTTCCTTTCCCCCCCTCAGCCGCTTAAGCCTCTTGGACTCCAACTCCCACCATTCCTCACAGCCTCAGGCCCCTTCCTTTCCCCCCCTCAGCCGCTTAAGCCTCTTGGACTCCAACTCCCACCATTCCTCACAGCCTCAGGCCCCTTCCTTTCCCCCCTCAGCTGCTTAAGCCTCTTGGACTCCAACTCCCACCATTCCTCACAGCCTCAGGCCCCTTCCTTTCCCCCTCAGCCGCTTAAGCCTCTTGGACTCCAACTCCCACCATTCCTCACAGCCTCAGGCCCCTTCCTTTCCCCCCTCAGCCGCTTAAGCCTTTTGGACTCCAACTCCCACCATTCCTCACAGCCTCAGGCCCCTTCCTTTCCCCCTCAACCGCTTAAGCCTCTTGGACTCCAACTCCCACCATTCCTCACAGCCTCAGGCCCCTTCCTTTCCCCCCTCAGCCGCTTAAGCCTTTGGACTCCAACTCCCACCATTCCTCACAGCCTCAGGCCCCTTCCTTTCCCCCTCAGCCGCTTAAGCCTCTTGGACTCCAACTCCCACCATTCCTCACAGCCTCAGGCCCCTTCCTTTCCCCCTCAGCCGCTTAAGCCTCTTGGACTCCAACTCCCACCATTCCTCACAGCCTCAGGCCCCTTCCTTTTCCCCCTCAGCCGCTTAAGCCTCTTGGACTCCAACTCCCACCATTCCTCACAGCCTCAGGCCCCTTCCTTTTCCCCCTCAGCCGCTTAAGCCACTTGGACTCCAACTCCCACCATTCCTAACAGCCTCAGGTCCCTTCCTTTCCCCCCTCAGCCGCTTAAGCCTCTTGGACTCCAACTCCCACCGTTCCTAACAGCCTCAGGCCCCTTCCTTTCCCCCCTCAGCCGCTTAAGCCTCTTGGACTCCAACTCCCACCATTCCTCACAGACTCAGGCCCTTCCTTTCCCCCTCAGCTGCTTAAGCCTCTTGGACTCCAACTCCCACCATTCCTCACAGCCTCAGGCCCCTTCCTTTCCCCCCTCAGCCGCTTAAGCCTTTTGGACTCCAACTCCCACCATTCCTCACAGCCTCAGGCCCCTTCCTTTCCCCCCCTCAGCCGCTTAAGCCTCTTGGACTCCAACTCCCACCATTCCTAACAGCCTCAGGCCCCTTCCTTTTCCCCTTCAGCCGCTTAAGCCTCTTGGACTCCAACTCCCACCATTCCTAACAGCCTCAGGCCCCTTCCTTTTCCCCCTCAGCCGCTTAAGCCTCTTGGACTCCAACTCCCACCATTCCTTAAGCGGCTGAGGGGGAAAAGGAAGGGGCCTGAGGCTGTTAGGAATGGTGGGAGTTGGAGTCCAAGAGGCTTAAGGGGCTGAAGGGGAAAAGGAAGGGGCCTGAGGCTATTAGGAATGGTGGGAGTTGGAGCCCAAAACACCTGGAAGGAAGGCCCAAGTTGGCCCACGCCATTCTCAGTCTGATGGAAACTGTAGGCCTAAAAATATTCAAGTAGCCATAGATCAGTTCTTCCCCCAAACGCTGTTCTTCCAGGTCTTTGGGACTCCCAATTCCCAGAATCCCTGTGCATCTATTTATTTTTTTAAAAAAAAATTGTACCCCGACCGTCTCACCTCCAAGGAGGGACTCAGACAGGCTTACAGCAAGATTCAATGCAATACAAATTTAAAACAGCATATTGAAATATATAAAAACAGAGATACATAAAAACCACCTTGCCATTAAAACCACATTCAACTCGGTCTATAAAAGTGGTCACCCATTTCAGATTGGAATCGATCTCAGCTTATTCTGGGAAAGCCTCGTTCCACATCCAAGTCTTCACCCGCCTCCTGAAGGACAACAGGGAGGGAGGGAGTTTCACAGCCAAGGGGCCACAACAGAGAAGGCCCTGTCTCTCGTCCCCACCAGACACGCTTGCGAAGATGGCAGGATCGAGAGCAGGGCCTCTCCGGAGGATCTTAATGTCCTTGATGGTTCATAGGGGAGAATTCGTTCGAACAAGTAAACTGGGCCAGAACCGTCTAGGGCAGTGGTTCTCAACCTGTGGGTCCCCAGATGCTATGGCCTTCAGCTCCCAGAAATCCTAACACCTGGTAAACTGGCTGGGATTTCTGGGAGTTGTAGGCCAAAACACCTGGGGACCCACAGGTTGAGAACCACCGGTCCAGGGTTTTGTAGGTTAAAACCAGCACTTTGAATTGTGCTCGGCAACTAATTGGCAGCCAGTGGAGCTGGCACAACAATGGAGTTGTATGCTCCCTGTACCCCGCTCCTGTTAGTAACCTGGCTGCCGAGCATTGGACTAATTGCAGTTTCCGAACAGTCTTCAGAGGCAACCCCACATAGAGAGCGTTGCAGTAGCCTATTCAAGATGTGACCAGAGCATGGACTACCGTGGCCAAGTCAGACTTCCCAAGATACAGGTGCACAAGCTTTAACTGTGCAAAAGCTCTCCCGGCCACCGCCGAGAGAAATGCTTTTGGGAAATGAAGTCTGGAGGTCTAGAGTTTGGGAATCACAGCGTGTAACCCCCCTTCCTTCCGAGTTTAATTGAGGAAACTATGGGTTGAGTAATAATAATAAACTTTGTGTTGTCGAAGGCTCTCGTGGCCGTAATTACAGGGTTGCTGTGAGTTTTCCAGGCTTTGTGTCCATGTTCCAGAGGCATTCCCTCCTGGCATTTCAACCACATCTATGGCAGGCATCCTCAGGGGTTGTGAGGTTTGTTGGAAACTAGGCAAGTGGGGTTTTATGTATGTATGGAAGGTCCAGAGTGAGAGAAAGAACTCTGTCTATTTGAGGTAGGTATTTTTAGAATATTTATTTATTTGTTAGATTTATTGGCCACCACTCCCAGCCGGCTCGGGGCGGCTTACATCAAGCACCACAATAAAAAACAAAAACAAATCTACAACAAATAAAAAACCACAAGGATAAAACAATTCCTAAGAGATAACACAAGTCCTAGGGGATAGCACATTAAAACTCAAAGGCCTGCCAGAATAGGGCCGACTTGCAGGCCTTCCGAAAAGCCAACAGATTATGCAAGGCCCAAACCTCCGGGGGTAGTGTGTTCCAGAGAACAGGGGCGATGATGAAGAGCGCCCTTTTCTGTGTTGAAGTTAGGTGGTATTGTTTGACATTTGGCATGGCTAGAAGATTCCAGTCTTCAGATCTAAGTGTTCTCATGGGACAGTATGGGGTTAGGCCAGGGGTGGGCAATTACCGGCCCTCTAGGTGTTTTGGACTTCAACTCCCAGAAATCCTAACAGCTGGTAAACTGGCTAGGATTTCTGGGAGTTGAAGTCCAAAATACCTGGAGGGCCAGTAATTGCCCACCCCTGGGTTAGGCGGTCCCTTAGGTACACTGGCCCCAGACCATACAAAGCCTTAAAAGTCAAGGCTAACACTTTGAAGGTGACTCAATAGAAAGCCAGTGCAGTTCCCGCAGAATTGGTGTAATGTGGCAGCTCGCAGGAGCTCCTGTGAGCAACCGAGCTGCGGCGTTCTGCACCAGCTTGAGTTTTCGGGTCACCAGCAGAGGCAGGCCAATGTAGAGAGCTTTACCGTAGTCTTACCTCGAGATGACTGTGGCTTGGATCACTGTGGCCAAGTCGTGCTGAGACAAGTAAGGGGCCAGCCTCCTAGCCTGGCGAAGATGGAAAAACGCCACTCTGCTGACAGCGGGGATTTGCGCCTCCATTGACAGCAGAGGATCCAAAAGAACTCCAAGGCTCTTTACTGAAGATGACGGGCATAACGCCACGCCGTCCAGGGTCGGAAGCTGGACACCCCTACTGCCTGGACGACCCAGCCAGAAGATCTCTGTCTTCGTTGGATTGACCTTCAACCTACTGGCTCGCAACCATCCAGTAAGGGCTTCGAGGTAGAGATGGAAATTATCGGGTACAGTTTCGGGCCTGCCCCCCATCCTCAGAATGAGCTGGGTGTCATCAGTGTACTAATGACATTCTAGCCCAAAGCTACGCACCAGCTGAGCAAGTGGTCACATATAGAGGTTAAATCATATGATCTGCTGTGGAGATTGGAATGAGGTCTTGGAGTTGTAAGGAATAAAAGATTTAAAGGGAAACTACCAAAATCCTTTGATATATTGCGTGAATATTTAGCATTACTGTATGTGTGATGACATGAAAAGGCGTAAGAAAGCGATTTTACTTTTTACTCCAATGTAAACAGTAACCAAAAACAGTAAACAATGTAACCAAAAATCTATGTACTAGAATAAAAAAAATAGATGATGCCCAAAATCATATCAGACCATTGTCCAGCATTACTGAAATTAGAAAAAAAGACTTCATATAGGAGCTGAATGAGATATTACAGAAATATGAAGAATTAATAGAAAGAGCCAGATTCACTTTAAATATTTTAAAGATAATGTAACTAGATAAATCAATTGGAGAACAATTTGGGATGCTACTAAAGGTGTCTTTAGAGGGTTTTTTCCTTCAAAAATATTGAATGGAACGGGAAGAAGAAAAAATAATTCAGAGGATATTATAGGAAATGATAAGTAAAGGAAATTAAAAAGAGACCCAACTAATTTAGAACTAGGCAAGAAACTAAGAATGTAGAGAAAGAACTAGATGGAATCACAATGTTAGATGGAGAAAGAAAGTCAAGATACACAAGGAAAACTGCTTTGAACAAGTCAATAAATCAGGAAAATGGCTAGTGTACAGAATAAAGAAAGATCAAGAAAAGACACAAGAAAAGTGACATCTTTGCTTCCTGATGGTTCAGTATAACTATTTAAAAGATTGTATAATGTCACTTAGTATCTAAGTGTATATGGTGTATATGAAACATACTTCCAAGATATGGCATGGCCAAATGAGAATTCAGAGTTGACTGTTCTGAGCACAAAATCCAATAGTTTGCAGTTGCACTAGATTGGCTCATCGTTTCCAATATTCTCAAATAGTACATATTATTTTGATCTGTGATGTCATTACATTGGCTGTATTTGGGAGAGCTAATGATAGGCTAACTCAAATTCCAATTTGATTATATAAAGCAGAAACAAACCTGTTAGGTAAGTAGTATGTTAGACAAATGTAATTTTATATTAATTAATCATGAGACATATTCAGCTGAATTGTCAACTATGGTGATTGTGGTTAAAAAGTTGTGCTTAGTGGAGGGATAGATGTTTTGAATGTAAAGATCTTATAGTAGGAATCTTCAGTAGGACTGGGAAACCCTTCAATCAAAAAACCCAGAGAACTTCTGCCAGTCAATATAAACCTATATGAAGCAATGTTCTGGCTCAACATAAGGAGCTTCCTTTGTTTCTACCATATGAAAGCGTTGAATAGAACCCCCCCCCCCCCACTATGTTGACAATCATCATCATAGGCTATTGCTTGTGGCCAAGTGTGATTGTCTTCCAGAAGCAGAGTCTTGGGGATGGGTCCGTAAATGACCGTAGAGACCTATTCTGAATCCGCGTGGTCATCTTGCAAAATGGATATGTATGTGAGTAAACATGTGAAGCTACCTTATCTAGGGTAAAAGCAAGGCGGTGGCTTTTTCCAATCCAGGACTCTGTGTACCAAGCATATAATTAATTTAGCTGTCATGCACTGAGTTATGGTGGCTCAAATAAGCATAGATGAATAAATCAAACATTGGTGCTGGTGTTTGCATCTTTTCCACTAGAGAGAGCAATAACTCCTTTTTTCATGGTGTTTCTTTTCTCCAGTCATTCTTCCATTCTAGTTCTAGAAATTAGTATAGATTGACACATGTTAATAGTTACAATGTAGAGAAAAGTGAGATAATAATTTATATGTGCTAAAACAGAAAATAGTTGTTAAAATGCAAAGTATTTGAAAAATTTCCCCTTCTTTTTTAGCCTTTCTGTTTAGTCATTACACAATGATTTGTAGTTCTATTCTCATTGCAGACTGGTGAATGTCTTGTGTTTCCTTTTTTTTAACTATGAGTTTTTCCAAAAATACTGAAGACATATTTCCTTAATTTTAGAGCTGACTCTGAATCCACCAGAAGGCATAGTAGCCGGTAAGGGCTCTTATTTATTCTTTTATTTCTTTGCTTTTGAGTTAGGCGTCTTCTGAGTCAAATAACACTTTTGTTTGTCTTTAAAACAGGGCCTATGAATGAAGAAAATTTCTTTGAGTGGGAAGCATTAATAATGTAAGTTATTCAGTCATTGTGCATTTATTTACATTATGTGTAAATATTAGGCTTGTTTAGGTTCGGTTCGGAAAAACCTTAAAGTCGGAAAAACCTATCGAATTTGGACTTTTGAACCAATTTCAAACCATGCAGGGAGGGGCAAATCCAAATTTGAACCACTTACCCATTGTTCAGAATTATTCTGTAATGTTCGGATGTCTCCCACGGTTATTTTGATTTTTGGAACCATTAAGCAACTTTGGTAAAGCCTAAACAAACAGTTTTAAAATCTTGCAGTTTCCCTTCCCTGGCGAGTGGCAATGCAAAGAGGGATGAGGTGGGAGTGGCTAAGCACAGCCATTCTTGAAGGCCACACCCCCAATGGTAGAAATTGCAAAAGGTCCTGTAGTTTAAAAGGGGAGCCTCCATGACTCTCCACACCTTCCTTTTCAGCAAAACGTGTGTCTTGGCTCCCCATGCCCTGCCTCTCGCTGTTTGCCATTATTTGCCACAATTTTTTCTTTTTGCCATTTTCTCCTGGCAAGGATTGAACCAACTGACTAATGCTTATGAGGCCAGCGCACTCTCTCTGAGCCATGCTAGCCCTGTAGTAAAACCAAGTCAGAATTTATACTTCACTGGGAAGCCAGTTCTTTTTCCTGTAGTGGAGTCAGTCTAGCCCCGATTCTCCCAAAACTTGAAGACATTACTTCTTTCATCCTTCCTTTAGAGTCCCCTAGGATTGCTGCACCAGGGAGTCTGGCTTGCTAAGGTACTTTGGGAAACTACATTTCTCATTGCCTCAAAAGCTTCACATGTCTTCTGCTGTCTCCTTGTCTTGTGCTCCTGAGACCCCATTCCCTTCCCTTTGATGAGAAACCATATTTTTGATCCCAAAGAAGGGAGTCAGTCTAGATGTCCCTTGATTGGGTCTTCTCTGTATATGATTTCCCCCAAATTAACACAGTTTGTGCCACACAAAGTTTCTGGAGTAGAACAACTATTTTCAAAGTAAAGACCACACAAAGAAACAGTAATAACACTTTCAAAATTCAAACCAGGAAATTTAAAAGAACATTGAAAAATTTTCCTTGGCAAGGGAGGGGGATTGAACCCACAGACTTATGTTTATGAGGCCGGCACACTCTCCCTGACCCATGGCTGCCTATAGAAAATTTCCATTCAGAACTTGTATTTAAGCTGGGTCAGTCTATAAAAACTTTTTATAAAAACTTTGAAAATTTGCCAAAAATCCAAAAATTATGAAATTTGGTGAGCTAACAGTGATCCATGTGTTTTAGACCAATAGCGATTGGTCTAAAAATGAGGGAGTGACAATCCCATGAAGTTTCCCCAGTGCCAGTGCTGTTTCTTTCCTACTGCCCATGTGTGTCTGCCATTAACGAAGCAATTCGGAAATTTCGGATATTTCTGACTTTTCCCCCCAGAAAATTTCGGGAATAATTTCCAATCCAAATCGCCAGTCCCCCCTACATCCAAAACGAGTTTTGAAGCTTTTTTTTTTTTTGGATCAAACAAGTGTAGTAATATATGTAATGATTTGTGCTGTTGGGCATTACAGGGAAAAAACCTGAATCTTCTAACAATGTATGTTAAGGGTTCACTTCGAATTTTTTTTAAAAAATATTTTTTTATTGAAATAAAGAAGCAATATATTAAAATACAATAGAATTTTAAAAAGATAAACAAGAACTGGTTTACAACGGAAGTGTGGGAATAATGTGTTCTATGTACATATTAATCCACTCACATAAGCATTGTACAGATAAAAACTGTCCACCTGCAAATTGGTTGTAGAATTCATTGATAAACCTTATTTGTATTACATAAAATCAAAAAGAGTTTTCAGGATAAGCAGACCTTTCTTCATTTTGCTCTTAAATTGTTAATGTTTTCAATGTGATTCCATGAAGAACTTTGTTGCTCCAGGAATAGTTTGTAGTAATAAATACAAAGGCACCTAAAATATAGTGTGTATATGACGATACCAACTCAACTTTTTAGGAGAGGGAAGATACTACTAGTGCTTTAGCTTTAATCTCATACAATCCCCCTGTGTTTACAGATTCTGTATGCAGTGATGTGATCAACCATTGCTTTATATGTGTGTGTGTAAAATCAAAATTTGATTTTGCCATTGTGTATAAGGTACACTATTATGTCATTATATATACAAAGATATAAGTATCCACTGATTTTGGCATCCATAGGAGTCCTGGAACTAAACCTCAGATAATAATGGCCTACTGTGAATTGATAGCCAAACATGATCAAAAAAATTGCCTGCTTTTTATTTATATTAAATAGGGAGTGAAATAGTTATAATTGAATCTATATGGATGCTGCTTTGTTCAAATGGGGTATGTAGTTCTGCTTTACCATTTCATTTAAATTCAAAGTTGGACCTTGTCTTTCTTTGCCATAACCGCAGTCTCCTAGGACCTTCTCCTTACTGAGGCTGTTGAACTTGTCAGTTTTTGGAAGTGCCTGAAAACATTTGCACTGTTCAAAAAGAATGCAAACAGAAAATAGTTCTTATTCTTCAGCCTCATGTTAACACAAGGATTGAGACATTCTGGCCCACAGGCCTGTCCCTTTAGGACTATGTTGTTACCCTGTGCACTTATGACTATCTCTTATGACTGATAGCTGTTATGTCATTTCATAATTGATCATTTTCCTGCTTGTTGCTAAAGAAATGAAATCTTGTTTAGGAATAATGCAGGGCAACATCACCTCAGTGTTTTCAGGTTTTGTTACGTTACAACCTGGAATTGAAGTGGATTCAATTGTCAATGTCCGCCCCTTGATATATGCAAGATCCTCAATCATCAAGTATTTACTTAATTTTTGTGTCAAAAAAGTTTTAAGAACATAAGAACATAAGAGCCATGCTGAATCGGGCCTCAGCCCATCTAGTCCAGTATTCTGTGTCACACAGTGGCCCACTAGTTGTACACAGGGATCTCTAGCAGAAAGGAGGGCAAAACCCTCACCTGCTCCCGACCCCCCACAACCAGTACCCGGGGAAAATCCTGCCTGCCTCCATCAACACAGAGGTGGCACTTGGATGTCCATTTCAGTAACTACTGATTCCCTTGGTATCCATGAATCTGTCTAATCCTGCCTTGAAGCTGTCCAGGCTGACAGCTGTCACAACCTCCTCTGGAAGTGAGTTCCATAACCCAATGACCCTCTGGGTGAAGAAATATTTCCCTTTATTAGTCCTAACTTTCCTACCTTGGAGCTTTAGGGAGTGCCCCCTAGTCCTAGTGTTGTGTGACAGAGAAAATATTTTTTCTTTATTCACCTTTTCTATCCCATGCATGATTTTATACACTTCGATCAAGTCACCTCTTAAACGCTGTCTTTCAAGGCTGAAAAGACCAAGGCGTTGCAACCTGATTTCATAAGGGAGCTGCTCCATCCCTTGGATCATTTTTGTTGCCCTTCTTTGTACCTTTTCCAGTTCCGTTATATCCTTCTTGAGGTGCGGTGACCAGAATTGTACACAGTACTCCAGATGTGGCCTCACCATAGATTTGTAGAGAGGCAATACAACATTTGCTGACCTATTTTCGATTCCCTTCCTGATCATGCCAAGCATAGAATTTGCTTTTTCACTGCTGCAGCGCACTGGGTTGACATCTTCATTGAGCTGTCCACCAAAACCCCAAGATCCCTTTCCTGGTTTGTCTCAGAAAGCTTTGATCCCATCAGTTGATAAGTGTATTTGGGGTTCTTTGCCCCGATGTGCATGACTTTACACTTGTTTAGGTTAAAATGCATTTGCCACTTTGTTGCCCATTCACTCAATTTCGAGAGATCTTTCTGGAGCTCTTTACAGTCAGTTTCATTTTTAACTACCCTGAACAGTTTAGTGTCATCTGCAAACTTTGCTACCTCACAATTTACATCTACATCCAGATCATTTATGAATAAATTAAAAAGTAACGGTCCTAAAACTGAACCTTGGGTACGCCACTTCTCACCTCTTTCCACCCAGAGAAGTGGCCATTTATTACCACCCTTTGTTTCCTACAGTTTAGCCAGGTTTCAATCCAGGACAAGACCTGTCCCCTGATTCCATGGCTGAAGAGCTTATTTAGGAACCTTTGGTGAGGGACTTTGTCAAAAGCCTTTTGAAAGTCAAGGTAAACAATATCGACTGGGTCCCCTTTATCTATGTGTTTATTTACACCCTCAAAGAATTCTATCAAGTTAGTAAGACATGATTTGCCTTTGCAGAAACCATGTTGATTTTCCTTCAGCAATGCCTGTTCTTCTATGTGCTTAGTAATTTTTTCTTTAATAATGGTTTCCATCACTTTGCCTGGAACTGAGGATAGACTAACTGGCCTATAATTTCCTGGATCACCCCTGGATCCTTTCTTGAAGATCGGAGTTACATTTGCCTCCCTCCAGTCCTCGGGTACAGTGCCTGATCTTAGAGAAAGGTTATATATTTTGGCTAGAATTTCAGCAATTTCACACTTGAGTTCATTAAGAACTCTGGGGTGGATGCCATCTGGCCCTGGTGATTTGTTGACATTTAGTTTAGTAAGGCATGTGAGAACATCTTCCTTGTTTATCTCTATCTGGTTTGATTCATTTAATTCCCTCCCTGAAAAAACTGACTCAGCTGCAGGCATATGTTGTCTGTCCTCCTGTGTGAAAACGGAGGCAAAGAAGTCATTTAGCCGCTCAGCAATCTCCTTGTCTTCACTTATTGTCCCTTTCTTACCATTTTCGTCAAGTGGCCCAACTGCTTTTCTAGTTGGGTTTCTGCTTCTGATGTACTTAAAGAAGTTTTTGCTATTTTTTTAAATATTCTTAGCTATATGTGCCTCAAAATCTCTCTTGGCTTTCCTGACGGTTGCTTTGCATTTAGTTTGCCAGAGCTTGTGTTCCTTTCTGTTCTCCTCAGTAGGAAGAGCCTTCCATTTCTTAAATGAGTTTTTCTTCTTTCCAATCACATCTTTTACTTCATTTGTAAGCCATACCGATGTCCTCTTGGACTTTCCCGGCCTCTTTCTTATTTTAGGAATGCATTTTAGTTCGGCCTGTTTTAAAGTATTTTTAAACAGTTTCCAAGCATTCTGGAGGGATTTGATTTTTTTACTGTTCCTTTTAGTTTGTTCTTTACTATTTTTCTCATTTTGGTGAAATTCCCTTTGTGAAAATTTAAGGTCTCTGTGTTAGTTTTCACTGACAGTTTGCTATCCAAACTTAAGTTGAAGGTTATTGTGTTGTGGTCACTGGTACCTATGGGCTCAGTTACAAGGACATATTGAACGAGATCTTGTTCATTAGTTAGCACCAAGTCCAGGATCCCCTTTCCCCCTGGTTGGTTCCATGACCATCTGCTCAAGGGAATGATCAGCTAGCATGTCGAGGAACCTTGTCTCTCTTTCATGCGTAGAACAAGAATTTAGCCAATCTATTCGGGGATAGTTGAAGTCCCCCATTATGACTAATTTATTGCTTTTTGAGGCCTGTTTAATTTCATTTTCCAGATAGCAGTCTGCCTCTGGAGTTTGGTTGGGAGGGCGATAGCAGATCCCTAATGCTAGATTAGTTTTTGTCCTGGGACTTTTACCCAGGACTTTGTAACTTTATAATATTGAGATTCTTGTATACATCAAGTGATATCACAGATGCAAATGTAAAAGTAGATTGGGGGGGGGGGGGGGATGTATACTTTTAAGGTGCTTTATGGGTAAGATTGTTCTTTTTGTCTTTTTTGGCTCCATTTCCCTATAACATGGTAGTCATAGCGCAATAAAGAATGTTATTCTAGAGAAGAAATATAATTTTATTTTTTAGATTATTGAACGTTATGTAATATTCTTTCACTTGTTATTGTTCAACACATAAAATACATTTTATAGTTGCCACTGTAGCTTCATTCCTTCTTATTTGATTTATTACTAGTAAATTATGTCTTAAATATATCAGACATTCTTCTCTTACTTCTTTTCCCTCTGTCTTCTTCCAGTCTTACCTGACACTTTGTCATGCTGTTGTATAACCCATATGGGAGGAGAACTTTGATTTTTTTAATGGACAAAACCATCACATGTGATCTTGGGGTAGCTTACAACAGTTCAGGGAATACATGTGGCAGTTTCAAAGCAGAAAGATGAAAACATAAAATGCTGAAAAACAAAAGCTGCTAGTACATGCCTAAAGATAAATAGAACAGAAGCCAGTTATGGCTCAGAAGGAAGAGAAAGTAGATGGGCCTTTGGGAAATTGTGGATATTTAAATAACTGGCTGGAATCTCAGCTTCAGGAGGGCTTTTAAAGCTACCTTTAGAGTTCATGCAGGTTGGAGAAAGTGTTCCTTCAACTGTTTGGGTTTAGGGAGCTTTGTACTTCCGTATATTCACCTTGAATTAGACTCTTTGACTAATACATTTGTGGAAAGAGAAGATGTCCCAATACAAGATAGCAATAGTTCAGGTTTGGGAATATCAAAATTATTTTCCCTTGAGTATATTGTCTTGTCATTTTCAATTAACTGAAAACATGAGGACAAGTGTTGATGTATTTTCTATCTCTTACCAGAGCATGCTGATTTAACATATTAACTTCAAAACTGATGGCATTTGAAAACTGTTAGTACTTGTTACCACAACATTTTATTATACTAAAATAACATTAAAAATGCTCATTGTTAGAACTTTGTTAGCCTAAAGGCTCCTCTTAAAAATAACAAGTACAAATTTAAGCCAATATTTTAAAAAGCTGTCTAGAAAAGTAATTATATTTCAGTTAGATTTAGGTCTTGACTATGTTTACTTGAATTTGGAATTCCCCTTTGTAAATTGTGAAATGGGGAGAGAGGGGGATTGCAGCTGCTTTTGGAAAAACAGAAGAAACTGTTCATAAATGTTCTTAAAACAATTATTACAGCATTAACTGACCTCCCATGTTTTCGTTCCATTAGCAGATGTTTTCATGAAGATTCTCTACCCTCTTATTTTCAGTAATTGTATGTTACTGATACAATGCCAAGTTGTTATCCTGTAGTTTTGCACTTTTTTCCTGTGCCACTGAAGTGAAGCCAGCATTAATTTCTTAAACTTTTCAAGCTATTTTTATATTTTGAGTTGTTCACATAGTGTATCAAAATAAAGTTTATAAACAAAGTTGCTCCTAACTGTTGGAAATCTTTATGATTTTTGATTTGGCAGAGCAATCGGCTGCTTTGAATGTATAGGACTATAGTCAATAAAATTACTTCTTGCTTAGTTTCAGTATTTAAAATTTAATTAGAATTTTTAAAGTATTGTGGCGTAACTGTTATTCTTAATATTTAATATATAATACAAAGTGTTGCAGAAATAGATTTTAATAATGCCTCTTGTTAAAGATGTTATAGCCTGGGGAAGAAATTAGAAAATATATGTGGCGCCATTGGTTAAGTTATGGTTCTTTACAAATATTTATGTTCTCACTTTTAAATGTAAAGAAGTTTTGTATTTCTGGTTATCCTGGGAAACATTAGAATTCTGCATATTTTGCCTAGGCTTATGCTTATGTTATCTGTTATTTATTGTATAATTCAAATGTGCAATTTTAATCTCTTCCTCCTCCTTACTGTAATCTGGGTAAGCAGAAGGAACTTAATACAATTTATTTTGCATTTTCCCCAGCCATGAATGGTTTTTTTTGCTTATCTATTAAAAAACAGCATGGATTTGGAAATATTAGATCAAACACTTTTGATCTAGAAAGACCACAATGTGCCATTCCAGTAGTGAAAACATCTAGTTAGTTGTATCTTAATATATGGGTCTTGTTTTAAACTATAAATAGCAATATGTCAAACTTTGGCATAATAGTGAACATTTGAGTGTTTCCTGCTTTTATGATGGAAACTATCTCATTTTTCCCAGTTCTGTGACAGTGACAATATTTCTTTGTAAACGTTGGCTGGGTAAATTCTTTTGCTTTCTGCTAGTTTATATGAGCCAGTACTGAAATACGCATGTGCGTGAGCATCTAAATCATTACTGCTGTTGCCTTGGGATTTGAAAGTGCTTTCCACCTCCCTCATTTTAGTTTTTTTTATCCTGTCCTTCCAGTAAATGTCCTAAATGCTTGTAATTGAAATAAAACCATAAAAAGATAATAAATATGGATCCAGAACTAAGTATATGCAAGAAAAGAAGGTATCTTTTATTTAAAACAAATGCTCATTAAACATTTTAGTACAAAAATGAATATATTATTGATTTTATTTATTGTACTTATATACTGCTTTTCTCACTCCTAGGGGGACTCAAAGCAGTTCCCAACATAATCAATGGCAACATGCAATGCTTTACGTGTATAAAACAACACATATAAAAAACCCCCCAACAATGACAGTAGATTAAAACCATTAAAATTATAAAACAACAGTCACACACAATACATAAAACATTTTGGACTTGCACAATCCCGAGGATATTTTTAACTACTTCCATATTTACATGTTTCTGACCAAATGCCTTCTTAAATAACCAGGTCTTAAGTTGTTTCCTAAAAGCTAGGAGGGAGGGGGCCGATATGATCTTGCTGGGGAAGGAGTTCCACAGCCAAGAGGCCACCACTGAGAAGGCCCTGTCCTTCGTCCCTGCCCACTGCACCTGAGAAGACGGTGGGACCAAGAGCGGGGCCTTCTTGGTGTTCTAGCTGGCTCATGGGGACAGGTAAGCTGGACCAGAACCATTTAGAGATTTATAGGCTAAAGCCAGCACTTTGAATTCTGCTCGGTAGCAGACTGGCAGCCAGTGGAGCTGACACAGCAGGGGGGTTGTATGCTCCCTGTATATTGCTCCAGTGAGCAACTTGGCTGCTGCCCATTGGACTACTTGAAGCTTCCAAACAGTCTTCAAAGGCGACCCCACATAGAAGGCATTGCAGTAGTCTAAATGAGATGTGACGAGAGCATGGACCACCGTGGCAACAGCTGGCTTCTCAAGGTACGGGCTCAGTTGCCACACAAGTTTTAATTGTGCGAATGCTCCCCTGGCCACTGCCAAAACCTGAGGTTCGCGGCTCAGCGATGAATCCAGAACTCTCCTGCTGTGAACCTGTGTCTTCAGGGAGATTGCAACCCTGTCCAACACAGGGTGTAACCATATACCCTGTTCAGCCTTATGACTGACTAGGAGTACTTCTGTCTTGTTTGTATACAGTTTCAATTTGTTCACCCTCATCCTTGAATGTTCCTAGGTTTCCCATACTTTACTTTTCTTTATTATTAGTTTAGCTTCTGATTCTCCCTAGAGTTATATTGTCCTTAACCTTTTGTTTAGCTAGATTTTGTTTCAGCAACCTGTTTGCTGAGGATGATGAGAGGGTACCAGAATGGGGATTGGGGAAGGGCTAATCTCGACAGGGGTGGCTTCTGTTTGATTCATGTTCATCAGCCTAACTCTTGTAATCCCCATTACAATTTATGTGCAATTAACTCTGTAGAAGTTTGTAGAATAGGAGACGCTCACTCAAGACTAAGTGAATATCTTTTGTGTTTTTAATGGCATTCTACTTTCTCCCAGAAATTGAACCCAAGGCGCGTCTATTATTACTATGCTCTTATAAAAGTATTTTTGAAACCTCAAGCAGATCAGAAATGTCTGATTATTACCTTCCGCCACTGCTTCTGCTGCTTCATATCCATGTTGGGATCTGGAGGGCTCATAGGAGAAAGGGAGAAAAAAAAAGGAAGGATAGGAAGGGAAGGAGGGTGGGAAGAAAGGAGAGAGAAAAGGAAAAGTAGAAAGGGGGGAGGAAGGAGAGAGGGAGAAAAGGAAAAAGAAGGTAAGTAGGAAAAGGAGGGAGAAGGAATTCAGAAAGAATAGTGTAGTGGTTTTTACATAGAACTATGGCTCTGAATCCCGAGTGACTTTAAACAAGTCACACCCTCTCAGCCTCAGAGGAAGAAAAGGGAAATTCCCTTTTGAATAAATCTTGACAAGAAAACACTCATAGGTTCACCCTAAGTCTGAAATGACTTGAAGGCACACAACAACAAACCTAATTAATCATTAATTATACCTTACTAGGGAAGTGGGGTACTAAAAGCCTATTTGTGGCCCCAAGAGGCTTAGTCTATCTAATTTTGGTCCCTTTCTACTGACATGTTGTACAGGCCTGATCTAGGACAATGTGGAGACATTTTCAGAGTGACACTTGTGTTCATGTGCTGCAGCATAAAAATAAAGAGTGAGGGGTAAAGAAATCTAACAGCATCTTTAAAACTAAATGATCTATTTTAGTATGAGCTTTCATAGATTTCATTCTACTTCCTGAGCTATACGAATGAGTTTTATATTAGCATACCAGATACGTAGATGTATCATCATAAATGTGGGAAAAGTGGGTTTCAGAAGTAGGTTGCATGAAAAGTGATTGAGATGGTATTTTCTAATTTTCAGAAAAGAACAAATGTGCTAGGCTTAAGGAAATGAGTTTGGGGAAAGAGGGAAAGAGTGAATATATGACAGAAGGAATGCAGTCACATAGAAATCCTAAATTCTCAATTCTGCTATTTCCCTCTTCCGGTTACTACAGTTATAAAATAAAATCCTATCATTTTTTGTTCCTATCAGCTGTGCACAGAGAGAAAGTTCTAGCCATCTTTAAAGAAAGCAACACATAGATGCACATATGGAAGATTTCATATTCAGTCATGTTGCTTTCCAGATAGATGGCCAGTAGTATTTGGGTGTGTTCTGGTACAGCTCCTGACAAGGTGTGCCTCTTGGGTGTTCTTCATTTCAAGAGCCTTAAGCTTAGACAGCCTGTGCTCCTAATTATATACCCTAAGGTTGCTTTGATTGCTTGAGTTGTGTAAAATTGTAACATGTACACCTTTTTAGGGCTATTAGGGGAGTTTCTCATGAGCCTTAGTTATACAGTGTCTTTTAAATAGCAGCCTCCGTAGCCTTTGTCCATGCAACATAGCAGCATCTTCAAAGTGGCAGGATCAGCACCTGCCGGCAATATCTTGACGTGCAAGCAGTAAAATCTGGAACATGCCTTGGAGACAGATTTGAGTATAATTGAATAAACACACCCTGGTAATTAAGCAGTGTGTTGTGACCTTCCTAGTAATTTAATGTGCATGCTTTGATTTCTCTCCCCTTCAGCTTTTGTTTTAGGTTAGTGAAAATGGATAAGAACAAGTTAACTCTTTATATTAAAGATTTCTATCCAACAAATTGATTATGTGAACCTTATATTGTGTGTGGATTCAAATGTCTGGCTCCCATATTCATATTGCTGATACTGTGGGTACTTTTGTAGATGTGGAATGCAAGCAGTACAAACGTGGAAGCACATTTGTCAACTTGGAAGCAAACATGCATTAAGCTATTCTGATGGATAATAGACTGTTGCAAAAAGGATGATAAGCAGTTATTAAACTTTTAAAATTGTGTGTGTTCTGTTTATGATACCAACCCCCCCCCCCCAAGTACTTGAGTAGCTACTGCACATATAACATGAGAAAGCTATTATCACTGAACCAGGTTATGGCAGTAATTAGATTGCAGCCTTTGGGATGAGGGGGACATGGTGGGGCCTAAATATCCAAAAGGCACTAGATCCCATTTGACATTCAAAGCTAAATATGAACAGCTCTGGGTAGTACTTGAATTGGAGACTGCCAACAAATACCAGGTGCTGTAGGCTATATTTGAGGGGAAGGGACTGGTAAAACCACCTCTGTATAATAATAATAATAACAACATTTTTTTTACCCCACCACCATCTCCTATAGGGACTTGCGGCAGCTTACAAACACACAATGGTGCCATACAACATATAAAGTACAGTATAACTACATTAAAACTAATAACACATTTAAAACCCAAACATAAAAAGAACGATAAAATCAATAAAACATGGCAATAGTTGTTAATTAAAAGATCTATGCAAGATGACTCTCTCTGATTCATGGGGTTCCCATAAAGCGACAAGCAACATAAAAGGACATACACAGAGAGAGACTGCTTTGTAATGCTGAATCTTTTGACAGTAGTCTATTGTAATCAAACATATTTCATGTTTCATACTTAAAATTAGTATTTTGAGCTGGTCATAAAGCAGTGCTGATTGCCTCCTGTTACATACATTTAATACTCTTTTTTGCTTCTTTTTTTAGGGGTCCAGAAGACACTTGCTTTGAATATGGTGTTTTTCCTGCTATTCTCAGCTTTCCTCTTGATTATCCTTTAAGTCCTCCAAAGATGAGATTCACATGTGAGATGTTTCATCCTAATAGTAAGTTTCAACAATAGACAATGGCATTGTCTTTTCTACATAAGTAAAAAGCCCCATCAAGTAGTTATTCATATTGCCATTTATTTTTTTAGACCAGGCAACAAATGATTAAAGAACCAATTGTTTCGACTTATATTTTAATGTTGCTTTTTTTAAGTACTTAATGGAGATGTCACTTGGTTTGTTTAGATATCTTTCACACTTTTAACAAAGTTTTACACATTGGCCAGTGTGACTTGGACAGTAGAAGTGATTCTTCCACACCAGAACCACCCCCTTGAGCTTTTCAGTGATTACAGTCAGCCATAGGAGGTTGCACTAGACTAGATGACCCTTGTGGCTTTTCCACAAGGGTCATCAAATGTAGATTTGATGGGAAGCCTATGAAAGCTAATGTCAAAATAATGGTTAATCTTCAGAGTGCCACTGATTGTAGATTTTGCTGCATCAAACATGGCATTTTCTTTTAAGGCACATGTTTCTACAGGTCTTATCCCAAAAGCAGAATTTCAAGTATTCCTCAATTATTCTGAAGTACAGTAAGATGGGAGTGGGGTGGGTTGCCTATGTTGCGCATTTCTTTTCATGTGTCAAAGAGCCAACCTCTGAATGGTGCAGACACATTTATAAAGTTACAGTATACGTAGCTGCTTGTCATAACTTCTTTGACCCTCTTTCCATGTGCGAGCATGTGCATAGGACTAAGAAATTATTGCTAATTTCTATGTGATTCTAATTTCAAACATTTATGGACTGCCTTATTAACTGCTTATGCTACTTAAATTATAAACAATAACTTAAATTAAAAACAATAGCATTTGCAGTTGGTAAATTCTATATGGGTCTGCCTTTGCTCCTCTTAAAATCAAATAAAACTTGGCAAACATTTTATTTAGGCTGATCCAGAGGTCAATCCTTGCTTCCCGTGTGCTAACTGTCTTGGATTTGCATGCTGTAAAATAGTGGTTCTCAAATAGGTCATCCAGATTTTTGGACTTCATATTCCAGAAACTGCAGCCAGATTGGCCAGTGGTCAGAGATTCTGGGAACTTAAGTCCAAAATATCTGATCCAAAGTGTGAGAATAACTGCTCTATACAATAAGAGATCATGGAGAGTTGGAGTGTATAAGCTTGCCTGACAGCGTCCACAAATACTTCATTAAGATCTTACTGTAGACTTGAGACTGCTTATGAAGATCTTTTGTGTTTAATATTAGGACTGACAGATTTAGCAACAGTTAATTTAAGTTTCCATTTCTGTTTCTAATGCTATTTTATCTTTACTCTGAAAATGCATAATTTCCATTTAAAAGGCAAACTAATCCCCAGATCCTTAATCTTCCTTTTTTTAAAAGTGTGAGCTTTTCTCCTTTTAACATGTTGTAGACCTGCACAGATGTTAGCTGAAGGGAATATCTGAATATCTGCCTGTCAGGTTTTAACCTGCCCTCAAATATTCTGTATTTTGGGTGAAGCATAGCTGGACAGAAAGAAATTAAAAATTGAGAGCCAAAGTTTTCCTTCGGCTGTTAGGATAGAATAATGTTACTAGTTTCTATTTATGATGTAACCCATCTCCATCAAAGCTATTAAAATAAAAAAATAAAAATAGAGTAAAAGAATGGAAATATAATCATAACAGTAATAATAGATTAAAATAATAAATGTAATAATAATAAATACAGTAAAATAATGTAAATACAATAATAGAATAAGTTAGTAAATGTAATAATAAAAATAGAGTAAAATAATAAATGTAATAAAATACATTTATTATAAATTATGTAAATTTAATAATAATAGAGTAAAATAATAAATGTAATAATAACAATAATAATAACACAATAAAATCACAAATAACTTTGACTCTAATATAAGCCAAGGGGGGCTTTTCAGCCTAAAAAAAGGCTGGAAAAACTCTGCTTATATCCTAGTATATACGGTATTCATGTGGACGATTTCCAGGAAATTTGATAATTTAATCAGGTTTCTCTTGTAACCGTTCATTGTATTTTATATTGTATGGCAGATATACAATTAACCATCTGTTTTCCAGGACAAACAGATCTCTAAAACATTCTTAGCAACAACAAAAGACTTTAACATGGCTAAATGACTAATAATATTTAGACAGAATATATGTGAGAAATGTTTTTTTAAAGCAAGTATATACATTTCTTGGAAACTGGTGTGTTGATTTTCTCCAACTTATATGAAATAGATATATGGATGTCTTTGTAGCAGGACTAGGCACCTGTAGTGTATCTGAGAGGAAAATTATGTGTCAGAGGATCTTCCAAAGGACGCATGGGCTGCCAGTAAACAAGTTCAGTAATGTTCAGCATTCTACTTCTGATTTTGAAAAAAGAAAGTGTTAATGTTAAACAGCATTGAGGCACCCCATAGACTATTTCCAAAAGAACCAATTATCTAGATACATCAGAGCCATAAAGACAACATATCTTTTCCTCCTGTTTCAGAGGTTTTCTTAGTCTTTGCCTTAAACCCATTGTGAGAATACTTTATTTTCAAGTGCAATATATTTTCTGTTACTTAGCTGTTAATACTAGACATAATTAACATGTTCCCTTTCTACATTTAAAAAAAACCTTTTGTCATAGAAAAACATTTCTGTTCTTCTTTTCAGTTTATCCAGATGGGAGAGTGTGTATTTCTATTCTTCATGCTCCTGGGGATGATCCTATGGGCTATGAGAGCAGCGCAGAGCGATGGAGCCCCGTACAAAGTGTAGAGAAGATCCTCTTGTCTGTTGTCAGCATGCTGGCAGGTATAGAGCAGCATTGAATCTTCAGACACTAAACAAGGCAGCCAGAACAAGGGCGATTTCAAGACTTGTCCAGCTTTTTCTGAGTCCAATCTGAATTTTGCTGGTGCTGCTCTTTGGAAGCAAAGGTCAAATTACTCTCAGATGCATTGTGACTGTGCAATGCCATAAGAATTAAAAATGGAAATCACCCAAAATACACCGGTATTTTATTCTCTGAAAGGCTGAAAAATCTCTTCTATGTGCAGAGCAGGCCTGATGAGCTGCATGATGGTGATATCAGTCAATATGTCATTGAAATAATCATTTAAATTATTACAGTTAAAAGCCACTGTATTTCAGATAAATATGGAAGAAGTGCAAAATTTACCTATTTCATTTTATTTTTACTAATGTTTCCACTAATCTGACTTTTTAGTAAAAAAAATAATTAGTAAAATCCAAACACCAATGTAAAATTAAAACCTAAACGTGCAATTGACATGAGGATAGAATTGTTCATTTCAGTGATTTAACTTGACCAGTTGGTTTGCTGGAATTGTTTATGATCCTAATATGGATAGTTCTTTATGGTTTCTATGTCACAACTCTATCAATAATCTTTGATTATATTAAGATGTAATGACAAAGTTGTATGTTTTGATGCCTTCTTTTCCCACCTTCATTTGGTACAAAAGGGAGAGATTTGTTATGTGCCTTCAAGTGATTTCTGACTTTGCAGTGATTCCATGGCAATGCTATCATGGGGTGGTTGTGGGAAGATTTGTTCAGATTGGGTTTGCCTTTGCCTTCTTCTGAAGCTGAGAGTGTGTGAATTGGCCAACGTCACTCAGTGGGTTTCTTTAACTTAACTGAATTTTAAACCCTGGTGTCTAGTCATAGTCCAGCAAATGCAAGTTGTTTCTGGTGTGAGAGAATTGGCTGTCTGCAAGGACATTACGCCTGGATGTTTTACATCCTGTGGGAGGCTTCCCTCATGTACCCGCATGAGAAGCTGGAGCTGACAGATGAGAGTTCACTCTGCTCCCCGGTTTCAAACCGCCAGCCTTTCAGTCAGCAGTCCTGCCAGCCACCGGGGACATCAATATTTAAACCACTACATTATATTGGCTCCCTTGGAGAGATTACAGTTTAAAGAATACTTTCTTTTTCCCAGTTTGAAAGAAAGTACAAGTTACGGTATAATTTATTGCACATTATGATGTGCAGTTTCAAATTTTCTCCATTTATGTAAAACTAGCTGTCCCCTGCCACGTGTTGCTGTGGCCCAGTCTTGTGATCTGGAAAATAAAGTAATAAAGTGTTGGTTTCTAATAGATGTAATGCCTTGATGTTTGTGGGTAAACAGTATTTCTTGCTGTTTCTTTGTCAGTGTTGATGTGGAGATTGTCTGGTTTGCCTACTCAAGGTCAATGCCCATGTTGGTCACGGGAGTCCTGTGTGCCAAATTTGATTCAATTCCATCGTTGCTGGAGCTTAGAATGCTCTTTGATTGTAGGTTAACTATAAATCCCAGCAACTACCACTCCCAAATGACAAAAATCTTTTTTTAGTGATGGTCACTCCTTGGGTTAGTAGGTGTCTTGTGGCCAAATTTAGTGGCAATTAGTCAAGCGGTTTTTGAGTTATGATGTCACTCAAAACAGAGTATCTTTTATAGAGAGAGATAATAATAATAGGATTTAGGGTGTATCTCCTTTTACTTCATTCCAGCCACTCCAAGGCTCTGACTGCAGGGTGGGTTCATTCATCCTGGTTAAAATTCAACGAGAGTCTGGACTCCAGCAAGAGCCTCCTCCACCCAGTCGCTCGCCTGCCCATCCGGGTCTTCCGCTTCCAAGAGCCCCACTTCCTTCCTCGCCTTAACTATAAATCCCAGCAACTACAACTCCCAAATAACAAAATCAATTTTTGAGTGATGGTCACTCGTTGGCTTGAGAGGTGTATTGTGTCCAAATTTGGTGTCAATTCGTCCAGTGGTTTTTGAGTTATGTTAATCCCACAAACGAACATTACATTTTTATTTATATAGACATGGAAATGCTTGGAGGACATGTAAAACCAAGTTTCAAAAGGTACTAATGTTTGTAATGATAAACTGTGCAATCTGAGTCTTGCATTATAAAATCTGCCCAATAATATTCTGAATCCTAAATTACTCCTGTGGATTGAAGTCTTTATTTCTAGAACAGTACATAGTATGAAGTGGACACTGGATTTATTGCCAACTGTATCTTCTACTGTGGTTGCTTGTAATTCTTGTGCTCCACTCTACATAGGCAAATCCATTAACTTCCCACTTTTAAATATTGTTTTAACTTTTCTGTATTTCCTATTTCAGAACCAAATGATGAGAGTGGAGCCAACGTGGATGCCTCTAAAATGTGGCGGGAAGACAGAGAGCAATTCAACAAAATAGCCAAGCAGATTGTCCAGAAGTCACTTGGGCTTTAAAAAGGAACATGAACCCTGAAATGTTTGACAATCGAAGTGTTGAATTTTTTTCATACAGCTAGACAAATGTAATATGTGGTGGTATCAAAAGGCAAGTCTTGCAAAATATTGACTAGGTTTCATTATCTTGTTCCCCTATATGCATTCCCATCTTTTTCTCTATGGAAAAGAAATGTCTCTCCCGCTAAGACATATCTGTGTCTGGAATACAACTGAATTTAGTTTTGCAGAAGACTTTCCTGGTGGAAACCAGGAAACTTTACATTATATTCATCTTTTCACTTATAGTGTGAATGTTTTTTTGCTCAGTTGCTGGTAGTGAGATTGAGAAAGGCTATCTATTTTTAAGTGCTTAAAGGCATAAAAATGTTTGGGAAGCAGATTTTTGGAAATGCAAAACTGCCCTGTAAGAAGACCTTTCTTCTATAACGTAAGAGGAACTTGTCGCCTTCTTGGCAGCTTCATCTTGAAATTTAATAGAAACCTAATTAAACTTTTGGATAAGTTTGCTTTATGAGCAAGAGATTTACTCTTTGAAACATGAGTAAACCAGTGATCATGCGGACAATGTAATCAGTATTTTTCCTCGAGATAACTCATTCCTCTTCCCTAAATGAGTAACTCCATAGGCAGCTGCTTATGAATAACATCAAACACCTCATGAAACACGAATCGAACTTATTACATCCCCAACAGGTTTGATGTTATTGGAATGATATTCCTATAAGTATTGACTTCCTCAAACATGTCTCTCTGCCAGAAACAGATGCTGGAAACAACATGTCTACTGATGTTGCAAAAGAGCAGCAATCACTACCAGGTTATTTTTCAGTTCCAAATTGGCAGAACTTGTTCTAAAATGAAAGGGTGTCTTGTCTTTCCTGTGAAAGAAAACAAAGTGAACAAAATCCAGCATGAATACTTCTGAATTAGCAGGAGTTGGTGGTTCTTAGCATCTATTATTGGATTCTTTTTCTGCAGCTGTGGAATTGGTCTTGATGACAACTGTTCAAAATACCTACGTATTGGTACCATAGGAATTAAAAATACTGCTCTGTTCTTGTTAACTGTGAAGGAACTAAGCATTAAAGAACCTTCTTTGTATTTCATTTCCAGGTTGCAGAGCAGTTCCCAACTATCTTTTATAATGCAATATGGCTACCCGTCTGGTACTACTTTGGGATGCCAAGTTTCAAGCTTATATTACAATAAATATGATGGATGGCTCTTGCAAATACTCTTATAGTATTTACACTTGAATCAGACTTTCAGATGTAAATAGATAACAATGAAGGAGTCGGTCAATAAAATGTTTTATTATGACAGTTCACATGATATATTTCCACACTGAACATGATTTGACAGCCTTTTTCCAACTTATACCATGTGTAGATCTGTAAGATTAAGTGAGAGCCAATTGGCCAATCCAGATATTACTATCGTAGCACGCCTTCCAGTGAAAATAGTTTGCATGCCCTAACTGATCCACAGGGAAAACTGAATCCAAGCATGGAAGCAGGCTGTATGAAGTTCTTACTCCGTGAAAGTGGTTTTCCGTGAGAGGAGTGCCACCGGAGCAGTGTCAGTATCACACTTAGATTATTTCCTGTTTAGGATGTTTTGGGGAAGAGATGTAGCTTTGAGTATGGCCTGGAATGTTTTGATTGAAGAGGTATTAGTATTAGTCCAGTATGCCATCCATAGCTGTCGCTGATCTCTTTACACAGAAGAACTTATTAAAAGATCGAGTATAACTTGAGGAACAAAACATGTCAGCAATATTCTAATGTATGAGTGTATTGCTTAAAAATTGATATGACAGGTATCCTACTCTTATACAGTGTTCATGTATTTAAAAATATGTTGTTTTATAATGGACACAGTCTCTTAATGAAAATAAATGCATATTTTCCTTAAAAGTATTAGAGAATTTATATCAGCCTTTTTTTGAGCATCCTAATGTAACAAGAAGTGCGTACAGTTAACGGAGTTTAAATGCCAGTGAAAAGAATGTGGTCTTTTTCAAAGGGTAGAAAATGAATGGACCAATGGGAGTGGGGTGCTGCAAAGAAAATGTCATCGACTCTGATTCATCTGGCATTTGTCAGTAGATACTGTAAATACCAGTGGGGCTGTTTTTAACTGTCTGTACTATGGTTGTGACATACACAATATTGTCTGCATCTTTGTCATCAGCTTATATATTCTATCATTCTGTATTCTCAGTTTGCCAGGTCTGTAACATGCTTACAGCTGTATCCTGTGTTGCAGTAAATGTGGGTACATATAGAATCATTCATATGCTTTCTAGGAATAGGCCTTCTCCTAAAATATGTATTTTAGGAGAATTTGAATGTTTGCATGCCTTCACCGCAATGCCATGTGACATACATCATTGTCTGCATCTGAAGAGTGCAAAGCGCAGATGAATTTGACTCCCATGGGTGTTTTTGTGACTGCTACACAAACATCCAAACACACACAGAGAGATTTTCCCAAATTGCCCTTTTCTGGTAAATAGGGTGAATTATTTGTACTTGAAGTCTCCAGGACCAGTGATTAAATGGACAAATAAATACTGGATTTATCTAGCGCTGTACTACTTCAATACTTCTCCCAAGCAGTGAGATTGGAGAGATCCAGTAAAGCCATTCAGTGTATTTATTTAGAATAGGCATGGGCAAACATAGGCCCTCCAGATGTTAGGAATTGTGGGAGTTCAAAACACCTGGAAGGCCTATGTATGGCCCACCCTCTCCTTTCTCTCTCCACTCCTTCAGTGTTTTTCTTACCTGAAGAGAAAGGCACTGATTGTGGGAATATCTGTCTTTTAAAATCCAAATCGCCAAAGCAGCCTTATTTCGAAGTGGATGCCCCAAAATCTGACTAAATCTGTCCATTGTGTTTCTACACAATTTGAAGCATAGTCTTGTTACAAATTATATTCCTTTTGCAAATGGCAGTGTTAATAGATGTTACCATATTATACATGTGAGTGATCTCTTAATCTATAATTTTATCGTCTTTTTATTTAAATTGTTTGCTTTAGGCTTTATAGTTCTAACAGTTGAAAAGGATGCAATGCATACTTCACCCCTGGCAAAAAGGCCTTTGTCATGACACACCCACACATGTGAATAAGAAACATAAATTAATAATCTCTCTTTCTCTCTTTTCCCCTCCTTCGTGGGTTTTTTTGGGAGACCCAACTGCTGTATCAAAGGTGTTGGAACCACATAAAACAGTTGATGCTTAAGGGCAGGGCTGATTCCTGGATTCTTTCTGTCTTCTTGTATTCGGCCCAATTTTCACTTTGCGATTATTAGCCCGATGAAAGAAACGTATGTGTTCTACATTCAGGTTGGCACACTTGCTTTGAAATTACTGTGTGCATTGCCATTGACACCTGCCTGTGAAATTTTACTTCCCATTTGTGGGCAAAAGTTTCTTACAGCAAGGTGTGAGGCATTGTCAACACTGGGAAACATTGCATGCTTCATCTACCTAAGTCACAGTGAGATTGTAACTTCTGCACCGATGTTGTGCCTGAACACTGAATTAGAAAGTTGATGGTGTTTTATACGTTGTCACAGGATTAAGTAAAGATGTGAGTTTTTCTTATTTGCTCTCAAGGGAGCCTTCGCTTGTGTGCCTGTCATCTTATGGCGCCCCCATGAATTCTTGAATTCTTAGGCAACAAATAATCAAGAGGTTGTTTTGTCAGTTGCTGAAATGTGGCCTGCACCACCCTTGGTAGCCTCCCTTCTAAGTATTTAACCAGAGCTGAGCCTATGCAGTTTTTAAGAACTGGTGCTTTTAGTGTATAGTAAAAATAAGAGATCTCCAAGTACGATGGTGATCAGTTGCCTTGATTATGTCTTTCAAGTTCAGGGATCTAGTTTCCTCGATTGAATAATTCCATCTGCTGCTTTTCTTCCTACGTTCAGCTTAACTGGGTGTTATTTTTCCCCGTGAATCATGTCATCTCATGATATATCCACAATCCAATAGCCTCAAATAAGTTATTCTGCCTTTAGTGCGAATATAGACATGACTTGCTCTTAGACCTTTCTATCTGTCTTCCTAATATTTATCAGTGATGGATAATTCTAATTGTTCCTGTTAGGTGCTCTTATCATTCGGATATCTGCAGTGATTTTTAAAAACATAATATTGTATTTTTGTATATTATTATTTGGCCCACACACTATATTTTTGAAATTTTATCTAGGAAAGGAAAAATCCATTCCTCTACTGATCTGTGACATAGGAAGAGCCTGGCACATTTTAGAAATCAGCAAATTGATGACTGCAAAAAGGAATATAGTATCTTTAATAGTTTGTAGAATATGTAGAAATCCTATATTGGAAACCAAAACCTCAATAACACATTTCAGTCTTTTTATCATTACATTATGAAATCATCCAATAATCCTTTTTATATTAAGTTATAAAATCTACCAACCATATGATTATAAGCTGCAAATTATAGTAGCCATAATGGACGCCTGCAGAAATGTTCCTGACATATAACCATAGTCCTCTTGATCCTACCATTTGAAGTTCCTGATTTCATGAGGCGACACTGAAACTGCCTTTAAGTCCTTTGGAATTACCTTGCAGTTGTATCATATTGCTGCCAGAGCCCAAACCATTGTACTAATAAAAGGGCCAGTAAATGGTTATGGTCCTAGCAATTTTCCCTACCTTAACTGGGAGTAGCTAGAATAAAATATTACAAGAACAGCAACTATTGTTTGAATTTTACACACTAACAGGTAGCTCACACTTATGAAGTAACTAGCTGTACTCAACAAACTTCAGATTCTCTCAGATTCAAAATCTTTCCTTTGATGTTGATCTTAAGAGCCTAGGAACAGAAATATGTACTCTTTTATCTTCCACTGATTTGTCCTTTGGCACTTCCTGATGGGAATATTATTTAATCAGTTAACAAAATTATATTAGCTTCATAAATTCCAACAAATAAAACATTCTGTCTACAAGTTCCATCAGCCATAGCTGACGTGCTTCTGGGAAGTTGTCTAAATAGAAGGTGAGACAGATACAAGTAATAATGCACATATAGATAATATTTAAATGTTAATATGTTCTACGTTTTGTCGAGTGCTTTTCTGGTCAGAATCACTGGGTTGCTGTGAGTTTTCCGGGCTGTATGGCCATGTTCCAGAAGGATCATGGCCATACAGCCTGGGAAATTCACAGCACCTTAATGTGTTCTGCTTATCAAAGCATTTCTTATTTCTAGTTTAACAACTATATCCAATAATAATATAGTACCAGTAAAGGTGGAATGTTTTGTTGCTATCACTCTAGGTAGGTGAAAATTATCATCCAGTATACAATTTTGATGTCGGGCATCTCTGATCCAGTCTGCTGAAATTTGGATTACTCTAAATTAGATGTAACAGTTGATTTCAGTTTGGAGTGTGATTTCAGTCTGTTGCCCTTCCTAGCAAGTGTGCAGTGGACTCCTACCTTATCTCCCAAAATAACCATGCCTTAACTACTCTAGCCACTTGGTGGTGCTTACCACATGTCTAAATGTAGAATAATTGTGTGCAAGAAAAGGACAATAATTTATATATTTTCTTCAGGGCTAATTTTTGGTCACTGATCTTTGATGATTAACTGCTAGAAGAATGTTCAGTAGATGTGCAATAGTGCAAAACTGGCACCAAGAGCTGGAGTAGTTCCCCGTGAAGTTTAAAATCACCTTGTACATGAATGTAAAAGCTGGAAATTGCTGGGTCAGTATAGTCCCATGTGTCTTATTAAACATGAACCAACAATTTGCTTCAGTAGCTTTTTAAAAGCCAGTGGGATTTCGGGCTGCATCAAAAGGGAGTATAGTGTCTATCAATGGTTCCCAACTTTTGGTACTCCAGGTGTTTTGGCCTTCAATTCCCAGCTGTTAGGAATTGTGGGAGTTGAAGTCCAAAACACCTGGAGGACCAAAGCTTGGCAACCACTGGCTATGTGAAGGGAAGTAATGGTTCCTCCCTATTCTGTTGTGGTCAGGCCTCACCTGGAATACTGTGTTCAATTCTGCAACCACAGTTTAAAAAGAGATATTTACAAGCTGGAAGGTGTCCAGAGGAGGGCAACTAAAGTGTTCAAAGGTCTGGAGACCATGTCCTATGAGGAGCGCCATAAAGAGCTGGGTATATTTAGCCGGCAAAAGAGAAGGTTGAGAGGAGACAAGATCACCAAGTTTATTTGAAAGTCTGTCATAAGGGAGCAGCTTGTTTTCTGCTTCCCGAAGACTAGGACTCGGGGCTGTGGGTTCAAGTTACATGAAATGAGAATCCAGTTGAACATTAGGATTTAGACACATGGTCCCTGTTGATGAGTGACTCTGAGGCCTCTGATCTATTTCCATATACTGTCATCCTTCCACATTCACTGGGGTTAAAAGATCAGGACCCCCCATGAAAGTGGGAAAAGTGTGAACAAAAAACATTTTTGTTTACCTAAGAGAACACCACTCCAGGAGACTAGGTCCTCCAGTGTGATTTTTATGGTCAGCTTCCAATAGAAGTGTTCCTGAGGTCCTACTGATGTGCTTATAAGAATCGGTAGGTTCTTCATTGCGACTCTATTGTTCTCCTTGAATTTGACCATAAAGATGCCCTGGAGGACCCAGAGAGTCCTAGGGAGAGCACATACAGTAAATCCACTGATGTAGAAGGTTGGTTGTAGTTCTTTACCTTTAGACATTCTATTTCTCTATCTGACATGGATCACACAGCCAATCAAGTACAGTGGGGATGGAAAACGTGTTTGCTTGTATAGGCTGTGCTGGCACTTAGTTACACAAAGTCACTTCTGTTTTCATCCAGTTTTAATAAAACCTGACCTTTGTCCTTGATTCTGAGGATGTGGACAATCCAAATTTCTGCATGGTGGGTGTATTTGGGGCTGTTTTTGAATGAATGATCACCTGAAACTCCACCTTACAATTCAAATGGTTTGGGGAATTATTAGGAGGCTTTGGGCACTGAAAAAGCAGGGTTCAGGGACACACAGCCTGCAAGGTACAATTTCCCTTCCTGGAATACAAGATGATTTTAAAAAGATAACTATTCTGAAAAATAGGGTACCTTTGTGTAGAGCAGTGGTTCTCAACCTGTGGACCCCCAGGTGTTTTGGTCTACAACTCCCAGAAGTCCCAGCCAGTTTACCAGCTGTTAGGATTTCTGGAAGTGGAAGGCCAAAACATCTGGGAATCCACAGGTTGAGTATAGAACACTGCTACTTTTCATGTTTCTGGATTTGGAGTGTGGAAATATCAAACATATTAATAGTTAGATGGCCTGTAATAGTGTGCCTGTGCTAAATCCGTTGGGACGTTGGTCATATGGCAATATTTTCTTTAATGAAAAGCTGAGGGTCATTATTGGGACTGTGCAATTGTGTGTATGTATGCTTGCAAAGGGGCATGTTTCATCTTTTTCCCCTGCTGCAATCTCAGTGAGAACTTAACATTCTCCCTCTCATGTCTCCTATTCACAGTAGAAGGAAATATTGTGATGTTTGATGTGCTGATACATTACAGATATAGATACAGTTCTACACTTTTTAGTGGTCCACATTAAAATATAATGAGTAAAGTAGCTCAAGATGTATTGGTGCAAGGCATTTGAACAGAATAGTGCAGATGGGAAAAGCAGCAGAGGTGTTCTTTGTTTACATATTTTAATAATATGACTGTAAATTTGAAGTACTGTAAATACCTGTCAATACTTGTTTTAAACTGATCATATTTGTTATTTATTTATTTATCATGTCAGAAGCAAGTTGAGGGTATAGTTGTATTTAAAGATACAAAAAAAATTGCATTACACTAAATGTCCTTTGACCAATAGCTGGCCACTTGGAGTGCCTCTGGTGTATGCTATAAGAAGGTACTCCATTGTGCACGTGGCAGGGCTCAGGTTGTATTGCAGTAGGTAGTCATTGGTTTGCTCTTATCCACACTTGCATGTCATGCTCTCCACTTTGTAGACCCATTTCTTAAGGTTGGCTCTGCATCTTGTGGTGCCAGGGCACAGTCTGTTCAGCGCCTTCCACGTCACTCAGACTTCTGTGTGCCCAGGAGGGAGTTTCTCATTCAATATTTTCTCATTCAATTGAGGGTCTGGGTTTTAGCTTGCCACTTTTGGATTCTCACTTGCTGAGTTATTCCTGTGAGAGTATCTGTAGATCTTAGAAAGTTATTCCTTGATTTAAGGTTATATGAGTTTGCTGTATAACAAGAGCCACTGGTGGTGAAGTGAGTTAGACCACTGAGCTGCTGAACTTGCTGACCGAAAGGTTGCCGGTTCGAATACGGGGAGCGGGGTGAGCTCCCGCTGTTAAGCCCAGCTTCTGCCAACCTAGCAGTGCTAAAACATGCAAATGTGAGTAGATCAATAGGTACCACTCCGGTGGGAAGGTAACAGCACTCCATGTGGTCATGCCGGCCACATGACCTTGGAGCTGTCTACAGACAACGCCAGCTCTTCGGCTTAGAAATGGAGATGAGCACCAACTCCCAGAGATGGACACGACTGGACTTAATGTCAAGGGAAAACCTTTACCTTTTCCCTTGCTATATAACATGTGAAAGTTGATAAATAACAAGTATCTAAATAACTATAAAATAAACCCCATAATCCTGCTATTCTCTCTTCTTCTTCCTGTGGCCCAAAGGGAAAGAGAAGATAAACGCATAAGACCTTAACTAATACTTTCTTAGTTAATCATCTAAATATCCTTCAAATCCAAATCAAAATCCCATTCTTTTTTACAATATTTTTTAAAAGCCTCATACTCATTCCCATCATCTACATTCATCCTATCTTTATTTCTTAATTTTTTAGTAAGGCTTTCCATTTGAATTGTTTCAATTACTTTCAATATCCACTCTTCTTTGGAAGGGTTTTCAGTAGATTAAAAACCCTTCCAAAGAAGAGTGGATATTGAAAGTAATTGATCAGTCAAGAAGGATGCATCTTGCATCAACGAAATTGTGTTGTCCTTTTTAACTCTTTTTCTTTGCACACCCTTTTCTCTCCCCTCCCCCCTCTCTTCCCCACTTCCCTTTCTTGATACACAACTGCAACTACGGTACCTCTATTTTTTATAATTCCGACGGAGGGTAGCCCTATAGCCCCAAATGTTTGTTGTCTCTTTTTGTTGTACGTGTGTAAGACTGTTTGTTTTTAATCTGAAAATTCAATAAAAACTATTTTTAAAAAATAAATAAACCCCATAATCCCAAAGGGCCACTAGCTGTGTGGGGTCCCCCTCCCCCCGCCTTATATTTAAAAGCAGCCCCTGTTCTCCATGACAAATGTCTTCAAATATCACACAAGTTGTGATTTACCATGAAATTCAGCATTTATTAAAAAAGAAAGTTGCCAGTTCCACAAAGGAGTATAATGGCATTAGTCCCTTACAAGGAATCCGAGTACCTTTATGGATACTAGATAGCTTTCAATTTCAAATATTCATTGAGGGCCATGTTCCATGTTAAATGGAAATTAAAAACCTACATTGTCTGGTGGTTTGTTCCAGATATATCGGCTCGAAGGTGGGAACATTTTGCAGGAGACAAATGGTGGGGAAACTAGGTGTGTTCCCTTTCTCCTCCCTAAGCAGGTTTCAGATTTACCTCATAAATACATATAATGCCCTCAAGGTGAGTTGCAAAGAAACTGAAGCTGCCTGGCACGAGAAGGAGTTTGCAACCCTCCCTACTTCCTAAAACTTTGTCTACAATAGGAGCAGGACAATCATATTAGTCTGTTGCAGCAAAAACTGGGGTGGAGGAGAGGAAAGGAAGGCAAGACAAGGCGTCTTTGTCGCATTAAAGGCAGAAAATATCCGTACGTATGATAGGCTGTACATATGTCAGTACATACGGAGCTCCTGGTGGTGCAGTGGGTTAAACTGCTGAGCTGCTGAGCTTGTTGAATGAAAGGTCACAGGTTCGAATCCATGGAGTGGCATGAGCTCTCGCTGTTAGCCCCAGCTTCTCCCAACCTAACAGTTTGAAAACATGCAAATGTGAGTAGATCAATAGGTGCCACTCTGGCAGAAGGTAACGGCGCCCATGCAGTCATGCCGGCCACATGACCTTGGAGGTGTCTATGGACAATGTTGGCTCTTCGGCTTAGAAATGGAGATGAGCACAACTAGACTCAACGTCAGGGGAAAACCTTTACCTTTACCTATGAGAGGCACAAAAGCCAGTCTCAATGACCTGCAATTATCTATCTTATCTATATATTCCATCTACTATTCCTGGAATATAGCTACTGGCTATACTGGCTACTGGACTCTGGGAGTTTAAATCCAAGAAACATGTTTTGCAGCTGCCTCCCCACCTCCCCAGACTCTTTGGGTCTCGATCTTTTCTTAGTGAGCAGAACCAGGCTAGCAATTACTGGTGTTTTTCAGGAGGATTAAGATGATCCCTGCGTGTGCGGCCCAGCAGCTGCCTGCTGTTTTTGAGCAATTTTAAAAGGCTCTCTGGTTGTAGCAGAGCGTTTTAGAAATATGCCCGCATTCCCTTGATGAAGCTGGACTCCCCAGGATTAATAAATCCAGACTGTTTCTCTCTCTCTAAATAAATAAATAAATAAATAATGTAATGTTTGTTTGTGGGAGAAACATAACTCAGAAACCACTAGATGGAATCAGCTTCCACAACCACAATATATTCCTTTTCTTCTTTTTCTTACATTTACCTTCACTGTATAAGGAGTCAGAATTACCTGTCTATTCGTATCTTTTAACATTTCGTTTTATTTATAACTAGCTGAGGACCCGATGGTGCCCGGGTTATTTGAGGAAGGCATTGTGTGCCAAGGTAGGTTCATATTAGATGTTTATGTGGCTTGCAGTGGTCTCAGGAACTTAGTGAAGGTACTGCGAGTCCCGGGGGCCTAGTCAGGAAAAGCAAGTTAAGGAAGCCTAACAATATCCCATGAGCTGAGGCCTAGTCAGGAAAATCAAGTTAAGGAAGCCTTTCTGTCAATTTTGCGGCTGGTTTGTGTTTTATAGGGGCTTTAGTGTTTGGGAAGTGAATGACGTGAAGGTACTGCAAATCCCATCATTCGTGGCCCCTCCTGCCCTAAACCACACCAGGTAGTGAAGTGGGCCATTGGTCGCCTGTTTGCCAAGTTTGGTCCTGATCTGTCAATGCTGTGGGCCTGAGGCCTTTCCCTTTCCCTTTGAGTCACTTTAGAATGTTTGAATGTGCTTGGCCATTTGGAGGCAGTTATGCAAATTCCATTTCAGTGGCAACCAATCCCCTCTGTCTGGGGCTGTAGAATGTTTGATTTCTCAGGCTGGCCAGTTAGAGCCCGTTATGCAAATAATCCCGCAATGGCAGCCAATCGAAACGCTGGCACATATTCCTCCGGTCGCACCACCGCAAACACTGACTTTTATTATATGTAATAGATAGATAGATCGTTGTCGTGGTTAATTTTGGTATATGTGTTCAATGTTGTGAATATGTATTATTATCGTGCACTGATAAAAATGATTTTAAAAAGAAAAAAGAAACCACTGGATGAATTGACATGAATTTTTGACACATTACGCCTAATTGTCCAACGAGTGTCAACCACCCCTAAAACACAAAACCCCCAGCAGAACGGACTTAAAAAAACCCCCAAATAAACCATACATTCATATACATATACACATGCACACACACACACACACACACACATATATATACACACAAGCACACATATACACACACATACATATACACATATATACATACATCCACACAGATATACAGTGTTCCCTCACTTATTGCTGGGGTTCTGTTCCAGGATCTCTCGCAATAAGTAAAAAACCATGATGTAGGGACGCTCTATTTTAATATTTATTCATTACTAGCTTGGGGACCCGGCGGTGCCCGAGTCATTTGAGAAGTGCAGCAGGATGTAGAGTGGGTCATGGGGGCTCTGTGTGCCAAGTTTGGTCTTGATCCATCATTATTGGGAGTTGCAGTGGTATCATGAAATTACTGAAGGTAGTGGAAGTCCCATCATCTGTGGTCCACCCTCCCCCAAAGTGTAGTAGGGTATAGATTGGGTCATGGGGGCTCTGTGTGCTAAGTTTGGTCTGTATTGGTGAATGGATGAGGGTTGCATTGTTTTTAGGAAGTGAGTGAAGGTACTTCAAGTCCCATCATCCGTGGTCCGTCTCACACAAAACAGCACCAGGTCATGAGGGCTCTGTGTGCCAGGTTTGGTGTTGATCAGTCATTGGATTAGGTTTGTAGCAGGCTTGGAAAGTGAGGGAAGGTACTGCAAGTCCCATCATCCATGTTCTGCCCCCCTCTAAAGTTCAGTAGTATGTAGAGTGGGTCACTGGGGCTCTGTGTGCCAAGTGTGGTCTTTATCAGTGTTTGTTGGGGGCCACAGTGGTCTGTGGGAACAGAGGGTGTGAAAGTACTACAAATCCCATCATCCATTGTCAGTCCTCCCCCCGAACCTCACCAGGACGTGAAAGCAGTCATGGGGGTTATGTGTGCCAAGTGTGGTCTCGATCAGTAATTGGATGAGGGTCGCAGCGGACTTGGGAAGTGAGTAGAGGTACTTCAAGTCCCATCATCCATGGTCCACCCTCCTCCGATCTGCACCAGGATGTAGAGTGGGTCATGAGGGCTCTGTGTGGCAGGTTTCGTGTTGATCAGTCATAGGATTAGGTTTGTAGCAGTCTTGGAAAGTGAGGGAAGGTACTGCAAGTCCCATCATCCATGTTCTGGCCGCCTCCAAACTTCAGTAGTATGTAGAGTGGGTCACTGGGGCTCTGTGTGCCAAGTGTGGTCTTTATCAGTTTTTGTTGGGGGCCACAGTGGTCTGTGGGAACAGGCGTGTGAAAGTACTACAAATCCCATCATCCTTTGTCAGTCCTCCCCCAAACCTCACCAGGACGTGAAGGCAGTCATAGGGGTTATGTATGTCAAGTTTGGTCTCGATCAGTGATTGGATGAGGGTTGCAGTGGACTTGGGAAGTGAGTAGAGGTACTTCAAGTCCCATAATCCATGGTCCATCCTCCTCCAAACTGCACCAGGACGTAGAGTGGGTCATGGGGGCTGTGTGTGCTAAGTGTGGTCTGTATTGGTCCTTTTTGGTGGCCTCAGTGGTCTGTGGGAACCAAAGTGTTTGAAAGTACTACAAATCCCATAATCCGTGGGTCATGTCCTCCGAACCGCACTAGGACGTAAAGGGGGTTATGTGTACCAAGTTTGGTGCAGGTCCATCACCCGCGCTGGTCGCTGTGGCCTGTGAAAGTGGCTGCCACATATCCGCCCTCCCGCCCTTCTGCCCTCCGCACACATACATACAAACATTCCGCTTTATAAAGGTATACAGATTTTAGTAGTTATACACTATTTTAAGTCTTTATAAACTTAAATGAAAGTGAAGGAAAGGCCCTTCAAGGCTGGAGGGAGGGAGGACTGAGGAAAGCACCTTGGAGAGCGGCGGTGGCAAAACCCCACAAAGCAGCAAAAATACCATGATATATATTTTAAACTAGCTTGGGGACCCGGCGGTGCCTGGGTCATTTGAGAAGTGCAGCAGGATGTAGAGTGGGTCATGGGGGCTCTGTGTGGCAAGTTTGGTCTTGATCCATCATTATTGGGAGTTGCAGTGGTATCATGAATTACTGAAGGTAGTGGAAGTCCCATCATCTCTGGTCCACCCTCCCCAAAGTGTAGTAGGATGTAGATTGGGTCATGGGGGCTCTGTGTGCTAAGTTTGGTCTGTATTGGTGAATGGATGAGGGTTGCATTGTTTTTAGGAAGTGAGTGAAGGTACTTCAAGTCCCATCATCTGTGGTCCGTCTCACACAAAACAGCACCAGGATGTAGAGTGGGTCATGAGGGCTCTGTGTGCCAGGTTTGGTGTTGATCAGTCATTGGATTAGGTTTGTAGCAGGCTTGGAAAGTGAGGGAAGGTACTGCAAGTCCCATCATCTATGTTCTGGCCCCCTCCAAAGTTCAGTAGGATGTAGAGTGGGTCACTGGGGCTCTGTGTGCCAAGTGTGGTCTTTCTCGGTGTTTGTTGGGGGCCGCAGTTGTCTGTGGGAACAGAGGGGTGTGAAAGTACTACAAATCCCATCATCCATTGTCAGTCCTCCCCTGAACCTCACCAGGACATGAAGGCAGTCATGGGGGTTATGTGTACCAAGTGTGGTCTCGATCAGTAATTGGATGAGGGTCGCAGCGGACTTGGGAAGTGATTAGAGGTACTTCACGTCCCATCATCCATGGTCCACCCTCCTCCGATCTGCACCAGGATGTAGAGTGGGTCATGGGGGCTCTGTGTTGCAGGTTTCGTTTGGTCAGTCATAGGATTAGGTCTGTAGCAGTCTTGGAAAATGAGGGAAGGTACTGCAAGTCCCATCATCCATGTTCTGGCCCCCTCCAAACTTCAGTAGTATGTAGAGTGGGTCACTGGGGCTCTGTGTGCCAAGTGTGGTCTTTATCAGTGTTTGTTGGGGGCCACAGTTGTCTGTGGGAACAGAGGGGTGTGAAAGTACTACAAATCCCCTCATTCATTGTCAGTCCTCCCCTGAACCTCACCAGGACATGAAGGCAGTCATGGGGGTTATGTATGCCAAGTTTGGTCTCGATCAGTGATTGGATGAGGGTTGCGGACTTGGGAAGTGAGTAGAGGTGCTTCAAGTCCCATCATCCATGGTCCACCCTCCTCCAAACTGCACCAGGACGTAGAGTGGGTCATGGGGGCTGTGTGTGCTAAGTGTGGTCTGTATTGGTCCTTTTTGGTGGCCTCAGTGGTTTGTGGGAACCAAAGTGTTTGAAAGTACTACAAATCCCATAATCCGTGGGTCATGTCCCCCGAACTGCACCAGGACGTAAAGGGGGTAGGGGGATTATGTGTACCAAGTTTGGTGCAGGTCCATCACCCGCGCTGGTCGCTGTGGCCTGTGAAAGTGGCTGCCACATATCCGCCCTTCTGGCCTGTGAAAGTGACTGCCACATATCCGCCCTCCCGCCCTCCGCACACCGCATACATACATACAAACATTCCGCTTTATAAAGGTATACAGATTAATATTTTTTGAAATCCACGAAACAGCAAATCTGCAATAAGTGAACCGCGAAGTAGCGAGGAAACACTGTACACACATATATGCATATACACAAGCACACACATATACACAATATGCTATATACACATATAAACACAGAAATACACACATACATATACATTCACATATATACACATATAAATACACACACACACACACACATACTGTATACACAAAACACAAATACACAGACTGGGCCACAGCAAGCGTGGCAGGGGACGGCTAGTGATGACGTAAGAGTCTGTCTCCTGCCCTGTTATGAGGGAAAAGGAGGAGGGAAGAAGCTACTTTATTTTGAACCAGACTGCTGGCACAATGGGTTAAACCCTTGTGCTGGCAGGACTGCTGACTGACGGGTCAGCGGTTTGAATCCGGGGAAAGCGGGTTGTGCTCCCCCTGTCAGCTCCAGCTCCCCATGCAGAGACATGAGAGAAGCCTCCCACAAGGATGGTAAAACATTAAACATCCAGGTGTCCCCTGGGCAATGTCCTTGCAGACAGCCAATTCTCTCACCAGAAGCAACTTGCAATTTCTCAAGTCACTCCTGACATAAAAATAAGTGGCCAAGCTGACCAGGGGATATAGGAGTTGTAAGCCAACATATATGGAGAAAAGCACTCAGTGGGGACTACTGTTTTAGGGGGTGGAATGTAGATTGATCATTTTTCTGATAATCTTCAAAGAACTTGGTTACATTGGCCAGTCCAAAATAGATTTCTTTTTTTCCAACAGCATGAGTGACTCTTGAAGTCTGGACAGGTTTTCCAGGCTGATAATTTCAACAGAGAATTTTTCTGGTTGCAAGAAAGAGTTTTTCCCTATTTAACAGCCTAGCGCAGCTCTCCAGGGCATTTGGATGCATTACCACAGCTTCCCAGGTTTGAAGCACATTAAGGAGGATTGTATTTGTGTTGGGAGTGAAGGCTTGTTCCTGTTTGTTTCTTCAAAGAAGGTGACTTTAGAGGCCCCACAAGCTTGCATGTGCCTCTTAAAAGAGGGGTCCCACTCCATGAAAGGCCATTAAGATTATGGCGTGTACCAGTATATAATTAATGTTAATTATATGTTTTGCTATGTCATTAGAGAGGATGCGCTTCAGTTGGCATTGAATGGGTAACTGGCTTGTAAAGCAGGAACCTGAGCACTCCATGGCAACTGAGCAGTTCCATATGAGGGCCCATTTCATGGTGCCATTAATGGTGGGCAACGGAGAGCCCCCTGTGTTCAAGCTGATCTGACCTGCAGCAGGGAGTGCCGCAGTTCCCGAACATCCAGTTGGGCCAGCATCGCTGGGAATGTGGCCACAGCAACAGCTTCAACAAAAACCACTTTTGCCTTGCTTTCTTACCCCTCATTGTAACAAATCCCCCAATAAAGTATCTTCTAATTGTAACTTTTCCCTCCCTATAGTGATATTGTGTCCATTTACTGCCTCTAACATTCTCTAGCGTGAACCTTTCCTTTCCTGATCACTGCCGGCTCACCTGGGATGCCGAAACTGTGGTCCCCTGAACCGTGAATATGGAGATCCATGGGGCCCCTGTAGCCATGGGTCAACGGATTGCATTCAAACTGGTGCCATTTTTCTCCTAGACTAATTCTAAGGCTAACTGCTATCTCACTTTGGCATTCTGTGCCCCGGGAATAACCTTTTTCACCCCAAAATTTCACGAGACCAGCTGATTGTGATCCATGGCTCCCTGCTACAACGTTGTTTCTGCCGCCATCTCGTTGATGTCCAGAAGCCTGTGACCTGGGGAACCTGCTGCAGTCACCCCTTGGGACCCCCGGAGAGCAGACAAGCCATCCTGGTCCCTTGACGAGATGGGAGTTATAGTTTTCTTCTCCCAGATGGATGAACACTTGCAATAATCCCAGTGTGAACCTAATGGTCTTACAGAACCATTTCCCCTTAAACTCATGAATCAGTTGGACTTTATTGAACTTTTTGCCCATGTTTGGAAAACCTTTTTGAACTTTTGGAAACTTTTTCTCCTTGAACCCCATGGACTCTTGCTTTGATTTATGGACTTTCAATGGATTCTGGTGGGTGGAAAGGGCTAGTGTGGTTTCCTTTCTTCCCCAATATGAATGTATCCCCATGGCCCCTTGCATGCCTTTTTCCCTTCCCCATATCCTTATATGAAAAATAAAATATGAAATGTCAACTCTTCGTGAACCCAGCACCTCAGGGCTCCAGGAAACTCTCACTTCCTGAAGCCAGCTAAATCCCTAAACAAAAGGACTTAACAAGAACAATTTGCATGACTGATAAACAAATGACACTACTTCCTCAGACCTCGGAGAAGCCCAGGGCTTGCCCATCTGAGGAATGGTTTCTAAGGACATTTTAATTATCCTTCAACAAAAGGCGTTTCTGTCACCTCCGTCTCCTTCCGAGATAATCCCCTTGGCTGAAACTAACCAGATATCACCAGCTGATATCATATCCCATACCGAAGGACAACAAAGGGACAGACTTCCTGATCTACGTTCAGAAACCAAAGACAATAGAGTGAATTTGAAAGCTCAAAGCAAGCTATTGCCTGCACTTATCCAAATCAAAACCACTTAATCCATTCATCTTTTCTCCCGGTTCATTGTTTCCCGCCTGAACTGCCTCCCTCCTTCCCATTGGCCAAGAGGCCGAAGCGGTGCTGGCTCTTGGATTAGCTGAGGCTGCTGAGCCGGCCGTGCCTCCCCTCCAGCTGATGACTCCAACCAATCAGCATGTACTGTTTGGCTTTATGCATATGTTGACTTTGGCAAATGATTACAGTTTAACATCCGCTACAGCTGGAACGAAATAAAAACTCGGTGGCATTTTCTTCAACTTTGGTGAGATTTATTTGGGAAAATTAGGGAAAAGATTCTTTTGGTGCTTTCTTCTCGCCAGGGTTAAAAACGGTGGGTCTGATTGGTCTCTGTCTTCAAGGCAAGACCCCCAAATTTGTGTTCAATATCGCCATTGTGGAGCAATAGATGGAGTGGGATGCTGTGTGTCTTTGCTTATTCTGGGAGTGTTCACAAATATGCAGTCTGCTTGTTTTTGAATCAGCACATTCTCAGATCTCTCCATCCTTTACCCACTCACTCACACATGCATCCACGCACTATCGAGCAATGCCCAGATTTTCTGTTACTAGCCTAGAATATGGAGCTCCCAGTGGCGCAACGGGTTAAATCACTGAGCTACTGAACTTGCTGTCCAAAAGGTCAGCAGTTCAAATACGGGGTGAGATCCTGCTGTTAGCCCCAGCTTTTGCCAACCTAGCAGTTTGAAAACATACAAATGTGAATAGATCAATAGGTACCGATTGGGCAGGAAGGTAATGGAGCCCATGCCACATTACTTTGGAGATGTCTATGGACAACGCCGGCTTAGAAATTGAGATGAGCACCAGCCCCCAGAGTCAGACACGACTAGACTTAATGTCAAAGGAAAACCTTTACTTTAGCCTATAACGTAAAATACTTGTTTATTTATTTATGACATTTTTATGCTGCCCTTCTCACCCTGAAGGGGACTCGGATGTTAAAAATGTTAAAAATTGAATATGATTTGTGCTTGAATTATGTTTTTTCTAATATTCACAATTGTGCAGTTATAATGACATTGTTTTGCTGCGGTGAGTCCAACATATGGCAACCCCTTTCTAAGGTTTTCCTGTCAATATTTATTGAGAGAAAATTTGCATGACCCTTCCCTTAGACTTGAGATAATGTGACTTAAACTGAGATCACATAGTAGGTTTCTATGACTGGATAGAGATTTGAACCCTACTGTCTTGAAGTCCTGCGTTATCATTCAAAGCATTATATTATGCAAACTCTATAAATTGTTTTAAGATTTCTTAACAGTGAGGGGACAACTTGCTGAATGGCACAGCATTTATGTGTTTTGTACACCAAATGAACATGTTTACCTGGATGTCAGGAGCCTCCAGAGGTGCATGAATGCTGACTGAAATGTCAGGAGCAGGGTGAGCTCCCATCTGTCACCTTCAGCTTCTCATGGACATGAGAGAAGCCTCCCACATGTGGTAAAACATCCCCTGGCAATGTCCTTGCAGACAGCCAATACTCTCACAACAGAAACAACTTGCAGTTTCTCAAGTCGCTCTTGATAGGAAAAAACAAAAACAAAACCTGAATGTCTACAGACATTATTCCAGGTATTCTGAAATATAGTTCATATCTGACCAAACAATGCAGAAATTACAAAAAATAAGTCAAATAGATTAGAAGAATAAACATTTCGATTCTGCTGAAAAAATTGAATAAGAGTTCCCTGTTCCAGATAAGTTTAAGGGGGGATTCATGAAATATTATAAGGCACCTCTTCCCCCTTTCCAGAGGTGTGTCAATATTAAAGAGAAAGAATACAAACTCAAATCAACTGTGGAATGAAGCCAAGAGAAAATTTGCCGCTAAACCTGACTGTGTGCTGTTTCCCCTGTATTTGTTAAACTAGCAATTAATACTGGGAACACCCTGTAAGCCGCCTATATATGAGAAAAATATGGCAGTAGTTCTCTGTAAAAACCAGTAGAGAGCTAGAAGGTAAATGCCCATAATTGTTGTGTTGATGGATATGACATTGTAACAATCTGGAAGCAAAGAGACCTGATGTTTAGACACGCATAATATGAAGTGTCAACAGCCTCTTTTACAGGCTATTTGCTTGTCAAGGCACAGTTTATTGCTGGTGACAGCAGCTTGTTCAAATTGTTTTGGGGAAGAAAGGCTGGTACAACACCAGCCGCCTTACCTCAAGAAAGGAAAGAAGCCTGATCATAGTTCCCAGCAGGACAGTAGAGATAACAACATTCTGTGTTGAGATAGTTGGGAGAACTTTCTTTGAGATGGGTTGCCATCAAAGGAAAAGAATGGACACATGGGTACATGTTACAAGCATTGCCTTCTACATGCTAGGAGGGGGTGGGGCACACATTTTTAGTTTTTCAATAATAGCACCATTAATGCGGGTTGAATGTTGCACTTAAACTTTGGAGACTTTGGAGACCAGGGTTCAAATCCCCACTCTGCTGTAGAAGCTCAATGCATTATCTTGGGTGAATCATACTCTCAACTTCAGAGGAATCATAGAATCGTAGAGTTGTGGGCCATCCAGTCCAAACCCTTGCCAAGAAGCAGGAAAATTGCATTCAAAGCACTCAATCCAGCCTCTGCTTAAAAGCCTCCAAAGAAGGAGCATCCTCCACACTCTGGGGCAGAGAGTTCCACTGCTGAACAGCTCTCACAGTTAGGAAGTTCTTCCTAATGTTCAGGTGGAATCTCCTTTCCTGTAATTTGAAGCCATTGTTCCACATACAAGTCTCCAGGGCAACGGAAAACAAGCCTGCTCCCTTCTCCCTGTGACTTCCGCTCACATATTTATACATGGCTATCATGTCTATATCCATGACATTCTTCAGGCTAAACATGCCCAGCTCTTTAAGCTGCTCCTCATAGAGCTTGTTCTCCAGACCTTTGATCATTTTGGTCGCCCTCCTCTGGACACATACCAGCTTGTCAACATCTCCCTTTAATTGGGGTGCCCAGAAATGAACACAATATTCAAGGTGCGGTCTGACCAAGGCAGAATAGAGAAGTAGCATGACTTCCCTGGATCTAGACAATCTACTCCTATTTTTGCAGGTCAGTCCCATTAGCTTTTTAAGCTGCCGCATGACATTGTTGGCTCATGTTTAACTTGTTGTCCACGAAGACTCCAAGATCTTTTTCACACATACTGCTCTTGAGCCAGGCTTCCCCCATTCTGTATCTTTGCATTTAATGTTTTCTGCCTAAGTAGAGTATCTTGCATTTGTCACTGTTTAACTTCATTTTGCTTGTTTTGACTTATCTCTCTAATCTGTTAAGATCATTTTGAATTCTGCTCCTGTCTTCTGGAGTATTGGCTATCCCTCCCAATTTGGTGTTGTCTGCAAACTTGATCATCATGCCTTGTAACCCTTCATCTAAGTCATTTATAAAGATGTTGAACAGGACTGGGCCCAGGTTGGAACCCTGCGGCACTCCGCTTGTCGCTTCTTTCCAAGATGAAGAGGAAGCATTGATGAGCACCTTCTGGGTTTGTTTGCTTAATCAATTATAAATCCACCTGAACATAGTTTTGCCTAGCCCACATTTGGCTAGCTTGTTTGCCAGAAGGTCACAGGGAACCTTGCCAAAGGCTTTACTGAAATCCAGATACACTACACCCAGTGCCTAGGAGCAGTGATGAAATGGCTCCGGGCCCATAAGCTGAAAATAATCCCAGCAAAGACTGAGATCTTATGGCCGGGCCTTCCGTCAGAGCTAGTCAACCCACTGCCCCCCTTCGAAGGGGGAACCGCTGACCCCATCCCCTCTGTGAGGAGCCTCGGTGTCATCCTGGACTCTAAGATGACGATGGAGGCCCAGATTGCCTCTACAAGCAAAAGGCCTTCTTCCACCTACACCAAGCGAGGCAACTGGCGCCCTACCTCAGGGGCGGCCCGACCTAATTGGGGGGTAGCGAAAAAAATTTGTCGCCCCCTGCCGCCGCCACTCACCGCCGCCACTCACCGCCGCTGCCGCTCCGCCCCGCGCTCCGCCCCATGCGCCACCCTCGCGGCGCCGCCGCCGCCGCCGGCCTTTCAGCGGCGGCGCGCGGGCAACGCACGCACACTCGCTCCCAAAGCGCCGGCGCGCGTGCGCAGGAGCACCTACAGGCGCTATAGCGCCTGTAGATGCTTCTGCGCACGCGCACTCCTGCGCGCGCCTGCCGCTGGGAGGGAGTGCGCATGCGCAGACGTCTACAGGCGCTATAGCGCCTGTAGATGCTTCTGCGCAAGCAGCGCACTCCCTCCCACGCGCGCCTGCCGCTTTGGAGCCAGCGCCGCAGGCGCACTTGGGAGGAGTGCGCGTGCGCAGAGCGTCTCTACAGGCGCTATAGCGCCTGTAGATGCTTCTGGCGCACGCGCACTCCCTCCCACGCGCGCCTGCCGCTTTGGAGCCAGCGCGCAGGCGCACAGGAGGAGTGCGCGTGCGCAGAGAAGCGTCTACAGGCGCTATAGCGCCTGTAGGTGCTTCTGCGCACGCGCGGACGGCGGCACAGGGCAGTGTGGCGGCGGTGGGCGCGCTGAGTCGGCGCGGCGGCGCCCCCAGGCGATGGCGCTCTGGCGGCGGCCGCGTAGGTCGCGGAATCCCTGGGGCCGCCTCTGCCCTACCTACCAACGGAGGCGTTAGCTACAGTAATCCACGCCACGGTTACATCAAGGCTGGATCAGTGCATCGACTTATATGTGGGCCTTCCTCGGTCATTAACCCGTAAGATCCAGATTGTGTAGAATGCTGCCGCCAGGCTCCTCACAAAAACACCAATGAGATGTCTCATCAAACCATCCTTGCAGTGTCTGCACTGGCTGCCGGTCAAACACAGAGTCCTTTATAAGACTCTGACCTTGACATTCAAGGCCCTGCGGGCCAGGGTCCATCATACATCAACGACCGCTTGACTCTACCCATCCACCCAAGAGCACCACGGCCAGCAAACGAGAACCTCCTCTGTATCCCGGATCCGAGAGAGGCTCATCTGGAGTCCACGAGACAGAGATCTTTCTCTGTTGCAGCCCCCGTCCTGTGGAACTCTCTACCGCCAGACCAAAGAGCCAGTCCTGACCTGCCCCAATTCTTGGCGGCACTTAAGACATGGCTATTTAGGAAAGCCTATGCATAATACGACAACCAGCGACCTTCCGAGTCCGATATTTTCAGCCATTTTAATATTTTAATGTTTTAATGTTTTAATACTCTAGTACTGCATTGCTAGCTGTGTAAGTCGCCCGGAGCACACTTGTGGAGGGCGACTCATAAATAATAAAATTCAGTTCAGTTCAGTTCAGTACATCCATGACATTCCTTGCATCTACCCAGCTTGTAACTCTATTGAAAAAAGATCAGATTAGTTTGACATGATTTGTTTTTTATAAATCCATGTTGACTATTAGCAGTGACCGCATTCATTTTTAAATGTTTGCAGACCACTTCCTTAATGATCTTTTCCAAAATCTTGTCTGGATGACTGGACGGCAATTGTTTGGGTTGTCCTTTCTCCCCTTCTTTAAGGTAAAGAAAGTCAAAGGCGAAAACCCATTTGAACAAATCTTACTAAAAAAAACCCCATAAGTCAGAAATGCACACAACAATAACAACGACATTAGTATCATCTCAGTTCATGGAGTACCAGATGCCTAAGATCACAAGAAATGTGTGATTGTTCCACTACACATCTTCCAACTGTATTCTTTTGTGTCAAAGCCTTTTAGCTCCAAAGACTATAAACTATGCTCCCCTCCCAAAAGCTCTGGTGATTGCATTTTCCTTCTTCAGTCTCTTTGGAAAATGTGTTGTACTGTATACTCATGGCCTACATCCACCCCATTCCTGTCAAGGAAACCAGAAACATTTTCACCTTCATCTTTTGGTGATAATTCACGCCAAACCAGCTGTTTTCCAGCTATTGTCAGCTCTCTGCCACCATTCAGCTTAAAGGCTGCTCTGATGTCAATTACCAGCAGTCTGGTTACAAACGGCACCCATTTCCTTTTTTTAAAACATACTTATCTTGTCAGATCTTCTCCAGTTCATCCTTCATCTAAAGGCACACATACCACCTTCACAGAGACTTCTCAACATCTCCAATATTGCTGACCTTACATGTGGAACATGTGGTACTTTACAGAAAGCTACTTTGGTGTTTATGTGTGCCACAGATGTGTGCTTTGACTGACAGGGCATGATTTTCCATGTGGTTGGAGATTCTGAGGGTTAGAGTCCAAAAAGTTAACATTTTCAGGCTGTGGCCTTTAATTGTAGAAACTTCTGCACAACAATAGTTTTGGTAAGTAATAGCAAACTGAAAGTGCTGATAGCCTAAATCAGTGATATGTGAACAGGTGAAGTCAACAAAACCTTAATGAAATAGAGACTTATCAAGCAACTGTGTTCCTTTTTCTCTTGTAGGTTCTTAAACATCCAATGTAATTGCCTGGATCTTGTTTCTGGACACTAGAAAGGCTGCTGAAACCCCAAGTGCTTGCAAGAAGGATGACACATGACTAACTAAAGGAAAAAGTGCATGTATGCCCCAGGTCTGCTAATCCCTCTGTTTTTTCTCAAGTGAAAATTATAATTCACCTTAACATTAGGAGCCCTGTTTGCTTTTGATGTGCCTTTTCTTTGGCACCTCCAACAATATGCTAAGCCTACAGAATCTTGTGGAAACCTCCAGACAATATTCAAAGCACATACCAGAGGAGATTTACATCTCTCCACTTAGAAGACTGCAAGAGTCTCCTTCTACACCATGCATGAGCAATAAAGGATGCACGTCTGCTAGTTCAGTGGCTCTCCAGATGTTTGGAGATCAACTCCTGGAATTCCTGGGCATTGGCCAAACTGGCTGGCCTTTCTGTGGGCTAAGTTCCAAAATGTAGGACGAATATTTGGGGACCATTTCACAACAGGAGTCTACCGTATACCATGCAGCTGTGCACAAGTCTACATAGGGACCACCAAACGCGGCATTGCCCAAACACGAATCAAGGAACATGAAAGGCACTGCAGGCTAACTCAACCAGAGAAGTCAGCCTTTGCAGAGCATGTGATGAACCAACCTAGACACAGCATATTATTTGAGAACACAGAAATGCTGGACCACCCTAAAAACTACCATGTCAGGCTACACAGAGAAGCCATTGAAATCCATAAGCATGTGGACAATTTCAACAGAAAGGAAGAAACCATGAAAATGAACAAAATCTGGCCACCAGTACTAAAAAGCTCTAAAATTATAACAGTAAATAAAAAACAAAACTCAAATACAGGGGAACTCCAGACAAGAAACAATCAGGAACACCTAATAACCTATCAACAAAGGTATTTCCCAGGCAGTAACAAGCGACACCTAAAAACTGTCAGGCCATCAAATGCTAATCAAGGTGGCCAATTGAAACATTTACATCTAGCTCCAACAGACGAGAGTTCTTTCTCCCACCCTGGATCTTCCACAGATATATAAACCCATTTTTCCTAGTTTCCAACAGACATCACAACCTTGGGGATGCCTGCCACAGATGCAGGTGAAACGTCAGGAGAGAATGCTTCTAGAACATGGCTATACAGCCTGAAAAACCTACAAACAAGCCATAAAAGCCTTCGACAATACATTTCACAACAATTGAGAACTGTAACCGTAGCCTTCCAGAAGAGCCATCACGTCTAGAGACTGTTTATCACATTTATGGGAATTGACATGAACACCTTTAGGACTGAACAAACTACAATATATTTATAGAAAGCCCCCCTCCACCACAATCCCATATCCTTCAATGTAAGCATTCCCATTTGATATCGAGCAAGAATGTGGGGGTCTTGCAGAGACCAGTCAGACCCACCAACGAGGATCCGATATAACTCTGGCGAGAAGGAAGCACTCAATGAATTTTCCCAAATAAAATCTCATCAAAGTTGAAGAAAATGCCACCGAGTTGTTTTATTTCGTTCCAGCTGGAGCGGATAATAATAATAATACACTTTATTTATATTCTGCTCTTCTCAATCCGAAGGGGACTCAAAGCGGATTACATCACACATATGGCAGTCAGTCTCTGCCAGTTCCACATACAATTACATACAACATACAACATATGACAAGTACAATTTTAGAAGGATTTTCTTCAGGCTGCATCACAGGGTGCGTCACAGGGTGCAATTGCGTCATTACATCACAAGGGGGTGCTGTTGCTTCATCCTCATGACAGACAGCCTGGTTTCCGCATTCCACATTCAGGCAGCTGATCTTACTTTATTTAGGCATTGTAAAAAATCCTTCCCCACTAAGCGGTTCCCAGTTTTATCTAATCACAGCTGAGCTGTTTTCGAACCGTTGGGTAAAGAGTGGACAGGGCTCACAGCTGGGTGTCCAAACCAGCCTGGGATTCGAACATGCAACCTTCAGATTGCCAGCACAGCTGTTGTTACCACTGTGCTATCTCTCTGGATGTCAAACTGCAATCATTTGCCAAACCAACATACATTACAAGGCAAAACATACAGTTTATATAGGAAAAACAGAGCCGTCATATTTCCTGCTCCCGCCCCCCTCGCCGGCTTCACGCTGATTGGATGGTGTCATCAGCTGGCTGGGAGGTGCAGTCAGTTTGGCCATGCCTCGGCTAATCAGAGAACCAGTGCCGCTTTGGTCTCTCAGCCAATGGGAAGTGAGGAGGCAGTCTGGGTGGGAAACAATGAACCGGAGGAAATGAGGAGTGGATAAAAAATTACTAATGTTTGCACAATTCCTGGCAATTATTTTCTTTAACCCTCAAGCCGGTGGTTATTGTCCTGAGTGCCTGAAATATATATCTTTGTCTGATGCAGATGCCAAATCCTTGTAATCCTTGGTCCTGGATATGGATCTAGTGATGGTGTTTTGACATTGGTATCGGCCAGGGGGATAGTAACAAAGAGAGACTGCGGTGACACCCAAATCCCCCTCAGGCAGGATGTCACCTTTAGTGAGAAATGATTAAATCGCCCATGGGGCACATCCTCCAGATAGTCTAACATTGGGTTACTCCGAGGTCTGAAGGAGTGTGCCCATTGTTCTATTGTTCATGCAAAAATTTCTGTTGAGTCCTTTTCATTAAGGGATTTGTTGGTTCAGGAAATGGGAGATTCCCTGAAGCCTTGGCATGCTGGGTTCACGAAGAGGTGGCATTTCATATTTTATATTTCATGTAGGGATATGGGGAAGGGAAAAAGGCATGCAAGGGCATGGGGATACATTCATATTGGGAAAGAAAGGAAACTACACCAGCCCTTTCCACCCACCAGAGTCCACTGAAAGTCCATAATTAATAGCAAGAGTCCATGGGGGAAAAGTTTACAAAAGTTCAAAAAGTTTTCTAAATGTGGGCAAGAAGTTCAATAAAGTTCAAAGTGATCATAAGTTTAAAGGGAAATGGTTCTGTGAGTCCATTGGGCCCACACTGGGATCACTGCAAATGCTGGGGGCTGAGGTTCATCCATCTGGGAGAAGAAGACAGTTCCATCTCGTCATGGGGCCAGGATGGCTTCTCTGCTTCCCAGGGGGCCCAAGGGGTGACCAACGGTTTCCTCGGGTCATGGGCTTCTGGACATCAATGAGACAGCAGCAGGATCAGCATTGTAGCGGGGAGCCATGGATGACAATCAGCTGGTTTCCTCATGAAGTTTCTTTCTTTTTGGGTAAGAATGGTTATTCCCTGGGCGTAGGGGCCCAGAATGCAAAAGTGAAATAGCAGTTAGCTTTAGAATTAGTCTAGGAGAAAAATGCCACTAGTTTGAACACAATCCGTTGACCCGTGGATATGGGGGCCCCATGAGTCTCTGTATCTGCGGTCCAGGGGAACACAGTTTCAGCCTCCCCGGGATGCTAGAAACAGCAGCAATCTGTGGCTCGAGAGAGGGAAGGTTCATGCTGGAGCGAGTTAGAGACAGTAAAAGGACACAATGTATCACTATGGAGAGAAAAAAGTTACAATTTGATGATACTTTATTGGGGGATTTGTTACAATGTTAGGGTGAGGGGAAGAAAGCAAGGCAAAGCGAGGCAAAAAGAAAGGTTTTAGTTGAAGCTGCTGCTGTGGCCACATTCCCAGCAATGCTGGCCCAATCGGACAACCAGGAACTGCGGAACTCCCTGCTGCAGGTCGGATCAGGTTAAATACAGGGGGCCCTCTGTTGCCCACCATTACATTCATATTTTTCATGAAATTGGGGACCTGGAACATAGCAAAGAATTGCATAGTCTGATGTAATTAATCTGAACAGTGGTAAAAATCACATTTACTTCTTGTCACCAAGTTTCCATAAATTTACAGTGTCATTTTCCTAATGACATTTTTAAACTGTATGAAATATATGTATGTATCAAAGTTTTGGGGCAGAGAACATTTAGGTCCACCTCATCCCTCCTGGCATTCAGGAAAAAGGTAAAATCCTGGCTTTGGGACCAGGCGTTTGCACACCAGCACTAGGCAGCATGTTAGATGGGGATTTTAATGAAAATGGATGAAGAGGGTCAATGTTTTGTGGATTGAATATTGTTTTAACTTTGAATGACTGTGTTTGATGCTGTTGTAATTGTATTTTAATGTATTTTTAATGTATTTTAATTGTTGTGGGGTTTTGGGGTTTTATGCTGTTGTGATGTGGGCATCGAATTGTGCCGTACTGTAAGCTGCTCTGAGTCCCCCCTCAAGGGTTGAGAAGAGCGGGGTAAAATCCTGAAATAAATAAATAAATAGAAGGGGAAAAGTGATAATTACCAGATACCGGAAAAGCATAGGCAAGCTTTCCAAATACTACATAAAAGTAAAACAGATCATTTGGCTTTGGAAGGAACTTCTCAGATAATCTGGATGAATGAGTAAAATGGCCTTATTTTCTACATTACCCTAAGAACGATGCATACATTACTGCTTAGCTCTTGTTTTGTTGTTGGTTTGGCATTTTCCATCTTTGCAACAGGAATGACAAGCCTGTATTTGCTAGTGTGTACATCTAATTTTTTTAAATGGACTCTTTCATGATCTGTTCTGCAAAACCCTATTCTTAGTTCCAACTAGAGTCAACCTGTTATATTAATAGGACTTATACAAATATCTTACCAAGATTCCATTCATTTAGTGAGTCTACTAAACAACTGACAGTTGGATTTAAACCTTGCAATTCAAATCAAATGTGTTTACTTCTTATCATTTATTTATTTACTTACTTCACTTGTACACCACTTTTCTCATCCTAGCAGGGGATTCAAAGGGTTTTCCAACATAATTATTGGCAAAGATTAACACCTCACATACAGAAACTTAACATAACAATAATAACATACAATTATCAATTGAATTATAAAACATGGCATCATTTAACATTAAAACATGGAATTAAAAAACATCAATATAAACATTAAAATCACAACATCCAACAATTGTAGCCCAGGCCGTTCCAAATATCATATCTATTGCACATAATCCCTGATCATTCCTTGTACTGCTTATTGCCCAATGCATAGCATACATAGGGTTAAAACACTATCCTATGCAATTGTCTGAGTGGGTGAATAGGGTTTTTTTTGTGTCAGGAGTGACTTGAGAAACTGCAAGTTGCTTCTGGTGTGAGAGAATTGGCCATCTGCAAGAACATTGCCCAGGATGTTTGATGTTTTACCATCCTTGTGGGAGTCTTCTCTCATGTCCCTGCATGGGGAGCTGGAGCTGACAGAGGGAGATCAACGCGCTATCCCCGGATTCAAACCTCTGACCTGTTCATCAGCAGTCCTGCTGGCACAAGGGTTTAACCCACTGCACCACCGGTGGCAACTTTGGGTAAGGCCACTTTGTCCTATAGGACAGAAATCCCTCTGTGATCCATTAGGTTTACTCCTGGTTAATTGTGTGTAGGACTAAATTCCCTGCCACAACATGACATGAATGCCACTAGCTTGTACTGAATGCTGGACCAGATGGGTCTTTAGAGCTGTCCAGAACAGCTTGTCTAAACACCATATGTTTACTTTGGAAAAGATGCTAACCCTTTCTGCCCTACCCAAAGAGCATTCATCCAAAAACAGAAGACTCTGCCGACCACTCCCTTAATTCCCAAGTCAGAGTAAACAGATGGATCAAAGTGTTACCTTGACTTAAAAGTAAATAACATTTACAGTAAGCTCCCAAAGAGAGGGGAAGACCCTTGTTTGCAATTTCTCATGAAAAGAAATTAAGATACAGGGTGTGTGTATATTTCTCTGTCTTCATTTCTTCTGTTTGGAAAGACCCAGTTCAATGAGTTCGATCCAGTTTAAGTGTGTGCAATTGGACTGATAGAAATAGACCCATTCCTCACCACAGCAGTTTTTTTCAACCCTCTGAAAATACTCTCACAGACATTTAGACATGTGGCTGAATGGAAAATCCCCAAAACTGGGCAGATGCACCTTTTGTGAATAGACCCTTCCCTTCTATTCCTAAGGGAGCATAGGGTTTCACCCTCTTTTGCTACTATCATTTTTGCTAGTTCTCATGTTGTAGAATGGCATTCTCAGAGTGTTTCCTAATTACAGTAGAGTCTCACTTCTCCAACATAAACGGGCCGGCGTTGGATAAGCAAACATTTTGGATAATGAGGGATTAAGGAAAAACCTATTAAATGTCAAATTATGTTACAATTTTACAAATTAAGCACTAAAACAACATGTTTTACAACAAATTGACAGAAAAAGCAGCTCAATACATGGTAATGTTATGTAGTAATTAATGTATTTATTAATTTAGCACCAAAGCATCCCAAAGTATTGCAACAGCTGTGGATCCAGGCGGGAGGCAGACTGCGTTGGATAATACAGAACGTTGGATGAGCAAAGGTTGGATAAGCAAGACTCTACTGTAGATGTGATTAGTAAGTTCCTGTTTGCTCATTTTAATGGGACATCCTCATTATGTTTTAGCAAATTCTTTTCCTACCATGTTTTCTTATGTTCTTTTAAACTTTTTTCAGGCTGCAGAAAATCTGAGCGCTTCCAAATGAGGTTTTCATTGAGCATTCGCACTCTATAAAAACTGCATTCCCTTATTCAGTGCTTATTCAAGGAGGTTTGTAGGGAACCTTGAAAACTGTTGCATAAAGAGGTCCTGGAGATCTTCTTATACAACATCAGGAAAAGTAGACACACTCGACCCATAATTAAAGCATAGTGATTAATCACAAAAACAATATGTTTGGGGGAGTATGGACAATGGATGATGGGATTTACAGTACCTTCGACCAATTCAGCTCTGACTTCCACAGCTGAGACCCCATGAATGACAGACCTGGACCAGACTTGGCACACAGAACCCCCATGACCAACAGAAAATACTGGAGGGGTTTGGGAGATGTAGTTCACCTACATTTGGAGAGCACTCTGAACCCAAACAACCCTGGATCTGGACCAAATTTGGCACAAATACTCAATATACTCAAAGTTGAACACTGGTGGAATTGTGGGGGGTTGATTTTGTCATTTGGGAGTTGTAGCTGCTGGGATTTATAGCTCACCTATAATCGAAGAGCATTTTGAACTCCCAACAGCAATGGAATTGAACTAAACTTGAGCAATAGAGAATACTGGACCTTGGAAATTGGGAGCTGCTTGCATTTTCCTTCATGCCATGGCCATCTCCCAGGAGGCACCTGCAAACGCCGCAGCGACTCAGGGGGCGTTTGCAGATGCAGAGGCTTTCATTCTCCGCTGGACCAACTGGCAGACACACACTCACAAGCGCGTGACTGTCTCAGCCTGCCAGTTGGGATCCCTGGGCAGGCATTGCCTGGAAACCGCAGCGCACACCCCCTTCTTCTCCTCAACTCCACACATGGCGTAGTCCCATATTGCTCCTTCCTACCAAGGGACCCATTGGATTGGAAGGTGCGATATAGGACTGCACCATGGGTGGAATTGAGGAGAGTAAGGTGTCACGTGCTGTGGTTTCCAAGTAGCACCTGCATGGGGTTTCCAACTGGCAGGCGCACATTTGCGCGCTTGCGAGTTGGAATCCCACCACCACCACCGCCCCCTTACAGGGGTTCAGTGCCCCCCAAATTCTCCTGAGACTCCCACCGTCCCCTTGGATTGCCTCACCACCCACTAGGGGGTGGTACCGCCCACTTTGGAACCACGGATCTAGACACTATGGTCCTATTTATGCAGCCCAAAATCCCATTGGCTTTTTAAGCTGCCGCATGACATTGTTGGCTCATGTTTAACTTGTTGTCCACGAGGACTCCAAGATCTTTTTCACATCCAAGATCTTTTTCACACGTACTGCTCTTGAGCCAGGCATCCCCCATTCTGTATGTTTGCATTTCATTTTTTCTGCCTAAGTGGAGCATCTGATTCCATCAAAAGAGAATTCTGTAATATGCCTGTTATCCCTGATCTTTCTGTGAATCTCTTCAAATAATCGAGGGTTTGAACCCTTTTGACCAGGAAACGTCAAACTATGGCTAGTACAACAGTCCTTAAGCCCCTCAGTGGTTTTAATTGCCTAATGAATGGTGTGCTTAGCCACCGAATCACAAGAAAACAGCAGGATACAGCTCTGGAGAGGTGGTGAATTGTAAGATGAATTGTAATTTTAGGGCAGAAATCTTGGATCAAGCCCCCTTTTCCCTTCTGCCAAATACACTGCAATTAAGTGTGCAAAAAATATATACCTGAATGTCCTCCACGTAATTTCTGAAAAGTGCTGACTTCAAAGGCTTGGAAAGTGGAGAAGTGCTGAGATATTGAAGCTCACTGAGGAAGGGATATAATTACAGCTAAAGGAAAAGAAAAAAGAAGAGAAGGGAAAAGGTGGGGGGAGAACTCACCTGAGCTCAGGGTGGGATCAAGGGTTTGCTTGTCCTCGTCATCGTACAGAGCTTCCCCTGTCTATTTATCTTCTGCTTTTTGGAAGCAGAGCCCTCTATTTACTGACGCACAGCCCTATTAGGAACAAAGGTGTTTTCTGTTTGATGTGAATCAAATGCAGTCTATAAAAAGGAAATCTGTGCCAGGTTCTTCTCTGGTAGCTTGTTGTTTTCTTCTTTCTTCGCCCTTTGATACTTCATCTGTGTTTAACATGAAGCACCCCCCACCCATTTTGTGGTAAGATTGTATGCAAAGTGTCATGGAATCATTGCTTTCCTGACCTCCCCCCCCTCCCATCTGCCTCCTGCACAACAAACCCCACCTGGCACTCCCCCTACATGAACAATTAAGCATAATGTAGTTTGCACTGGCACACAGTCGATTAACACTAAGAGGGCAACTGAGAGCCCTTTCGCACTACACAATTCTTAAGTTTTCGCTTTAACTGCCATGCTTACATTTTATGGAATTCTTGGACTTACCGTTTATACCAAACTACAAACTCTAGGATTCCATGCTAGTAAAAGTCTAACCATACAGTGCTGTATTGTGTAGTGTGAAAGGACTCAGCAGAACATACCACGTAACACCTTTTGTGTGGATAATATTTCTTCATTGTCTCCCACTATAGACTTACTTATCATACCAAGAACCAGCATTCGACAAACCAGATGTTCAGGGAAAGATTGCTTGAAAATGGCACTGTGAGAAGTCCACAAGTAGTTTTCTAGTGATTGGTTTTTAGAAGCATACTGCTTTTGATCCTGAATGTGGCTCTCTCTCTCTCTCTCTCTCTCTCTCTCTCATGCACACACCCACCCCTATATATGTAAAGATAGTAAAGATAAAAGTTTCCCCTTGGCATTAAGTCTAGTCAAGTCCAACTCGGGGGGGGGGGGTGTGTTCATCTCCATTTCGAAGCCAAAGAGCCAGCATTGTCCATAGACACCTCCTAGGTCGGGTGGCTGGCATGACTGCATGAAATGCTGTTATCTTCCCACTGAACATTTGCTAGATTGGCAGAAGCTGGGGCTAACAATGGGAGCTCACCCCGTCCACGGATTTGAACTGCAGACCTTCTGATCAGCAAGTTTTGCAGCTTTGTGGTTTAACCTGCTGCGCCACCACGGTCCCTACCTATTAATATGCTCTATTAATTTAATTGGCTTTTAAAGCTGTCCAAGTAGGTCTCATGAATTTTATAATTTAATGATGCTGAGGAAGTATATTCTATTATCTATCTGGACCCATCACCAATGGCAAAGCCTTTTTCTGGTGTTGGGATTGCATGCTCCTGTGAGGAAAGAAGCTATGGTGATGGCATGTCTTCCAGTGTCCGATAGGCATTTGCTGGAGAGCCAAATTAAATGTTTCATGCTGCTTCTAGATATCAACAGGTATATATGTGTGAAACTGGTGAAAGATAATAATAATAATCTTTATTTGTACCCCGCCACCATCTCCCCAATGGGGACTTGGGGCGGCTTATATGAGAAAAACAGTAGGCAACACCGTAGTGTAGGAATTGAAAATACTATTCAGGTATATCAATGAAAACAGTAAACTGTACTATATCAAATAGTTATCTATTAGCGATAAATGAATCAATACATTTGCATTTACAACCACAATGGGATATATAGGAAGGGGGTACAAGTGGAATCACCACTATGCAAGGTACAAAATACAGTCAAAAGACTAACAATTCATTTTATGCATCATAGCAATATACAAATATATCAAGAAGCCTGGGGCCAAGAGGGACAAATGATCCTTCCTGGTGCAAAGAGACACTACAGTTCAAAAAACATTACATATGCATCAAAATGAGGATCAGCGAACTGCAGGTGGAGGTGGGTGGATCCCAGGTGTGTCTGTGTCAAGCAGGGCAGGATGGTGACAGGAGACGCTCAGTGCAGGCCCAGACGTCTAGGGCGCATGCGCGGACAGGCGCTGTGGCCAGCCGCAAGTAGAGCTGGGCGTGGTAGTCCTGTCGGGACGCTCGATAGGCCGAACTGCGCTGTGTGCATGTGCGGGAGACGCTCAATGGCGGCCCGCAAAGGATGGTGGTAAAGGTAGTTCGGAAAGAAGCTAAGGGCGTCCGTGTGGTAAAGGGTGGATTGGCAAATGCTGAAGAGGTTGAATGGGAAACCGCTGGTCACTCGGTGGGTGAGAGCAGCGGAGGAGAGGTTGCCTGACGGCGGGAGCTCACCCTAAGCCGGCGAAGGGCCATTTCGTCTAAAAGACTTCTTCAGAGGCATAAAGTAGGCATCCTCAAAGATAATACATCATCAAGAGTTGTCCAATCTGCGTGGAGGACGGACCATTCCATCAGCAGGAAATGCCAATCCACCCTTTACCACACGGACGCCCTTAGCATCTTTCCGAACTACCTTTACCACCATCCTTTGCGGGCCGCCATTGAGCGTCTCCCGCATATGCACACAGCGCAGTTCGGCCTATCGAGCGTCCCGACAGGACTACCACGCCCAGCTCTACTTGCGGCTGGCCACAGCGCCTGTCCGCGCATGCGCCCTAGACGTCTGGGCCTGCACTGAGCGTCTCCTGTCACCATCCTGCCCTGCTTGACACAGACACACCTGGGATCCACCCACCTCCACCTGCAGTTCGCTGATCCTCATTTTGATGCATATGTAATGTTTTTCGGACTGTAGTGTCTCTTTGCACCAGGAAGGATCATTTGTCCCTCTTGGCCCCAGGCTTCTTGATATGTTTGTATATTGCTATGATGCATAAAATGAATTGTTAGTCTTTTGACTGTATTTTGTACCTTGCATAGTGGTGATTCCACTTGTACCCCCTTCCTATATATCCCATTGTGGTTGTAAATGCAAATGTATTGATTCATTTATCGCTAATAGATAACTATTTGATATAGTACAGTTTACTGTTTTAATTGATATACCTGAATAGTATTTTCAGCGGCTTATATGAGGCCAAGCCCAGCAACGCAATACAATAAGTGAAATATTAAAAACAACATAATACAATACATAAAACATAAACCATAAGAATACAGCAAACAATGTAAAATTACAATAAAATTATTCCTAATACAGAACAGTGAGCGGGCCGCATGTACAGAGTAAAATACTAAAGGTAAAGATCTTTCCGAGATAATGGCAGTGGCATTATAGATACAGATAACACTTGTTAAAAGTAAAGGTTTCCCCTCATATTAAGTCTAGTCGTGTCTGACTCTAGAGGGTGGTGCTCATCTTCATTTCTAAGCCGAAGAGTCAGCATTGTGTCCCACCTTGAAATTTAAGATCTTCCGGGGAGGCCCTGCTCTCGGTCCCACCTTCGTCACAATTATGGTTGGTGGGGATGAGGGACAGGGCCTTCTCGGTAGTGGCCCCTCGCCTGTGGAACTTGCTCCCCAGCGAAATAAGATCAACTTCTTCCCTCCTTTCCTTTAGAAAAAATCTAAAGACGTGGCTGTGGGACCAGGCGTTTGGTTGATGTGGAGCAGCAGACGGACAATTGAGTAATGACAATGTTGTGGTAGCGGACTACGGATTGACTTGGACAGCCTATTAATGTGGAACAGGGATTATGTAGTTGTTTCGATTTTTAACTGTTTTTAATCTGTTGTTATATTGATATCTTGTTTTTGTATTATGTACCCGGCATCGAATTGTTGCCTTTTGTCAGCCGCCCTGAGTCCCCCTTCGGGGGTTGAGAAGGGCAGATTATAAATGGAAAAAAAATTGTCTGTAGGTCGTGTGGCTAGCGTGACTGCATGGAGTGCTGCTACCTTCCTGCCGGAGAGGTACCTATTGATCTACTTAGATTTGCATGTTTTGAACTGCTAGGTTGGCAGAAGCTGAGCCTAACAGTGGAAGACCACCCCACTTCCCAGATTTGAACCACCAACCTTTCAGTCAGCAAGTTCAGCAGTACAGTGCCTTAACCTGCTGTGCCATCGGGGGCTAACAAATGCAGCGGGTTAAGGCTCTCAGGTTGGATGGCACTCAACAGCCTATTGGGACATAGCAGATGAGAACTACAAATAGTGCTGGGGCTAATAACACAACAGGACTCAAACCGAAAGGATACTCAGGTGTTGATACGCTCAGAGGTGGAATAAAAGTCCAAAGCTACACAACACACATTATACGAATAGGGAATGTGAGAAGTATGAATCAGGGGAAGCTAGCCATAGTAAAACAAGAGAGAGAATTTATATGTATCAAGAATTTATAAACATCTTTATACATTTTTTTGGTTCTGAGAGTCCTTTTCTTCCCTCTTTCTTGGTTATTGTATCATAGGATTCTTGTTTGCATATTGAAGGAAAACTGAGAAAGGAAATATTGAGTTCCAGTTTAAATCAATATATGGTCACCCCTCACTACCACCTACATAAGCACAAGAGGTTACTCTATCCCAGTGGGGACTAAAGAGAAAAGATAAGTTTTTACTGCATTTGAAGAATAATCTCCTTGAGACTTGGGATTTTGAGGCCATCCATGTTCAGACTCCTCCATGCCGTCAATTTCCTGGCATGTCTGCTGGCAATTAAAAATAGGACCTGTATTGTAATAACCTTAATCCTTTTATGTTTCATATCATATTTTCCATTCACAAAGTTAACCAGAGCTTTCCACCTTACTGTGACTGCAAATTAACTGCTTTTCAGTGCCTGACAGACTAAAGACTTAGTTTCCATTCTCTCAGAATGGATTATACTATACCCTCAGAAAAACCTGTCACCTTGTCTTGTTGTATAAATCATTTTTGAAGACCGTTGTAGTAAATCAGGTGAGAGGAGAGTGTATTAGTTGGCATAGTTATACAAACAAGGGTTAAAATAAGAAAGCAAGCCTTTATGGTTTCATATTCAGCCTCAGGGGCTCCACTCTAATTCAGACTCCAATTCAGACCAAATGCAAATAAAATGCATTGCAAATTGTTCTCGAAAACCTGCCAAAATAGCAAGGGGGGTTAAAAATGTCAAACAGCAGAAACAAGGCTCTTTACTTGACCAATAACATTGAAAGCCTCTATCTTATCTTAGGCAGTAGCATGCCAACATCTTAAATCAAGAAACAGCTTCCTAAGATCTACAAAGTTCTCGCAGGAACACCTCTGCAAGCAAGAGTCCAAAAGTGGCAGGCTAAAATCCAGCATCTCAATCAGTAGCTGAGACCAGATGAGAAACTCCTTCCTGGGCAAACAGAAGAGTGGACAACCTGGAAAGCGCTGAACAGCCTGCGCTCTGACACCATGAGTTGCAGAGCTAACCTTAAGAAATGGGACTACAAAGTGGAGTCCACGACATGTGAGTGTGGAGAAGAGCAAACCACAGACCACCTACAATGCGATCAGAGCCCTGCCACATGCACAATGGAGAACCTTCTCACAGCAACACCAGAGGCACACCCAAGTGGCCAGCTACTGGTCAAAAGACATTTAGCGTAATGCCAAGTTTTAAAAACTTTGTTTTGTGTTTTTAAATGCATTTTAACTGTACCCTCAACTAGCTTCTGATACAATGAATAAATAAATATCTCAGGCAGTGATTGGCATGTGAAAGTAAGGCGAAGTTGTATGAATCTGTATTACAGCTCCCTAATTTTCCAAAATACCCTAAAGGCAGCAGATCCCATTTGATCTTGGAAGCTAGGCAAGGTTGACTCTGGTGAGTATTTCGAAGGTAGGTTGCCGACTAATACCATGTGCCGTAGGCTGTATTCCAGAGGTAGGAACTGGCAAAACCATATTGAAGTATTCCTTACTTTTGGCTTGATTTACACTGCCATATAATGCAATTTGAAACGCGTGATATAGTCAGTGTCAAAAACTGCATTATATGGGTCTACACTGGCCATACAATGCAGTTTGAAACTGAATAATATAGTAGTGTGTATCCGACCTAAGAAAACCCTATGAAATTCATGGGATTCCTTGCCATAAATTGACATGCTACTTCAAACACAGGCATGTATATTTTTGTGCGTGTGTGCGCGAGCGTGTGTGTATTTACTACTATATTTCTATTAATAAAATAGTCTTAGGGTTATAAAATTACCTGTTCTGTCTCTCATGCGAAAATATCATGAGCATCCAGTTCTTAAGAATACTTCAATAGAATGTTGATGCTAAATTTGCCTGTTTGAACCATATTATTGTTCATGAGTTGGGAATCCATGTCACCAGAAAATGATCAAGTTCCACTGGAGGCTCACAATGGTTCCCAAACATTGGGCTTTGAGGTGTTTTGGACTTCAACTCCCAGAAACCCCAGTTAGAAGTTGTGGGAGCTGAAGTCCAAAACACCTGAGGCCCAAAAGTTTGAACCACTGTCCGAATAACCATATTAATAAAATCTGAAAATAACACTACGTGACCCAGTTTTTGTTCCTGGATTATAAATGTCATTTCCTAATTGGTTCTATCATAAAAACATGGAAAAAGTTTATTAAATTACAAAAACTTGGTTTTTGTGGGATATCCTGTAGCACATTTTGCTATAGTTTTTTCAATTAATATCTCATATAGTCTCAACTAATTCAACATAGTTTGTGGTAGACACAAAAACGTAGTTTCTGGAGTATAACAACTACAGTAGAGTCTCACTTATCCAACATAAATGGGCTGGCAGAACATTGGATAAGCGAAAATGTTGGATACTAAGGCGAGATTAAGGAAAACCCTATTAAACGTCAAATTACTTCATGATGTTACAAATTAAGCACCACAGCATCATGTTTTACAAAAAAAAAATTGACATCAAAAGCAGTTCAATACACAATGACATTATGTAGTAATTACTGTATTTACAGATTTAGCACCAAAACATTGCAATGTATTGAACAGCTGTGGATCCGGGTGGGGGGCAGACTGCGTTGGATAATACAGAACATTGGATGAGCACAGGTTGGATAAGTGAGACTCTACTGTATTTTCAAAGTAAGCACTGCACAATTAAACAGGAAATACAACTTTCAAACTTTTTCAAATTTTGCTACATAGTGTAATCAAATCCACAAAATATTACACCAGCAAATGTGGGGGACTGACTATACAACAACACAAATATTTTTTAAATATTTAAATTTAAAAATAATCAGAATCTGATTCTAAAACAGTTAAAATTGTTCGAAACCTTTGATGCCACATGGAACAGCACAGTTTTGACTGCCCACCAGGAGCTTAAATGCCTTTATTAGAACTACTAAAATATCACAAGAAGTTAGCTTTTATTCAGTCTTTTACTGATGCTTGAGTGTTAACCTGGGATTCCAGGGGAATCAGGTAAGTCCAAATATCCCTGTGTAAAGTCGCAGTGAAGTCAGCAGGGAGTGTCTCTTTGGGACAGGGTGGAGATCTGGGTACACTTGATCACGGTCTCAGTTTTCAAAGTGAAGGCTTTGTTCATCTGCTGCAATTAAAACAAAAAGTCAAGGAGAAGGAGGGAGGAATCATTGGGCACTTTAAATATTAAATACCTTATTTATGTTAGTATGAGCTTTCATGGCTTAAATCCCATTTCTCCATAAGGTCTGCGGTTCTGCAAAAGCTTGGATGACTCATCTCACATTACTTTTTCCACTTTTTCAGTCATCAGCTAACTCAATGCAGCTTTTGAACATTTAGGATTTGAGGGCTGCACATTTCCCCTCTGAGAACTGCACAACTTCTGTGTAATGGTACAGCCCTTCATTTTCAGTGTCTTCAATGTTCTCTGATTGCACAGTGGGTTAGAAAACAGCTCTGGTGGTGCAGTGGGTTAAACGGCTGAGGTGCTAAACTTGTTGACGGAAAGGTCACAGGTTCGAATCTAGAGAGTGGCATGAGCTCCCGCTGTCAGCCCAGCTTCTGCCAACCTAGCAAATGTGAGTAGATCAATAGGTACCACTTCAGCGGGAAGGTAATGGTGCTCCATGGAGTCATGCTGGTCACATGACCCTGGAGGTGTCTGCAGACAATGTCGGCTCTTTGGCTTAGAAATTGAGATGAGCACCAAGCCTCAGAGTTGGGCACAACTGGACTGAATGTCAGGGGGAAACCTTTACTTCTCATTTCTGAAGAGAAACTCAGGTTGGCTTACAAACGGCAACCATTAAATGCCAGAAAATCCATTAAAATACACAGTTACAATTAAAACAGCAATTAAAAACAATGATAAACATTCAATGTAAAGCAGTCTACCAGTTCAGAATCATAGTCCAGGTTAGTCCGTTGCAAGTCACTTCAAAACATTCTTCTTCGTTTCCATAGAATATCTACATGCTGGAGAAGTTCAGAATGGTGTGTCCAATATGGTTGTCATGAAGTAATGGAAGTTTAGAACCCACATCCTCAGAGAAAGTGGCTCCTTTGACACTATGAATGGGACCCACATGCTCATCCACCCAGTTCATGCCTTTCACCAGGTTCTGGAGGAAGATTCAGATTGACCACACCTTTCCAATAATGTGTTAAAGGTAACACGTTGGATAAGTTGGAACAGGTTCAGAGAAGGGCAACAAGGATGATAGGAGGTATGGAGAACAAAACATATGAGGAAAAGTTGGAGAAGCATGTTCAGTTTGGTGAAGCGAAGATTGAGGAGTGGCAAGATTGTATTCTTTAAATACCCCAAGGCTGTCAGAGAGGTGAGGGGCAGACCCAAGACCAGGTTAAATGATTTTAAGTTACAGGAGAGTAATTTCAATTGAACCTTAGAAGGAAGTCCTTCACAGTGAGAGTGATTCAGCAGTGGAATCAATTGTCTAGAGCAGAGTTTCTCAAACTCCTCCTGGTGTTTTGGACATCAGTTCCTAGAAATCCCAGCGACCTTAGCAGCTGTTAGAAATTGTGGGAGCTGAAGTCTAAAACATCTAGAGAAGCACAGTTTGAGAAACTCTGGCCTAGAGAGGTGACACGGTCTCCTTCACATAGTCTACTTATTTTTAAGTTACACTGTAAATGTGTTTGGGAAATTTCTAAAGGCTATTTCACATGAATTTTCCAAGTTTTTTTGCCATTGACTTATTATTTCTAATCACGATGACTAACAACAAAAGATTGTAATCCCCAGATCCCATCCACATATAATGGGAACAGAAATATAGCTACCTGGAGAAAGAAACAGAATTATTAACTTTTTCTCGAAAAGAATTTTGCTTCCCAATGCCATTTTCCTTCAGCTACCAACTCTGTAGCACTGCATGAACTTACAACATAATTTGAGCCTTTCAAAATTCAGTTTAGGCATCCAATGAAAAGAGAAGGCCAACTTACCAAACAATTGGAAAACAGTAAATCCAACATTTCTAGGAGTAGATGATATTCATTGTCTTACTTTCTACAATGCTAGAAATTTGGAGATTGCACACTAATATCAAAGTTAGTGTGGTGTAATGGTTTGAGCATTGGACTGCTACTCCAGAGACCAGGGTTTAAATACCTGCTTATAAAATAATATAATAATAAAACTTTATTTATAGACTGCCCTATCTCCCCGAAGGGACTCAGGGCCATTTTCAACAAATATGGCAAACATTCAATGCCAAAAGAAAATAATAATACACTTTATTTATATTCCACTCTTCTCACCCCGAAGGGGAATCAGAGTGGATTACATCACACATACGGCAGACAATACCTGCCAGTTTTACATACAATTACATACAACATACAACACATACAATTTAGAAGGATTTTTTTTCTGGCTGCGTCACAGGTGCGATTGCGTCATTACGTCACAAGGGGGTACTGTTGCTTCATCCTCATGACGGAGAGCCTCTGTTTTTCCGCATTCCACCTTCCGACAGCCGATCTTTCTTTAATTCAGGCGTTGTAAAGTCCTTTCTTTGTAAAAATCCTTCCCCGCTTGGTGGTTCCCAGTTTTATCTATTCACAGTTGGGCTGTTTTCGAACTGTTGGGTGAACAGTGGACAGGGGTCACAGCTGGGTGTCCAGACCAGCCCGGGAATCGAACATGTAATCTTCTGATTGCAAGCACAGCTGCTGTTACCACTGTGCTATCTCTCCGGCCCTACAAATAGTTTACATCAGGACAAGACACATTAGATAATATAGAAAAACATAACTATAACTTAATAATCTAAATAGCAAAAAATAAAAATAAGAAATAAAATAAAATAAAAACATCATAAAATACATGGAAACACATTGGGTGACCTTGGGCAAGTCACACTCCTTCAGCGTTGGAGGAAGAAAAAGGCAAACCCCCTCTGAATTACTCTTGCCAAGAAAACCCAGATATAGACTTGTCTGGGGATCACCATAAGACAAAAACAACTTGAAAACACACGTCAACAATAGTAAACTTTCATGAAGAGGGTGAATTCTTGTTTGGAAGGACAATGTCTCCATTCTCCACCATCTGCAATGACATTCCTAGGAACAAACTATTTTTTAAAAGTAGTTGAGTTGGACTCTTTGCAGATGGAAGGTCTATGATGTCTTGGGAAGTCTTGTGGGCCCAGGGTCCAACCAGATTACAGATTTCTGAAGGATTTACAGTTCTCATGGCCTTCCTTAGCAGAACACATTCTTGTTAGCCATTTCCTCTCCCATCTCCATGAAGGAATGGGTAACAGTAGTAGGCTGGGCTCCTGTCTTGTGGAGATGCCACAGCAATGTCTGAAGCCTTCAGGGTTTTGTGTACAACAGTCTGTATCTAATTTAAAATCTGAGGGATTTAAAAAATGTTATACTAATGTCCACAGGATATCTGCCAACTAAATTGGATTAATTACAGCCCAGAGTCTGTTTTTTATTTTTAAATTGCCTATGTGCATTTATTTTCAGCTTTATACTGGCTTTTTCATTACCATTGCAATCCTAATTTTTGTGTAAGTACAATGTTCCCAGGTATTAGCCTTCACTCTTCCATGTCCCAGATCAAACCCATTGACAATCTCTGCTATGGGCTTTGTTCCCATTTTTTTTCTCTTTTCTTTCTCAAGCAAGCTGCCGTCCTAGTGTTAAGACAGCACAGTAGAATCCAAAACCACAACTGAAATTTGAAATATTGAAACCACAACCAGGAATTTGAGGAGTTCTTCCACAAAGATGCCTAGTTCCAAACATCTTAAGAATGTATGTCTGTGTTCCTTAATCTATGAGGATTACTGTGAAAGATTTTTGTAGGCAGCATAATACAGTTTGGAAGAAAGCATGAATTCTGAGATTCTTGAAGATTTGCCACACATGATGCTGTTTCAGATTGGTGTGAAAGCAGAATTTAATTATGATTTAGGGCTCAGGGAAGGTTCAACTTGATGTTCTTTCAAAGTTTCGTGTCACTGACTTGTTTCCACTACCTCCCATCCCCATTACTCTTAATGCCTTACATGGGTGAAATGGCATCACGACCCTCTCATAATTGTTGCCCCTTATAAAGAGCAGCCCCAGGGACACGAAGCAGCCAAAATTGCTTTACATGGAGTCTATTCACACTACACAAATATGAAGAATTATAGCCCTCTGATTATCCTTTAATTGCTATGGTTCTATCCTATGGAATTCTGGGAATTGAAGTTTGGGGAGCACTGGAAGACTCTGGCCGAGAATTCTATATGCCCTTCTCTGCACTACAAATCCCAGGATTCATAAAAAATAGAATCATAGAGTTGGAAGAGACCTCGGGGGCCATCTAGTCCTACCCCCTGCCAAGAAGCAGGAAAATCTCATTCAAAGCACCCTGACAGATGGCCGTCCAGCCTGTTTAAAAGCCTCCAAAGAAAGAGCCTCCACCATACTCTGGGGCAGAGAGTTCCACTGCTGAAACAGCTCTCACAGTTAGGAAGTTCTTTCTAATGTTCAGGTGGAATTTCCTTTCTTAGTTTGAAGCCATTGTTCCACATCCTAGTCTCTAGGACAGCAGAAAACAAGCTTGTTCCCTCCTTCCTATGACTTCCTCTCACATATTTATACATGGCCCTCATTTCTCCTCTCAGCCTTCTTTTCTTCAGGTTAAACATGCCCAGCTCTTTAAGCCACTCTTCATAGGGATTGTTCTCCAGACCCTTGATCATTTTGGTCGCCCTCCTCTGGACACATTCCAGCTTGTCAACATCTCCCTTCAATTGTGGTGCCCAGAATTGGACACAGTATTCCAGGTGTGATCTAACCAAGGCAGAATAGAGGGGTAGCATGACTTCCCTGGATCTGGACACTAGACCCCTATTGATGCAGGATCATATTGTTGGCTCATGTTTAACTTCTTGTCTACAAGGACTCCAGGATCTTTTTCACACATACTGTTCTCGAGCCAGGCGTCCCCCATTCTGGATCTTTGCATTTCATTATTTTTGCCTAAGTGGAATATCTTGCTTTTGTTCCCGTTGAACTTCATTTTGTTAGTTTTGGTCCATCTCTCTAATTTGTTGAGATCATTTTGAATCTTAGGACATAGGACAAAACCATGATATTTAAAGTGGAATCCTAACATTCTTCTTTTGGAATAGTGCCTTGTTCTAAGAAGTCTGTGATGGATCCTGTCTCCAGGTTGGCCCTTCCATTCCAACCAGTGAGAAAACACATGCATATTAGATGGTTGCCATCCACATAGAATTTAAGCAGACAACAGGTGTTTTTTTTAAATTTTAGGTCCTACTGGAACACCAAGGCAAAAAGGGCCTAAATGCAGAGTTAGGTTTTACATTAATCCCCATTGATTCACAGGGTTGACACTAGTTTGGACTACCCTTAGCATTGTGGTCAGGATTCTCTGCACACATTCTGAATTTAGGATGTTATTTCCATATGTAAAGTGGAATTAAGATGTCTTAGCAAACACAAAGATTTGTGAGAGGGCGGCTGAATCTTTCTTCCTCCTGCATTTTATGGCCTTGCATATTGTTCCTCTAATGATTTTTTCTTCTTCTATGCACACAAGCTGGCGAACTACTGTATTCCTGCCCTTTTCAATCTGCCATCTCCTCTGAGCACTGGCTCTGCTGGAGAGGGAAATTCCTTTGCTTAATCATTATTTAAAACCTAACCTCAAGAGGGCTGGGCAAAAGATGAAAAGCTCCCCAAGGCAGAAGAACTCCTCCTCCTCTTTTTTTTCCAGGCTAATTTCCATTTAAATGTCTGAAAACTGCCGCTCACTGCTATTGCAGACTTTGTAGTTAGCATGAAGTCTCCCTCTGATGGGGCATTTCAGCAACTTGGCAGCTGCCTGCTAAGAAGAGCTTGTTGCTTGGTTGTTCTCTCTGTTGAACATTTCCCATCTGTGGGAAAATGACTCTTACCTAGTAGCTTCCTAACAGACTGAGCCAGAACTCATGGTATTTTGTGGGTGACATGAGGTGGAATATATCAGGGCGAGAGACAAAGGGAGGAGACGTTGATTTATGGTGATTAACGCTGAACTTCATTACTTCTATGAGAAGCAGAAGTTCTGGGGTGCTGGCTCACTGACCACATGTCTTTGCTCCCAACCAAAGCTTTTTGTAAAGCCTTTGGAACCTGCACGAATCCTTGAGGAGATGTTTAGGATGATGAGGTTAGATGATGACCAGGAGGGTTCTTCTGCATGGACCTGGTGACCAAGTTCCCTGATGTCTGCTCTGCTCCTGGTTTGGGCTGTGCTTCTGCACTTGGGAATTGAACAGTCCCTGGGCAGAGGAGGGAAGTCATACGACCATTGCACAGGTAAGAACTACAGGTAGGGATATGCTAATCTGTGCATCTCATTCTCATCTCTCAGAGTGCTGCCAACATTCCCATCCTGGTCTAAAGCTGTTTTAACCTTTCTCCTATTTCCCCTGTAAGGAACTTTGTATGTTGTGCATATTTTACTTCAATATTTTTTGCGTATGTGCATTTTTCCTGTGTTCATTATATTTTGTTTGTGTACTTATGCACACTTCTACAAAGGATTGCTGAATGTATCCTTACATAAAGTGCATTGGATAATTCCTCACATAATCTTTTTAAAAAGTGTGCCCTGAATTATATGGACATCATGACCCAGTTGGTTCTTGGTCTGAGGCATTACATACTTCATCGCCTTGCTAGTCTCCTGAAGTGCAAAACTGATGTTTTCATGGAACTCCTTTTCCATCTCTTGCTGGGACATGTTGGTGGAAATCTTTAGCAGCGTTTATGAAAGGGCGTGGAACGGTTTGGCTTGACCACACTGTGTTACAATGTAAAAGCAGAGGTAGGCAAAATGCAATCCTCCATATGTTGGACTGCACACTGGAATGCCTTTTGCATAGGTCCTAACCAGCAAAGTTAATGATGACGGATGATGGGAGTTGTAGTCTGAGAATATCTGGATAGTCACACTTTGTCCACTGTGGCTTTGATGCATGTGCTGTCTAAATTTGAATGCATGTTTAGATTGCAAGATCCCAGGCATGGCCAGCTGAACAAATAAATTGACTCCAAACAATCATTCCACTCCCCTGAATGGTATTATAGCATGGGACGTAAAAGGGGGACTCAGCTGCAAGCTTTGAGCAGCACTTTGCCTCTTCATCAATCAGCACGTGTTCTGTTGAAGGAAAACAAAATGCCACTGTTACATATCCTTGCTTGGTGTTGTGTAACTTGGTTGCCCTGAGAGCAAAGAAGCTGGAAATTGGAGTAATTTCACTTGCTCAATGACTCAGTTCTTTTGCTGGAAGGACAGCAAAGAAATTACACAGCATAACTAAAAAATCACCACTGCTTCAGGCTTTCCTATTTCCACTTCCATGTAAGATGTAGAGAAACCTTGTACAGAAGAAAATGTACTGACAAAGCTCACTGTATTTGTTATGATGGACATTAATGGGGATGTAGGTACTGCTATCATTCTGCCATTGCAAACCTTGTATTGCTTGCTGAATATCCATTTTTATCTTTGCTCAAGTGTCAGAGAAGCCATTGCGGCATAGGCTTCACATAACCTCATCACATGGGGCTTTTGCCCCATCCTATGACACTTCCAAGGCCGAGACAAGACAGAGCCTGCCATGATGCAGGCTACTTCCAGCGGGGCTCCATCCTGGCTCCATCCTGGAAGCATCATAGGACAGAGCCCTGAGAACAAGGGTGGGGACAGCACAGTGGGGGGGGGGGGGGAGGGAGCCAGGCAATGGTGCGATGCATGGGATAGTTTTCCTTACTGCCCAATGGATTTGCCCCACTGCCAAATGGATTCCCCTGCTGTCCCTGGCTTAAGGACCTCCATGTGACAACAAGGTCCTTAGACTGGTGTGGAGTGTGGGACTCTGGCTCTAGAAGACCAGGATTTGAATTCCTACTCAATCATGGAAACTCATTGAGTGGCTTTAGGGAAGTCACATGCTCTCTCCCTCGGAAGAAACCAATCTTGCCAGGAAAACCTTATAATGCGTTCATTTAAGGACCACAGCAAGTGAAAAACAACTTTAAAACATATCAAACTATTCCACTTAAACTTGACATAGGGATTATTTCCACAAAATTTTAGTTTTAAATTCATGTGTGGAAAAAAGTCTAAGTTAGTCTTCATTTGAATATTCAGTTTTTTTCTGATTGATGTAACATCATATAATGAAGGCATGGACTATGGGCTCCTCTAGATAGGGCAAATATGTTAAGTAGTTGAGTTTTTCTTGCATGTAGTTCCCACGTTTATTTTTTAAAAAAATGACATTTTTGCTGTCCTATATTACTTTCCAGCTGATGACTCCATCCAATCAGCATGAAGCTGGCTGAGGGGCAGGGGGCGGGAAATGTGAACTTTGACAGTCCTGTTTTTCTATAAAATGTACTGTATTGCATGTATGCTTTATGTCAGCTTTGGGAAAACGATTGCGGCTGTCATCAGTTACCAGCTGGAACGAATAAACAACTCAGTGACATTTTTTCAACTTTGGTGAGATTTATTTGGGGAAACAGGGAAAACTTTTAATTGGGTGCTTCTTTTCTCGCCAGAGTACTGGATCCTCTTTGGTGGGTCTTCTAAATTCCTGCTTGATATCGGGGTGGCTGGTCCCCTGAGATGGCACTGGTGCTTACCCCTCTCGATGAAATGACCCTCAATTTATCCAATTTATCGCCCACAGAAAACCATATTTAATAATATAGAGTGGCAGCCCTTTTTTAGGTCTCGCGGCCCACAGGTTGAGAACCAATGATATAAACTACAGTTTATCTATAATTTATATAATCTATAATCTACCTTTATAATATACTGTGCTTTTGACTTATACATGAGGTCAATATACATGAATAGATACAGTACATGCTGCATCACAAGTTACAAAACTCCTGCATTCAAGGCTCTAGGTGTGAAACATGTTATCCATCAATACTCAATCTTAAACAAAAATTGTGCATTCTTCTTCCACCATAGGCTGTGAAGCTGTGGTGATAACACTATGTAACATGATTTTTGTTCCTGGGTTATAAATGTCATTTCCTATTGGTAATATCATAAAAACATGGGAAAGTTTATTAATCTGTAAAAACTTCATTTTTGCGATTTGTACAAAAGGTTAAAAATGGCATAAGAAAGGTTAGAAACGGCACATTGAAAGGTTAAAAATGGCAGCCACGGAAATGAAGTTTCTGTAGTATAATAACTACTTTCAAAGTAAGTACCACACAATAAAACAGGAAATAATACTTTCAAACCAGGAACAGATTTTCTTTCCAAATTTTGTAACATAGTGCAATTGTTTCTCATTATGACAGTGTTTCTCAACCATCTTCATGCCGCGACCCTTTAATATCGTTCCTCATGTTGTGGTGACCCCCAACCATAACATTATTTTTGTTGCTATTTTTATAACTGTAATTTTGCTTCTATTATGAATTGTAATGTAAGTATCTGATATGCAGGATGTATTTTCATTCACTGGACCAAATTTGGCACCAATACCCAATATGTCCAAATCTGAATACTGGTGGGGTTGGGAGGGGGGATTTATTTTGTCATTTGGGAGTTGTATTTGTTGGGATTTATAGTTCATCTACAATCAAAGAGCATTCGGAACTCCACCAATGATGGAATTGAAGCAAACATGGTACACAGAATTCCCATGACCAACAGAAAATACTGGAAGGGTTTGGTGGGCATTGAACTTGAGTTTTGGAGTTGTAGTTCACCTACATCCAGAGAGCACTGTGGACTCAAACAATGATGGATCTGGACCAAACTTGGCACGGATACTCAGTATGCTCAAATGTGAACACAGATGGAGTTTGAGGAAAATATACCTTGAAATTTGGAGATTGTATTTCCTGGGATTTATAGTTCACCTACAATCAAAGTGCATTATGAAACCCACCAACAATACAATTGGGCCAAATTGCCCACATAAACCAACAGAAAAATACTGTGTTTTCTGATGGTCTTTGGCAACTTCTCTGACACCCCCTCGCGCCCTCCAGGTGGCCCGACCCCCAAGTCTAGGAACGCTGCATTATTAAGACCCCAGTTGAGCTTTCAATTCTTTCTTAAAATGATATACTTTCTTTACCAGAATATTTTGAGGTGCAATATAGCCCTAGCATCAAAGCTCTGTTTAAATGTTTATGCTACCATGGGGCTCTTCCCTTTGTAAAATACCAAAACGTTTGACTCTGTTTGCAGGTGTTCAAAATAATGCAAAGAATACATCATTTAGCATTCTAGGAAAAAGGAATGGAGACTGCAGCAGTTTGTTATTATGTAAAATTCTTGTTGTTAATCCGAACTATTAACTCATATTCTATCTCACTGTTAGTTTTTTTAAGTTGGTAATTTTAATCTTAACTGTCCTTATCATAAATAACAGCAAGGCTGATGGGAAGAGACATTTAGCTGTAAATTGAGGCATAAATACAGATGATACCCAGACTTCAAATGGAAATTACAAGAAAGATAATATGTGAGTTCACCTTTATCTTTAAGTATAATTACATCTGTTAGTAATTATATGTAAATATAATTACATCTAGGCACACAAAACAAAAATCTACAAATGCACATTCTCTTGTGATAGCAATATAGGTTGAACATCCCTTCCCTAGAATTCCCAAGTCCAAAATACCCCAACATCCAAAAATGTCTATATCAGAGGCTAAAATAATGGCATCTTTTTCTGTCATGGAAATAAGTGCTCACTTATGGACTTCCAAAGTGATATTGCTTGTTTTTCCATTTTTAATCAGTTCACTTCAGCTATTAAAACTTGCAAATATTTGGGCCCTTCCAGACAGTCCCTATATCCCAGGATATGATCCCAGGTTTTCTGCTTGAAACTGGATTATATGAGTCCACACTGTCAGATAAACTGGGATAAAGTGAAAACCTGGGATCAATCCTGGGATATAGGGACTGTCTAGAAAGGCCCTTAAATTGTAATAGGGGTGAATTTTCTTATCATAGCAAATTTTAGCTTTCAAACTAAGCATGAGATGAGTTGTTGAAAGCTTTCATGGCTGGAATCACTGGGCGGCTGTGAGTTTTCTGGTCTGTATGGCCATGTTCTAGATGCATTCTTTCCTGACGTCTCCCCCATATCTATGGCAGGCATCCTCAGAAGTTGAGGGGTCTGCTAGAAACTAGGCAAGTGGGATTGACATATCTGTGGGATGTCCAGGGTGGGAGAAAGAACTCTTGTCTGCTTGAGGCAAGTGTGGGTGTTGTAAATGGCCACCTTGATTAGCACGAGATTTTCCTCGTCAGGTTTATTACAGTTTTGTGGCATTAATATTTAGAGTCTGGAATATTAAAACGAGAAAATCCTTTTCCTACACCATAATATCACATTACAGCAATAATGAAATCATATTGCAATCATAGCAGGAATATTCTTTGTGATGTATGTTGGAGTAATTGGGATTTCTCGTACCTATGTATATGGTCAGGACCTTTCACAGGGAGGTCTTCAGTATCTTCTTACACATGGTCTCGCTTGGCTTGCATAACAGCTTGATTTTGCTTTTTGTCCTTGGTTGCTGTACCGGTTATACCTAATACACTTTTGTAACAGAACTGTGCTTGGGATAATAGGTGTCTGGGAAATAGCAAACTACTCACTCACCTCACTGCTATTGTGCCCTGGAAGAAGCAGCCAAAATAAGGGAAGAACCGCCAATACTTCCCATAAAGGATCTCACCCATATACATATCTTTTTAAAAATGGAGTTGCACCCTTGATCTCATATTTCAAATCATTTGACTTGTGATAAACTCAGGATTGCTCTGTGGTTCTGATAAACAACAGGCAGACATCTTTGAACAACAGCAGGATTATGCTGACCCCGAGTTCTTACTTGACCTGTTATCATGATGGTGTTCCTCTCATGGTCATTTGATAGCAAAGTAAAAAATGAAGTGGCCAAGCCACATCTTAGCTGGTGGCCATGGCAATAAAGGCATTTTTAGTATAGAATCATTGAGATGGAAGAGACCTCATGGGCCATCCAGGCAAACCCCCTGCCAAGAAGTAGGAAAATCTCATTCAAAGCACCCCCGATAGAAGGCCATCCAGCCTCTTTCAAAGCCTCCAAAGAAGGAGCCTTCACCACACCCCAGAGAGTTCTACTGCTGAACAGCTCCCGCTGTTAGGAAGTTCTTCCTAATGTTCAGGTGGAATCTCTTTTCTTGTAGTCTGAAGCCATTGTTCTGCTTCCTCATCTCCAGAGCAGCAGAAAACAAGGTTGCTCCTCCCTTCCTATGACTCCCCCTCACATATTTATACATGGCCATTATGTCTCCTCTCAGCCTTCTCTTCTTAAGATTAAACATGCCCAGCTCTTTAAGCCATTCCTCATAGGGCTTGTTCTCCAGACCCTTGATCATTTTAGTCACCCTTCTTGGAACACCTTTCAGCTTGTCAACATCTCCCTTCAATTGCGGTGCCCAGAATTGGACATAGTATTCCAGGTGTAGTCTGACCAAGGCAGAATAGAGGGGTAGCATGACTTCCCTGGATCTAGACACGATACTCCTATTTATTGTTATTATTTGAAACACAACAAGATGAGTCCGCAGCAAACAAGATCACTCTGCTGGCTGTTGTGTTGGATCACTCGTCGGACACTTCCCAAGTGTCTAGGACTGTGTGATGTATCGGCGAATAATGCATGCAGATCCCAGTAAGGTGGCCTTTTGCAGCTGGCAATGGTAATTTTATCACCGCCAATTGCATTTAAGTGCAGGCCAAGGTCTTTAGGCACTGCACCCAGTGTGTCAATCACCACTGAGACCACCTTGATTAGCTTGTGCCAGAGCCTTTGCAGTTTGATCTTTAAATCCTCATATCGTGTCAGCTTTTCCAGTTGTTTCTCTTCAATTCTGCTGTCGCCTGGGATTGCAACATCAACGATCCATACTTTGTTTTTTAACATGATCGTGAGATCAGGAGTATTGTGCTCCAAAACTTTGTCTGTCTGAATTCGGAAGTCCCAGAGTAGTTTGACATGTTCATTCTTTTTCAGGCTTGTGATTCCACCAGTTCTTTGTCACAGGCAGATGATATTTGTGGCACAAGTTCCAATGAACTATTATTATTATTATTATTATATTGTTTACCCCCCTCCCCCCCTGGACATACAATTTATACAATAAACTACAGAAATTACATTGCCATTGCCCCATTGTCCTCTTGCCTCTGAATGACAATGGAGGAAGAACTGCAGCAACAAAACACTGAGGATTCATTTGTGGAGAATTAAAATCAGTATTTTCCAACAGAATGCTTTGAAGGGGGGAGGGCAAGAGATATTTGCATCTCCTTCATTGAATGGATAGCAACTGTATACTTACTTCACTGAAGATGATAATTCTGAAAGTTCTCTTCCAATTAAAAAACCAAGTATTTGTTCTGAGGCAGTAATAGTTAAGTTGTGGACAATCAATATATTTTTCAATAATTCACTGACAGTTCCCGAGATTCAAATAGAAAATTAAACTGAAACATATTAAACAAGAGAATCTATCCAGCTGGGCTTAAATCTGAGTTGAACTGATCAAAAGAGTAATGCCTTTGGAGAACTGCCTCTGCCTCTTAAAGCCTGGCACACTTGGCAGCCAGGGAACAAGACGGCTGATAGATATCTGGCACGGCCTGGGTGTTTTGCATGCACTGACAGTGCCAGGTTCAGCTCTTCACCAGTGTGCTCAGAGCCATGGAATACCCCTCCCAGTCAACCTGGCAGGTGCCTCAGCCATTATCTTTCAGTTACCAAATCAACCCGCTGCTCTGATTTGTTGCACAACACAGCCACCTGACATTGAAAGGAGGCGCACAGGTTTTGTATTACACAAGGCAAACTCATTTCGCTTTGAATACACCAAGAGCATGGCTCACGCAGACCTACCATGACTGATGTGGCTTTATTTGAACTACTATGAGACTATGAAAAAGAATCATTTTATTTGCACTATTATCAAAAGATGAAAAGCAACCATTTTCAATTAATCCCATGTATTTCATTTGCGTGAGTCAAGGGAGACTCCTGCTGTGCGTGTTTGTTTACAGTCATTTTTTTACAGGGCACCATTACAGATAAGGGAGGGGGAAGATTGTGGAGTGTGAAATGCAGCATGCGCATGGTGGTAATATCTATCTTGAAGATGGATAAAATCCAAATCATTATGTTCCAACTCATTTGAGGTGGTTAAAAAAATAACCTCTGGAGATGCATGTAAGCTCTTATGATGAAGAGTACAAACCACAGTGATTAATATCTTGAGGTTACTCATGATGAGTAATTGGTAAAATGACTTTATATACAGGAAATATTGTGCTGTAAGGTGGTTAAAACCTGAGAGGATGAAGAAAGTGAGCACAGCCATTGGTCATCATGGCTGGGGAGATCTAGGGTGTGTAATTCAAAAAAGTAACTTTCCTACACAATGGCTGGTATCCTGTTTGTGATTTGTGCATGCATAACTGCAGCTTAGTAAAAGTAAAAGTTTCCCCTTGACATTAAGTCTACTTGTGTCCGACTCTAGGGGTTGGTGCTTATCTCCAATTTTAAGCCGAAGAGCTGACATTGTCCATAGATGCCTACAAAGTCATGTGGCCAGCATGGCAGCATGGAGTGCCGTTACCTTCCCCCTGAAGCGGTACCTATTGATCTTCTCACATTTGCATGTTTTCAAACTGCTAGGTTGACAAAAGCTGGAGCTAACAGTGGGAGCTCACTCCCTTCCCCGATTCGAACCGCCAACCTTTTGGTCAGCAAGTTCAGCATCTCAGTGGTTTAACCTGCTGCGCCACCAGAAAGTCCACGACAAAGATACTTGTGGATTGTCACATCATCACCAGTACCTTCCCCAGCTAAGGATAGTTAGATATCCAAGTAACCTGAGAACTTTTGAAAATGCTGCCCCAGACACTCCCTTGATCTGTGTGATGTGCCCATCCTCCTATCTTTTGTAAATAGTGAGAAACAATCTAACCAGAATCCTCATAGCATTAACGGCCAACGTTCTCTCAAGTATTGACAGCTGCAGTTCATTAATATGATCCTGTCTAATCTTTGTTTGGCTTTAATCATTTAAAAAGGTTTGTTTAACATGGGAGATGAATCGAAAAGGACTGGTTTGGCTTTTGATTTTACATTGGTTTAAGAGGTCTACCCCTCTATTTGCAGAAAATATCTACAAAACATAGGTGGCTTTGTATTGTCGGAGGCTTTCATGGCCGGGATCACTCGGTTGTTGTAGGTTTTTCGGGCTGTATGGCCATATTCTAGAAGCATTCTCTCCTGACGTTTTGCCTGCTATCTGTGGCAAGCATCACAACAACACAAGAGGGCTATAACACACTTGTGGCAAGCATCCCCAAGGTTGTGAGGTTTTTGAAAACTAGGAAAATTGGGTTTATATATCTGTGGAAGGTCCAGGGTGGGAGAAAGAACTCTTGTCTGTTGGAGCTAGGTGTGAATGTTTCAATTGGCCATCTTGATTAGCATTTGATGGCCTGCAGTTTTTAGAAGTGCCCTGTTACTGCCTGGGGGAATTCTTTGTTGAGAAAATCCCAGGAGTTTAGAGGGAAGATATTTACCTGTACACCCAAATATCTATCTATCTATCTACCTACCTACCTACCTATCCTATCTGCATATCCTTCCCCTGTACTATAATTTGACACTTAGAAATAATAAATTGGTAAGACTTACTCCCAAATAGGAGTGTGGCCTTAGTCCTGTCCTATATATGGAAGTGATTTAATAAGAACATATCAGGAATATTGGCAAGATTACAAAAGATAAATTCACATAGGGCAGATTACAATAAACACATATAGGCATGCATTTAATGCCTTTTGGACCAACAGACAGACACACATATAGAGGCAGTTTTTAATATCTGGCCACCAGGGGGAGCTGTCACACTCCTTCATTTCTCAGCATGCTTTTCTCAGCGTTCCTCAGCGTGCATTCCTGGAGATCTTACGGCCTCGTAAATCAGTTAAATTTTGCCTCCCCACTATGTGGTGCCTTAATTTCCTACTTGACAGATGCAACTGTCTTTCGGGTTGCAAAGGTCAACAACAGGCTACACAAATAGGTCGAGAGCCCACCTCAACCCGGGCAGGCCATGAACTCATGAACTTCTGGTCAGAGAGATCTTATGCAGCTGACTCTCAGCCAGCTGCACCACATTCCCGGTGCGATAAAGGTTTCCCCTTGGCATTAAGTCTAGACATGTCCAACTCTGGGAGGTGGTGCTCATCTCCATTTCTAAGACAAAGAGCCTCATGGATCATGTGGCCAGCATGACTGCATGGAGCACCATTACCTTCCCGCTGGAGTGGTACCTATTGAGCTACTCACATTTGCATGTTTTTGAAATGCTAGGTTGGCAGAAGCTGGGGATAACAATGGGAGCTTACCCTGCTCCCCAGATTTGAACCACAAATCTTTTGGTCAGCAAGTTAAGCAGCTCAGTGGTTTAACCCGCTGCACTACCAGTGCCACCTTAAAAATAGTTAATTGAAATTGTGACTTTAAAAAAAAGGAAACAAAACTTGGAGGCAGTGCACATACATACCAAGCCCCCAGGTAAAGCTTATCCATTACTAGATACCCTACAAAACATTATGCATAACCAGTATCAAAACATGAGTATTTCCCTTTGTTGCTAAACAGATTTTGTGTTGCTGGTGTTTTCATGGAACACTGCAGACTTGGCTTAGCTGGCATAGCAAAGCTGAGATCTGTACTTAGCAGATGTTTTCTGTCAAAGCAACTTATCCGTTATGCTTTTTTAAAAAGTCGCAGTGATTTCCTGAGGCTACTCCTGTCTTGCTTTCTTCTGTGAAGAATGTGAATGCTTTGGAAGCTGTGTGTCTTTGCGGGATTGTATGTAGACATGGTTGAGTTTATGTGTAACAAAGACAGGCTAGCAGCCAATTCCCTAGAGTCTAAATGCATTTGGTAATACTAACATGGTTAGAGTGTGATATTCAAGTGTGTCCAGAGGGTTCACAGCCTTTAGTCTATTCTTAAATGACATCAGATCATCTGTGATTCCTCTGGCAAATAAGGACAAGGGCTTGCCCTCCCATTAAGTAGTATAAAGCAACTACTTCAGGCAGCAGATGTTTTAGAGGACAGCAGCAGTCCCTGAGGTGAGTCGCCCATCCATTCTCATGGAGGACAGTGATATGCTTGCCAACTGACTGGTTTTGGCCCTTAATAAGGCTGTTTCCTCCTGGTATCCTGTGGGAAATTTTGCCAATATAAAAATAGCATTCAGGAAGAAATTTAATTGGCTTCTCGGTGTGGAATGGGATGGGCGAGGGAGTGCCATCTTATCTATCATCTGAGGCAGTGAGATGTCTTCAAACACTTCTCTGTATTTCCAAACCTGCCTCTACAAAAGTCCAATGGATTATCTTTAAATGTTAAACATCTGTTGCAGATCAACTTTCACTTTGTCAAAAATGAGTACGTACATGTATAGGAGTAGACGCATGTTTTTCATACACCCACCTGTAACAGGCTTTCACAGCATTGTTCCTTCAGCATCTGCCAAAAAGGGGACAAAGGACAATGATTGGCAAGAAATTGCTGTGTATTAATATATACATATACAGTGGTCTCTTTGGATCTGCAGGATCTGGTTCCATGATTTCCAGTGATTGTAGTAAGTGATGACATGAAACTGGAGTATGCATTTTCACATGGTTAGCATTTAATGATATAGGGCAGTGTTTCTCAACCAGGGTGCCGTGACGGACCTCCTGCTGTGCCGCGAGAAAAGCTCTCTGCCCCCCTTCCTTCCCCCCTCCTCCTGCCGAACTCCTGCTGCTTGGGAGAGGAGGAGGAAGGGCCGGGTGGTGGCGAAGAAAAAAAGGGGCCAGGGCGCCGCCTCCTTCGGCCGTTTTTCCAGCCAGCCTCCAATCCGCCATGACTCTCGCCCCTCGCTCGCTGAAGCCGCGTGGAGGAGCCCTGCCCACTGAAGCCCACCCACTGCTCATGCTCCTCCGTGGGAGAGCTAAAGCTGGGGGGGGGCGGGGCATGGTGCGGCCTGGCTCCGCCCCCTCCCCTGGCTTTGGCACTCCCAGCAGCTGTTCCAGCCTTGAGGAGACAGTGCGAAGCCACCATTGTCCTGGCTCTGGCACCGCTGGCTTGGCACTGCCCCCTCAAGGCTGGAGCAGCTACTGGGAGAGGTGAAGACGGGGGGGATGGGCGGGGCATGGCACGGCCTGGCTCTGCCCCCTCCCCTGGCTTTGGCACTCCCAGCAGCTGCTCCCAGCAGGCCACCGTCCCCCAGCCTTTCTTTACTGTGCTAGAAAGTCATTTTGTGTCATTTTGGTTGGTGGTGTGCCCCCGGATTTTTTTAATGTTAAAAGTGTGCCACCGCTCAAAAAAGGTTGGGAAACACTGATATAGGGTGTGATCATCCATGGGGGATTTTTTTCTATTCATGGTGGGTCCCAGCACTGAACCCCCATGGATACAGAGAGCCCACTGTAGTGCGATTTTAATAATAATTGCTAGATTTTGATGGAAATATAGTGTGTCTTACTAGAGAGAAGTGATCTATGACCAGGGGAGCCATGTGTCTGTTAAAGTGCCTCTCCAGATATTTATTTATTGTATCAGAGTGAACCAAGGGTACAGTTTTAATGTATTTTTAAAAAACACGAAGTTTAGAAACTTGGCATTATATTAAATATCCTTTGACCAGTCACTGGCTACTTGGAAAGCCTCTGGTGTTGCTATAAGAAGGTCCTCCATTGTGTATGTGTCAGTGCTCAGACTGCATTGTAATATTTATTTATTATTATTTACATCATTTATATTCCGCCCTTCTCATCCCGCAGGGGACTCAGGGCGGATCACAATGCACATATACAGGCAAACATTCAATGCCATAGACATACAACATATATATACAGACAACGAGCTACACAATTGGTCAAGAGCAAACCCTGACTCGGGCAGGCCTTGAACTCAAGACCTTCTGGTCCTTAGAGATCTTATGCAGCTGACTCCCAGCCAGCTGTGCCACATTCCCGGTGGCGCAGTGATTTGCTCTTCTCCACACTCGCATGTCATGGACTCCACTTAGTGGCCCTATTTCTTAAGGTTGGCTCTGCATCTTGTGGTGCCGGAGCGCAGTCTGTTCAGCACCTTCCAAGTCACCTAGTCTTCTGTGTGCCCAGGAGGGAGTCTCTCATTTAGTATCAGCCATTGATTGAGGTTCAGGGTATTAGCCTGCCACTTTTGGACTCTCACTTGCTGAGGTGTTTCTGCAAGTATCTCTGTAGATCTTAGAAAACTATTTCTTGATCAAAGGCATTGGTGTGCTGGCTGATGTCCAAACAGGGCATGGGCTGGAGATGTCACTGCCTTGGTCTTTTCATTATTGGCTGTTAACTTCCCGGCGGATGTCAGGTGGTGCAATACTAGCTAAACAATATAATTTCTCCAGCGGCGTAGGGTGCAGCCATCCTGTGATAATGTCGCATGTCTCATTAAGAGCCACATCCACTGCTTTTGTGTGGTAAGATGTGTTCCACACTGGGCATGCGTACTCAGCAGCAGAGTTGCAAAGCGCAAGGGCAGATGTCTTCACTGTATCTTGTTGTGATCCCCAGGTTGTGTCAGTCAGCTTTCATATAATATTGTTTCTAGTACCCATTTTTTGCTTGCTATTTAAGCAATGCTTCTTGTAGGTCAGAGCACAGTCCAGGGTAACTCCCAGGTATTTGGGTGCGCTGCAGTGCTGCAGTGGGATTCCTTCCCAGGTAATCCTCAGAGCTCGAGATGCCTGTCTGTTCTTAAAACGTAATCCAGATAATCCCTAGAAACTAAGTTCAAAATGCAGAAGATGTTGGTACTAAATAAACTCAGAGAAGAGAGAAGGAGATGTCACTTTGCCCTTTTTAGTAGATTCAGGCGAAGGCAAACTGCTGCCATCCCTCTTAGCTTGCTTATTTTCCCCCATGAGTAACCTTTGCTATCTTGCTCTTGGGGTGTGAAGTGATGGATCTGTGGAATGCTGTTCAATGCTTTAATAAGACAACGGAGGGATTTTAAAACCAGTTTTGTTCTGCCACCAAATTGGTTTTCCTCCTTGTTTTGATTTTTTTGGAAACTGCTTTGTAATAAGAAGTTTCCCCGCTGCACCCTGCTTGTGTTCTCTCCCAGCATGAGTAATACAATCTTCTGATTTGTCTCTGTTATAGATTTGCGCCCTTTGGATATTCTCTCTGAAGTGGTTCCTGTGAATGGGGTGATGAGTGGGATACGGATGATCCAAATCCAAGGGGCACGTGGTTTCAAGTTCTCTGCAATGCGCCCTCGTTTCCTCAGTTTTCCAGCATCACGGATTTTCATTTACTGTGACCTCTTTCCAGAGGAATTCTCCATTGTGTTCACCCTCAGAACTCTCCACATGCAATCCAAGGTAAGGATGTCGTAGATTTTACAAAAGAGCATCACATGCCCATTAGCAGGGCCGTAGCCAGGATTTTGATTCAGGGGGCTGAGTTTGGTTCGGGGGGTGAGGCTGGGTGGAAGAGGGTCTACTCTAGCAAACCTTTTGTATTGTTATCCCAATAACCTCATTAATGTGGGATATAATGAGCATGGTGATCAGATCATGATATGAATAAACATAACAGTTTAAATAATGTACCAGTAAGGCCTTTTCGCAGACCACCCTGAGAATTTCGGGGGGGGGGGGCTGAAGCCCCCTTAGCCCCCCCCCTGGCTACATGCCTGCCCATTAGGGATATCATCATTTCTGGATATGATTTATAAACCAGTTTGGATATGTTCTCTTTTGGACAACGTCTCCCAGAATGTGCCAGCCAGCTTGACTAGTAGCCATGATGTCTGGCAATTTTGAGAAATGGGTTGTTGTAGGTTTTTTCAGGCTATATGACCATGTTCTAGAGGCATTTGCTCCTGATGTTTCGCCTGCATCTATGGCAAGCACCGCCATAGATGCAGGTGAAACGTCAGGAGACAATGCCTCTAGAACATGGTCATATAGCCCAAAAAAAACCTACAACCAACCCAGTGAGTCCAGCCATGAAAGCCTTCAACAATATATTAATTTTGAGAAATGTTGTCCAAAAACAACTTTTTCAACCTCTGGATTTAGAATTTGTTAATTAATCTAACTTGGTCAAATCATGCAAATTCTTCAGTTGTTCTGTCCTTTCATTACAGTTGTTCTGTAATGAAAGGACCAAGGCACTGACAACTCCGGCCCATCCTCTGTTCAGATATCAGCCAGCAAGCCAATGCCTTTAATCAAGAAATAGCTTTCTAAGATCTACAGAGATACTCGCAGGAACACCTCAGCTAGCGAGAGTCCAAAAGTGACAGGCTCAAACCTGGAACCTCAATCAGTGGCTGATACCAGATGAAAGACTCCCTCCTGGGCACACAAAAGACTGGGTGAATTGAAAGGCTAACCTTAAGAAATGGGGCTGCAAAGTGGAGTCCACGGCATGCGAGTGTAGAGAAGAGCAAACCACAGACCACTTACTACAATGCAGTTTGAGCCCTGCCACATGCACAATGGATTACCTTTTCATAACAACACCAGAGGCACTCTAAGTGGCCAGCTTTTGGTCAAAGGACATTTAGCATAATGCCAAGTTTTCAACTTAGTTTGTGTTTTTAAATACATTATAACTGTACCCCCAATTAGCTTCTGACACGATAAATAAATAAAATACGTTGTTATGTGCTGCAAACTCTAATTTCATTAGTTGTAATCATTCTTGTTAAAATTGTAGCCATGTTTGCTACTATGAATTCACTCCTAATATTTCCTCTCCTCCCTTCTTACATATGTTTGTAGTTATTGATATTGTAAATACAGCATGACCTTGATCTATTGATGCAATCATGGTCCATGACATATTTCTTGTGACTGCTTGTGTCTTTTGACATCTATATGTGGCCAATTTGCTACAGCAACATGGAGATTCAATTGGAAATAGGAGTGAAACCAAATTGCTAAGTGTATTAGGGGCTTTACATAACACCTTATTCTGGTCCCAAGTTGTCTTTCAAGATAGAGCTAGTTTTAGACCCCTGAGGCCATCCTTGCATTGTTAGCTTACATGCTGTCCTGTTCTCTGTAGCTCATCAGGGGGAAAAAAGCCACTGCTCTTATCTTCCTGAATCTTCTCAAATCAGGAAAGGATAGGTAGGTAAGATAGACAGATGAGAAGAATGGGAACTAGTCCTATTGTACAGAGGTAGGGGGGGGGGGGAGAGCCCTATTAACATATGTACTCAGAATAGAGCAGTGGTTCTCAACCTTCTTAATGCCTTGACCCCTTAATAAAGTTTCTCATGTTGTGGTGACCCCCATCCTTAAAATTATTTTTGTTTCTACTTCACAACTGTAATTTTGCTACTGTTATGAATCACCATGTAAATATCTGATATGCAGGATTTATTTTTGTTCATAAATAAATATTGGCACAAATACTCAAGACACCCAAATTTGAATATTGGTGGGGTTGGGGAGATTGATTTTGTCATTTGGAAGCTTTAGCTGCTGGCATTTATAGTTCACCTACAATCAAAGAGCATTCTGAACTCCACCAACTATGGAATTGAACCAGTCTTAGCACACACAGAACTCCTATGACCAAGAGAAAATATTGAGAAGGTTTGATGGGCATTGACCTCGAGTTTTGGAGTTGTAGTTTACCTACATACATCCAGAGAGCACTATGGACTCAAACAATGATGGATCTGGACCAAACTTGGCACAGATACTCAATATGCCCAGATGTAAACACTGGCGGAGTTTGGGGGAAAATAGACCTTGACATTTGGGAGTTGTAATTGCTGGGCTTTATAGTTAACCTACAATCAAAGAGCATTCTGAACCCAGCCCACAATAGATCTGTACCAAACTTAGCACATTAAGTACATGGCTAACATTGAATACTGATTGGGGGGGGGGAGTGTTGTAATTCTGGGAGTTGCAGTTCACCAACACCAAAAAGGAAAAGAAGGACAGACAGAGAGATCTTCAGCTTTCTCCACTAAAGGGGTTCCTAAGACCATCAGAATATTGTGTTTTCTGATGATTTTTGGCGACAGAGAGATCTTCAGCCTTCTCCACTAAAGGGGTTCCAAAGACCATAAGACAGGCATGTAGCCGGGGGGGGGGGGGCTTGAAGGGCTTCAGCCCCCCCAATTCTCAAGGTGGTCCACGAGAAGGCCTTACATTATTTAAACTGTTATGTTTATTCATATCATGATCTGATCACCATGCTCATTATATCCCACATTCATGGGGTTATTGGGATAACAATACAAAAGATTTGGTAGGGTAGTCCCTCTCTTATTCAGACTCAGCCCCTCCCAAATCAAACTCAGCCCTCCCCGAATCAAAATCCTGGCTACGGCCCTGCCATCAAAATATTGTGTTTTCTGATGATTTTTGGCAACCCCTCTGAAACCTCCCTTGCAACCCCCCTGGAGTCCAGACCCCCAGGTTGAGAAACACTAGAATAGAGCTCGGGACATTAAACATTATCATTGTTAACATTTGTTATTGTTAACTGCCATCTAACTGACTTCAGCTTATGGTGACATCCAAGCCAAGATGTTTTCAACTGCATTGCTCAGGTCATGCAAACTTGGGGTTGTGGCTCCCTCAGCTGTACCTTTTCCTCTTTCTCTACTGCCAAGCATTATTATATCATGTCTTCTCAGTATATGTCTCAAGTATGACAGTTTAAACTTAGTTATCCAAGAAGAGTTTGGGCTTGATTGGCTCTAGGACCCATTTATTTGTCCTTTTGGCACTTCAATGATATTTTCAGAACTCGCCTCCAGCACCGTAATTCAAATGAGTTCCTTTTCTTCCTATCAGCTTATTTCACCGTGCAGCTTTCACCCCACACTCCTTCTATAAGTTTGCTCTTCTTCCATTTGTTTTGTTTTTAAACATGTCAAAAATCCTTAAAATAATAAATACACTTTGAGTAGATAAGAGAAAAAATATCATTGAAGAATAAGGACTAACAGACTTAACTTTGTTTTCAGCGAAATGAATACATCTTTACGGTGCTGGAGGAAAACAGTGACACCTTACTGCTCGGACTCCGATACTCACGGAATAAGCTCCACTTCTTCTTCTGGAGCAGAGAGCTCTCCAATGGCTGGCAGACCCGGGTCACCTTCCGAGATGTCTTTTTGGCAGATAACCAGTGGCATACAGTGGTGCTGGCAGTATCCAAAGGCTCCTTCTCTCTCACTGTGGACTGCAGCATCCCCACAGATGTGTATGTGAAGCACATACAATTCAGGGGTAATTTAACCACCACCATCCCTGGGATGGGAATGCATGGGAACTGGCACTCCCCAAAAGTGTAGAACGCTGAATTTGTGGGTCAATACCTGAGAGCTCTAGGCACCTAAATAGTCCAGGCTCCCTTCAGAAAATATAGGAAGGGTTCAGGTCTGTTGGATGCCTCTGTCCCATTGTAGAGGAATGGAGAAGCATAAGTTGGGAAGACGTGGGAGACTGTGTTTTCTGTTGTGGCATCCCAGGCAGAATGTCCTAGAGATCTAGTTGTGCCAACATTGATTTCATTTCAGCATCAAGGAAAAATGTTGCCAGTTGATTTCACCCATATCTGCACATGTCTATGATTTCAAACTATTTTAACTGTCTTAAGGTATCTTATCTGAACATGTACAATGGTTTAATATATTTTTCTCTGTTTAAATTATTCTTTATTTAACAATATATTTCATATAATATAAAAAGAAGAAACTACAAAAAGACAAAAATCAAAATTTATTTATTTATTTACCATATTTATATCTTGCCTCTCTCACCCCGGAGGGGACTCAAGGCGGCAATAATGTTTCAAATACAATTCATAAAACCATACTACCAACTCAATTAACCATTTACAAAGTACAAAAAAATGAAAGAGAGGAAAAAGGCGATTACTTCTAACTATCAAGCTAATGGTTCTAATTATCCAATTATCTTACTTCCTCTAATTATGAACCTTAAATGAACTTCTACATATCATTCCGTCCTACTATTCTTTAGCTCCTGATCCTGATAGATTTCCTCCAATAATACCTCTAAAAATACTAATTTATTATCTTCATTAAAACTTCTGAATGACTTTTCTCTAATTAAAATTGTTATTTTATCAATCTCTGCAGTATCATATCATTTATGTGTAGAACAATCTGGCAGCTGTAGTCCTATACTGAATTAATCTTCCATGTTTCTTCTTCAACTGGTCACCCATCTATTACAAGAAAAAGAACTCACGTTTTAATTATTCTTCACATCTTAAAATGAGTTAACCAATTGAAATTGATTTTAATTGTACACAGCCTTGAAATCCCTAGGGTGGGGTATATCTTGAATGAAGCAACCAGTCTACAATAAAGCCCAATATGATGGTGCTTGCTTCATAATCCAGCCTCCTAGACTGACTAGAAAATATACATCAGGGTCAAAACGCAACACCTTGGGAACCATGTATCTCTCCCTCCCCCCTCTATCAGAGTAGGCAATAAGAAGGGCTGTTTTTGGAAAGGCATAACCTTTTAGAGATCACAACCTTTTGGACAAAACAAAATATTAATAACCTTTTGGAGAATAATGGCATTCACAACCATTTGGAAATCATAACCTTTTGTAAAATATGATCTTTCAGAGAAGAGCCAAGAAACTCATTTTAGTAAAATCTTCTCTTCAGTGGCATATAACCACATGTGCTTATGCAAGGCAATTTGGTTTCTAGTTGTTAGAGTGATAACCTGATTGTCTCTGATCTATTAGGAACCGAGATTATGCCAGTGTGCAAAAACAGCAGAATTTCAGAAGTGTTCTTTTCAGTGCCCCAAAATATATACTCTCCCATAAAATATCTTGTTTCTATATCATGCTCTCAAGAGACAAAAATAAGGCAGACTTCATTAAAAGTAACATATTTGGTTTACTCACAACCTTCATGTATTCAGCATATAGGTACATAACTTGTCAGTCAGTTACAGATAGGTTTGAAGTAGTTTCTCTGCATAGAAAACGCAGGGCATCTTTCTTATAAACAAGAGCAACATGAGTTTGCTTTTAATAGTCCATAGTCTACACATGACGTCTGTGCTCTAATGGAGTCTCAGCCTTATTGCTAAAGCATTTTTGTTGTTCTAAAATGGAGTCTAAGATCTCAGCAATCCCAGATCTGATAATGTGGTCTGCTGCCCTCCCACCACCACAACTTCAAGAAACATAGAGTAAAGGGAAAGCTGCATACCAAAACATACATATATAGAACACAGTAAGCAAACAGAATCAAATACAAACAAGTTATTACTGGAGGGTTGAAAAATGTTGCTATTCCCAACAGATGTCTCATCTAGTTTGTGGAAAGAGCAAAAAAACAATATTTGTTAGGTATGGCACAGTTCACACAAATAAGTGTTGGGTTATAAATAAGGGCCCAAAGTATAATTGCCAACAGCATCCTGTTTTGGAATTTAAATTACTGTGCAACTATAGGGACAGGGAGAGTTTTCGGGCATTTTCAAAAAAAGGGAGGAAAAATCCACCACAGAAAAACAAATACCAGCATAGTATAGGCAGTTATCATCATAGGCTATCGCTCACAGCCGAGTATGCTTGCCTTCCAAGTGTATGGTCTTGGCGGTGAGTTGAGTAGGTGGCTATAGAGACTTATTCTTCATCCACATGTTCTTTTGCAGTGAGGGCATGGGTTTCCAGATGGAAGGTGGTCCCGACAAGGGTTGGCTTGGCGCGCCTTCTTCCTCTTGACATGTTTTTTTCCTTTCACCCTCCATTTGTGCCTCTAAGAATTCCACAGCATTGCTGGCAACAGCTGATCTCCAGTTAGAATGCTCAAGGGCCTGGTCTTCCCAGTTCTCGGTGTGTATGCCTCTGAAGGCCTGCTCTCCTATCCACAAAACGTTTCATTTCAGTTTTAATGTTGCTTCTACTATTAGCAATGATGAAGATGACCTTAACAGTCAGGATTTCCATATGGTTTTCTTTTTCATCCCCTTTAGGATTTCGGATACTCCTTTCCCTCCCTCCTTGACTGTGAGAGGATCTCGCTTTTATGTAGGAAACAGAAGGAGAAGGAAAGGCTTCTTCACGGTGAGTATCACTTCTGATATTTCATTTTATTTAAGAGAGAATCCCAGCCATTCTGTGGGTAATGAGTGGCCTGTCCATGTGCTGCCCTTCTTGTGTGCAGGGTGTGGGTTTGATGTACATTGGGTTTGTACTTTCTCAAAAAGAAAACAAAAAATCACTATGTCCAGACTTCTAACACAGGAAGGCTTAATGTCACATTAACCCCGCAGTTGTCCTTTGGATAAGTATGGAGCAAACTATCAAATATCTCCAGCCCCAGTGACCCTTTGCTTAGGCCCCTTCCACACAGCTGTATAAAATACACATTGAATTGGATTATATGGCAGTGCGGACTCAGATTACCCAGTTCAAAGCAGATATTGTGGATTATCCGCCTTGATATTCTGGATTATATGGCTGTATAGAAGGGCCCTTAGTCACTGCCTACTCCAATAGACATTTAAAGGTTGGTGAATGATAGGGACTGCACAGGAAGCTGGATGACTGAAGAAGACAATTTCCTGAGCCTCCCAGAGGCCCTTTAGGTAGGGCTTCTAGTCGTCTAGTCTCATAATTTAACACTGAGTTCACATAGGGGACAATAATAACATCTGTGGAATGGTATGGCCCATTTGTTATGAATGCCTAGCTTCCTCTGGCCCGCTTCAATACCCTAGAGGCGCCAGATCCCATCTGTTCATGGAAGCTAAGCAGGGTCAGGTTTGATTAGTATTTAGATGAGAGATTGTCAATTAATGCCACGTGCCGTGGGCTATATTTCAAAGGAAGAAACTGTCAAAATCACTTCCGAATATTCCTTGCTTAAAAGAATCCTATGAAAAACTAATGAGGTCATTGTATGTTGATATGTGGCTTGAAGATGTGTACACACACATACACACAGTTTATGGATCATTCAAATTGCCTAAAACTCTCCGGATTTTGTAAGAATTTGGTCATATAAGTATTGGGGAGAGGAGGGTTGAATCTCCCAAAAACATTTCCTGTCTTGATCTATTTTTGATGAAGCCAGACATTACTTTTGAAATTCAGACAGGAGATGCTTCTTTTTAGAATACTGACAGATTCAAATATAGGCAGACAGTGTCTCCTTTGCCTCAGTTCCTGCAGCATCTGCACAGTCTCTGATGGCATTGTATGGAGGAGGATGCAGAGGGAAGGAAACCCTGTCTACATCCACTGTGGTTATGGTTAACTGCACACCCTGCAGGAGAACACAAACCGATACATTAAGGCAGTGGTTCTCAACCTCTGAGTCTGGGCCCTCCAGGTGTTTTGGACTTCAGCTCCCATAATCCCTAACAGCTGGTAAGATAGCCGATCTTTCCAGGAGTTGAAGTCCTAACAATTGGAGGACTAAAGGATGGGAACCACTGCATTCAGGCATAATGGTATACAGGGACAGAATTAATGCAATGGGTTATGCAACACAGTAGGCATTGTTAGTTGCCTTTTGCTTATTCCTCCTAAGGTTTTTCCAGCTTTACCTTCTGCAATGGGATGGGAACTACGAGTACAGCATTCCTCACTATTGGTGAGGAATGCTGTGTCTGCAAGACTGTGTCTGCAAGACCACTATCTCTAGTTTCACTTACCAATTTCTGACAAAATATGGCCTCCCTAGGTCATATTTTGTAGGTCCTTCAGCATGACTCTATAGCAGGCATGGACAAACTTCAGCCTTCCAGGTGTTTTGGACTTCAACTCCCACAATTCCTAACAGCCTCATGCTCTTTACTTTCCCCCTTCTGCTGCTTAAGTGGCTGAGGGGGAAAAGAAGCTACCCAAGGCTGTTAGGCAATAGGCATTGTGAGAGTTGAAGTCCAAAACACCTGGAGGGGCGAAGTTTGCCCATGCCTGCTCTATAGTATCGTTGGACCAGACATCCTTCACTTTACTACTATTCACAGTTTTGTGTGCTCACATAAAGTCTGGGAATGTATCCCTCACAGATACAGGGGTTGTATGTTGTCTTTGGTTGGACTACAACACCCAGTTGCATGCAAAGGCAGGACTTGTAAAAGTATCAGAAGGAGAATGGGAAATGTGTTCAGTGAAGAGCACAGAAAACTTAATTTCCATCCAAATGAATATTTTTCCTTTATTAGACTTCTTTTTTTATTATTGAAAATGACATGCTCGCAGCAACTGTAATTGATGCTTCACAACATTGCCATATCTGCAGGGGAGCTTTCTCTAGCTTTGTGGTTTGGGCCCTGAAATTTAAAAGCATAGGGTGGTCCTGATCTAGCAGAACTGCTTTTAAATATGGTAATACTTTTTTATTTGTCAGAAAGAACTTCGATGATAAAATGTTATTTTAAAAGGAAGGTGAAAAGACATTGAAATGATTTATTAGATTCAGATTATGCCAGAAGAGCCTGAAGCATGCATTTCAAACTTAAATATAATGAGCAGCCAAACTATTTTCACTACGTTGGGTGTGTGTGCTCAGAATGGGTGGCTGGAAGAGGTGCACTGGGAAAATGCTGGAACTAAGAGATTGCATCCAAGATGCTGAAATGTAATTAGTTCAGTATAGAAGAGAATCAGATTGTGTACCCAGATGCTATTATGTTTTTCCAGGGGAAAAGAACGATGAGGGAAGAAACCATTATAGAAAATTATAGGTTGTGGTGGGAGAAACATTCACAGAAGCACTGTTTTGGAAACTCAAGTGGCAACTTTTCCTCCCAGTGAAATTTTAGACTTCATGCTATCAATTCTTAAGAGTCATTTCATAATTAGTATAGCCACAAACTCTTTTTTGTAAGCCCAGTTTACGTGTACTGCATCAATATACTAATTTATTTTTGGAACCTTCTAATGCAGGTATGGGCAAACCCAGGCCGGGGGCAGGGGGGGGGGGCGGAGATTGGATGTGCCCTCTTTTCTCAGGCCATCCTCTCTCACACCATCCTATCCTTCTTTCCTTCTCTCTTTCCTTCCTCCTTCCATCCTTCCCTTCCTTCCTTATCTCCCTCTTTCTTCTTCCCTCCTTCCCTCTTTCCTCCCTCCTTCCCTCTCTCCCTCTTTTTCCTTCCTTCCTTCCTTCCCTTTTGTCTTTCTTCCTTCTCTCTTTCCTCCCTCCCTTCTCTCCCTCCATTCCCTTTCACCATTCCATCCTTCTCTTCCATCCTTCTCTTCCACTCTCCCTCCCTTCCCTCCTTCCCTCCCAGGGGATGCTTAGCTGGGAGAAGAGACTATAGAGAGGGAACACGAGAACTACGTAGTCAGGATTTTGATTTGGGAGGGGCTGAGTTCGCTCCGGGGGCTGAGCCTGGATGAGAGAGGGTCTACCCTAGCAACCCTTTTGTATCGTTATCCCAATACCCCCATGCATATGGGATATATTGAGCATGGTGATCAGATCATGATATGAATACACATAACAGTTTAAATAATGTACCAGTAAGGCCTTCTCGGGGACCAGCATGAGAATTTTGGGGGGTGGGGGCTACATGCCTGGGCACAAGGGAGCAATGGGTTCAAATGACAGGGAAAGAGATTTGACTGAAAAGATTAGAAAGAACTTCCTGGAGAGTGGCATAGGCTGCCTCGGAGTGTGGTAGAGTCTCCTCCTCTGGAGGCTTTTCTGCAGAGCCTGTCTATCAGGAGTGCTTTGATTGTGCCTTCCTGCATGGCATGGGGTTGGGCTGGATGGGCCTTGGAGGTCTCTTCCAACTCTAAGAATCAGGAGTAGGCAATACATCAACCTCCTCCCTCCCAGCCCACTCCAGCCTGTCTTATGGTCCCCAAGTTAGAAAGTTTGCCCATGACTGTTCTAATGTCAATGTGTTGTAGCCACAGTTCTCATTATTACCCACTTACAAAAACACTTTGAATCATGTATTTCATTTGCCTGTTGTTTTTGTTGCTGCAGATTTTTAAGAAATAAAAAGTGATTTTGTCAAATTTTCTGGTATTTTAGCTACACTATTGTAGTACCGTCAGAGGTCTCTTGGAGTGATACCAATCATAGAGACACCAATAGAAATAACTTTAGCAAGCTGCATATGGAGCAAAGTCTGGAAAAAATACTTTTAGTGAGGTCCAAGAGCTCCCCATCTGACAATTCTGAATTTACTTTTGCCTATTATGTCCCTTCCTAAACTGCAAATCACAGCATTCCGTGGAATGTTGATATGGCTGTTAAACTGGAATAATGGCATTAGTGTAGTATTATAGGGACTTAAGGATTCAATTTCAACAGCATTCCAGCCTTGAGTGGCAGAACCAAAATGTGTTTTCAGTGGCAGAAAACACCTCAAACACATGAATCAAAGAGATGTGGGGTACTTCTAATCATATGAAGAGTAACCCCCCAAATTACGGAAAAGGCGCAATTATTTCCCAAACACCTGGAATGAGCTTCAAGATCAGAGGCTATAATTTGCAGGCAAATTTAAGCCCTGGGACTTATTTTAAAGAAATGAGACACATGCACCCACCAATCCTTGTTCCTCAATAACTATAATGGAGCTGATGCCCTGGTCTTTCTTCTCTCTTTTCAGGGCATATTAAGGCAGCTAGTCCTGTTGCCAGGATCTGATGCTACCTCACGGATGTGCACTGGCAAGAACTTTAATCTAGCAGTGCTCTCCATCCCCCAAATTCTGCAGGACCTCCCTGTGAAACCAGTGGGCAATGAGCTGCTGAAATACCCTTACGGTCAGTAGAGGGAAAGCTTGAGGGGGGTAGACCCTTACGGCAAAAGCAGCCAAGAATGTAAAGCAGGCTTGGGAATTAAGCATCCCTCCATTGATCATCAAATTGCCATCTGCCTTAGTCAATGATGAGGAACGCTAGGAGCTGTTCTTCCACCAATATCAGGGGAGTGTGTGTGAACACAATTCCCAGTCCTTTTCCTTTTGTGGCTGTCAGCCCGTGTCTGGGATGAAGTATTTTGCTGCAGTCTACAAAATATTGTGTCTAATAATAAAACTTTAAAGTGTTAGGAAAGCGCTGCTGAAAATGAAACACAGGGTTCACCCAGGTTGACCAAATATACAATTAATGCAGTTCGACACATTTTTAACTGCCATGGCTCAATGCCATGGAATCATGAGAGTTGTGGTATGAAACTGCATTAATTCTACAGGGTAGATACGCCTGGTATTTCTTGAGCAGTGGAGCTGAGTCCAAAGGTCTCTCCAGACAAATACCGTACCTAAAGAAGCCTACATATTACTTTCTAGCTATCAAGGATGGACATTGTGAGGTCCTCCAGTTGCCAATCATACTGTGAATACTCTCTGGGGTTTAGTCAGAACTTTAAAGGAGTCATCCTTTAAATGCGCCTGGCAGGGACGAGAGGCAGGGCCTTCTCGGTGGTGGCTCCCTGCCTATGGAACACGCTCCTGACGGAGATAAGATTGGCCACCTCCCTCCTGGCTTTCTGAAAGAAACTAAAGGCATGGTTCTGGGACCAAGTGTTTGGACAGATGTAAGGCAGCACATTAAAGGCACAATCTGGAATGACAATACGATCGACGAGACCAGTCTACTGTTTTAATGATGACTTTTGTATGGCTTTTAGTTGTGTATTGTTTTTAACTATGATATGTTTTATCTGTGATTTTATTATGGTAATCATGTGTAATAGCCTCTTAATGGGGCTGATTGTAAGCCGTCCTGAGTTTTAAAGTGTGTTTTTATACTCTCTGTAAGCCGTCCTGAGCCCTCTGGGAAAGATGGCATACAAAACTGAATAAATAAAAGTAAATAAATAATATATAATGACGCTTGCTCCAAACTGCAGTGGCTAGATCACAGCTTCTTAAACTGTGGGTCCTGACCCCAAATGGGGTCTCCTTGTTGGAATCCTGAAAAAATTGGCAAAAGTAAAAAGTTTCTGAACACCTAGTGGCTGTTTTAGACATTTACATGAATCTATTATGTTTGCAGTGGGCTCCGCAGAAGATGCTTGAGCTGTACATCATAAAAAGCAATCTCAGCCTGTTTAACAAGGCTTACGAATGTTAATTTGTTATCAGTAAATGTTTGGTTTTTATATCTGTTTTATATATCTATGTACCTGGGGCACGCAAACATTTCTGGGGCCAAATGGGGTCTTGAGTGGTAAAGTTTAAGAAGCCATGGATTAGATAATACATGCCACCAAAGCGTACTGCAGTGGGCTTTAAGGAGTTTAATCCACCTAAGTTAAGTCAGGGGAAAGACGAAGACAAGCCTTTGGATGCGTTGCAGCTTGCCCGCAATGTAAACCAGATTGCATGGTGAGACTGGCTCCACATAATGCGAAATGCATGGTGGCCACCCAAGGTGCTGATGCATACTGTAAAACCTGGAATGTGGTCAGCTGACAAAATTCCCTGTGGATTTTGTAAGCGGTTTGATGGCACCTTTTGTGGTTAATGTAATCACCATCCTGGCTTCAGAAACCCACTCTAATAATCTAATAATCCACATAGCAAAACCATTTTCTGCCAATCTGGTTTAGAACTGACCTAACTGGTCAGTTTAGATAGCCCCTTAGTAGAGTGTTATCAGTGTACAGACACTGCCCTCCAAATCTTCAAACAAGCACAACCAGCATGTGTGACAACATGGGAATATGCAGGATTTGTAGGATGATTTTTTTTGGCATTTTATGTCAATTTCCTGACGTCTTGTCATTTGGAGGAGGATTTGGCAATTGTTTGCTTTACTTAAATGGCAGAACTCTCATTTTAACAGGCCTGCTGCCCACACTTCCTTTCAATCTGGAACTAATTTTTATGTAAGATGAAATCTATACACTCATAGATCTCATCTTACATAAATGTGAAATGATTGGGTGTTCTTATTCTACTATAAGCACATGAAATTGGAAGCCAGTAATACAGCAATGGTGTGAAGGAGATTTTTAAAAACCTCTATATCTGATATATTAAATTTAGCAATTTATTTAGTGACCGAGTGCTGGCTAGACTCTGGGTTCAAAGTCCAACCTTTCATACTGAAAAGCTTTATATAGAATTCTGACAAAACCATGCTGTGGCAGCAACTGAACAACAAAACACTATGTGTAGACTGACTCGCCTATAAAGAGCAAGCCAGAGTGGTCTTGTGGTTTCAGCATTGGACTGTGACTTTGGAGAACATTTGGATATTAGGAGAAAGTTGCACAACATTCTTGCTGGTCTATTGCTCTTTTCAATGGGGCCTCTAAACTGTCAGAGAACACAATTTTCAACTTCAGAATAAATACACAGACCAACCAAATTTTTTTATGTCTTGGGTCTTACACCTGTTCCTGGGGTTCTTCGGGGTGCTGGTTCAGAAAATTGCATCAGCTCTGTTTTTTTAGATATGGTTCCCATGGTTTTCTATGGGTGTGCAGATGACGATTGATATATAGCATGTTCTGTATCTCAAAAAACTGATAGGGGAAAACTGGTACCATTTTTAGAAACAGCAGGTCAAATATACCCAGAAACAGGGCTACTATTGCACTAGGGGCCTGAAACCTCTTCACCACAAACCACTCATTGTCCAGGTAGTCCAATAAGTAAAGGTTTATTAAAAATAGGAAATTCAAAAGGGAGAATCAAAGTTCTAAAGGTTATTTCCATGACAGCCAAGAGTCTAAAAATCCTGACATATAAAATCTGTACACTCAATCCAAAGGGATATCCGAGGGCAAAGTACCATGAATCCAAGGCAGGCACACTATGCCACACATGAACTAAAAACAAGAACAGTGTAGGAACTTGAATACATGAATTCCAAGAACATAGGCCCAAAAAACTGAGAGCTCTTCACCTGAATGCAGTGTTTCTCTCATAATGATTGTACCAGCAGGTACCACTTTTAAAATCTTCAATTCCTCCCATAACATCACTTCTCATGCACCTGATTTTCTGTTCCTTATCTCTAATTCTCTGGAAAAAGGTGAATCTGTCTTAATTGCATGTCCAGTCTTCACAACTCCAATTGCCTTGACCTAGAGAAGACAAACATTTGTCTCCCACATTTCTCTCAGCCTGCACTTCTGGCAGATTCCTATGGGAATGGTTATTGCTTGGGAACTGCCAGGAGATTCCAAAACAACTCTTCCTGGGCCATTTCCACTCTCCTTTGGACCTTCTGAAACTTTCCCAGCATCTCCTTCCTCATCTTCTGAACACTCAGAATCTGACCAGGCTACAACAGCTTATATTATAGGCACCAAAATATGTGTTGGCCAGTGTTATATGTCTTCTTTCCATCCCTAGTTGGAACCTTTATTTCACTGCTGCTGATGTTTTTTGTTCTTGTTCTCTAGAAGCAGACATGAAGGTGACTTTGGGGTCCCGTCCTCCCTGCACCAAGAGTGAAAGTGGACAGTTCTGGTTTAATGCTGGTCAGAAAGGACTCTATATCTGTAATGGAACTGCATGGATTTCTATGCTAGAAGGTAAACCATTTCTGGATGCATATCAGTGGTGGCTGTTTGGTGCTTTTACCGATACTAGTTTTTCAAAGGAAGTAAATGTTGCTAGATTGTGGGTGGGGAATAAGTCTTTCTCATGAAAACCTGTCCCCTGAACCCTTTGAAAAGGAACAAAAGGAAATATCTTATGTAGTTGAGAAGCTGCCAGGTCAGAGGCAGACCACTCATCGGTCACGTCCAGCCAACGCACTACAGACTGGCTGTCTCATTCTTCATTGTCACTCAGCTAAACTATGCATGATGGAAATGTGCACATCTTATATGCTTGCTTATCTCCACTTGTGTCCTCTTCTTTAGTTTCCCTGTGCTTGTTTTAGACCTTAAGCCCTTTGGGTATCATAAGCTGGAATGCAAACTGGAATAACAGCAGCAGCAATAATATTACAAATGCTGTTTCTGTACAGAACACACAAACCCACAGAGTGAAGTTTGGGATTCACCCAAATTATATTTTAATAATTCATGTCTTGTGAATCTGTAATTGACAAGATTACTAAATTACATCAGATTGGTTGGGCATGTATGATCTGGAAGATTATTTACTATTAGGAAGGCAAGCTGATTGGTGACCACCAAGCCTCGGAATTGATTTGTTCATTTCTCTATGAGGAGAAAAATAGCACAATTATATGTAGAAAGCCATTGTGGTATAGTGGTTTGAACATTGTACCATTACTCTGAAAAGTAGGATCTAATTTGGGCTTTTCAGCAGGAAAACCATTGGAAAACCATTGGGTGACCTTTCAGAAAACCCATTCTACTAGATGATCATGTTTACAGAAGCCTTTTGGTGGTGTCAAATAGTTTCCTCTGCTTTCTTGTTTTCCAGTTGAAGAAAAATTGGACTACCTGGAAGAATATCAGAGTCTAGTGACAAGTTCTGAAACCAAAGGCATTGAAGTTTTCATCATTCCCAGTGTGGGACTCTTTGCAGCCACTGCGAATCGCTATACTCCTCCTGGCTCAGCCATCTATAAATGGACTGATGAGAAATTTGTGGCTTACCAAAATATTCCCACCTACCAAGCTGAATCTTGGAAATTCTTTGCAATTGGAAAAAAGGTAATCCAAGCGTGTATTGGCTTGAACGTTAATCTAGTACTCTAAAAAACAAGGTTTCAATCCTCACTGAACCCCACGGAATGACTTTGGGGAAGTCATACTCTCTCAGTCGAATAGGAAGGCAATGAAAAACTTGCCAAGAGAGATCTATGATAGATAGGGTCACCATATGTTCTTGGTGATCTGAACATACATAACGATATGTTTCTCCGCAGCCAATCTCTGTGGCTGAGACAGAGGCCACTTCTATACTGCTATATACAATCCAGATTATCTGCGTTGAACTGGATTATATGGCAGTGTAGAAGCAGCCTGTGTTCAGTGATTCTAGCTTCTCTACTTACTTACTTACTTACTTAGGCAATCCCTTGTAGCTTGAGGATGATTGTCTTCCAGATGTGGTGTCTTGGTGGTGGGTCCATAGGTGGCTGTGTCGCCCTATTCTTGACCCGCATGTTCTCCCACAGTGAGGACATCGGTTTCCAGATGGAAGGTGGACCCGGTCAGGTTTGGCTTGATGTGCCTTCCTCTTGACATGTTTCTCCCTTTCGCCCTCCATTTGTGCTTCTTCAAATTCTGCAGCACTGCTGGTCACAGCTGACCTCCAGTCTATGACACAGTTTTTAAGGTTGGCTATAAACCCACCTTTAAATCTCTTTTCTTGTCCACCAACATTCCGTTTTCTGTTCTTGAGTTCGGAGTAGAGTAACTGCTTAGGGAGACAATGATTGGGCATTCGGACAACGTGGCTAGCCAGCTTCCATAACCATAGGTTAAACTAGTTTCAATACAACCGTCCAAGTAATGACACTTTGAGACGATTCCAGATGTCAGAAAAGTTACTTTTTTTAGTCTTACTGGAAGAAACCTCGACTAACAGCAATAACATATAGCCTGCAGAACTGTACAGAGTTGTCATTGTTTCCCCTAAGGATAACATGATTAGGAAAAGTCTAGCTGTAATTGAAGGTCATTTTAGTAATTTAGGATCATTATGCAAAAGGATATATTGGTGTGCTGGCTTTAGATAGTGGAAGTTGTGGTCAAATACATCTGAAGGACAGCCAGTTAAGCAGCTGATCTAAAAATCGGTTTCATAACAAGGACTTGCTAGGAAACCTTAACAGACTAGAATGTCATAGCAGAAAGCAAGGCTATTCATGCTTACTTCAGAAGATTCTGTAGTTTTCAATGGGGGGTTGTTGTCTACATTTCTACTTTGGTGCTCTTCAAAGTGTTTTTCAAAGCCAACTTTCATGACATGTTATTACTCAGCTGTGCTTTGTTGTCTTCTGTGTATTGTTGTAGTGGTAATGGTTGTAATTCTTTTGTACGTAGTTCTAAGAGCATCGACTGAAAAGAAACTCAGAACTACTCCAAATAAGTAAATGTTGGAGAGAGGATAGCCTACATGTGCTGGCAGCACTTCCACTCTGCAAAACCGAGTGCTCCCTAATCTTAAGGATAATTGAGAATTTGATAGGGAAACTTTTTAAAAAACAGTGGGACATGAATTCTTTGCCTCCTTTCTTGAAAGTCTACCAAAATAATGTGTTAGTCCTTAGCAGCCAAAGATACCAGGGAGTCTTATGGAACATGAGGGATTAAATACAGTATATGTTATGACTGGATGCTCATGGTGCCTACTTATCAGACAGTTGAAATCTGTGGCAGTCTTTTTCAACCTGATAACACTTCAGGTATTGGAAACATTAGCTTTTTGGACTGCAATGTCTAGAAAACATGAGCTGGTTTCGTCACTGACTGCAGGATACAAGGAACTCTGGTCAAGACAAGTTACCTTTCCAAGTTGTACTCTAAAGCTCGGCCATTTCTAAGAGTCACAATGATTGTAAATAGCAACTAGGAATGAAGCGAGTTGTGCTTTCACACATCTAGAACATGCTAGTTTGAGGAAGAATACTTGTAATCATTTAGTAACTTCAAGAATTGCATTCTGCACACCATATGAATGAACAAAGCAAAACTTCCTTGTTTTTAAGGTTTCATCAGCAAATAGGCAGTTTAATGTCATTTTGTTAGAGGCACAGAGAGTTGGTGTTATTGATAACCAAAAGAATTACCATGCACATTGTGCCAAAATTACACCCTTCATCTCTTCTCAAGTATTGTTCTCCTTTGTGTGAGTATCTGACCTCTGTCTACTTTGTAGGTTTTACAAAGGGTATTCATTAAAGATTTTCCCTGAACCACTTTCTGTGGACGGAGAGCAATGAAACTTGGCAGTTATTAGTCCTTCTCTACATAGGTGCCACCTAGGGACACACTTCTTCCATCTTTTAAAGTAACTGTAAACACCTTGCTTGTAGAAGTCAACAGGTTTATCCAAAAGCCATGTTGTGACTTCGGAAATCAGAGTCTCATCATCTGAAAAATGCTTGCTCTTCAAAAATAATGTCATTGTTGGAAAGAGGTGAAAGTCTGATGGTGCGAGGTTGGGTGAATAAGAGGGTTGTGGTAGAATTTCAAAGCCACAAGAGCATGCTTCCATTTGGGCAACATGTGAGTTGTGAACTGGTGCATTGCCTTGCAGAAGGTGGACACTGGACACCTTTGGTGAGCATGCCACATCTCTTGGTTTTGATGGCCTCTCACCATTTCCACATCAGTGAAGCATAGTATGCCCCGGTGATCATGGTACTCTTTGCTAGGAAATACAACTATACTACTCCGTGCTGGTCTCAAAATATTGTGAGCATGATCTTGCCTACTGAGAGTTGAGCACGTATCTTCTTTGGAGGTGGTGAGTCATGATGCTTCCATTGCATCGACTGTACTTTAGTCTCAGGATCACAGTGTTGGACCCAACTTTCATCCTGTGTATCAGTCTGTTGAAAAAGTCCTCCTGGTTTCCATGGCACATTGTCAATAGAGCCTGAGAGCATTCGACTCGTTCCTGCTTCTGAAAAGGTGTGAGCAGCTGGGGGACCAAGCGAGTGGATATCTTATGCATGTGAAAATGGTCTTGGATTATTTTTTCCATGGACCCTACATTAATCTTGACATTTTGAGCTAGGTGGTGAATGATTTTCCAAAATGGCCACCTCCACTTGCTGGATGGTGTGTTCATCAATAGCAGAGTGGAGTCACCCTGGAATTGGAGCTGTTTCCACCGGTCTGACCACACTCGAATTGACAATGCCAGTGCTTGACTATATCATATGATGAGGAATCCTCACCATAAACCTCTTTCATCTCATCGAATGTTTCCTTTGGTGTGTGGCCTTTCAAGTAAAGGAACTTGATGACTGCTCTGTATCCCACTGGGTCCATTATCAAACCTCACCACTTCAGCACCTGTAAAATCAAGGCTGTTATCAATTCTGAGTTGTAAATTGGCACATAACATATAGAGACCTATATCATTACACATGTGTAGTTTCAGCATCCTGTGATAAATAGAAGTCAGTCAGAGGAAATCTTTAATGAACACCCCTGTAGCATGCATAGTGCAAGAAAACCATACTTTCCATAAAACCAGGCTTACTGAGATATGTCTTACTAAAACTTTATTGATTTCTTGGTCACTCCCTAAGGTGCTACAAGACCTTTTGCATAATGATATTGCAGAATAACACAGCCATGCCTTTCAATCTGAAAAATAGTATACTAATGGTATATGGGGAATGAGTCAGGAATGATTTGTAACTTCAGTGGCCTTTACTGCAGAATCTTTCTTTTTTTATTGTCTCTCAAAGTTTAAAGAGCTCCAGATGAAAGGCATCTTGACAGCAAAAATAGTTCTTCTGAAATCTCAATGAGCTTTTGGTTCAGATGTTGGTTTTCAGAATTTGCCACCAGCAAGAGTGATCCCATCTGGAATGGTTTTGTTCACAAATGAAATCCATATGAACAGGACAGGCAGAAGTGAACAATCTCCAGAGAGGCCTTTTGCAGTCTCTAGAAAAGGTCAGATTTTTGAGACAAATTGAAGAGATGGCTTTTTCATTTGTTGCATAACAAATTCATATCCCATGGAGGACACAGACAATTCAAATGTGTCCAGAGGAGGATAACACAGATTTTAAAAGCTTCTGGAAACCAATCTCTATGAGTAACAATTGTGACATCTGGGTATATTTACTTTGAGGAAGAGAAGACTGAGAAATTGCACGATAACCACCTTCAAATACCTGAAAGGACTGTCATGTGGATCATGAAGCAAGCTTGCTTTTTCCTGCTCCAAAGGAGAGGACCCTGGTGGATTCAAATTACAAGAATGGAGTTTTAGACAAACTATTAGAAATACTGTCCAGGCTTTCCTTCTTTGAGGCCTGGAAACAGAGAATGGATGGCATCTGCCAGAGATGCTTTAACTGTGGATGTTCTCCATTAGCAGGGGAGAAGCCTTCCTATATCTTGCAACTCTGCAGTACTTTTTATTCTGCAAATAATATCTTCACTCTTACCTGTCCTGTGCAAGAAGAGAGGCTGAGTTATGTCTTCTTGTTTTTCAGATTTTCCTAGCTGTAGCTAATTTTGAAGGGGATGAAATGGGTCAGGAGTTTTCTGTAATTTACAAGTGGAACTATAGAAAAGAGAAATTCATTGTGTACCAGAGGATTGTCACGCATGGAGCCAGGGATTGGGAGTCATTTGCCATTGATGGAGAGGCTTTCCTTGCGGTGGCTAATCACAGAAAAGGTATCTATGCATTCATGCACAATTATTATACTTAATATATGCAAAATACCTTTCTTTTCTGCTTGAATTCACAAGCATTGGTATTGTGCACTTTTCTTCCTCAAATCTCCCCAAGCAAATAAGGTACTAAATATTTACTAAAAACATTACTTATAATGTCAAGTCACATTAATCTAGACTCAAATCAACAGTATATAAGCATGCAAGGTCTCTCTAATCCAGTGGTTCCCAACCTGTGGTCCATGTACCACCAGAGGGCTGCAAGAATGAAAATATGGTCCGGAGCCTCACCATTACTACATTGTTGCCTCGAAATCACAAGACAATCAGAGCTACTGGTCTCGCAAAACCCTCTTATAGTACCGAGGCAACGGGGATGTCAGGAGGGGAGTGGCTGACTATCAATAAAATATTACCACATCAGCTCTAGAGTGGAGCCCCAGGTGGCGCAATAGGTTAAACCCTTGTGCCGACAGGACTGAAGACTGACAGGTCAGAGATTCGAATCTGGAGAGTGTGTGGATGAGCTCCCTCTGTCAGCTCCAGCTTCCCATGTGGGGACATGAGAGAAACCTCCCACAAGGATAGTAAAACATCAAAAACATCCAGGTGTTCCCTGGGCAACGTCCCTGGTCAAGTGGTCACCAAAAAAATGGTTGGGAACCACTACTAATCTGGCCCTTTCTACCATGGAATGGCCACTGACAGACTATGAAGGCAATATCCATGTTCCATTGTTGTTTTTTTCCAGGGAACTCTGTCTCAGAGTATAAGTAGCCACCGTAACTAGAAGATATTAACATATTTTCTTCCACAAACTTATCTGATTTCCTTTTAAAGACACTTTAAACAAAAATGGAATCTATTGACAGCTTTTCAGAATTCACAGTCATCTTTAGATACTGTGGTGGGCTTTGAAGGACATCCACATGGAAAGGCTGGATGCTGCCACCCAGCGGAGTCTGGTAACAAAGTTATCTTTTCTGGAAAGAACAATGTGCAGTACAGTAGTTGTTTTCAGCTTTTAAAAAGTGTTATGTGGAAAGAAAATTTGTTAATCTCTGATCTAAACATAAGCAGTTTCACATCAGTTGTATTCTTGCAGTGGTTCTCTGTTTTTGCAAAGAGGAAAAGCAGTGGCAAATGGACCCATTTTCCTAATTCTTCCACCTTCTTAGTCATTGCCTATATGCTTTTTAATTCTTTAAAACTAGTATCTATTAATTCTATGGTGTAGATGCACCCTAGGTGTGTAAAATCCATATATTAAATGTAACTTCATTCTTATCACCTCTCCTCTCCTCGTGTTTCATCCTTTTCTGTGCTATTCCCATTCAAGTTGCTTTTTTATTTTTTCTGCAGGGGATAACCACAATATAAACAGTGTCATATACAGGTGGAACTCCAGAATTGGGCTTTTTGAAACCAACCAAACTATTCCTACCTCAGGAGCCTATGACTGGGAGTTTTTTAGTATTGGACCTTATTCTTTCCTGGTGGTGGCCAACACATTTAATGGAACAACCACCAAGATCTACTCTCACATTTACATTTGGCTTAGTGGAACCTTCCAGCTCTTCCAGTCAATCTTGGTAAGATATACATTTCATATTCATTGTTGTGGGGAGTCCTTCCAGCAATATATATTGCAGCCATGTCATAGTGGTCATTTTGTCATCGTTGCCTGAATGTATCACCTGGAGACCAATCTTCTGGTGACAAGTCCCTTTGCATTTAGCTGGGATGGTCATCATCATTATTATTATTATTATTCTACATTTATACCCCACCCTTCTCACCCCAATGGGGGACTCAGGGTGGCATACAGACCATTGCATACAATGCCACATTACACATATAATAATAAACATGACATATCAATTTAAACAATTAGCACATCAATTTAAACATACAGTAATAAGCATGACATCTCAATTGAACAATTCAAATATAAATACAATCAAAAAGTTTAAAGGAAACATTCAATCCCAACTGAAGTGGACTGATGAAATAAGCGGCCAAAGGCAACAGGTAAGGCAGTGGAACCCCAAAAACAAGCAACTGCACAGGTGTTCCAATGCCCGGATGTTGGGTCGCGTGGCCATTAAAGTAGCCATGGAGGCACCCTGCACAGGTGTTCTAGTGGCCTGACGATGGGCAGCGTGGCCATTAAAGTAGCCGTTCTCTCCTTGGAGGCTGCTGGGTCAGCTGGATGGAATGAGGGTGTGGCTACAGGTCTCCTTGTGTGTAAGCCCAGGGCTGAGCAGGCAGCAGAGCTGGATCGCAAATACTCAGGCTCCAGGGGTCTGTTCTGTAGCAGGGCCCAACAAAGCTCCTTGGATGACAAATCTATCTCTGGAGCAAAAGTACTTCTTCCTTTTTCTCAGAATTAGGAAATTACAATGTTTAGATTACAAAATCCAAGTCATTGCTTAGAGTGCTGCAGTTTGGCTGCTAAGCCACTTTCAAAGCAATAGTAGTAAAGATACCATGAATGGAGGTGACCTTTGCATCCTGTGTTCCACATTTCTGTCCCATAAACTGGACGCTGTAGTTCTTAATCATGAGACTTTAGCTGGGATTCATGGGGGAAACAAGTAAGATAATAGATGAGGATAAGGAGGTGATATTATAAGGCAGCGGTTCCCAACCTTTTTTTGACCAGGGACCACTTTGACCAGGGACTACTCTCCAACATTACTACCAAAAGGGTTATGAATCAGTTTTCAGTCAACTTTAGATTTGGTTTGATTATTTGGGGTGCTGATTCAGAAAATTGCATTGGGTAGACCACATCAGCTCTAGTTTCTAATAAAAGAACATACGCCATCTGCTCACAAATAGAAAACCATATTTAATAAGCCTCTGCACTATAAGAGGGTTTTGCGAGATCAGTCACTCTCATTGCAGTGGTGTAGGCCACAGACCATATTTTAGTTCTTGCAGACCACTGGTGGGCCACAGACCACAGGTTGGGAACCACTGTCATAAAGGAAGGGAAAAGGAAACCAGTGAAAGCTCAAAAACAAGTACTCTGTAGTGGAGATGTTTAAAATCATGGATGATATTTTTCAAGATCTGATAAGACTTTTAGTGTAAATGTGTAACTTAAATTTAAATAGCAAGGTAAGATATAATTAAGAGTTAAAAACTTCCACTTGCAATATAAGTATAATTGAATTAGATCTATTTTTAGCTGATCAGTGTCTGCCATGGAAACAGGATTGAGTTTTATCTTTGCTTTCTTAATCATTGCAAATCTATGGGTGTTTTTTTGTGTATGATTCCAAGGAAACTTGTCCATACAATTTTTCAGTGAGAGCCATAAGCAAAATCTATTATAGCAGTAGTTCTTAACCTGTGGGCTGTAGATCGCCAGTGGGCTGCAAGGACAAAAATCTAGTCCACGAGCCTCCTTCCTCTTTATTTTATTTTATTTCCGCTCCTTTTGCACCGCCTGCCATTCCTTCCCTGTTGCTGACCAGCCCTGCCCCCTTGGATAGACCACATGAGCTCTAGATTATTAAATATGGTCTTCTGTGGGTGATCAGATGGAGACTACTGGATGGCATATGTTTTGTATCAGAAACATCCAATGCAATTTTCTGAATCAGCACCCCAAATAACCAAACCAAATCTAAAGTTGACCAAAAACTGATTCATAACCCTTTTGCTACTAATATTGGAGAGTGGCCCCTGGTCAAGTGGTCCCAGGTCCCAAAAAAAAAAGGTTGGGAACCACTGTATTATATACACTAGCTTTGGCAAGAATTATTTACTCATCCAAATCTTACTGTACATAAACACTTTCTTTGTTCCTTAAAATTACAAGGAGATTTTATTTCAATACTAAAGAAAAGGAGGAATCTACTGTAATTAAAAAGTAAAGACTCTGGAATGTAGGGATGGAATGGAAAGTATTTCCAAGTCTTGATGGTGTATCCTTTTTTTAAAAAAAACCCAAAACAACTGAGGTAGGAAAAGAAGAAAAGTAATTACTAGTAAACAAACAAGCCAGAAGGCGTGGAAGTATGAGGTAGTACTTTTCTGACTTGTCATGAGAACAAGCCCCTGGCGTTGTCCATATGTAAGTCTCTGTGCCAGTCTCACAATCATCTCCACTTATGCCACAACAAAAGCTGAACTTAGATCATGAGAATTGGATCAGGTATGCAAAGCATTATAATTTATGATTTCATAAATCAGTAAAAACAGATCTTTTAGTAATGGAAGTACAAAGCAGAAGAAGAAACTGTCAGCATTCTTCACATTCAAAAAGTTAATGTGAACAGACATCTTATTACAGTAGGTGCTCTATTTTTACAGGGGTTAGAGATGGAGGACCACTATGAAAATTGAGAAAATGTGATTTTTAAAATGATTTTTTAAACCTGAGAGAACGTTTTTTTAGGAATCTGTAGGGAATCACACTGAAGGACCTATACATTCCTAGAGAAGTGTTGTCTCCAGAAATATCTAGGTCTTCAAAGGCGATAACATCCAGCAGAAGTTGACCATAGTCTCATCCCGGAAGACACAGAGTTTCCTAGAGCAAACATATTATTCAAATTTGCAAATAATCAAACCCACAAATATTAAACCTGCAAAAATGTGGAGGGTCGATTGTATTTGTACAAGCCCTTGTGTGTCCTTGGACCTAATGCTCAGTCTCTATATGCAGACTGGTGCATAATCTGAATTGCTTTTCTTAAAAGTTTTAAGTATGTCTCCTTTGCATACGTGACTGGATCAGAGGCATTTATACAGTTACTGTTCATTCTTGGCAAGTAGTTTCCTTTTAATTTTTCTTTTGGCCTAGACTTTTGGTGCTACTGACTGGGAGGTCTTTCACATCCAAGACAGAGTCTTCCTTGCTGTGGCCAACAGCCACAGTTATGACAGTAGATCTGCTTTCCCCAACAGCTACCATGCTATCAATTCTTCCATCTATGAGCTCAACATCACTGCACAGATGTTTGTCAAGTTCCAAGACATTCTGACCTACAGGTACGCTTTTCTTGTATAGCTCAAACAGGTGACCTTGTAACATCCGATAGACTACAGTGGGATTCACACGGCCCATGAAGCCAATGTCTGTGACCTTCAATGTCTCAAGTTATTGTGATGGTACTTTTCCCACCCTGTGATGGAAGAAAGGACATGGATTGATGCTGATTCTTTCCCCTAGAAATAGAGTGATTTCTTTCTTCAGATTGTATGAGAACATTCCAAACTACAGGATGGATCAAGAGTCACAAACAGGGCCGGATTAAGGGCTTCTGCCGCCCTAGGCAACACTCTAAATCCCGCCCCCCCGGGGGCGGGGCTGCGGCCGCTTGAGGGGGCGGGGCCTCTTGCAGGGGGTGGAGCCTGCATGAGGGAAAGGGGCTGGGAGAGGCCTCGCCGCGCTGTCGTGCGCGGCGGCGCCCCTGGGGCGCGTGTGTGCCTTCCCCGCTGCCTCCCGTGCAAGCGAGGAGGCAGCGGGGGAGGGCACGTCCGTCGCCCTGGGGTGGCGCGCCTATGGCGCGGCGGCGGCGAGACCCCTCCTGGCTCCTTTCTTTCACGCTGGCTGGTCCGCCCCTCCTCCCTTCACTGAAGAAAGGAGGGGGGGAGCTCGGCCAGCGCGCGAGAAAGGGAGCCGGGAGGGTCTCGCCGCCGCCGCACCGCTCCTGGGGCGATGGACATGCCTTCCTCCGGCCTGCCGCCTCCCGTGCAAGCGAGGAGGCGGCGGGGGAGGGCACGTCCTGGGGCGCAGCGGCGGCGGGACCCCCGGCAGCGCCCTCTCCCCACGCGCCGGGCTAGTCCGCCCCTCCTCCCTTCACTGAAGGGAGGAGGGGCGGAGCCGCTGCCGGCGTGAGGGGAGAGGGTGCCGCCGGGGGAAAGGAGAAGGAGCAAGAGGCGGCGCTAAGAGGCGCCGCATCAGAGGTGAACGCCCCTTTGCCCGCCTCTTGAGGGTGAATGAAAGGGAGGGAACCGAGAAGGAGCAAGAGGCGGCGCTAAGGAGATTCAGGCGGTTTTCGCCGCCCCGCTCGCCCGTGCCCCAAACACGAGCGGGGCGGGGGCGGCGGCGGCGAAAACCACCTGAATCTCCTTAGGGGCGGCGGGAGACTCATTTCCGGGCCTCTTCAGGCCCGGAAATGCCGCCCCCAAAATCTGCCGCCCGAGGCAAGTGCCTCGGCTGGCCTTATGAGTAATCCGGCCCTGGTCACAAAGGGGCCCTATATGTATTGTATATGATGCTGCTGTGGTATTGGACACCATTTATGAGATTTGGTTTTTCACACATAATAATAATAATAATAATAACAACAACAGCTACTACTACTACCACTACTACTCCACAAGGGAACTCAGCTCAGATTCCAGCATACACAAACACAAAGGCAAACATTCAGTGCCTAGAAACAATAAAGCACAGATAAAGGTACAGCCTTCCCCTTCCGGCTCTGGGGGGTGGTGCTAATTTCCGTGTCTATGCCAAAGGGCCTGCATTGTCCATAGACACCTTCTAGCTCATATGGCCAGCATGATTGCATAGAGCGCTGTTTACCTTCCTGCTGAGGTGGTACCTATTGATCTACTCACATTAGCATGTTTTTGAACTGCTAGGTTGGCAGAATCTGGGGCTAACAGTGGGAGCTCACCCCATCCCACGGATTTGAACCACCAACCTTTTGTTGGCAAGTTCAGCAGCTCAGCGGTTTAACCAGTTGTGCCTCCCCACCCCTGTGGCTAATATAAATTTATTTTCTTTATATAATGCTATGGTATTGTAAACTAAAAACAAAATATAAAGAAGTTGTGCAATATTGAAACCCCTTTGTGACTTTTGGCACACCCTATATTTTCTTAAATTAAATGTATAATAAAAGACAAAAATGCTGCCTTTTCTAAATAAATGTAGAAAGTCCTTTTGAGAAATTAATTTTTAATAAACAAAACCAGAACAATCTCACATTCTAAATAGAAACAAGATATATTTACTGGTTATTCTAGGACCAATTCTTGCAATACCTTTTTGTCGCCCCCCATAGTGCTCTGGACTGGGAGTTCTTTTCAGTGGGAGAAGATAACTTTTTGGTGGTAGCAAATTCCTTTGATGGTGTGACCTACTCTGTAAACAGTATTATTTACAGGTAAGATGTTGGGGAGCACAATTCCTCAAATGTCGCAGACTGGTTCATACATCAAATTTGATAGAGAATAAAAATTAGATAAGTAAAGGCTGTTTCATATGTGCATGCTCATAACTTGATGAACACAGTATTAAATGGCGTGCGTGCACTATCGCAGATCAATGTCAAGAGACAGAACTATCTCATCTCCTCAGATAGTCCTTTCAAGAAGAATCTCTTCATATAGTCATAGTTTGGTAGTGATTATAGTCGCATCTGGTGTGAGAGAATTGGCCATCTGCAGAGGCATTGCCCATGTGACGTTCTGATGTGTTACCATCCTGTGGGAGGCTTCAATCAGGTCCCTGCGTGAGAAGCTGGAGCTGACAGATGGGAGCTCACCCCGTCTTGCAGATTCGAACTGCTGATGTTCAGGTCATCAGTTCAACTGGCACAAAGCTTTAACCCATTGCGCCACCATGGATCCAGTTTCTCAAATTAAGAAAAGTGATTATAGTCACTGGGATGAGAGGCATAGGACCCTCATGAAAGTGGGAAACTCCTCAGTTTTTTTTAAAATGCAATTTATTTTACCTAGTGATTAACTGGAAGATGGCCATATAATCACACAGGTGGACCTAGGTATCTTTAGAAAGAACATTATATTCAAATCTGCACATAATCCAGTCCAAAATTTCAACCTGCAGATGTGGAGGCTTGACTGCACTTTGTGTATAACCATCCCAGAGATATGTAGAGTTTCTTAGTCCAGAAGTCATCCTTGCAGACTGCCATTAGACCCCCTTGTAATTAAATATCAGAGTTTTCCCTTGTTCTAGTATATTGCCCAGTTTTCTAAGAAGATATAATTCTGAATTTTGGTCAGATGCTTTGTTGAAATTATTCTTTCTCTATTAATCCAATTAATTCATTGAAAAGAGGCTTGATACTCCAGCATAATTTATTTTTTTAAACAAAGCCATGCTAAATATTATTAATTATTCCATTTGGCTCCAGAAACATATGCATACTTGTTTTTTCAGTCCCTGTAATTGCTTCTTATTTGAACCAAATCAACTATTTTATAATTCCATAGGTTTACATTTTCCTTCCTTTAAGAAGATAAAAATCTGCTCTCCTCCAATCCTCTGGAACAGACTGGATTTAAGCTAGTTTCCTATTTCAGTTACATAATTTAAAATAACATGTTTTGATGCATATATTCTCACACTTGCTTTGAGTCATGGCAACATTCAGCACACCAAATTGAAATCCTTAACTGAAACCCAGAAAGAGAATAGACCTGAAATTATTTCTATGTGTTGCTGAACAGCAACAATCCTCTATCACTGGATTTTGTGTTTCATTGTTTTCTTGTAACCAGGGAATAGATAAGGAAGCACATTCTTTTACAATAACAGAACAAGTAAATGTTATACCTGGTACTAAACAAGTCTATTACGCTTCTCCCACATTATCTGATTTGAACTGGCAGCGTGAACTGAGATAACCCAATTCAAAGCAGATATTGTGGGATTTTTTGCCTTGATATTCTGGGTTATATGGCTGTGTGGAAGAGGCCTAAGAGATTGACATAAAAGTTAAAACATTATTCCCTAAATATTACTACAATGTCCTTTAAATGTAACTTTGTAAGGTAACTAGAAAACATACACTGCTACATCAAAGCAAATGTAATTCCATTGATTGTAGAATCTAACTTTGGGCTCATCTACACTGGGCAGTTTAGGGCCTTTCCACGCAGTCTATATTCCAGAATATCAAGTCAGGAAATCCCACATAATCTGAGTGTGGACTCAGATAACCCAGCTCAAAGCAGATATTGTGGGATTTTCTGGCTTGATATTCTGGGATATAGGGCTATGTGGAAGGGCCCTTAGTCCGGTGTAAATATGTCCTAGACTCGAGCAACACTGGATCTGATACCCAGGACTGTTGTTCACATCACATCTATTTAACTGGGAAGAGATGTGCATACAACTGGCATTAAGCAGGAGGTCAGTATCCTTACCTTCATCTTTGAGTGCATGGGCCCTGTTATGACACCAGCAGGGGTGTCCATGCAACTAGGAAGGAGGAGGGGAGATTGGCTGGTTTTGCAAGCACCTCTGCCAATGTCGGAACAGGGCAGCTGTATAACAAGGAAGGGGAAATTGCCCTCCTCCTTCATGCCAGTTGTGTGGGTTCCCCATTCTGATATTAGCAGAGGTACCATCAATGTCTTGAAGCTTCATAGTCAGCCAGGAGGTGCCGTGGAGTGACACAGACAGAATCGATCTACTTTTTTCTGCACCAAGGAGTACAGGGAAAGGGTGATGGTTCCAGCTTCCATTCTGGATGGTGGATTGGGCTGAGTCATACCCAATCCAGCTGTTCAGACTGTCCTGGAGCCACAGAATACTCCTAAATTTCTAGCAAACTCTGGAATCTAAAGTGAGGCAAAGTTGATTTAAGTCAAAAGCGAAACACCGAAGTTGGACGCTCATTGGGCATAGCTAGTGTAGGCCAGTCCTTTGTTACACCTTTGCTATGCATTTATTATGCCAACCCCAAAGGCAAATTTGATATACATTACTTGTACTTATTATTTCAAAGCTCTGGTTCCCTCTGATGCATTTCCACATGAACCAGCATTTCTGGATCAGAGGGGAAATGCGTCAAGGAAATGAGAAACCTGAGTGTTGGGAATCATGTATGCAGCATAACTCTTTTTTGCCTTTCCTTCAGATGGCAAGGATATGAAGGCTTTGTAGCAGTTCACCATCTTCCAACGTTTGGCTGTAGGGACTGGGAAGCTTTTAACACTACAACTGGATCATACCTCATGTATTCCAGTGCACGGGAACCACTCTGCAAGGTGCTGAAGCTGAAAACATTTTGACCTGGAAAGAGAGACTGTGATTTAAAGCAAACAAGACACACTTGAATCTGGAAGGAAAACCTTTGGCTCCTTAGGGCTAGAATGAGGAACACTATGCCTTGGACACACTGCAGGACCAAGCTCTTCTTGGCCTCTCTCAGCTAAGCACAATGTGTGCATGAAGTTGCAGAGGATTAGATGTGATGCCCTAATTACGGCAATATTCCAGAACTAAAAATGCAAATTCCAGCTGGTTAGTTATATGAATGAATAGAACTTGGCAAAGTTGCACTCTGGATTGAATCCCATAGGTAGGAGATTCTGGAAGTTGCATTCTAAAAGATACTTTTCCAAGTGCTTCTAGTAAGTAGAGTAAGTTTTCACAGGGTATTCTTAGCACGATTTGTTCAGAAGTGATTTGCCACTGCCTTACTCTCAGTGGGTTTTACAGTAGTGGGTGTTTGAACGCTGGTCTCCAAAGTCATAGTCGTATGCTCAAGTCAGTTCACCACAACATGCATAACTGAAAAGGTGCTGATATCATTCAAACTCTTTCCCCCACTAGAGCAAGACACTGGAAACAGAATAACCTCTCTGGCATTTTATAACTTGATCTACAGCTTGAAATATGGAAAAATAAAGGCATTTGTTTGGAATGCCTCAGCTGCCATCACTCCTGGGGAAGAACATGGAAGCACATAATGTCATATACTTCACTTTACTACAATAGCTCAATGGTTTCAGATGATTGCTCAGTTGATGGTAGCATGTAAAATTCCCAAGATCCAACTGCTTGTTTGACAGTCTTAAACTTCTGTGGCTGTCACTAAAAATTATTTGTAGCTTTAGATCTTTCAATTTCAAGAGAAAATACTTGTGTTTCATGGAGTAAATTAGAAACCTAGTTGGTCCCTTAGTACAAAGCAAGATGTCTCATTCATATACCTATGAGATGCCACACCAATTGTGGCACAGGTCAGTGGGGTAGATGAAGGTCAAAGCCTTTCAAAGTGCCTATGACATGGGGGAAATGTATGATCCTCCAGATGTTGCTGGACAGCAGCTTCTATCAGTCCCAACCAGGGCAGTAGCCAGGCTTTTGATTCGGGGGGGAGGGGGCTGAGTTTGGTTGGGGGTGAGACTGGGTGGAAGAGGGTCTACCCTAGCAAACCTTTTGTATTGTTATCCCAATAACCCCATTAATGTGGGATATAATGAGCATGGTGATCAGATCATGATTTAAATGCACATAACAGTTTAAATAATGTACCAGTAAGGCCTTTTCCCGGACCACCCTGAGAATTTCGGGGGGGGGGCTGAAGCCCCCCTGGCTACATGCCTGGTCCCAACCCATATTCCTAGAGGTGAGGGATCATCGGAGTTCATGTCTAGCCATGCAAAATGTGATCTTATAAATTCCTAGCATTTCCTACCATTGGCCATGTTGTCTAGGAGTTGCAGCTCAACAACATCTGTAGCACTGTATGATGACCATTTGTGTTTTAAGAAAACAATAGTTCTGGATGGGCATTTGGAAAGCCATTGCTCTCTTGCCAAATGGGCTTTTGATATCTCTGTAGTATCCTCCACTCCATCATTATTGGTGCTTTTTTCATCCTTACTTCTTTCTTACTTGCCCCCAAAGTGTAGCTTCTGCTGGTTGTTGCAAATTATTTCAACATTGTCTATAAATTGTATGTTTTTATTGTATAAACTGATAGTGTTGACAATCACTTTTGTTATACTGTATGGAGATAGAATTATTTATTATTCAGAGAATATTTGCAACAATGAATATAATCCCCAATAAAACTAGCAGAATGACTCGCACCTTCCCAGTGGTTGAGTTCTCTTTCGGGTCTTATTCAACACCATCTCACTGGAAATAAAATGGGGAAATACAGCAGCATTTGGCAAAAACAGACATATACACCCCAAACACGTACATGGTTCTAGAGCAGCGTTTCTCAACCTGGGGGTCTGGACCCCTGGGGCGGGGGTCCCCAAAGACTATCAGAAAACACAGTATTTTCTGTTGGTTATGGGGGTTCTGTGTGGGAAGTTTGGCCCAATTCTGTCATTGGTTGGGTTTAGAATGCTATTCGATTGTAGGTGAACTATAAATCCCAGCAACTATAACTCCCAAATGTCAAGGTCTACGTATTTTCCCCACACTCCACCAGTGTTCAAATTTGGATATATTGAGTATTTGTGGCAAGTTTGGTCCAGATCCATCATTGTTTGTGTCCACAGTGCTCTCTGGATATAGGTGAACTACAACTCCAAAACTCAAGATCAATGCCCACCAAACCCTTCTGGCATTTTCTGTTGGTCATGGGAGTCCTGTGTGCCAAGTTTGATTCAATTCCATCATTGGTGGAGTTCAGAATGCTTTTTGATTGTAGGTTAACTATAAATCCCAGCAACTACAACTCCCAAATGACAATATCAGTGTCTGCCCCCCCCCCCCAAACCCCACCAGTATTCAAATTTGGGAATATTGGGTATTTGTGCCAAATTTGGTCCAGTGAATGAAAATACATCCTGCATATCAGATGTTTACATTATGATTCATAAGAGTAGCAAAATTACAGTTATGAAGTAGCAACAAAATGATTTTATGGTTGGGGATCGCCACAACATGAGGAACTGCATTAAGGGGTCGCAGCATTAGGAAAGTTGAGAAACACTGTTCTAGAGGACACCTAAGTCAGATTCACATTTATGTTTAAAAAAGCATGAGAACATCAACTGAAAAACACGAGAAGCCTGCTAGAACAAAGAGGTTACCCTAGTCCAGGCTGTGTACCCTTGGAACAAGCAATAGTACCAATGTAGGAACAGTATCAAGGAGCATAGAAGGGACACTTGGGTTGGCCTTCATTGACCCAGTAATGGTTGTTGTGTGCCTTCAAGTCATTTCCGACTTATGGCAACCCTAAGGCAACCCTGTCACAGGGTTTTCTTGGTAAGATTTCTTCAAAGGGTCTCTTGAACTGGTCATTGACCGTAATAAACTGAACTTGAACTTTGCCTTTGACTTTCACTGAGGCTGAGAAATTGTGGCTTGTCCAAAGTTACTGAGTAGATTTTCATGGTTGAGCAAACACTGTAGCAAGCCATCTCTCTTAATAATTGTAGTCCATTTTTACACACAATCCTACATTTTCTCGAATGCCACATTGGTGGTTTGATTAGAGAAGGAAATGCTTTTGTTGATAGCTAGAGATGGGGGAAAGCTCTATATTCTGCAGTGACTAGCGGGTGTGTGTGGAGCGACTTGAGAAACTGCAAGTTGCTTCTGGTGTGAGATAATTGGCTGTCTGCAAAGATGTTGCCCAGGGGATGCCAGGTGTTTTTTGATGTTTTACCATCCTTGTGGGAGGCTTTGCTCATGTGCCCGCATGGGGAGCTGATTCAAACCACCGACCTGTTAAGTCTACAGTCCTGCTGGCACAAGGGTTTAACCTACTGTGCCACCGAGGGCTCCAGTGATTAGGGTGACACTACCATGATGGCTGCAGGCCACAAGAATGAGAAAAATAAGGAAATTTCAAAGTACCTAGTGGTTCCTTCATTCTCAAGATGCTAAGCAATGTATATTGCCATGTATATTTTGATGCATCAGTGTTCCCTTATACTTTTTCTCTGTAGATATCTCTCTCGACCATACCCATGCTCTAAAACAATTCTGCTTTTTTATATTACAAAATAATGTTCTGTTATGTTTTTGGAACCAGAGCATGAGATCACCCCAAACCAACAAAATATTGCAGCTGGATTTAACCAACACTCTTCCACTGGCTCAACCAAGGCTAAAAAAGGATCTGTTTTGTTAGGAAGCCCAGCAGAGGGCAATGCAGGAGTGCGTACCACAGAAAGATGTACAGTGGGAAGAGGAGTTAAATTTGCAGCAGCAAGTAGCATTTCCTCACTCCTAGGCAGGAACAGCGAGGCAGTATAATACCATCTCCATGCCATAAATATGCCATGTGTGAAAAATGAGTGTCTGGATTTTCTGGCTCTTCTGTTCCCTCATTGTCTCCTGTTCCTTTTGCATCATGTCTAGTAGATTGCATCCCTGCAGCTAAGGACTGCATTTGTTTTTGGTCTTCTTTTTAGTATCACTGCAGCTGGGGAATGATTCCCCTCCATCTTTAGGAATAATGAAGAAAACATTCCTGAAACATTTCTTTTTAGGCCTTTAAAAAAAGTAGTACAGATAATCACTCCACTGCTGTAGCAATATAGTCAATGAATGCATAGCCACTAGAGAGATCGGGGAGAATTGCATTTCTCTAAGGCTAGGACTATATGATCTGTCCAAGGTCACCCAATGGGTTTACATGGCTGAGCAGGGATTCTGGCTCTGGTTATCTAGCCCAGCACTCACTACACTGGGTGTGTGTGTAGATACAGAGTTCAAAAATAGATACCAGTATTTTAACATTTCATTACAAATCAATAGCAGTTGCCTGTCATACACAAACCAGTGTTTGTGGGATGGGGAACACATTGGAAATGGTTGCACTGTGATGGCCACCATCCATTTACTATGATAACAAAGGCACACCAACAAGAGCTGAAAGGCTACACATTCTCCCTCCCTATTTTGTAGATCACACAATAGGGGAGTCATGTGAATCTCACAACATATAATAGAGTGGTGCACCCCATAATATTATGAGATGTGAGATGATGTGAGATGAGAGATGTGAGGTGTGGTGTGAGGTGATCTGATATAATAAGGTGAGGTGATATGATATGATATAATTAGGATCGTTACTGTCCATCTACTTTCTCTTTCAGTATCTAGGAGGAATTCCCATTCCTCTGAGATCGTCCTTAATTTTTAGTTTTATTGATGACTTGTCAAAAAACTTATTAAAGCAGTAGGTAATTAGATGCCATGCAGGGATAGCCTTTGCAATACACAGTTGTAGCAGTATGCTTCCAATTTAACTACATGGCTACATCCTATAGAAACCTGGGCTATTTAGCTTAGTGAGCCATTAGTGATCTCTGGCTGAGAACCCACACATTCCTTCCTAAACTGCAAATCCCAGGATAACATAGAATATCATCACTGCAATTATAGTAGAATCATTATACTATAACTGTATTGTGTGAAAGGACCCCAGTTCACAACAATGGTGATTTTTTTTATCGTGTCAGAAGGATCTTGAGAAATTGCAAGTCGCTTCTGGTGTGAGGGAATTGGCTGTCTGCAGAGATGTTGCCCAGGGAACATGTTGCCATCCTGTGGTAGGCTATTCGCATGTCCCTACGTGGGAAGTTGAAGCTGACAGACCAGAGCTCGACCTGTTTTGCGGACAAGGGTTTAACCCATTGTGCCACCGTGGCTTCTAACAAAGGTGATAAAATGGAGAAACACATAGAACTGTGCCCATTTCCATAGCTCAGGAAAGGTATATTTAAAAACAACTACTATCAGAAGCAGGTCATTGGATCTGTAAATGATAGTCTTAAAAACTGAACTGTTTCCAAGCCCTGGCCATCATTTCCCGAATGATGGCAAAATATGAGCTTTGATATCACACATATGAAACTGGTGGGCACTGAACTTTTGATTCTTTCAATGAATAGTATGAATTTTCTGAAATTATATTTCATTTCCTGAAGTACTTACATGTTCAGCAAATTATCTTTATTCTTTTTCTTTTTCTTTTCAAAATGAAGAGAGCAATCATTCAGGTAATTTTGGGGAAAAAAATCTCTGGGAAAGAAGCTGCCATTGCTATATTCATCTTCTGTTTATCAAAGCTATATGTATAATGCATGGACCACATTTCACCTTCTTAGACTCTGGTTCAAGCTGTATTCCAAGACCAGTTCTCAAGGAATGGATAAGTTTGCAGTATGTAAAAAAAAGGCATACAATCATATAATTATAGAGTTGTAAAGAACATCAAGGGCCAATTTGGTTCAACCCAATGCTATGCAGGAATCCATGGCCAAAGCACTCCCAGGATATGGCCACCCAATCCCCACCTGAAAAACCTCCACTTCGGAGTGTGCCCAGGTAATTTACACTACCTTCCTAGGATGGAACCGATTCAGCGTAGGAGAGAGAGTCTAACATATACACAGATAGGCCTCTCTGGCACTTCTTTTGTCCCATTTTAACAATAATATGTTGAAGCAATATCAGCAACAGAAAAACAAAGAGGTGTTAGCTCCAGAGACACTGTAGCAGGTAAGATTAGGGGAAGCTTTCTGTGTATGTGCCTTCAAGTTGCCTGTTGACTTATGGCAATCCTATGAATTAAATAGGGTTCTCTAAGGAAAGGAATACCAACCCATAAACACACATGCTCCACAAACATCCTATTCAACATTACATCAATCTGTGCATGTGTGTGCACACACATGTGCACGCATGTGCACCTGCAAAATGTATGAATTTGGAGACAGGACCATTCTGTGGGTCTGAATGCTCTTGGAAGTTTTTTTGTGGTAGCTCCAAGCAAAAGTCAACCATGAGATCATTAGTATCTTTTGGTGACTCCACTCGGGCCCTTTGGATTTTTCTCTCTCCAAATTAAAACTTGACTGCACATAAATGGCGCCCACACCTTACGAGTTCAAATGTTATTCTGGATAGCAGATATCTTTATAGAGCTCTCTCTACAGAGCTTTATAGAGCCCCTGCTGATATCCTAGCACACCATATAGGAAACTTTGGTTTGCACATTCGTTTTACATTTATATTAACACACAATTTTCCCCATGCTATTAAACATGTAGAAAAGTCCGTACAGAACAAGTAGGAAATCAAAGTTCCACGTCCCACCCAAGAAAAAAGACTCTGTAATCCAGGTCACCCTTCCAGGCTCACAGGATCATGCTGATGGTTTCTTTAGGAACTCTTGTGCTAGGCAGTGATTTCAGGTACTCCAAGTGCTTCCTTGTGTCCTCTTGGTTATGCCGGACATAGTAGACCACATAGCTAATGACCAAGGTAAACCAGCTGAACATGGTAACAAACATGGCGACATCTGTGGTTTTCTGGTGCATGTTGCAAAAGCGGGAATCAAGGATATGGAGCAGAGGCTTCCCAGTATATTCTTCTTGCACAGATGTTTGGCAGGTGGTCTCATTGACTGAGTCAGGGTCTAGTTTCACTTCCCACAAGACTTCCTGTAAAGTACATTCACAATGCCAGGGGTTGTTGGACAGGCGGATCATGGCATTCAAGTTGACCAGGGCTTCCTTTGGGATCCTCTGAATATGATTCCCAGAGAGATCCAGCAGCCGCAAGCCATCGGCAACCCCCTTGAATGCTGCAGAATCGATCTGCTCAATGGCATTTTTAGAGAGGTCTATCTCTTGTAAGTGGGCAAGGTGCCGGAACGTGCTGTTGGGAACGGCAGTGATTTTATTTGCGTCCAGCTTTAGAAACATGGTGTCTTTGGGAATATCCCTTGGGATCTCTTGCAGGTTGCTGGCGCTGCACAGAACTGCTGTTGCCTCTGAGTAGTTGGTACACTGACACTGCTCAGGGCAGGAGGTACAATAGGAAGGGACACAGAATAGGAGGAAGAAGAGAGCTTGGAAGCAGAACCATAGCATGGGCCAAGATGCCTCAGCTGCCAGAAACATGCTGGTCATCCAGTCAGCCGTCTACAGTCCTGCATGGCTGCTAAGGCAAAGGAAATGATGCTTTCCCACAGCCTTTGGAATTGGGAATTCCCACAGTACTTTCTTCAGACATCTGGTGACCATTCCTCAACAAACCCGGGTCTGGTACACTCACTCTTCTTATCCTTCAGAGCAAGGACAGATAGTCAAGGAACTTCTATGAGATAGAAAATATAAACATAACAGAAGAAAATAAGAAAAGTTAGATTGAAGACCTATCTAGATTATTGTGTAGCATTGTGTTCCTACAGAGATCAACCGGATGGCTACAGAAAGCACACAAGGATGATGATGATGATGATAATATATTTATAGACAGCCCTATCTCCCTGAAGGGATTCAGGGTGGTTTTCAACAAATATGGAAAACCATACAAACAATTTACATCGGGACAAGGCACATTTGACAATATAGAACAACCTAACTGTAACATAATAAACAAATAGCAAAAATTAAAAACATCATAAAATACAAAAACCCTGATAAAACACACTAAAAATAAATATATAAAATGATGTCATCGGAGTTCCATCAGGCGAGGTTTAATAATACCAATGGCCAGGAGTACTAAAATGGATCTGATAAACTATAGAGGGGATGGGCGAGGGATAGTGCAAACAGAGTATCCTAGGTCCGGGAAAATGGATGAAGTGTAGTACAGAGTACTATCTGGGGACCTAGGGACTGGGCCTAGGGACTAGTCATTCTTAAAAACTTGCTGGAATACCCAGGTTTTCAGTTTTCTATGAAAGGAAGACAATGTGGAGGCCTGTCCAATCTCCTTGGGGAGGATGTTTCAAAGTCGGGGGCACCACTGAGAAGGCCCTCTTCCTCGTCCCCACCAGCCATGCTTGTGACAGTGGTGGAAGTGAGAGGAGGGTCTCCCCAACAGTTCTTAGAGCCCGCGTCGGTTTGTAGGGGAAGATGCGATCCCGAAGGTAGGCAGGGACCGAACCGTTTAGGGCTTTGTAGGTCATGACCTGCACCTTGAATTGGGACCAGAAATTTATCGTCAGCCAGTGGAATTGATTTAATAGGGGTGCCGTGCACTCCCAATAATTAGCTCCAGTTAGACACCTGGCTGCCAACCATTGTACCAATTGCACTTTCCGGGCCATCTTCAAAGGCAGCCCCACATAGATTGTGTTGCAGTAATCCAATCTGGATATTACCAAGGCACAAACCACCATGGCCAAGTCAAGCTTCTTGAGGTCCAGTCACAGCTGGTGCACAAGCTTTAACTAGGCAAAGACCCTCCTGGCCACCTCTGACACTTGGGCATCACGCGTTAGTGCTGAGTCCAGGAAGATCTCCAAACTGCAGACGACCGACCAGGAGGACCTCTGTCTTGTCTGGATTAAGCTTTAGCTTGTTAGCCCTCATCCAATCCATCATGGCTGCCAGACACTGGTTCAGGATCCAGGGGGCTTTCTTGGAATTCAGTGGAAAGGAGAAGTAGAATTGAGTGTCATCTGCATACAGATGGCACCAAACTCCAAAACTCTGAATGACCTCACTCAGCGGTTTCATGTAAATGTTAAAAAGCATGGGAGATATAATGTAACCTTGCAGGACCCCATAGGTCAATGGCCAGGGGTCCAAGCAGAAGTCCCCCAGCTTCACTAACTGCATGCAATCCTCCGGGAAGGAGCGGAGCCACTGCAGTGCAATGCCCCCAAGACCCATTTCGGAGAGCCACCCCAGAAGGATACCATGGTCAATGGTATCGAAAGCCAGTGAGATGTCCAAGAGAACCAACAAGGACACACTCCCCCTTTCTAGCTCTCCGTGGAGGTGAGCATCCTCCCACCTGTGATCCCTAGCAACTGGTATTCAAAATTGTATTGCTTCTATTGTTTTTGTTCTGTGCATTCAAATAATTTCCAATTAATGGTGACCCCAAGGAGACCCTATGATGGGGGTTTCTAGGGTTAAGAGTGTGTGACTTGCCCAAGGTGACCCACTGGATTTACTTGGCCAAGCAAAGATTCAAACCTTGTTTTTCAAAATCATAGCCAGTCAAGGCACTATGCTGGTTTCATATTAAAAGAGGCGATATAACCACCATGTTGATTTTAAGTTTTATCAAAATGCTTTTAATGCAAGCAGCTTTGAGTCTTCTTGTGGAGAGTAAAAGCGAAGTATAAATAAACATAACCATGAGCATGATTTTGTGTGTGTCAGGAGCGAAATTGCAAGTCACTTCTGGTGTGAGAGAATTGGCCGTCTGCAAAGATGTTGCCCAGGGGATGCCCAGATATTTTGATGTTTGACCATCCTTGTGGGAGGCTTCTCTCATGTCCCCACATAGGGACCTGGAGCTGATAGAGGGAGCTCATCCATGCTCTTCCCGGCTTCAAACCTGTGACCTATCCATCTTCAGTCTTGCCAGCACAAGGGTCTAACCCACTGTGCCACTGGGGGCTCAACGAGCATGACATTGATAATAATAATAATAATAAGACTCATTACACCCACATAGTAATACCTATATCAAAGTCCTGATATCTACACAGTTAGGTAAAGGTAAAGATTTTCACCTGACATTAAGTTTAGTTGTGTCTGACTTTGGGGGTTGGTGGTCATTTGTATTTCTAAGCTGAAGAGCCGGCGTTGTCCGTAGACACCTCCAAGTTCACGTGGCCGGCATGACTGGATGAAGCGCTGTTACCTTCCCGCCTATAGTACCTATTAGTAGTACCTATTGATCTCACTATTGCATGTTTTCAAACTGCTGGGTTGGGAGAAGATGGGGCTAATAGCAGGAGCTCACCTTGCTCCCCGGATTCAAACCGCTGACCTTTTGGTCAGCAAGTTCAGCAGCTCAGCAGTTTAACCTGCTGCACCACAGGGGGCTCGTCTACACAGTTAGCAAGCTTTTTTTTCTTCCTGACTGAAACTCCAATGAGAGAAAGAAAAAACAAGGGGGAAAGGTGTTCCTTTCTAAACTCTTCCTAATATCTAACTGGTATGGGACAGATGCATAATTGCTTTTAGATCACAGTTCTGGGTAAAAATGATTGAAAGGAGCATTATATGCAGGAACACATTACTGAATGTTAGAAGGAAAGCCAAATTTTTGGAAGAGTCTCTCTCTAACTAAATAATTATAACACTTTAAAATCAATTCTAAGTATATTGTATTGTATGAAACATTGGGATTTGTAGTTATTGTGAATTACGTTACAGAGCTCTTGTGTCTCACAGAATTTATAGGACAGAGCCATGGCAGTCAAAGGACTATCAAACTGATTTAATAGTACAGTGTCAAAGAGACTAATATATCATCCTGGCTTTAAAATAGCGAGAGAGTGGGAGGAAAGGAGATTTCTCCACTTGCCAGTATTTGGCTTTCTATCTCTTTGAAGTTCCAAATGTGTGCTTGTTAACCTAAAAATGCAGGTGTGTAGCTCTTTGAGGGGAGAGCAGCTAATGTTAATCTGAAAATAGGTTCCTTTTCATCCTTGTGCTGCATTTGTGTTGTGCTAATTTCAATCAAGGAATCATAGAACTGAAAGAGACCACAAGGGCCATCAAGTCCAAACCTCTTGAAATGCAGGAAAACACAATCAAAACACCTCCAACAGATGGCCATCCAACCTGCTGCTTAAAAATCTGCAGATAAGGTGACTCCACCATACTATGGAATCATTATGGAAAAATATTACCAACTCCACACAGTAGTTGAGAAAATGAGCACACATAAACACATTTTTAAAAGTCTACCTGGCTGCATAGACTAAAAATGGCAAAGTACAGTGTTCCCTCGCTACTTTGCGATTCGCTTATTGGGGACTCGCTTATTGCAGATTTCAAAAAATAATTATATATATATATATATATATATATATATATACTGTTTTGTGGGTCTCCAAGGCGCTTCCCCTCCTCAGTCCTCCCTCCCTCCAGCCTTGAAGAGCCTTTCCTTCCTTCCTTCCTTCCTTCCTTCCTTCCTTCCTTCCTTCCTTCCTTCCTTCCTTCCTTTCCTAAAATAATATATAAATATTAAAATAAACAGAGCATCTCTATATCGCGGTTTTTCATTTATTGCGGGAGGTTCTGGAACGTAACCCCAGCAATAAGTGAGGGAACACTGTATTTCACACATTATAAATAACCCACCCAATGTCCATGTATGCTCTTCCTGTTCAATTTATTATGATGCAGTGATACCATATGATGTGGACAAAATTGGCAGAGGCAAATAGGGACAAACAAACAAGATAGTGCATGGGCAAACTTTGGCTCTCCAGGTGTTTTGGACTTCACCTCCCACCATTCCTAACAGTCTCAGGCCCTTTCCTTTCCATTTAAACTGCAGAGCCAGAAAAGGAAAGGGCCTGAGGCTGTTAGGAATGGTGGGAATTGAAGTCCAAAACACATGGAGGGTCGAAGTTTGCTCATGCATGGTGTAGAGGTACCCATAGTCTCCTTCAAAGAACTCTGAAAATTGTAGTCTGATGAGGAGACCAGGAATTCCTCCTGGTCAGTCGTGAGGTTGATCAGGGAATAGGGTGGCTCCCTCTGAGGACACAGGTCCGCAGCTTGGAGGTCCTCCTGGACTCAGTGCTGACGCTTGATGCTCAGGTGTCAGCGGTGGCTTGGAGGGCCATCGCACAGTTAAAACTTGTGCGTCAACTGTGACCGCACTTCAAGAAGCCTGACTTGGCCATGGTGGTACATGCCTTGGTTACATCTAGATTAGATTATTGCAATGAACTCTGCCTTTGAAGATGGCCCGGAAACTGGAACTAGTGCAAAAGTTGGCAGCCAGGTTGCTAACTGGAGCTAGTTATAGGGAATGGATGATGCCCCTACTAAAGCAGCTCCACTGGCTGCCGATAGATTTCTGATCTCAATTCACAGTGCAGGTTATCACCTATAAAGCCCTAAATGGTTCAGGACCTGCTTATCTTTGTGACCGCATCTTCCCTATGAACCAGCACGATCGCGAAGATCTTCTGGGGAAGCTCTTCTCTCACTCCCATCCCCATGTCATGTATGATTGGCGGGGATGAGAGAGAGAGAGGGCCTTCTTGGTGGTGGCGCCCCAGCTCTGGAACTTCTTCCCCAGGGAGATTAAATTAGCCCCCGCTCTGTCTGCCTTTCACAGAGATTTGAAGACCACGGTGTTCCAGAGTACATTTGAATAATGGTTACTCCCTGATCACAAATGCCCAACCCTAATTTATTGATAAGGTTTATCTAGCATTTTACCCCCAGTCCAGCCCTAAAGTTTACATTTTGCACAAGTCCTGGTCCTGCCCTCTCCAATCTGATAATGCCTACCATTTGGCAAATTTTGACTGATTTATGAGGCCATAAAGAACTCCAGGAATCGCTGACGATTGCGGAAGAACAACAAGGGATGTTGGAAAACGCTGAGAGAGATGAGGAGTGTGTCAGCTCCCCCTGGTGGTCAGAAGTTTGACAGAAGTTTGCCTCTGTTTGTCTATGTTCGTCTATATATGTCTAAATATGTTGTCAATGTCTATATATATTGAACTGCAGGGATTGTCTGCAAGTATGTGTACTGTAATCTGCTTTGAGTCCCCTTCGGGGTGAGAAGAGCGGAATATAAATAAAGTAAATAAAATAAATAAATAATACCATAATCCTGGTCACTGATTTTTATTGATTTACTTTATTTCTACCCCACCCTTCTCCCACAGGGGGAGAGGTTGTTGAGGTTGATTTGACATACAGTATTTTTATGATGTTTTACACTTGGCTGGTTTTAAATTGTTTTAATTAGATTATGTTGCATTATATGTTATTGTGTTTTTAATTCTGTCTTGGTTTGTAAGTTCTGTTGTATGCAGGACTTGGTTCCCATTTAAGCCACCCCAAGTTCCTTTCGGGAGATGGTGGTGGGGTATAACAATAAAGTTGTTGTGATTGTTGCTGTTGTTGTTATTCTTTGAGCAACCCTTTAGTGAGCCCCTACTCACAGAATGACAACTGCATGTGTTCCTTTTTTTCCATCATGATACCAACGTTTATTACATACAGGCAGGCATGTAGCCGGGGGGGGGGCTAAGGGGGCTTCAGCCCCCCCCCCGAAATTGTCAGGGTGGTCCGCGAAAAGGCCTTACTGGTACATTATTTAAACTGTTATGTTTATTCATATCATGATCTGATCACCATGCTCATTATATCCCACATTCATGGGGTTATTGGGATAACAATACAAAAGGTTTGCTAGGGTAGACCCTCTTCCACCCAGTCTCAGCCCCCCCCGAATCAAAATCCTGGCTACGGCCCTGCATACAGGTAAAAATTAAATTGAATACAACATACTACTGTGAAAAATGAAAACAGTCCCCAATGTGTTCCTGATGGGAAAGGGAAGGATTAGTATAAAATTTTGACACAAAGATGCCCGTGAAAATGATCGTGTGAAGTCATCCCTTGTTTTGGGATGTGAAAATCCCAAATGTTGGTATTGCTTCAATAGAAGCCCTGCCATATGCTCCAGCCTTTTGCCTGCTGTTTGGCACCGAAAGGAGCTCCTAGCTGGCAGGGAGGAGGGTGCCTCTCCTTGGTGCCAGGGGAATCCCTCCAGCTCCTTGGCTCCTCTGATGATGCTCTGGCAACTCCTTGAACCTCCAATTATGGGACAAGTGAGGAAATTATGCCGGGAGCAAGCTTCCGAGCTCTTTTTTCCACCCGCCATGCCATGCCAAGCAGCATCTGCTGCCTCTCTTGCCATTACTATTCAAGGTCTGTGAGTCATGAGGCTGAAGGGCCATCTCTGCTGGAAAGCGGTGCCAGACCGAAAGAGCCAGTCAGCCTATTGTTGAAGGCTTTCATGGCCGGAATCACTGGGTTGCTGTGAGTTTTCCAGGCTGTATGGCCATGTTCCAGAAGCATTCTCTCCTGATGTTTCACCTGCATCTATGGCAGGCATCCTCAGAGGTTGTGAGGTCTGTTGGAAATGAGGAAAGTGGGGTTTATATATCTGTGGAATGTCCAGGGTGGGAGAAAGAACTCTTGTCTGCTGGAGGCAGGAGTAAATGTTGCAATTGGCCACCTTGATTAGCATTTAATGGCCTTGCAGTTTCAAGGTCTGGCTGCTGACTGCCTGGGAGAATCCATTGTTGGGAGATGATTATCTGTCCCTGATTGCTTCTTGTCTGGAATTCTGTTCTCAAATAATCTGATGAACCAACCTGGACTCAGCATATTATTTGACAACACAGAAACCACTCTAACAACCACCATGCCAGACTACACTGAGAAGCCATTGAAATCCACAAGCATGTGGGCAATTTCAACAGAAAGGAGGAAACAATGAAAATGAACAAACTCCGGCTATTTAAAAAACTCCAACAGCAAGATCGTAAATAAAGAACATCACTTTAAAAACTGGGGAATTTCAAACATGAAACAATCAGGGCCAACCAACACCTCCCAACAAAGGATTCCCCCGGGCAGCAACGAGCCAGGCTTTGAAGCTGCAAGTCCATTCAATGCTAATCAAGGTGGCCAATTGCAACATTCACACTTGCTTCAAGCAGACCCTGTACTTTCCACAGGTATATAAACTCCATTTTCCTAGTTTCCAACAGACCTCACAACCTCTGAGGACGCCTGCCATAGATGCAGGCGAAACGTCAGGAGAGAATGCTTCTGGAACATGGCCATGCAGCTGGGAAAACTCACAGCAGGCAGTCAGCCGTCCCTTGGATTTTGCCTCCAGGATTTTACCTCCATCGCTAGGACGGTGATGTATAAGTCCTTAAAATATTTAAAGTCATAATTCTATTTTAATATTTATACGCTGGGGATTTTAAATTATATTGAATTTTTTTCAAAAAAACTCTGAGGTGCTTTGTGCCTCAACCCCATGAGAGCAAAGCGGGATACAACTAAACAACAACAACAACAACACTAATGGTGATGATGATGAAGATGAGGATGATGTCAATCTGACACCCAGCCTGGCTGCAGCACCCGCCTACGCTTTCCAACCAGAGTTTCCTAGCTGCAAAGGGAACCTTGGAGATTGAGCTCCAGGAAAAGATGGGCTCTGGATCAAGCCAGCACCCAGCCTCATTCTCCATCCCCATCCTCCACGCCCCAATCCCCCTTCCAGCAGATCCAAGGAGGAGGAAGAAGAGGGTACATTACATTACCTTGGGTGCGCCCTCTTCCTGAACTGGCCCAAGTTTCTTGGGGACTGAGGCGCAAAGGCAGGCAGGCTGTCTCTCCCTCTCTCCCTCCCAGGCTTGCCACGCCCTGGGCTGGTCTTGCGTGGGGGACTCTCCGCTTGCTTGCGCACCCGCACACTTGTTGCTGCCCTCCTTCCTTCCTTCCTTCCTTCCCTCCCTGCCAGCCTCTTCCCCCCAGACGCCCACCGAGCCATTCATGGAGAGGGTGGGCTGCCATTGGATAGAGCTTGTTTGTCGCTGGCATCCTGGCAGGAGCATCTTTGGGTTTTTTAAAGGGGCAGCGCCAGAATCCAAGCAAAGCCATGCCTTCCTTGCTCATCATCCCTCTCCCAGGAAGCAGCTGATGACCATCTTGTGTGTGTGTGTGTGTGTGTGTGTGAGTGTGTGTTTTCAAGGGGAGTTGGGAGTCTGTCTTCTCCATCCAAAGCTCTGGAGGGCAAAATTCAGGAAACCCACCATTCTAGAGAACAAGCATGGGCAAACTCTGGCTCTCCAGGTGTTTTGGACTTCATCTCCCACCATTCCTAACAGCCTCAGGCCCCTTCCTTTTCCTCCCCTTCCTTTCCAGGAAAGGGCCTGAGGCTGTTAGGAATGGTGGGAGCTGAAGTCCAAAACAACTGGAGGGCCAGAGTTTGCCCATAGAACCATAGAGTTGGAAGAGTCTTTGTGGGTCATCCAGTCTAACCCGCTGCCAAGAAGCAGGAAAATTGTATTCAAAGCACCCCCAACATATCATAGAATTAGAAGAGACCTCATGGGGCATCCAGTCCACCCCCCCCCTTGCCAAGAAGCAGGAAAAAAGCATTCAAAGCACCCCTGACAGATGGCCATCCAGCCTCGGCTTAAAAGTCTCCAAAGGAGCCTCCACCACACCCTGGGGCAGAGAGTTCCACTGCTGAACAGTTCTCACAGTCAGGAAGTTCTTCGAATCATAGAATCATAGATTTGGAAGAGACCTCATGGGCCATCATCCAGTCCAACCACCTTGCCTCGAAGCAAAAAAATCACATTCAAAGCACCCCTGACAATGGCCAAAAAAACCACACCCTCACACTGTCAGCTCTCACTGTCAGAAAGTTCTGACAGATGGCCATCCAGCCTCTGCAGAAGGAGCCTCCACCACACCCTGGGGCATAGAGTTCCACTGCTAAACAGCTCTCACCGTCAGAAAGTTCTTAGAATCATAGAATCATGGAGTTGGAAGACCTCATGGGTCATCCAGTCCACCCCCCCCCTTGCCAAGATCAGGAAAATCACATTCAAAGCACCCCTGACAGATGGCCATCCAGCCTCGGCTTAAAAGTCTCCAAAGGAGCCTCCACCACACCCCGGGGCAGAGAGTTCCACTGCTGAACAGCTCTCACAGTCTGGAATTTCCTAGAATAATAGAATCTTAGAGTTGGAAGACACCTTGTGGGCCATCCAGTCCAACCCCCTGCCAAGAAGCAGGAACATTGCATTCAAAGCACCATCTAGTCCAACCCTCTGCTATGCAAGAAAAGCAGATTAAAGTATCCCTGGTAGATGGTCATCCAGCCATAGGATCTGTCTACAGACCCACTCAGCAAATCCAACAAATGCTACATTCAGCAAAGGACCAGAAGGATCTTCTCATCTCTGCAAGAGCATACTGTATACCATGCAGCTGTGGACAAGTCTACATAGGGACCACCAAATGCAGCATTGCCCAAACACGAATCGAAAGGCACTGAAGACTAACTCAGCCTGGGAAGTCAGCCATAGCAGAGCACCTGATGAACCAACCTGGACACAACATATTATTTGAAAACACAGAAATGCTGGACAACCACCATGTCAGGCTACACAGAGACGCCACTGAAATCCACAAGCATGTGGACAATTTCAACAGAAAGGAGGAAAGCATGAAAATGAACAAAATCTGCCTACCAGTATTTAAAAAAACTCTAAAATCAGGACAGTAAATAAAGAACAACTCTCAAAAAGGGGGGAATTCCAGACAAGAAACAATCAGGGCCAGCTAACACCTCCCAATAAAGGATTTCCCCCAGGCAGGAAGCAGCCAGGCTTTGAAGCTGCAAGGCTATTTGATTCTAATCAAACTGGCCAATTGCAAAATCAGCACTGCCCTCAAACAGACAAGAGTTCTTTCTCCCAACCTGGACATTCCACAGATAGATAGATAGATAGATAGATAGATAGATAGATAGATAGATAGATAGATAGATAGATAGATAGATCCCACTTGCCTAGGTTCCCTCAGAGGTTGTGAAATCTGTTGGAACCTAGGCAAGTGGGATAGATGTGGGCGAAATGTCAGGAGAGAATGCTTCTGGAGCATGGCCATACAGCCTGGAAAACTTACTGCAACCCCTCCAGCCTCTGTTTAAAAGCCTCCAAAAAAGGTGCTTCCACTACACTCAGAGGCAGAGAGTTCCACTGTTGAACAGCTCTTACAGTCAGGACGTTTTTCTAACCAAAGCACTCCCAACAGAGAGTCAAGCAGCTAAATAATAAGGAGCCTCCACGACACTCCAAGGCAGCACTGTCAACAGTCCTTATCTTCAGGAAGATCTTCCTAATGTTCGGGTGGAATTTCTTTTCCTGCAGTTTGAATCCAGTTTAATCTGCTTCTGTGTCAGCAAAAATGCTTCCCTCCTTTTCGGCGCCAGGGCTTTCAGGGTTAATTCATTCTTCTCTGTCATCACACACAGCCTTCATTTTGATCTCAAAGGGCAGCATCACTGTGCATTAGCCTCAAGATCAAGCCAGAGAGGTTCGCCTCCTGGGGAAAACCCCAGTATAGAAAAGGAAAGATATACTCGCAATACATGATGCAGAGGTGCCAGCCGCATGTTTGCAGGCATGTCTTTCAGTGTTAGGAAGTTCACAGCAGAGTCCATTTTGTATTGCATTATTTTTAAAGATATTTTGGGTGCATCTTCTACACTGTTGTTTGAATGTAGTTTGGTGCCACTTTTACTGACACCACTCAGTGCTATGGAGTCCCGGAAATTGTAATTTGTTGGGAAACCAGCACTCTTTGGCTAAAGACCTTGTAAAGATACAACTCCCAAAATTCCATAGCATTGAGCCATGGCAGTTAACGTGGTGCTGAACTGCATTGACCTTACAGTGTACATGGACCTGGTTTGGAATGAGCTGCCTTGAGTCCCCACAGGGAGAAAGGCAGGGTATAAATAAAGACAATGAATTACTAAATAAATACCTTTTGTCTGTCTATTTGGTTGCTGTTGTTTTCCTTCAGTTTGACTCCAGCTCATGGGGACCCTGTCCTAGCATGTTCCTTCACATGATTTATTCAAAGGGGGACTTGCTATTGCCTTCCTCTTAGGCTGAGAGAGAGTGGGACCTGCCCAAGGTTTCTTGTGTTACTTTCATGGCTGAGCAGGGCTCAAACTATGGCACCTCAGGGCTCCTTTCTACATTGCCATATAAAATCCAGATTATCTGCTTTGAATTGGATTATATGGCCGTGTAGACTCACATAATCCAGTTCAAAGCAGGTAATGTGGATGATCTACTTTGATAATCTGGATTATATGGCAGTGTAGAAGGGGCCTGAGTTGTCTTAGTCCAACACAGAAATTATCACACCATTCTCACCATTCTTATTAGCCTGCTCCAAATGCATTTAAGACAACACATTAAAGGGCTTTCCAACAAAAACAACAACATCAACAACAACAACACTTTATTTATATTCTGCCCTATCTCCCCAAGGAGACTCAGGGCTTTAAGCCCTTTAGTACACATGCACGGCAAACATTCAGTGTTGTTTTTTGGATACACAGGATGGAGACAGAACAGAAAGGAGGTATGTTATGTTGATGTTCAGCTTTTTTGGCACCTTGGAGGTTGTGCTCAAATCCAGCCACGGGGGCATGCTATTGCTTCATCCTCTATGACGAAGAGCCATCAGGACTTCCTCCTTCCTTTTGGTCATTGGGCATTTTCTGATCTTTTTCTTATGGTGTCGTAAAATTCCTCCCCTGCTTGTTTTAGTGGTACTTCTCTACTTACAGCTCAAGCTGTTTTTGAACTTAGGTAAACAGTAAACTGGGCTGACAGTTGGGAGCTCACATTGAACCAGAGCTTCGAACTGGCAACCTTTCAGTTGGTAGATCTTATCATTGCTGGTGATTTACCAGCTGTGCTAAAGCCTGGCCCTATCAGAATTTCCACTGCTCCAACCATATAGCATTACTTGTAAACTCTATAATAAATGGGACTTCATTTACTGTTGGAATGAGGCCATGGTATCACGTTTCCAGATGGTATATTTATCTTGTCTTCCCCCAGAAAGCAGGTGACTAGAATAAACTTGAAAGGGATAGACTTGATTCTCATTGTTCACAGGAATTATAATAACATTGGCTTGTGGACAGATGACACAGAAAAACACCATACTGATGATCAGCTTATCTATAGCAGTGTTTCCCAACCAGTGTGCCGGGGCACACTAGTGTGCCATGAGCAATCATCAGGTGTTCCATGGGAAACCTTCAGGAGGGGAGGGGGGAGAGTCTAGTGTGTTGAAGTATAAAAACCCTAAGAAACCTACCTCGATAAAGGCACAAAATTACAAACACCCCTCTCCCCACCGTTGTCTACTTGGTCTCTTCCTCTCCATGTATTGGGAAGGCCCGCCTCCCTTTCCCCAAGTAGAGACCTCCTCTTGCCTCCTGGGGGTTCTGTGTGGGAAGTTTGGCCCAGTTCTATCATTGGTGAGGTTCAGAATGCTCTTTGATTGTAGGGGAACTATAAATCCCAGCAACTACAACTCCCAAATGTCAAGGTCTATTTCCCCTGAACTCCATCTGCATTCATATTTGGGCATATTGAGTATTCACACCAAGTTTGGTCCTGATCCAACATTGTTTGAATCCACAGTGCTCTCTCGATATAGGTGAACTACAACTCCAAAACTCAAGGTCAATGCCCACCAAACTCTTATAGCATTTTCTCTTGGTTATGGGAGTTCTGTGTGGGAAGTTTGTGTCTTTCTGCCATTCCTGCCAGGATATCTATGTTGAGTTCATTGAAACACGCCCAGGTTTCACACTGAGTGTATAAATACATATTAATTATATGTATTTTTGTGTTAGAGTGTCATTTTGTGTCATTTTGGTTGGTGGTGTGCCCCAGGATTTTGTAAATGTAAAAAGTGTGCCGCGGCTCAAAAAAGGTTGGGAAACACTGATCTATAGGACCATTGTGCAGATAGGCTTGGAATAGTATGGAGAGCGGGTGGGTTCACAGGACAAGAGGAGAAGTGATACAAAAAAGCAGATATTCTTTGTGAAAATGGCATTGTATCAGGGAAGGAACTCCAGTCCTGTGCTGTTAAAAGGATTAAGATCTCAATTGGTTAAGAGGGGTGCGAGTATATGAACTAGACTCTCATTCTCAGCAGCTTTGCTATAGAGATGGAAATGTTACATTCATGCCCCATCTGTCTTCCAATAAACTTGAGGCAGCATGCATAGCTTGCCTGCTCAATCTGCACAACAAACCTGTGCGGTAGGTGAGGATGAGTAAGACTGGCAGAACACACAGACAGGACAGAGGCCTTGCTGTAGTGTATTCCATCATGACCTGCATAACCACTGTCTACAAGCAGGGTTTGCAACTCTGCTGATAAACAGCTAGATATAACAGTGACCACTTGGGACCTAAGGGTTTTATTTATTTATTATAAATGTCTCTCTGGCATTACTTCGCGAATGAAGATTCTTAGGAAGGACTCATCCCACGCTTTTTACAAGTGCGTTGATAACTAAAAAGGCCAATCCAAGAAAGGCAAGTCCAGTTGCAGAAAGCACAGCAGAAAGTCTCCTTGGGTGATGTTGTTTCCAAGTTGCGGTTCTTTCTGCGTTGTCGTTTCTCTTCGAGACCCATTTGGCGTGTCTTCTCGAAAGAGGTCGCAGCATTATGGATAGTGCATCTCCATGCCCCCCGATGTGAGGCCAGGGTAGACCATTGTTGGTGATCAATCTGGCCGAGCCTGATATGTTGTTTTAAGGAGTCCTTATGTCTCTTGGGGGGGGGGGGGCTCTCTTGCACTGACCTGTGGTGAGTTCACCATAGAGTAGTATCTTTGCCTCTCCATTGGCGTCCCCTTGTAGCAGGGGAGAGGCTTGTGTACCCTAATGAAGTTGTGAGCTAAGCTGGCAGTGGCATAGCCACTGGTAGGGCCTCCCATACCAGACAGGTCACAACCGAAGGGTCTGACAAAGAGTGTCAATGAGTAGGATGGGCTCTCTAGCCTTTTGGCAACCATCCTAAGAAAAGGAAAACTCTAATTTCAAACCCGGGCAGATGGTGCTCGTCTAACTCTGTAAGGTCAACCATCTAGAGAAGGAAACTCTAATCAAACCTACCACCTGAGGACCTCGCTGCCACCGTCCTAAGCTTGCTAGGCCCCAGCAGACAAACCTTTGATTTAAAGGGCGAGGCCAGTTCTGTGCACTCTGCGCTTCACCAGAAAAATCCATAGCACAGGCTTGAAGGACACATCCAACCTCTGAATCATCAACACACTTGTAGAAAGCGTGGGATGAGTCCTTCCTAAGAATCTTTGTTCACGAAGTAATGCCAGAGAGAGTATCTTTGGGAGGTAGTGGTCCTTCATCCTACAGACGTGCCCTGCCCAGCACAGCTGTGTTTTCAATAGCATGGCCTCAATGCTGGTGATCCCAGCTTGCTCAAGGACAGCAACATTAGTCACATAGTCGGTCCAGTGTATATTTAGGATTGTGTGAAGACAGCGCTGATGAAAGCGTTCGAGGAGTCATAGGTGTTGGCGATAGGTGACCCTTGTGAACCTTTTGTGAAGCATTCCGAATGCACTATATGCCTTTGCTCATCTGAGATCTATCTCTTTATCAATCTTGGCGTCTGAAGAGATGATGCTTCCCAGGTAGGTTAACTGCTGAACAGACTTAAGCACAGATTTGCATATGCTGACATGGGGATGGTGATGTTCTTCCTGTGGTGCGGGCTGGTAGAGAACTTCTGTTTTCTTCAGGCTGACTTCCAGCCCAAACAGCTCTGCAGCTTTTGCAAAGCAGGATGTTAGGTGCTGCAAGGCTGCTTCTCACCCCTAGGGAGGAGGAACTCAAGGTGGTTTACAACTTATTAATGGCCAACATACATGTAAAAAATCATAACTACACAGTATCATATAACTAGGAGCCCCCGGTAATGCAGTGGGTTATACCACTGAGCTGCTGAACTTGTTGACCAAAATGTCGCAGGTTCGAATCTGAGGAATGCCATGAGCTCCCACTGTCAGCCCCATTTATATAATCTTCAACAGTTAGGTACTAGGAAGACTTTACCAAGGAACTCCTTTACCCCTTGTTTGTTCTTTGTCTTATTGGAATTTCAGCCAGGAAGGGAAAAAAGTCTTGCTAACCCCTGGTGGCACAGCAGGTTAAACTGCTGAGCTGCTGAACTTGCTGTCTGAAAGGTCAGCAGTTCGAATCCGGAGAGCAGGGTGAGCTCCTGCTATTAGCCCAGCTTCTGCCAACCTAGCAGTTCAAAAACATGCCAATGTGAGTAGATCGATAGGTACCGCTCCAGCGGGAAGGTAATGGCACTCCATGCAGTCATGCCGGCCACATGACCTTGGAGGTGTCTATGGACATCACTGGCTCTTCGGAAATGAGCACCAACCTCCTGAGTTGGACATGAATGGACTTAATGTCAGGGGAAAACCTTTACCTTTACCTTTACACTATGAATTAAAACCATTAAAACCATTAAACATAAGACATAAATAACATTTAAACATTAAGACAAAGCATTAAAATATCCTGGTATGAATATTAAAATCATATGATCCAAAATCGTAAATCATAGCCATTCCAATTGTTATTGCACATGTTGTTGTTTATTTGTTCAGTTGCTTCCGACTCTTCGTGACCTCATGGACCATCCCACGCCAGATCTCCCTGTTGGCCATCACCACCCCCAGCTCCTTCAAGGTCAAGCCAGTCACTTCAAGGATGCCATCCATCCATCTTTCCCTGGGTCGGCCCCTCTTCCTTTTTCCTTCCTTTTCCCCTAGCATCATTGTCTTCTCTAAGCTTTCCTGTCTTCTCATGATGTGGCCAATTTACTTCATCTTTGCCTCTAATATCCTTCCCTCCAATGAGCAGTCGGGCTTTATTTCCTGAAGACTGGTTGGATATTCTCGTGGTCCAAGGCACTCTCAGAACTTTCCTCCAACACCACAGTTCAAAAGAATCCATCTCCCTTCGCTCAGCCTTCCCTAAGGTCCAGCTCACACATTCGCAGGTTACTATGGGGAATACCATTGCTTTTACTATGTGGATCTTTGTTGCCAGTGTGATGTCTCTACTCTTCACTATTTTATCGAGATTGGTCATTGCTCTCCTTCCAAGAAGTAAACGTCTTCTGATTTCCTGGCTTCAGTCTGCGTCTGCAGTAATCTTTGCACCTAGAAATACAAAGTCTGTCACCGGCCCCGGGTTTTCCCCCTCTATTTGCCTGTTATCAATCATTCTTGTTGCCATAATCTTGGTTTTTTTTATGTTTAGCTGCAACCTGGCTTTTACACTTTCTTCTTACACCTTGATTAGAAGGCTCCTCAGCTCCTCCTCGCTTTTGGCCATCAAAGTGGTATCATCTGCATATCTAAGGTTGTTAATGTTTCTTCCAGCAATTTTAACTCCAGCCTTGCATTCATCAAGCCCCGCACATCACATGATGTGTTCTGCATACAAGTTGAATAGGTTGGGTGAGAGTATACTATCCTGCCATACGCCTTTCCTGAACCAGTCTGTTGTTCCATGGTCAGTTCTTACTGTTGCTACTTGTTCATTATACAGATTCATCAATTTCCATTGCACATATTCCTTAATTATTCTTTGCACTGCATTATTTTACTGCACAAAGGCTTGGTCCCACAACCATGGTTTTTTTCCCTGAAGGCCAGGAAGGAGGGCGCTGATCTAATCACACTGGGTAGAGAATTCCAGAGCTGAGGAGACACCAATGAGAAGGCCCTGTCTCTCATCCCCACCAACTGCGCTTGAGAGCAGGGCCTCCCCAAGAGATTTTAACCTCCATGATGGTTCATAGAGGGAGATACGTTTGGACAGGTTAGCTGGGCCTGAACCATTAAAAGCCTTTGATCTTCAGCTGCCTTATCTGCATGCAGTAAAGCAGCTATCCCTAAGAAGGAGGAACCCAAAGGGGCCACTGGAACCCATAGATATAGTGAACACCTCCCTGGATATTTCTGACTTTTGCCTGCTAGCTTGATAAAAGAGGTGAGGCCAGTTTCAAGAAGAAGCCCAATATGGTTTTGTATCACATTGGCTTAGGGTAGAGATGTAGAGAAGCCACATAATAGGTTTTGTTGGAGTGATATAAGTGTCTGTAAGTGGAGATTACAATCACTTTGCCCAATCTTGTATCATACTGAACCGTAGCTAGTAGGATCAGTAGTTTAGAAATGGAAGTATAGAGGGACCTTTAAGCGTTTTTCCTCATGGTAAAGTTATGTTAGGGTCTGCTCATCCTTATTTAAAATGGCCTTCACCCAATGAATTGTTTTGAATGTCACAGAGAACATCATGCGTGAGCCAGCCCATGCCTCCCAGAAACTACTGGTAATGTGCAGTGGCTGGAAAATGGACATCATTTCTTTGTCGTTACCTAGAGCAGGTTTGATCATGCCTGAGATTGTATTTGAGAATGTGATTCAGCAAAACAACTGGGCAAAATACTAAGTGTCTGAACTGGACCTTGGAAGCCTGGATATTTTAAGCAACAGCAGCTGGTGTGATAAAAGGTTTCAATTTAGGCAGTCTGCAGACTTATTTATGATCAGGGGTGAATTTCTTTTCCTGCCAGTGGCCGGAGCTGCCTACAAATTGAATATTGATTTAATCTTTCCAGGTGGTTATCCCGTGAAATACTTATTTGGTGACTCTTTTATTAAAGATTGTATTTTAAAATATAAAAAGGTAAAGGTTTCCCCTTGACATTAAATCTAATCTTGTCCGACTCTGGTGGTTGGTACCAGGGCCGTAGCCAGGATTTTGGTTCGGGGGGCTGAGTTTGGTTTGGGGGCTGAGACTGGGTGGAAGAGGGTTTACCCTAGGATATCTTTTGTATTGTTATCCCAATAACCCCATGAAGGTGGGATATAATGAGCATGGTGATCAGATCATGATATGAATAAACATAACAGTTTAAATAATGTACCAGTAAGGCCTTCTCGTGGACCACCCTGAGAATTTCGGGGGGCTGAAGCCCCTTAGCCCCCCCCCTGGCTACATGCCTGGTTGGTACTCATCTCCATTTCTAGGCTGAAGAGCCAGCATTGTCCATAGACGCCTCCAAGGTCATGTGGCTGGCATGACTGCACGGAGTGCCATTACCTTCCTGCCGGAGCTGTGCCTATTGATCTACTCACATTTGAATGGTTGTTGGGGGGTTGCATGGTTTTTATTGCGTTTTCAAAATACAACAGTTTAAACACATTGAACCTAAGAGATAGAAAATGTAAATGACAGAAAAAATATTAAAGGAGAAGAAGAAAATAAGAGCAAGAGAAGGAAAGAAAAAGAGGAGGAAGAAAAAAGGGTGTATATATACATTTAAATATTTTGACTTACATTCTTATTCTTGGTGGTTCTATGTATTTGTTTCTCTTTGTATATCAGGAGAAATTTTCCCCAAAATGTGGTCCTTTTTTCTTTCAAGAAATGTTTGACCTCGTTCTTCCTTGTAAAACTATTTTTAAGATCATCCGACTTACATTCTTATTCTTGGTGGTTCTATTTGGGACCAAGCGTTTGCACCCTAGCATGACATGTTTGGTCTCTTTGTAAGATCTAAGACTTTGGATGGAACATTGTTTTAATGGTGATGAATGTACTGTATATGGTTTTTAATATTAACTGTATTTTAATGTATTGAATTCTAGGTGTATTTTAATGTATTTTAATTTTAACTGTTGTTTACTATGTATTGTGTGGCATCGAATTGTTGCCATCTGTTAGGCCGCACTGAGTCCCCCCTCGGGGGTTGAGAAGTAGCGGGGTATAAACACTGGAAATAAATAAATAATAAATAAATTTGTTTATTTATTTGTTTATTTTCCCCTGTACTCTTCCAAAAGTTTACAGTCCGTTTGTTTTATAGGTCTTCCTGTGCTTTCCTTAGGAAAAATGTTAGTTTGTCCATGTCCTTTATCTCTGAAATGTTATCCAACCGTTGTTCTTTTGATGGGATCGTATCTGCTTTCCAATGTTTTGCATGTTTTTGAACTACTAGGTTGGCAGAAGCTGGGGCTCACATCGGGAACAAACACCACTCCCCAGATTCGGTCAGCAATTTCAGCAGCTCAGCGGTTGAACCTGCTGCATCACCAGGGCCCCACAGTGTTTAAAATATAAACATGGTTTAATATGAAGGCAAAGGTGGCTTTATGTTGTCCCCAAGCTTCTGTTCAATCAGCATTTGCAAACATAGCTTCTAATGATATGCAAGCAGTGTTTCCTTAAGTTGAATCTGAGGTAGACTTTAAGGTAGTTGTTTATAAAACACTGACAGAAACAGGTTAACTTTTAGCCTACGACACCTATACATTTCCATCATCCACAGGGTCAGCGGTATAGGATTCTGGGAATTTTAATCCAAGAGCGAACCTTCCCAAACACCAGACATAACAGCTGTATTGACGGAGTGTTTACAAGCCAACAGAGTAGCCAGTTGCTCTGTGTTTTGATCTGAACTTTAAAGGAACAGAACTCTATTACCAAAATAGATTCAGCACATTTGGCAACTCCTTAAAGTTCATACAGAAACCCAGAGCAGATTCACTACCCAACTGACAAGGAAGCCACTGGTTACCCTTGTATGAGGAAGCTTATCTGAATCCTACCCTAACCTCCAGCTACATATCATACACTGGCATTGTGTAATTGTACAAATCTACAATGAGCTCATGGCTAAAACAGCACACTCCAGAGTCTACTACCATCTCTACATTTCACGTTCTCTGGATCCAATTAATCAACGTGACTCTTATTTACAAAACATGTCTGCAAGCTCTGTTTCTTCCATAAACCAAGATTATTCATTGCAGGCGTCTGCGGTGCTTCTGGATACAACTAGGAATAAACAGAGGAAATGGAAACCAAGCTTGCTTTGCCAATATTCAGCAGGCCAGCTTGAACCTTTGAGGAAAAGCTGGCTGCAGTCTTACTAGTAAGGCACAGCTTCTTACACAATTCTGCCATCTATAAATAGCACCAGCTCGTGTTAATGGAAACTCTGGTAATGAAACGTCAACACTCGGTGAAGCAGATTTTTTTTATTGTGAAGCAGCAGAGCAACATGAGGCATAAGCTTAGATTTGCTTAACATTAGCACCATTGGACTAAAATATATCAGCAAATCCCAAGCGAGTATCAGGGAGAGGTATGGGAGCATAACCACAAATAGAAAAATGGAGAAGGAAAAACATTTCAAGAATTATATTCTCAGCAGGCATGGGGGGGAAAGTCTCTTTCAATCTCGTTTTTACATACTGAAACAGTGGTACCTTATGGAAAGACTGCACCAGCACCATTTACAAGTATGAAAATGCTCTAATTTGTTTTTTTTTTAAGAAGGTGGGTTTTTCTGTGTAATTTTTTTGTTTTTGTGTCAGGAGCGATTTGAGAAACTGCAAGTTGCTTCTGGTGTGAGAAAATTGGCCATCTGCAAGGACGTTACTCAGGGGATGCCCGGGTGTTTTGATGTTTTACCATCCTTGTGGGAGGCTTCTCTTGTGTCCCCACCTGGGGAGCTAGAGGGGAGCTTATCCACACTTTCCCCGGATTCAAACTTCCGACCTGTCGTTATTCAGTCCTTCGAAGCACAAGGGTTTAACCCATTGCAGCACCAGGGGCTCCTTCTGTGTAATTATCTTTGGCCATGGTGGTTAGGGGGGATGTTGAAGTTGTAGAGTAAAATATGCAGGCTGAGGAAGGTTGACTGGCAGGGATGAGAGACAGGGCCTTCTCAATGGTGGCCCCTCGACTGGAACACTCTCCCTGGGGATATTAGATCGACCTCTTCCCTCCTGACATTTCAAAAAAGTCAAAACTTGGCTCTTCAAGCAAGCTTTTGCAAATGCAGCACAACTGGCAAACATCTGGAGTTCTATATGCCAATGCCATAGCATTGGCAAATAGACTTGAAGATAAGATTGAAGATAAGATTAGGAACAAATGCTTATTCTTAAATTGAGATGAGAGCCAGTGTTCATTGTGTAATCGTTTGAGCATTGGATTATGTGTACAGAAATTAGGGTTCAATTCCCCTCTTAACCATGGAAACCCACCTTAGGCAAGTCTCACAGTCACATCCAGAAAGCTTTTGACAGATATCAAAAATTGGAAATGACATAACATATCCAGGTGAGGAATGTCCCCGAACTATTTGATATGTGACATGTGATAAGCAGATGCAAATTATACTGAATACTTAGCATTTAAGAAACATAGATTAAAATTAATTAAGACAATTCCAAATGACCTGATCTGTCTAGTGTTGAGATGGGAAGAGTGTAATCTCCAGAGCAGGCCTGCACAACCTGAGACCCTCCAGCTGCTTTGCCCCCCCCCCAACTCCCAGAATCCCTGGCCATTGGACAAGCCGACTAGGGCATCTGAGAGTTGGAGGCCAAAAAAGCTGGTGGGGGGAGCAGATTATGGAGGTCTGCCATCTTCCAGGGGCCTTGCCCACAGTGGTGGGGGACACGCATAAGTTTAGGGACTTTATTTTGCCAGTCACAGAGAACTTGATTGCTACTGGACGTGGGACAGTCTGGGTTGAATTAAGTGTTCAGGACTTGATTCTACCATTGGCTGTGAGGGGATGATGGATCATGTGCTATATCACTTACCATTAATAAAGCTTGTCTTACAGTATGTCAGTACATTTGTCAGTGTTCAGTATGAAACACCATCTTGGAACAACACCCAGTTTCAGAATAGGACAGTCTCTCTCATCAAAATGCTGTGACGATAAGATTTTTTTTTCATGTCAGGAGTGACTTGAGAAACTGCAAGTTGCTTCTGGTGTGATATAATTGGCCATCTGCAAGGATGTTGCCCAGGGAACACCCGAATGTTCGATGTTTTACCATCCTTGTGGGAGGCTTCTGTCCTGTCCCCACATGGGGAGCTGGAGCTGACAGAGGGAGCTCAATGCACTTTCCCTGGATTTGAACCTCTGACCTGTCGGTCAGCAATCCTGTCGGCTCAAGGTTTGACTCATTGCACCACCTGAAACTGGAGAGTAATGCTGAGAACTGATGCCCACCAATATCTGGGGAGCTGCACACTGCCCTTCCTTACAACTACAATCTCATTTTTCCCCTATAGATTGTCAAGGTAACTTAACTATTTTAGTCTTTCAGGCTTGGATGAGCTGATTTCAATTTGAGTAATTTGGTAAATCTGGTAAGATTCTGTCAGATTCCAGTGTAAGAAGCAATATGAAATAGTACTAAATTGTGCGATTCCTTACATAACCACTCCAGTTTTCTAAATTGTACACATATACCTCTCTGCACATTGTCTGTTGTCCCCATAATAAAACACGTTGTTCATGAAAATGGATTGTCTTTTTGAAAAAGGAGATAGATGTATGATACTGGAAACATTGCAAAGTTAAGCTGTTTGTTTCCAAACATCATTACGCGATTTATATTTCAAATATGGATCTTGCTCTTTTTACTACCCTGGCAAAGTTCAGATTGGGCTTCTTTAGACTTAATGCTAAAACTGAAATGGTCAGTCTAGATCTTCCGCCATGGTAGAGCTACCGTACATGCTGTCCCCATTCCCTCTAGAACAGTGTTTCCCAACCAGTGTGCCGGGGCACACTAGTGTGCCGTGAGCGATCATCAGGTGTGCCGTGGGAAATTGGAACCTCCCGGGGGGGGGGGGGAGTCCCGCCTCCCTTTCCCCAAGTAGAGACCTCCTCTTGCCTCCTGGGGGTTCTGTGTGGGAAGTTTGGCCCAGTTCTATTATTGGTGGGGTTCAGAATGCTCTTTGATTGTAGGGGAACTATAAATCCCAGCAACTACAACTCCCAAATGTCAAGGTCAATTTCCCCTGAACTCCATCTGCATTCATATTTGGGCATATTGAGAATTCATGCCAAGTTTGGTCCTGATCCAACATTGTTTGAGTCCACAGTGCTCTCTGGATATAGGTGAACTACAACTCCAAAACCCAAGGTCGATGCCCACCAAACTCTTATAGCATTTTCTCTTGGTTATGGGAGTTCTGTGTGGGAAGTTTGTGTCTTTCTGCCATTTCTGCCAGGATATCTATGTTGTGTTCATCGAAACAGGCCCAAGTTTCACGCTGAGTGTATAAATACATTTTAAAAACATATTAACTATATGTATTACTGTGTTAGAGTGTCATTTTGTGTCATGTTGTGTCATTTTGGTTGGTGGTGTGCCCCAGGATTTTGCAAATGTAAAAAGTGTGCCGCGGCTCATAAAAGGTTGGGAAACACTGCTCTAGAAGACTCACCCTTCTCCCTTGTTCCTTTCAGAGTCATACAGTGGCCGGTGGAGTGGGCGAAGACTGAGTAGTGTTTGGATATATAGTCACATAGCCAAATACACAATAATTATCTCCCAGGACCTCTAGGGCCCATAAGAGGTCTTGGGAGATGGAGTTCCATAAGAGAAAATGGGGGTCACATAAAAATGGACAGCAATCAAGGGTTTCTGAACACCACCCAGTGGCCAACATAGACATTTACATGAATCTGGTAGCAACAATGTGGAGCAGGCTTCTTGCTGTTGTATTAGCCATTAGAAAATACAAATGCAAATGGTCTGCAAAAAGTCTTTAGTTTTTGACTGACACCAAATGGGCGTTTACTCTTTTGTTACCACAATATTTATTTAGTGTCCTGCTTTTAGAGGATTATTAATACTGTTGCTTTAAAAAAACCCTCTAAAATCAGGACAGTAAATAAAGAGTTCTCACAACCTCTGAAGATGTAGGCAAAACGTCAGGAGAGACTGCTTCTGGAACATGGCTATGCAGCCCAGAAAACTTAACAGCAACCCAATAGCTAGATTTGCTTCCAAAAACTTCAATACAAGACTCAACATACCATCAGTTAAATGGCACCGAAGTGAGTTCTGCATTGCAAAGGGACAAAATAATTAAGAAAATGGAAATGTATTTAATTTTTACAGCATATGGTGCCATGTAGCTGTCAGCTTGTGCAGTAGTCCATGAGATGATGTTGTGGTAACAGAAGAGTAAATGCCCATTTGGCATCAGTTAAAAACTAAATACTTTTTGCAGACCATTTGCATTTTCTAATGGCTAATACAGTAGTAGGAAGCCTACTAGAAGAGCTTTCTTTTGCTTGACAAGACTCTGGTACAGAAGTTGTTGGACAAAGACTGGGCAGGGATGGTGGGAGTTTGAGTTCAACAGCATATGGAAGACCACAGGTTCTCCATCTAAGCCTTAAAGACACTTGTATATAGAAAGAATATTCAGTTTTGTCCTTGACTACTTAATGAGGAAAGCTCAGCAGCAAAACACATTCTCTCGGGCTCTTATCTCCATTTTGGCAGTTACTAATGTCAGCTTTTTGATTTTTTTTCCAGCTCAGCATACCAATAGCAATCAATGTAGCAACTTCAGAATAAGGAGTGGATTCACAGAAAACCAGTAGGCTTTAGGCTGCAATGACTGGGTGAACTAGGAGTCTTTCTGAAATGGCTTGTAATATATTGAGCACAGTATTGACTTTTCAGAAGCAGGGTGTGCAGTCTGAAGACAGTGTATTTGGACCCCATGCCATTAGCCTTTAGAGCAGACATAATAAATCCTAACCAGGAATGCACCACACTGGATATTTCACTGATTTAGAGCACCAACCAGAAATCTGGATTCCTGTTTACTTCTACCTTTTCCACAAGACAGTCGATGATAGCGACAGGGAATCCAGTGCTCCAGCAATATTGAGGGATACAAATTAAGAAATAAAGCAATATAAAATTGCTTAAGGTTTGCACAAAGAAAAAATGTTTCTGCCTCTCAACAGGCAAATAAACACAAACTTTCAGGCAAGCCGAGAGCAAATTATTTTCGAAGGTCTTGTTCACAAAAAATCATGTGCGAGGCTCAACCGAGGGGGAAAGAATTGCAGCAAGAAAAGCCCCAGAAGGAAAGGTATTAGTCAGGTTTACTGCATTTAGAAAGAGCAGATGAAAATAAGATAGAATGATGGGTAGTGATGGAGAGGAGGATGCTGCTGTACCATCAATAGTATGCCCCCAGGAGGACAGATGCCTTCTGCAACAGCTCTTTGTGGTTCATATACAAGGGGACTCTCTTGTCCACAACCTGCCACCGAGCAGTCACTTCAAGATCACAGCCCTGGAGAAACTGGAAAAACAAACATGACCATTGGTTACTGTCAGTTTCCTTTCAGCATTTTGCAAGCCAGGAGGAAGAAGTCATAACTCACACATTACAGGGAGAATGGAAGAGTTGGATATTGCGATTGCAACAGCCAGAATCCCCTCCGGATTTGGTCAGTGACCAAGATCCAGCAGATTCTCTCAGAACCCATAACACGGCTAATCAAGGGACTACACCTTCAAAGAATAACCATAAGAACATAAGAACATAAGAAGAGCCATGCTGAATCGGGCCTCAGCCCATCTAGTCCAGCATTCTGTGTCACACAGTGGCCCACTAGTTGTACACGGGGATCTCTAGCAGAAAGGAGGGCAAAACCTTGCACCCCCACAACCAGTACCCGGGGAAATCCTGCCTGCCTCCATCAACACAGAGGTGGCACTTGGATGTCCATTTCAGTAGCTACTGATTCCCCAGATCTCACCATGATACATATTGGTGAGATCTGCTCCATTTCATAGAATCAAAGAGTTGGAAAAGACCTTGTGAGCCATCTAGTCCAACTCCCTGACAAGAAGCAGGATTGCATTCAAAGCACCCCAACAGATGGCCATCCAGCCTCTGTTTCAAAGCCTCCAAAGAAGGAGCCTCCACCACATTCCTGGGGCAGAGAATTCCACTGTTGACCAGATCTCACAGTTAGGAAGTTTTTTTTCTATTTAGAATAATATAAAGCATTATGCTCTATATCTGACTATATGTACAATGCTGACAGTTTTCTGTATAGTATATTCTCAGGAACCTTAATCTACTGTATTGTAATTACCGACCAATATATAGTTCGTTCTCCATGTTCACTGTGGTTAGGGATGTAAACAAAAATAGAACAGTCCAATCCAACCCCCTGCCAAGATGCAGGAAAATTGCATTCAAAGCACCCCTGACAGGTGGACAACCAGCCTCTGTTTAAAAGCTTCCTAAGAAGGACCCTCCACCACACTTTGGGGAAGAGAGTTCCATTGCTGAACAGCTCTCACTGTTATGAAGTTCTTCCTAATATTGAGGTGGAATCTCCTTTCTTATAATTTGAAGCAATTGTTCCGCATCCGAGTCTCCAGGGCAGTAGAAAACAATCTTGCTCCCTCCTCCCTATGACTTCCCCTCACATATTTACACATGGCTATCATGTCTCCTCTCAGCCTACTCTTCTTCAGGCTAAACATGCCCAGCTCTTTAAACTGGGCATGTTTTGTAGATTGTGTAACATTTTATGCCACACAATCTACAAAAGGATGCCACCAAATCGGATCTCCTACACAGAGTCTCAGGACTTGTATCCATAGGCATGACACATACTGAGTTCATACGCTTCATCTCCACATCATTGTGGTCTTCGAAGTGCACATTGATGGCCACTGTCTCTATCCAGGCATTGTCAGTATTCCTGGGGTCATCCATATATCCTTTGTATATCTATAGAATGTGGCATAAAAGCAAAATGGAAAGAGGGAGACAAAAAGGATGGTATTTATTTACACATGGGTTGGGAATTCAATGTGATTCCAAAGACTGCCTGTCTCACAGTAAAGGCACTTCCTCTGTGCTGAAAGACTTTCATGTCTGGTTCTGTTCTCTTTCCTCTGGAAAACAATATAAAGAGCAGGACAGGGAACCTTTAGCCTTACAGATATTATGAACTCCATTTTTACCAGCCCTAAGCAGCCTGAGCAGTAGTAAGATATATTGGAAGAGGCAGTTTCTCACTGCTGCTGCTGCAGAGCACAGTAAACCCTGTCACTGCAGATATATTTCAATGTGAATAGTGAGGATAAAAAGGCGCAACCAGGAGCTTCCCTCTTTGATTCTGATCTTGTTTCTTGATGTTCACATACCTCAGTGCCCTGATTCAGCAGTTTCTGAAATTGTGGCCAGAATTCACGTCTCAGGACCCGCTTCAACTTCTGTGGGAGCGCTTCACCTGGCACCAAAGAGCCCTAAAATGATTTAAAACAGCATGATGTATTAAGAAGCAGCTAAGCCTTGACATGGATTGTGAGAACAACATGCAGCTAAGAAAGCAAGGATCTCTGTTGGGAAACATTTCTCTGATGTAGAAGGGGAGATAACATAGGCATTTCTTAGTCATAGAATGTTAGAAGTGGCAACAAGGTGGGGGTGGGGGTAAAGGTAAATATTTCCCCTTGACATAAAGTCTAGTTGCATCCGACTCTGGAAGGTAGTGCTCATCTCCATTTCCAAGCCAAAGAGTTGGCATTGTCCAAAGACACCTCCAAGGTCATGTAGCCGGCATGTTTTTGTGTGTGTCAGGAGCGATTTGAGAAACTGCAAGTTGTTTCTGGTGTGAAAGAATTGGCCATTTGCAAGGGCGTTTCCTAGGGGACCCCTGGATGTTTGATATTTTACCACCCTTGTGGGAGGCTTCTCTCATGTCTCTGCATGGGGAGCAAGAACTGACAGAGGGAGCTCAACCCGCTCTCCCCAGTTTCGAACCACTGATCTGTCCGTCATCAGTCCTGCCAGCACAAGGGTTTAACCCACTGTGCCAACAGGGACTCCATGTGGCTCCATTTGGCCGGCATGACTGCACGGCACACCGTTACCTTCCCACCGAAGCGGTACCTAATGATCTACTCAAAATGGCATGTTTTCTTCTTTTTTTAAAAAAATAAATCTTTATTAAATAAATTTCCAGTTAACATAAAAAGGTATTAGGGGTAGTAAGGTGGAAGAAATGGGTAGAGGCTAGGTCAAGTGTAAAAGGGATAGGGGATAGGGAGGGGGAGTGGTGTTGAGTGGTTTAATTAAAATTGATGGGGTAGGGAGTAGGGGATAGCAAGGAAAATAGGGAAGGATAGATTAGGGGAAGAATATGGGGGGTTGGTTGACGTCCCATCTTCTACTTTGTGGGAAATTTGCATGCTTTCGAACTGCTAGGTTGGCAGAATCCCACTCCCTGAATTCAAACCGTCGACCTTTCGGTCATCAAGTTCAGCAGCTCAACAGTTTGACCCACTGCGTTGGGGGGGGGGGGGGCGGGAATCCATATTATTTTCAATCTGTTAACTCGCTTCTTCTAAATTTTTAGCAAAATGAAATTTTAATTTAAACCAATAAGATGGAAAAGATCGAACATCTGCAAGGGGTTTCCTTTGGACTATTAGCTCTAGGAGCCTTCTGACTGAAAGTACCATTGATATCATGCTAAAATATCTTGCTAAGTTGCTGTTGTGTGACCAAGTCATTTCTGACTTATGGCAACTCTAAGGAAAACTTATGGGATTTTTGTGGGGCTAGTTTTGTTCAGAAAAGTTTCCTATTGCCTTCTCTCAGAGGTTGAGAGTGCAACTTGCCCAAGTTCACCCAGTGGGTTGCCATAGCTAAGTGAGAACTTAAACTGTGGTTTCTTGAGTCATAGTCAGGCACTCAAAACACTATAATTCTCATCTTGATATGTGCAATTTGAGGCTCAATCAAAACATCTAGCCTGGCTATGACAAACCAGTGCGGTTTTTGTGGCCTATAGGACACTATTGGAACTAAAGCAGAAAGCAAATAACACAGGTTCAGTGAGTGAAAAATACACCCAACACAATGAATGGCTTGTGTGTGCAGCAAAATCGTACGGAACTCAATCCTGGGTATTCTCATAGTAGCACACAGTATTGATCACTCTAATTTTATTAAATTGTCAGACTACGCCTTCTTCAAACTGATATTCAATAAATTGCTTCATAATTACTTACTCCTGGCAAAGCCCAGTGATCTGAAAAGGGGAATTTCACTACCAAGACTTCCAACATTTTCTTTAAGCTTTTTCTGTAAATGGATCCATCCACATTCCTCCTCCAGCTGCAAACAAGAAAGAGAGAGAGAGAGAGCCATTACAAAGTGTTGATCTGAGTAAGAATTTAAAAATGATGCTTGATCACACCAAAGTACTTTTAGTCCAGCATTCTGCTTGCATAGTGGTTAAGCAAAACTACATATAAAAACTACACCAGAGTCAATTATACTTTGGGGGATGGGACTATGAGTTCCAGAATTGTATGGAAGATGAATGAATCGCAACTAATAATTTTGGAGACATTATTCTAAAAGATTAAGGCCTGCATTGATTAAATCATTAACTACCTGCTTGATAGACTGTAATTAAAAGTTGCTAATGAGAACTGAAATGGTAAACGGCTGACATTGATAATAACTGTGACAGTGATAAGAGAAATGTTTACATCTGTCAACATTTGCTGACCAGAAACCAGATTAACTCTAAGGGAAATTATCTCTGTTTACATTAATCAAAGACAATGCTCTTTCAAGTCAAACCCAGAACATAATGGTTTTTTAAGCGAAGACAAACATCTGTGTCAAGAGGTGAAGACTCAAGATAATTTGAACAGGACAATTATTTATTACATGAGCAGAATATCCCTATAGAAAGACTCTAATAATTCTCAGGTGTGGCAGACCACAGGAGTCTGGTCCACCCGCTATGCTCTGCTCTATAGGAAGCTCAGAGATGGTGTATGGAGAGTGTCAGACCTGCTATGGGAAAGCAGGATTTCTGTACTCTTTGGGCTTCTTTCTCAAGAGAAGAGGAAGGAGTGCCTTTTGGAGTCATGATACATTGCAGGGGGTCAGTTTCCGCTGTGGGGAGGGCATGGATCTGGTTCTTAGCATTGTTTTTAGGGAAATAAGTTTTGGCGTTTTGAAGTTATGAACATTTTGGAACTATACGTAGGCAGACTGCAAGGAACCAGGGTCTGGCCTGATAGGTGTTCTCCAAGGAGGGAGAAAAAAATATTACCATATCCTTTTCTCCCTCCTTGGAGAAGAACACCTATATGGTAATATTTGGATGCATGATGAAGGATGAATGTTCATATGTGTGTGAGGGCTGAGTAAAAATGTGACCCCTTTCTTTGTTAGCCAACATAACTGTAACTTGTGAATTTAATGTACATAGAATCTGTATGTCCAATGTAGTTATATGTCTAAAAGTTCTGACATACTCTCTCACATTGAAAATTGCAATTAAAAGAACCTGGTTTAAAAAGTATTTATGACAATACCTGTCAGGGTTTGGGTATAGTTTTCAAGGTACAAACACAAACCTTATTTAGCAGAGTAAAAAATGCAGCAGCTTCAGTTCAGCCCAGAAGTATCTTTATATGACACACAAGTGGTCATTGAGAAAACTCCTTGGTATAAAAGTAACTTACTTTATTGTAAGCATAAAAATAAAATATCCACAAAGGAAACCTCCACACAGGAGAAAAATATCCACACAGGAAAACTCCACAAAGGGAAACAACCAAGGGAGGGATACAAAATAGAATGCAGTATTTAAGAGCATTTCAATTAGACCCCACCTTTCTAATTGGTGAGTAACTCAACTGTACCTTATTACAAATCAAATTAACAACAGTGAAACACTTAAAGGTACAAATATAATTTTGCAAACATAATACTTTCAACACTCCTCTTGGTCATACTATCTCGAAAATTCTGAGAGTTGTAATCCAGACAAATTACTGTATATACTAAAATATAAGCCTAGTTTTTCAACTCTTGTTTTAGGCAGAAAACGACACCCTCAGATTATACTCGAGTCAAGGTTATTTATTATTTAACTCTGCCATTATTATTATTGTTATAACATTTATTATTTTACTCTATTTATTATTATATTTATCATTTTACTTTATTCTTATTATTACAGTTATTATTTTATTTTATAATTGTTATCATTGCATTTATTATTTTACTCTATTTATGATTGGTATTACTACATTTATTATTTCACTCTATTATTATTACATTTATTATTTTACTGTCATTATTATTGGAAGGATACATAAGCACATTTACATTGAAGAAGGTTAGGGCAGTCTTATCGTAAATGACAGTTTTATGTAAATATTCAAAACATTTAACCTACTGATGCCTCAATTAATGTAATTTTATTGGTATCTATTTTTATTTTGAAATTTACCCGTAGCTGCTGCATTTCTCACCCTCGGCTTATACTTGAGTCATTCCATTTTCCTAGATTTTTGTGGTAAAATTAAGTGGCTCGGCTTATGTTTTGTTGGCTTATACTCGAATATTTATGGTATTCAAAAATATTCTGCACCCAATAATGGAGCTGGTATGCAGCCGTTATGGCTAATAGAAAATAATAGCCTTATCCTTCATGAAAGGCAACAACCTTGGGGAAAAAACCTAAGGAACCCTGCAGTTTCTTCATTGAATTCCATGATGGGATTAAAACTGGATAAATAACCACCATAGTAATGCCAGCAACAAAATAAATGAGAAAGCGAGGCCCCTCAAGAGCAGGCACAGAGCCACTGTGGTGAGCTTTCCTGGTTATTAGTTATTAGGTTCCGGACATAATAACAAAAGCTCTTCTTCTGGCAGATTTTGAAGCAAGAAAGCTACGTGCGGCCCCACCTGACCTGCATGAGTCCATTTTGGGGCCAGGAACATCCATGTTTCTTTTTTTCTATTCTGGAGTTGTCATGGATACAGCACTACAGCTATAGCCAACCACTGAATCCTAAAAAAGTGCAGTGGAAAGAAGCAGGGCACTTTACAATATATGAAAAACAAGATGCTCCCTAACATCCAATTAGCATAAACCTGTCATGAGGGAAAATGCAACCAGCTTCTCAAAAAAAAAGAAGGAAGCAAATAAATTGCTCTGTACCAGCAATATGGACCAAGAACAGGTGCCTGCCTCTTCCTGAGCAGAAGCCGTGTTTCCTTTCCAGATCCTTTCATGGTTTCAAGTCATTTCCTTAGCACAGAACTACACTAAGCCTTTGCAGGTGAGAAATAATGCCCTGTGGCTGTACTCACCGTGTCACAACAGGATGAAGTGCATGATTTGGCCCAAAGAACCGAAGAATCCCTTGGCCCCTCATTCCTGTCCTTCCCATGGGATTCCTGTCAAGAAAAACAAAACAAAAATACCCAAATTGGTGCTGCCATGGATCACAATGGTTTCATGGCAAGTGTGCCCCGTTTCTTTTTAAAGAAATCACCAGGAGTCTACCGTATACCATGCAGCTGTGGACAAATCTACATAGGGACCACCAAATGCAGCGTTGCCTGAACACGAATCAAGGAACATGAAAGGCACTGCAGACTACTTCAACCAGAGATGTCAGCCATAGCAGAGCACCCGATGAACCAACCTGGACATAGCATATTATTTGAGAACACAGAAATGCTGGACCACTCTAACAACCACCATGTCAGAGAAGCCTTTGAAATCCACAAGCATGTGGACAATTTCAACAGAAAGGAAGAAACCGTGAAAATAAACAAAATCTGGCTACCAGTATTTAAAAACTCTAAAATTATAACAGCAAATAAAGAACAACACTCAAATACAGGGAACTCCAGACAAGAAACAATCAGGGCCAGCTAATCACCTCTCAACAAAGGATTCCCCCAGGCAGTAACAAGTCACACTTAAAAACTGTCAGGCCATCAAATGCTAATCAAGGTGGCCAATTGAACAGACAAGAACTCTTTCTCCCACCCTGGACTAATAAACCCAATTTTCCTAGTTTCCAACAGACCTCACAACCTTTGAAGATGCCTGCCATAGATGCAGGCAAAACGTGAGGAGAGAATTCTTCTATCTAGAACATGGCCATACAGTCCAAAAAACCTACAATAACCCAATCACCAGATGCAGAGGAGAAAAAGGAAAGGCTGTTAAATACATGGGACTGTCATTAACAGGGCTTAATCTGAACCCAAATGCATCCTGGAGAAAATCCCTGTTGCTATGGGAGATAAAAAATTGGTACTGAATAAACTCTTCTCCAACAGAAGCTAAGAAATATACTTTGATTGACACAGCCCTGAATATGGAACGAATAGGAAATGTAACCTATCTCTGAATAACTCTTTAGCCTGAGGGAGAAAGAACACTTTTCTAATACTAGTTCAGCCCTGTATAGTTTCAAAAAGGAGCAGATTTTTGCAGTTTCAGGCATAGACCTTTTGCCAGCCTGTTTGTCTACATGAAAGAAAAAACCTCGAACTCACATCTAGTGCTGGTTGTCTTCATGATGCACAGCGATTTCCAGAGAGTATCTCTGGTTGTCTGCCCTTAGCCTGAATTTGATCCACTTCAGGCAAAGTTGGGGGATACTGCAGAGTATTTTGGGGCTTGGTAACCATCTGGACACTTGGACTGAGTCTGTATTGGCTGATCACAAGGACATCCCATTCTGATATCAGCAGATGTAAAAAGTTAAGGCTAGTCCCTTGCAGGGAGCTGTGGGGTTAGCAAGTAGTAGTGGGGACATAAAGACAGGCCAGCTACCAGGCAAATGTGTATCCCACAGTCCGGATCACTAGGTGTTTCTCAGGCTATTCTCCTATCCAAAGGCCACCTACTTTGAGTTATTGATATTATTCACCTTGTTGTTCATTCGTTCACTTGCTTCCGACTCTTCATGCCCTCATGGACCATCCCATGCCAGGGCTTCCTGTCGGCTGTCATCTCCCCCAGCTCCTTCAGAGTCAAGTCAGTCACTTCAAGGATACCATCTGTTCATCTTGCCCTTGGTCAGCCCCTCTTCCTTTTTCCTTCCATTTTCCCTAGCATCATTGTCTTCTCTAAGCTTTCCTGTCTTCTCATGATGTGGCCAAAGTACTTCGTCTTTGCCTCTAAGATCCTTCCCTCCAATGAGCAGTCGGGCTTTATTTCCTGAAGTATGGACTGGTTGGATCTTCTCACGGTCCAAGGCACTCTCAGAACTTTCCTCCAACATCACAGTTCAGAAGCATCTATCTTCCTTCGCTCAGCCTTCCCTAAGGTCCAGCTCTCACATCCATAGGTTACTATGGGGAATACCATTGCTTTGACTATGCAGATCTTTGTGGCCAGTGTGATGTCTCTACTCTTCACTATTTTAATGAGATTGGACATTGCTCCCCTCCCAAGAAGTGTCTTCTGATTTCCTGGCTGCCGTTTGCGTCTAGAGTAATCTTTGCACCTAGAAATACAAAGTATGTCACTGCCTCCATGTTTTCTCCCTCTATTTGCCAGTTATCAATCAGTCCGGTTGCCATAATCTTGGAGTTTTTTTATGTTTAACTGCAACCCAGCTTTTGCACTTTCTTTTTTCACCTTGATTATTCACCTACTCTGGTGAAAATGTCTCCCCTCTCTCCTTGTGCACTGCAGAAATATAAAAATCATGTACCCAATTCTATCTAGTTTAAGCAGTTGTCACACATGCTGTTAGAATGTGGGCACTGCTGTATTTTGTCCAAAATCATGCATGCCTCAACAAATATTTTCACCCCTGCTCTGAAAAACCTTGGTGCATGATAAGCATTGGTTGTTTCAATGAGCCTTGGCCAGTGAAGTAAACTGCTCAAATGCTACGCAAGTCTTCCTTGTTACACCAAGTCATAGAATCATGGAATCATAGAGTTGGAAGAGACCTCATGGGCCATCCAGTCCAACCCCTTACCAAGAAGCAGGAAAATCGCAATCACAGTAGGTACTGCCTCAAGCTCCTTGAATAAAGGGCAGGATATACATTCAGAACTTGGAAATTCTAGACATATTATTTAATTATGATTTCATTTTTATAAGAATACTTTCTGATGCAGTTGGTTAGAGATTCTGGGAGCTGTCATACAAAGAAGTTATTTCCCCAGTTTGATTAAAAGTAATATACAATCAGCTCTGCTTAATCTTGAGTTCTGCATCCACAAATGTTTATCCAACCATGACTAAAAAATATTTTTAAAAATCCATTAACCATACCTTGATTATGCCATTTTATGAGCCAGCGGTGGCGCAATGGGTTAAACCTTTGTGCTGGGAGGACTGCCAACCGAAATCTTTGTGGTTTGAATCCCATCTGTCAGCTCCAGCTTCCTGTGAAACTGCATTCATTCTACAGTGTAGTAGGTGCACCCTTAAGCCCCTCCTACACTGTCATATAAAATCCAGATTTTCTGCTTTGAAATTGATTACATGGGAGTATAGATTTATATAATCCAATTCAAAGCAGATATTCTGAATAATCTGCTTTGATGTTTTTTTAGGAGCTCTCAATGATGCAATGGGTTAAATCCTTGTGCCTGCTGAACTGTTGACCAAAAGGTCGGCAGTTCAAATCCAGTGAGTGGGGTGAGCTCCCATCTGTCAGCTCCAGCTTCTCATGGGTGGACATGAGAGAAGCCTCCCACAGGGTGGTAAAACATCCTGGCGTCCCCTGGAGAACGTCCTTGCAAATGGCCAATTTTCTCACACCAGAAGCGATTTGCAGTTTCTCAAGTCACTCCTGACATGAAAAAAACCATTTTATATAACTGCTACACTATTGGAAACTTTAACATCCACAGAATTCGGGATCCAAACTGGAATCAAACCCTAGTGCATACAGACTGTAAAATATCTAAGATTGATAAACAAGCATATTCAACAGGCTCATCATAGGGAAACTAATGAAGTGTAGTAAAATTAGACCCCAGTCTAAACAATCCTTCTTCACAATCATCAGATAGATTACCCATACCAGTTTTCATTGTTATTCAAACTCGCATATGCAAATATGAACAATTAAAAGAGCAATGGATCTTTGACATATGAACGTCAATGCCTTCGATGTATGAACACAAATCCCCATACCATATCCGTTCCAGTATAGGCCGGCCCTTTCTCTCATCCCTTAGTGAAGGTTTAACCCCATTGTTCACCCCTTCTGAGTCTCCCCCCCAGACACATTACTCCATTTATACAACTCATCCAGCGGTTTATAAGCTTTACCCCTTGCATTTGGCCCGCCCACTGTGTTTTAATTCCTTTACCATTTTATTTTGCGTTTGTTTTATTGTATATTTTGCTACTGCATGCATGTTACTTTGATGTTATTATTTGCTTGTTTGTATTTTATTTTGCTTGATTGTAATTTTTTGGGCTTGGCCTCATGTTAGCCACCCTGAATTCCCCCAGGGAGATGGTGGTGGGGTATAAATAAAGCTTATTATTATTATTATCTTTAAAATTTGTTATGCTCTGAATCCAAAAGAGCTTGTAGACAATGTCTATGTATTGACTGTGCTTGGCTTGTGATTCATGGTGATAACCTGTTCCTAGAATTGAAAGGAATTCAGTGTTACCAGATTCACTCACAATGGCAGGCCGTCTTCAACCAGATAGGTGCCATGAAAGCTCTGTCTGTTGATGTCTCCATCCATAGTGTTAAAGTTTATTCTTGAAAGATTATCTAGTGAGCTGAAAGAGACAGGAGGAAAGCCTTTAGCTCCTCAACATCTGAAGTAACTGAAATGTCACAAGCCAGCGCAATGGAAGAAAGGGAATTATGCAAGGATGAGTGACAGAAACAGAAAAATTATGCAAGGATGAGTGACAGAAACATGCCATGAGTAGAGAGTTCTTTGATGGCATACTTACTCTCTCAAAAATTCAGGTACAGCATTCTCTTGACTTTCTGGACTGTAGAAGAGTGGATTGTAGATCTCAAACTGTACCTGTCAGCGGAAAAGGCTGTTTCAGATATATCCCAGCATCTTCTATAGTGATACTCAACCATCTTTCAAGTACAAGATGGGAACTCAAACTCATGTGTAATTTTTCCTATATTCAAAATTCAGAGAGCTCTTCTCATTGGCAGCACATTGGTGGGTTCCCTTCAATACTGTATTACCCTGCTTGTGAGCCCTCTGAGAGCTAGTTACTGCAGGACAGTGCATAAAACACACAAACATGATTGCACATACATGATGAGCCATGGCCCCCTTCTAAAGTCATAGGGTCACAACTCCTGAATTTTTCAAACTTTTTGTGATGCCAGTGGAAGCTGAGAAGTGAGAACACTACAGGGTTAATACAGCTTGACACCACTTTACCTGTCTGGTTCAATGCTGTGGAATCATAGGATTCATAGTGTTACAAGGTCTTTACCCTTTTCTGCCAAAGAGTGCTGGTGCCTCATCAAACTGCAAATCACAGGATTACATAGCATTGTGTCATGGCAGTTATAATGTGCTATCACACTGCATTAAATTTTACAGTGTAGATGAACCCATAGCTTTCCAGTGAAGTTGAGCCTGGATATAAGAGCATATCTGTATCAGAAGATTCACACACACTCTACCTGTCTGTCTGTCCATATATACATACACATATACATTTTAAAATGGTGCCTGATTTTATTTGATTGTTTATTCAATTCCAGGTGTGGTCAGAAATACTGTATCCAATTCTGGGCACTGCAATTAAAGGGAGATGTTGACAAGCTGGAATATCTCCAGAGGAGGGCGACTAAAATGATCAAGGGTCTGGAGGACAAGCCCTTTGAGGAGCGGCTTAAAGAACTGGACATTTTTAGCCTGCTGAAGAGAAGGCCGAGAGAAGACATGATAGCCATGTATAAATATGTAAGGGGAAGTCATAGAGAGGAGGGAGAAGGCTTGTTTTTTGCTGCCATGGAAACTAGGACATGGAACAATGGCTTCAAACTACAGGAAAGGAGATTCCATCCAAACATTAGGAAGAACTTCCTGACTGTGAGAGTTGTTCAGCAGTGGAACTCTCTGCCTTGGAGTGTGGTGGAGGCTCCTTCTTTGGAGGCTTTTAAACAGAGGCTGGAAAGACATCTGTTGAGGGTGCTTTGAATACGATTTCCCCTCTTCTTGGCAGGGGGTTGGACTGGATGGCCAACTTGGTCTTTTCCAAGTCTATGATTCTATTATTCTATGCTGTAATGTGAAATAAGAATGTATTTTATTTATCTATTTGATTTAAATCCCACTTTTCCCCAAACCTGGGACTCAAGGTGTAGCCTTGAACCAATGTAATTAAAGTAATGTAAAACTGCATCAAGGTGAACAACTTAAAGGTACACACAATCAACCTGATTACATTGACTCTCTCCCTCCACCTTGCTGAACTATTATTCTGACAGTCTCTGGGGACAGGGAATTCATATCAAGTATTTCCTAAATATGATATGAACTATGCCCTAAGTCATGCGTAATTCTTGTTCTTGTCACTGCTCTTTCCTTTCTGGTGAAAATAGAGGATGTTCCTGAAGAATGCAAGACTCCTACCTCCCACGGCACTTTCTCATCTGGCACAGGAAAGCGGACAGCATTGGAGGCTGGATACAAGAGGTGCCTTGCACTCACATGGTACAGGGCATGGAAAGATTCTGGGACTTCATCTTCAGGAGATTCCTTCATCTCAGGGGCTTTGCTGGGGACTAAATGAAAACAAAAAGGCCTTTTCATACAACACATAATCAGTCTGTGGATGTCACAGTGCCATGTGTCTGTTTGTCTGACTAGTTTGGATTTCCGCTTTTGCGTACGTTCAGACTGAGTTTTACAAATGCTACCAACAGTTATAGTTAATCTCTCTTAACACACTTTTTTCCAGGAAAAAGGGCAGGATAATATGAAGGAAGCAGTGGGAAAACAGAGGAGAAATCTTGATATTTTTTCACAAGGTCTTTTGTATTCTTTCCAAAGAATGCTGATGCCTCACCAAACTTCAACTCTCAAGGATTCCATAACATTGAGACACAGCAATTACAGATACTGCCAAACTGGATTAATTCTACAGTGCAGATGTCCCCAGAGTAATTGCCTATACTGCAAAATAACAATGTCAAGGAGCAGGCACACAATATCTGCATGTAGTCAAGAGGGTCATAGGGTAAAAGATTTGAGAAGCATGACCTTATACTGCTTCTCAACTTAGGTCCACACATCTCTCAGAAACTGAGTTGAACAAGCAGCCAGTTTTCTGTGATATTTTCTTTATGCAGGCTTCAGTAAATGACACACTTCACTTATGCAGGAGGGGTATGTGAAATATATCACTACTAGCTGAGGACCCGGCAGTGCCCGGGTTATTTGAGGAAGGCATTGTATGCCAAGGTAGGTTCCTATTAGATGTTTATGTGACTTGCAGTGGTCTCACGAACTTCGTGAAGGTACTGCGAGTCCCGGGGACCTAGTCAGGAAAATCAAGTTAAGGAAGCCTAACAATATCCCATGAGCTGAGGCCTAGTCAGGAAAATCAAGTTAAGGAAGCCTTTCTGTCAATTTTGGGGCTGGTTTGTGTTTTATAGGGGCTTTAGTGTTGTTTGGGAAGTGAATGACGTGAAGGTACTGCAAATCCCATCATTTGTGGCCCCTCCTGCCCTAAACCATGCCAGGTAGTGAAGTGGGCATTGGTCGCCTGTTTGCCAAGTTTGGTCCTGATCTGTCAGTGCTGTGGGCCTTTCTCTTTCCCTCTGAGTCACTTTAGAATGTTTGAATGTGCTTGGCCATTTGGAGGCAGTTATGCAAATTCCATTTCAGTGGCAACCAATCCCCTCTGTCTGGGGCCATAGAATGTTGGATTTCTGAGGCTGGCCAGTTAGAGCCCGTTATGCAAATAATCCCGCAATGGCAGCCAATCGAAACGCTGGCACATATTCCTCCGGTCGCTCGGTCACACCACCGCAAACACTGACTTTTATTATATGTAATAGATAGATAGATAGAGAGAGAGAGAGAGATAGATAGATAGAGATAGATAGATAGATAGATAGAGATAGATAGATAGATAGATAGATGATAGATAGATAGATAGATAGATAGATAGATAGATAGATAGATGTCGGAAGGGCAACGAAATACATCACTATGCAGGAGAAGGAGTATGTCCTTTGTGAATATTTCAGGAAAAGTTGATGTCATGGGTATATCTATTTTGTGATCAAGTATCGGAACCCAAGTATAAAATATCTTGTAAGGAACCTTCAGGTTCACTTATTTGCAGGTAGACATACCTATGACAGGCGTATCTTCGTCTGATCCAAATCCACTGTTGGACAGTGAGTGAACAACCCACCGAAGTGCCTTTGCAAATTGGAAGGACTAGAGAGAAACAAATGTGTTAATGACCGCAGTAGCCAATAAGCAATGCTGCTCTAAAAATGGTGGAGAGGAAGGATGGTGATAAGACTATTGTGTTGAGTCCAAAAAGAAAAAAAAATAGTTTTCTTATTGCTGACTTAGGTATATGATGTCTAACTAGTAATCTCCTGACCCAACCCAAATTAACTATAATACTCCATAATTAGTGGTCCTCTAGCTGTGCCTGCCATACAACTCCAATCTGACCAATCAGAATAGTGGTGGGAACTTATGGGAAAGGTATCTTATCAAAACACATTGGAAGGGCCCTATCTGTCTACCTCTGATGAAAGTGAATGTGCCACTCTCTTGTTTCTGGGAAATTTAATGGCAGAAACAAGCTGGAACGTAGAGGTCTGAGGCTGTTCCATGCTACACACTTATACTATTATTCCATTTTGACTGATAGGGCAACGTCCAATGAAATTCTGGGATTTGCATTTCATAGACTATGTAGAATTTTCTTGTTTATATAGTATATAGAGAATTATCTTGTTTACAGAGTTTATATTCTAATGCAACTGTAGGACATTGCATCATCATGTGGAATCCTGGGATCTGTAGTTTAGGGAGGATCATTTTGGATTCTTAGCCAGGGAGTTCTATTGTCTCTTTAAACTACAAATCCCAGGATTCTCTGGCATTATAAGTATATACACTGAATGATCCCATGCCACATATAGAAATTACCACTATGGCTGACAAGAAAAGGTGCCTGAACTCCTTTTCTCAGTTCTCTGACAGGGCTAACCTATGCTCTGACAAATTTACCTGCTCTTCCAGATATGCCAACTTCTGCTCCACCAGCCCCGTTCTTTTCACCTGATCACGATCCAGCATTTCTGCCAGTTGATCCATTCTGTGAGAGAGAGAGAGAGAGAGAGAGAGAGAGAGAGAGAGAGAAAAAACTACTTACTGGAGACCAAGATAGAAGAGAATACCATTCTGAATCCATTATTTTGGTGGCAAAATCTACAGTCACATTAAATGCACCAGAGTGTAATTTAACATTGGCCAAGACATTAGGCTTGGGCCTGAATCAGTTTGACTGAAAGTGATTTGTAGTATTCAGTGGTCTGTTTTGTGTAATCTCCCGAAAACAGAATGGGAAGTGGATCAAGAGAGCCAGATTTGTCGACCACTGGAGATGATGGAGTTATACCTGAGGCAGGGGTCTGCCGTGGGGCTCCTGGAGAAGATCCTGCAGTGTCTTTTCTCTGTCCCTGGTAGTGGAAGAGGGCCCTACTGGGAACTCGCTTTCCCAGCAGCAGTTGCATGGGGCAGGCATTGAAAAGGCTCTGAGTTCCTCTTGGGGCATGATGGGATTTGAAGTTTCTCTCTCTCTCTCTGCTTTTCAGCCAATAAAAGGCCTGTTTGGGTCTATGCTCTGATTGGTTGAGAATTGACACAACCAGTGACTACAATTCCCAAAATCCTCTCTTGTGGTTTGGCTTATTTTTTTAAAAAAATGTTATGGTAAAAACTTTAAAAAATCTTTAAAAATCAGTAGATTGGTGAATTGTTCTGAAACTTGGCAGGCCTGCAGTTGTAAATGGGGTCTAAAATTGAGGTAGGTTTCATGCAGTTAGGCCTTAAAATGACTGAGGATTGAGTCTTTTAAGTTCCCCATTGTAACCAATGGGCCAAATCTTTGCCGAATGAAAATGGCAACATTCCTCCCAATTTGAGTAACTTCCCAGTAAACAGAATGAGGAATTTCAAATGAACCCCGAAATGGCATGCCTTTTGGCCGAACTGTACACCTCTACAAGATATTATACCCTCAGTCAATGCATAGAGTATTTCGTTTTTTAGCAGCTGAATAGAAATTCTCAGAATGACCTCTTTCCCTTCCTCTGATATTCAAAATACAATAAAACATAGATAAAATAATGAATAATTTACAGATTAACAAACTAAAAAAAAAGTTGCACGATTGCTTTGTTCTGAAAGACGTCCACCATTTAAAATAGAAACAAGACTTGAAAGAAGGAGGAGAAATGCCCTCCAATCAGCAGTTGCCAATGAACACAGGAATTAGTTTTAGACAGAAAGGGGTCAGCAAAACAAGACAAGCCACAGAGGCATACAAAATGGGAACTGAGAAAATAGTAAATTTGCAAAGAAGACAGGAAAATTAAATAGAACTCAAGTGCAAAGTCAGTTGAAAAGAAGAGCGGGGGGGGGGGGGATAGATAAAAATACAAATTGTCTTTAGCCTTCTGTACCAGACTGCAATTCCCAGGATTCCATAGCATTGAGCTGTTATCATTAAAGTAGTATAAAACTACATTTATTATGAAGCGGTTTTGGTACTTTTCTGTGCAGGAGTACAGTCAGAGAGTGATGCTGCACACGTGTAGAACTTTGAAAAGTGGGTTTTGGTGCCAAGAATCAGGCAGGCACTTGTTCCGTGAAAGTAACACTGTGATTGGCGCTTCTAATCTATGCTGTGACTTGCTGATGTACACCCCGTGCCTAACGTGAGATAACGTAGGCTTAGATTGGTCTAACAGTACAGGATGTGCTAATGGGAGACGTTTGTGCCAAAAGGGAAAAGAACTGCGCATGTATGGAGGGATTCAGCCCCATCCTTTGCTGGCAGGGAAAGGCAGAATGTGAAATGTTGCAAACCGGGTACATGAACGTCCCAGGCCGCTGATATGTACTGTGAGAAAGAACTAACTTAGTAAAGCCCATTGTTCTCACACATAGGTGGGACTTTTAGATGTGATGCTAATGGAAATGTAATGTTTTATTGGATTAATGAAATGCCATGAGACACCAGCCAATTATGATTGTGTAAAATCTATGAAGGAGGGCGGGCTTTTCCGAGATGCCGCCATTGGGGGTATAAATGTTTTATACTGAGAATGACCGGGGCCTTTGCCCCTGATAGCAGCCGTGTTCTGCTGGCAAACCCCACCAGCTGGTGTCATCAATAAACCATTTTGATTTCATCTACAGCACAGTTGTCGTGAGTTTTCCTCATCCTTGTACCCGCACGTCCAGGTAGCCTTGGTAAGAGTAAACTTGCCACTCGGAGTTCCATAACTCCTTAATTTGCTGCTTCAATTATACAGAAGATGCATCTTCTGTCTTAAGGCGTTAGTAATTCCCATTATGAATTGTGTTCCAACAATTCCCAGATGCAGGACACCCACTATTTAGCAAAGCAAGGGCTTTACCTTTCTGCAATGTCCTGGATCTGCTGCTTGTTATTTTGCTTCCGTTGATACTGTTGAATTTGCAAATAGTTTTCCTTCATGTACATTTCCCAGGACAAAAGAGCTGCTTCTTCATTCTTCTCAAGCTTCTCTTCTGCAGGTCAAATTGCGTAATTTGAAAATTATATTCTTGCAATTTGGAATTCAATTTATGTACCACCCACAGGTTGGGATCCTGCATGCTAAAAGATTTTGAGGCCATCTATCCTTTACATTGAGAAGATTTTGTTGCCTTCCCTGGACATGAACGTTTTATAGAAAGCCACTTCAAGAAAATGTATTTTTGGAAATATGGTTAGTTTATATTAATTTAATCTCTGTATACCTAACCCATATCCATATCTGATATTCTCATCCCTTTTGTTTCTTCTTCTTCTTTCTATCTCTGATTTCCTTTCTTTGTCTGTATTTTTACAAAAACTATTACACACACAGGCATCTTTTCGCCTATGGGCCCAGTTATGAAATGTATCTAGTAAGAATAAAAAGATTATGTAAACAATGATTTACCTATTTGAACCATATGTGGACATAACATCCCACAAATTATCTAAAACAAGCCTTCACTGGTTACTTAGACCCCTTCTACATAGCTGTATAAAATCCAGTTTATTTGCTTTGAACTGGATTATCTGGCAGTGTAGACAGAGATAATCCAGTTCAAAGCAGATAATGTGGATTATCTGTTTGATATTCTGGATTATATGGCAGTGTAGAAGGGCCCTCAGATAACACAGATAAAGCAGATAATGTGGAATATCTGCCTTGAGATTCTGGATTATGTGACAGTGCAAAAGGGCCTCCAGGCCACTTCTATACTGCCATATAATATCCAAATCATCTGCTTTGAACTGGATTATATATCAGTGCATACCATATAATACAGTTCAAAACAGATAATCAGGATGATCTGCTTTGGTAATATGGATTATATGCAGAAAGGGCCTCAGTGGTAGAATTAACAAATCAGTCAGGGATTATTGGATGAATAAAGACTTCTAACACAATATCCCTTGACCCTATGAATCCATCCTGGTGACACAATGGGAAAACACAGTTACTTTTGACTTTTTAAATGACAATTTGTGTCTCTCGCTGATATTAGAAATAAGGAGAGGAGAACGGTAATTTCAAAACAACTGTTCTCACAGTGCCATGGAAAGGACCAGGTCATATTTTCCGCTGGCTAGTGATCTGTGTTCTTTTTTTGCCTTCATACTATAATGCCCATTCTTATTGCCACGGGCGTGTGGTGACCATCTCCCTCTGGAACTGGATACGCTAAAGGCGCTGTTAGACCTGTGGGACCCTCCTAGGCTTTCCTCGTTTGATTGCCATTAGCTGATAGCTCTCTGACCCATGCGGTCATGAGCCTGGCCTCCCCTTCCCCTGTCTTAGATGTAGCCACCTCCCCCTTGTTGTTGTATTGTATTGTCTGTATACTATGTATTTTATGTCAAACATGGAAACCGCTCCGAGCCTCCGGGGAGTGGCGGTATACGAAGTTTAAAATAATAATAATAATAATAATAATAATAATAGGGTTGGAGAAAGCATGAACCACATATGTAGTTCCCTCACAAAACTGTTTCTGATGGTTCCTCAGAAACCCCCAGTTTTGCATTCTGTATAGAAAAAAGTCCTCTCCTAAACACCAACCGTGAGTCCAAAATGTGTAAATAGCTTCTTACTAAGCTGCTTGTGCTGAGTGGCTGGCCTCCGGAGAACAACCCATTTGATGAAGAGCTGCAGGTGATTAAGGAGGATGAAGGGTGGTGGAGCTGGGGGTCTCCCGTGGTATTCCTCAATCAAATCATGGCGCTGAAACTTCCAGATCTGATCAGTGTGGGCCTGCACCTGTTGGAATGTGTAACTGGGGAAATGGCAGAGTGGAAGAGTTACATCTCTCTTGCAGTGATCATAACCTCCTAAATATCTATGAATATATACAGGGAGATAATTTCTCTCTTTGCATTCTTTGTAGTCTGATGCATTCCACTGAAATTATTACTACTAGTTTAGCACATTCAAGGGAAATGTGCCAGCACTCATGAGAGAAACACTGGTAGTGCAATGGGTTAAACCCTTGTGCCAGCATGACTGAAGACCGATAGGTCAGAGGTTCGAATCCAGGTAGAGTGCAGATGAGCTCCCTCTGTCAGCTTCTAGAAAGAAGCCTCCCACAAGGATGGTAAAACATCAAAACATCCGGGCATCCCCTGGGCAATTTCCTTGCAGATGACCAATTCTCTCACACTAGAAGTGACTTGCAGTTTCTCAAGTCACCCTCACACACACACACACACACCCAGAGAAGCAGGAAGGAGCAAGAATGTAAAGAATGCTTGTAAATGTTCTCATCCTTAGTCATAAAGATGCAATACCAAGATCATGCATGTGCCAAAATACTTTTAGTTGAGTAAAGGTTTTCAGGAAACTAGAAAAATGATTGAAAAATGCATTAAAACTCACACTCTCACACTGGGGAAGAGAGAAAATGAAAGTTATTTGTTCTGACATGATAACGAAATAAGTGAAGGTTTACATTCCTAGCAAAAGAATGGTTCCCGACCTTTGGTCCTCCAGTTGTTTTGGACTTCAACTCCCAGAAATCCCAGACAGCTTACCAACTATTAGGAATTGTGGGACCTGAAGTCCAAAACACCTGGAGAACCAAAGGTTGGGAACCACTTTACTAAAGAGAGAATTACTGTAGAAGCTGGCTTGAAGCACAAAACTCACTTGAACATGGCGATGAGGAGATTGAGGAGGAGGATGTTGGTGAAGAGCAGGTAGAGGCATAGCAATATTATTGTCAGCCACTCGGGAAAGAGGGGCTGCCCATTGTATTCAGGGCACTTCGGCTTGTAGGGATCCGTTCCGTTTGGGCTGCACTGATCGGGGTTGAAGTTAACACCTGCCAGAAAATACAATGAAGCCAACAAATACCATGTTGACCAAGCAATAGATGGAATCTCTTCCTGCTCCTTTGCTTATTGAGAGTAATCTGAATTATCGTATCTATATCAGATAATAACATACTTTTCAACTCTGTTGAGAATGGAAAAAATGAACACCTTTGAAAGGGTAGAATGAATGACTCAACTGCATATTGAGTGTTTTTTGAAAACTGGCGATAAAACAAGCATCTGAGTCACATCATCATACCTGTCTTTTACTAAGAAAGAGAATCAAGATATGCTGTTACTGAACTGAGCTGCCGGTGAGAGAGAGACGTGAGCTTGTCTCCTGCGATTGCTTGTTTGGAATGCTATTTATAGTAGCAAATGAAGACGAAGGAGTGAGGAGCACAGCAATGCAGTTGCCTTGGGACTGAGAAGCAAATGTTGGTGCAGAAAACTTCGCCTGTCATTTCATCACACCAGAATTGGCTAAGCACCATGCCAATTTTCTCATCATGTAAAGACAAGCAATGTGGAGCAACAGCATAATAATAATAATAATCTTTATTTTTATTCCCTGCCTCCATCTCCCCAAGGGGACTCGGGGCGGCTTACAGTACCATGCTGAGCAATAATCATACATATTAAAAATTGAAAAGCCAGTTCAGTACTAATCACATCGGGTAGTTCAGCTTCTAATGGCCAAGATTCTAGTACGATGAAGTAGACTAGGGCCCAAGGAGTGGGTAAAGTGCAAGCATGGCCTACCTGATGGTTATATGACTGTGTGGAATGGCCCTTAGTCACAGAGAGACTACTGGATTCCTTATGCCTTTTTATGCTGAAGAAGACTAACATGACTATATCTTGGGATATTATTTGCAATCAAAATGAACCAGGCTGTGGCGCAGCTAGTTAGTAGCCAGCTGCATTAAATCACGATTGACCAAGAGGTCATGAGTTCAAAGCCAGCCTGGGTCAGATTAAGCTCCTGGCCACTAATAGTCTAGCTTGCTATTGACCTATGCAGCCCGAAAGACAGTTACATCTGTCAAGCAGGAAATTTAGGTACCACTCTATGCAGGGAGGCTAATTTAACTATTTTACGACACCATAAGCCCTTCCAGCAGCATGCAGATGAATGAGGAAGAAAGAGGAAGTACTCCATCGAAGGACCCGGTGTCATAAGTGGACAATGAAGTGGCAGCTCCCCCTGTGGCCGGAACCAAGCATACCCCCATGAAGCCGTAAAAAGCTGGAATGTTAAATTGCCTCTCTGTCTGTCTATACACAGTATGTTGCATGTCTAAATGGCATTGAATGTTTGCCATGTATATGTGCATTGTAATCTGCCCTGAGTCCCCTGTGGGGTGAGAAGGGTGGAATATAACTACTGTTGAAATTAATAGCAAAATGATGTAGTTCAATATGTTTATACTGAAGTCTAGATGGATGTGATGTGTCTGTCTCATGAGAGTGGATAGAAGTAAGCAGATTTCCTTTCTCATGAGCGCCATCTAGCGGTAGAATAATAATATAGTCAGAAGGTTAGAAACACTGTTACTAGGCTCTGCCTATTGGCTCTCTCTCTCTTCCAATCACAGCGATGAAGAAGGGAGGAGTTTAGAGTTGCTGTTAGTCTTCTGCTGTATACCTCCATTTTGTGTGCCTCATGGTATGTTTTCTCCTGTTCTAACTTGTTAAACATGCTGTTGCATGTGTATTACTGCCTTTCTGTTGCTTTCTACAATAAAGTAGAAATGCTTTAATAACATGGCTTGTTTGCTCAGATGCATTATTTCCAGTTTGAGTCCTCATATGCCACATTTGCTGTAAACCCTTTTTAACTGCTTCTCTGCTGCGTTTTATACTTACATCAAACCCCTTTTTTTTGGAACAACAACTACTGTACATAGATAAATAAATATGTTTTAATATGTCTACTACTCTATATCCTTATGTTTAATTTTATTCGTGTACTACTCTAAACGTGTTTTCACAGTTTTTGCCAGAACAAAGTACAAGGCAATTCTGTCTTCCATACCGTCAATGTAGGTAGGGATCTGCCCAAAAATTGTCAAGTAAGAATGGTAGACGACACCTCGGAAGATCCAGTCTACCCGGTTCTCATTGTGGATCAGGATGGCTTGCTTGGCCACACCAAAGGATATCACCCAAACAGCCAATAGGAAGAGGAAGAAAAAAACATCTTTCATCTGTAAATCCACAAAAACAAAGCAGAAATTGTAGATATTTATGGTGGGAACAGTGATCCTCACCCACCAAAGCATCTCCTGTATCCCCATTAGAAAATGTACACCAGGGTCTGCATGTAGCCACCAAAATAGAAACAACTCACCATCCTTTTCACTATAATGATCTTGGGGCCTAGAGTTTTACTGACTGTGAAAATGTGCATCAAGCGCAAGCAGAAAATAGTAAAAGCCAGAGATAATATGATCCTTCCAGGATACAAAGTGGCTGGTATCCATCTTAGGAAGAGAAAAAGAAAAAAAGCCAAAGGATATGTCAGGACCATGTTCACAAAGACAATCTTCCCCAGATACTACATCTGCTTCTCCCAGCTAGAGAAGACCCACTGACTGAATGGGGACTTGGTAAATCAATCAATAATCCACTGTTTCAATTGGTCTACACAAGGATTCAGACTAAAGAAGCCTGGCTAACAAACAGTGGAAAATGCTCCCCATATGGCAAAATACCAAGATTGATTGATTGGACAGGTGTGGATGTTTTGATCCTTGTACTAAAGCAACAAAATGGCTTGGGCTGTGTTCAAATAAGTAGTGGTTGCTAACCTGCAGTCTGTGGACCACCAGTGGTCCGCAATAATGAAAAAATGGTCAGCGGCCTCACCATTACTACACTGTTACAACGAGAGTGACAGGTCTCATGAAACCCTCTTATAGTGCCAGGGTGTCATTGATCGATGCCCACGGCCATCAACAAGGCCGATGGGATCCGGATCCTGACCAGCACCCTAGCCATAACAATCCCCAGCTGGCCGGCTGGGAGCAGGGAGATAGGGCCGCTCCCAAGGGATCTGCACCTCCCGTGAGACTGGGAAGAAGGATGGTTCCCTGGGTAGGGGTATAAAAGGGCCGGGGTGGGTTGGGACAGTACTTTTTGGCTTCAACTGTTATGTTCCTGAATAAAGAAATTGAATTAACCGGAAGGAGTCCGCGTGGTTCATCTTCGGCGTTCGGCTGGCCTGACAAGCCAAAAAGTCATCGAGTTTTCCCGGGCAATCCAGAGAGACTCAACATGCAGGAGGAAGCTGCTGGCAGAGCAGGCTATGGGGCAGAGGCGCCATTGCCGCTGTGGAGCCTCACGCCGGATGAGACCAGGATGACGGAGGCCTGGAGTAAGCGTGAGGGCCCATTCTGGGCAGGGGAGGCCGCCGCCGCTTCCCGAGGAGAGGAGAGTCCGAGAGCGACTTCTCCAACGCAGGTGGCCAAGCTGGAGGGCCAAGTTGGTGGCCTGGAGACCACTGTGCAGTCCCTTTCCCAAGCGTTGGATAAAAGGGACCAAGCATTGTTATGAGGACAACGATCCCGGTTGGCATGGAGTTCTCCGGGTGCAGGGGATTTTACTTACTATACGTGGATGGAGGATGGCAGGCAGACCTCAACTACGTATGCTGCAGGGCGCCCCAGCCTCTCTACCATAGTGGAGGACGAGGGGGATCTGGATACCCGGGCAACCAGGCCGAAGAGGGCTTATGGTGTGGGCGTCGGGATGGAGACCCTATGCGAAGAGGGGAGCTTCAGCAGCACAAGATCCCAGGGCCTGGGACGTTCCCCTCCTTCGGCCCCCACAGGGGCGGCGGGTGCCGGATGGGGCGCTTCCCGCGTGGATTGGGATGCTCCAGGAGGCCTGGGAGAGTTGTGGCAGGGGCCTCCAGCTCCTGCAGCCCCGGGGATGGTATGGCCCCCTCCCAGGCAAGAAGAGTTCCGGGCGGAATTCGGAGGCGAGGCCCACAGAGTGGCGTTCTTCACCACCATTGCCCGTAACCACATGGAGGACTACAGGCACACCTACCTGAGTGAGAGGGGCCGCGTCCAAGCTATCGGGGCCACCTTCCGAGGTCGGGCGGCCGATTGGTTCATGCAGTGCCACGATCGACGCAACCCCTTCCTACAAAACGTGGGGGCGTTCCTGCGTGCGGTGGAGGAACGTTTCCGGGATCCATTGGCTCGAGTCAAGGCCAAAGAAGCGCTCCGGACGCTCCGCCAAGGGACTCGTTCAGTCACGGAGTACACCGAGGAGTTCCTGGCGTTATCCGGCAGGGGGGCAGAATGCTCCCAGGCCACCCTGTTAGAACTCTACAAGGATGGCCTGCGCCGTGACATCCTGGAGTGGAGCCTACACCGCGACGATCCAGGGATGCTGGATGGCTGGAAGCAGTTGGCGGGGAGAGTGGAGGCGACCATCGCCCAGGTGCAGCGGAGGAAGGCACCACCCGCGGCCCCTGCCAGGGTGCGCGCCGAGCCCAGATGCATGCCAGGTTCGTCGGAGGAGAGACCGAGGCTGGCCAAGTCCATCCCCAGAGATAAGATGGGTGCCTGCTTTGTCTACAGAAAGACGGGGCATCGGGCAGTGGTTTGTGGCCAGCGCAAAGGCATGGAGGGACGGCGACCGGTCGTGGCATCCGGACGGATGGCGGAGATCATAGAGACATTACCGGAAGGGGTGAGTCCCAAACCCCGCAAGAACATTTACTGCCCGATCGAACTTTGGAAGAAGGGGGGCTACACCACGCACCGAGCATTTATGGACAGTGGGTGCTCCGAGAACATTGTTTCCCCCAAATTAGCTGAGCACCTAGAGTGCAAAGTGCAAACCCTGCCGGCACCCATAGAGTTTGCTCAGCTCGATGGGTCGCTGGCCGGGGGAGGGCCGTTCCCTTTGAGTACAGAAGGAGTGCGAGCCCGAGTGGAGCCATGGGAGGGGGTGGTGGATTTTGTCATCACCCCTACGGACCAAGATGTCATACTGGGGATGCCCTGGCTGGCGCAAGCCAACCCTCAGATAGATTGGGAAAGGGGGACTGTTACCTGCCAGCCCTCAAGAGAGGGGGAGAGTGCTGGGCAACATCTACCCAGCCCGGGGACCGTTGTGCCCGTCCACGGGTTGCCGGCGGAGTACCAAGACTACTCTGATGTCTTTAGCCCTGAGGGGGCTAGCCACATGCCACCCCAAAGGAACGTGGAGTGTCGGGTGGAAATCCAGGAGGGAGAGGCATTGCCCAAACCAAAGATATACCCTCTTTCCCAATCTGAGAAGGAGGTTTTGAGAGAGCAAATTGATGGGTACATGGAGAGGGGGTTTATAGAGGTGTCCGCCTCCCCAATAGCAGCCCCGATACTTTTCCAAAGAAAGAAGGATGGGGCCCCGTGGCTCTGCATAGATTACCGCGGCCTTAACGCAGTTAGCACCACCAACTGCTACCCTTTACCACTTATTAAGGACCTCATCGGCCAACTGGGAGGGGGTCAATACTTCACCAAATTGGATTTGATAGACGCCTTCCATATGGTCCGGGTCAAGCCCAGTGACCACTGGAAGACGGCCTTCCCATGTCCCCTGGGGCTCTATCAATGGACCATCATGCCTTTCGGCCTGTCCGGAGCCCCGGGGATTTTCATGCAGCTGATTAACGAAGTATTGCACCCCCTCCTTTACAAGGGGGTTTACGTGTACCTGGACGACATTGTTGTGGTGTCTCAGGCCAGGGACCAGCGCGTGAAACTGGTGAGGGAGGTCCTGGAGCGGTTGCGACAAGCCAAGCTGTACGCTAAGCTCGCTAAGTGCGAGTTCAGCAAGGAACAAATCGACTTCCTGGGTTACAGGATTTCCCGCGAGGGGATAGCCATGGATCCCAGCAAGGTGGCAGACGTCCAGGAGTGGGAGGCCCCACAGACCCGGAGGCAGCTCCAGTCATTTTTAGGCTTCGCAAACTTCTACAGGTCCTTTATAGAGGGGTTTGCGGCGCTCACCTTTCTCCTCACTGAGCTCTTAAAAACCAAGGGTAAGGGGGAGTCCAAAAGAATAAAGGCCCCAGGAGCGAAGTTGGGATGGAACGAGACCTGCCGAAGGGCATTCGAAGGGGCTCAAGAGAGCATTCACTCAGGCACTACTCCTGATCCATCCGGACCAGGAGAAGCCGTTTGTGGTTCAATGCGATGCCTCGGATTGGGCGTTTGGGGGGGCCCTTTTACAAGAAGATGCACAGAGCAACCTCCGGCCCTGTGCCTACTTTTCCCGCAAGTTCGGGGAGGCAGAGAGGAAATGGCCGGTTTGGGAGAAGGAGGCGTTTGCGATAAAATTCGCCCTGCAAACATGGCGCCACTTCCTGGAGGGGGCCAGGCACCCCTTCGTGGTGTTAAGTGACCACCGAAATTTGATATACCTTAGGACCCCCCAGAAGCTTTTGCCCAAATTGGTCTGGTGGGCACAATATTTCTCCCAGTTTAACTTTATCATCCGCTACGTAAAGGGGAAGGACAATGTAGTTGCGGATGCTCTGTCACGATACCCTTCCCCAGGGCCCACGCCCATGCAGGGACAAGAGAGCATCTTCTCCGAAAAGCAGTGGGGATTGGCGGTCCAGACGCGTTCCCAGACGCTAAAAAAAAAGAAGGTGGAGGGGGTACCTGGAAAAAGGCCCTTGGGTGAGTGGGAGGCTGCGCTGCTCCAGGGGTACAAGGGGGACGAGTGGCTTGATCACAACCGCAGAGATTGCCAACTCCAGGGGGGATTCTGGTTCACCCGAACCAAACTATACATCCCACGGGCACTCCGCACCAGGGTCATGGAAAGGAATCACGACCATAAAAGCGCAGGGCATTGGGGCCCCACTAAGACCTACCTGACCATCAGACAGAGCTATTGGTGGCCCGGTATGCGAGGTGACATTCGCAGGTACATTCAAAGATGTGAGGTATGTGCCAGAAATAAAGTCCCCACCGGGAAGCCCAGGGGCTTATTACAGGTGGTAGCGTTCCCCCAGCCGGCCGTGGACGCATGTAAGCACGGATTTTGTGGGAGAGCTCCCCCCCCAGCCGGGGGTTTAGATACATTTGGACCGCGCTCGACCTGTTTTCGAAACAAGCACATTTCATCCCCTTAACTAAACTGCCATCCGCAGAGAGGTTGGCCAAATTGTATATACAGCATATCTACAGGTTACATGGGTGTCCGGAGCAGGTCATCAGCGACTGGGGGGTTCAATTCACTGCCCAGTTTTGGGACCAGTTCCTCTCGAGTTTGGGGTGGAGCGAAACCTTACGTCAGCGTATCACCCTATGAGCAATGGCAGTGTGGAGAGAGCGCAAAAGACTTTAGGCCATTACCTCCGCATTTACACCAACCAGGAGCAGACCGATTGGGCAGACTTACTCCCCTATGCGGAAATGGCATACAATGGGTCGGTGCACTCTTCCACTGGGAAAACCCATTTTTCCATCATATACGGGCAGGAGGTCCCCCCCCCCCGCCTCGCCTCCCGAAATGGCAAGAAGAGGAGAAGGAAGGGGTTTGGAAGTGTGACACCAGGGAGGATTGGGAAAGGGTAACTAAGGCATTGAGCGTGGCACAGCGCACCCACAAGCGCTTCGCCGATCGCAAGCGGCAGGAGGCCGAGGTTTATTGCGAAGGGGACTTGGTGTGGCTGTCGGCCCAAAACATAAAGTTGGTCTTGCCGTCCCGCAAGTTGGGGCCCAAATACTTGGGGCCGTTCCGGGTTGCCAGGGCAATCAACCAGGTGATCTACGAGCTAGCCTTGCCCAAGGGCATGGGTAAGGTACACCCCTCATTTCACTGCAGCCTGTTGAAACGTTACCACGGCCCCATGGGGCCCGGAGACTAATGGCACCTCATTCTTTTCGCAGGAGGTGGAGGAAGAAGAGGTGGCTGTCCTGTCAGGGATCGATGCCCACGGCCATCAATAAGGCCGATGGGATCCGGATCCTGACCAGCACCCTAGCCATAACAATCCCCAGCTGGCCGGCTGGGAGCAGGGAGATAGGGCCGCTCCCAAGGGATCTGCACCTCCCCGTGAGACTGGGAAGAAGGGATGGTTCCCAGGGTAGGGGTATAAAAGGGCTGGGGTGGGTTGGGACAGTACTTTTTGGCTTCAACTGTTATGTTCCTGAATAAAGAAATTGAATTAACCGGAAGGAGTCCGCGTGGTTCATCTTCGGCGTTCGGCTGGCCTGACACCAGGGATTATTAAATATGGTTTTCTGTGGGCAAGCAGATAGCAACTGCTGGCTGGCATATGTTCTAGAACTGATGTGGTGTACCAATGTACTTATCTGAATCAGCATCCCAAATAACCAAACTGAATCTAAAGTTGACCAAAAATGGATTCATAACCCTTTTGGTACTAATCTTGGAGAGTGGTCCCTGGTTAAGTAGTCCCTGGTCAGAGTGGTCCATGGTTTTAAAAAGTTTGGGAACCACTGAAATAAAGGAAGAAACCTAAGAATAGGCTTACGGTGTAGTCATATCCTAAGTGTCCTTAGCACATACACTCCAACTGTCCTTATTTGTCAGTGACAGTCCCAATTAATCCTCTGTTGCCCAGTTTTTAAACTACTTCTAACATATTTTTATTTATTTCTTCTCCTTCCACTTTCCCCTTAATTCTGTAGCTTCAACCTGAGTTCAAAGAGCAAAAGTAGTTTGCATTTACTTATCAGAAGGGAGGGCATGAAATGCTGCCCTTCCCAGGACACTCAGGCAAAAGCAAACTGCTAGAGCTTTTTCAAACTTGTTTTTTTTCTTCTTTGTTAATAACTTTTCCCACCTTGTCACATATCCCAGTTTTTGTTCATGAAATGTTGGAAGACATGCTAGCACAGCAATGCCTTTCCCCTGGTGGGTGGGTAACTGTGGGAATAGCAGTCCGAAAAAAATTCCAAGTTCTGCTTTTGAAAAGCTTAAATAGGGATGTAAAAGAGTAACAAATTCTCTCATTTCTTACAAGAAACTGCACCATACTGCGAAGGTATATTCCACTGAGATCCTTTTACACAAAAAAAAACCCTGTTGTATAAAAATTGTATTTTGCAGAAAATCTGTTTGACTCACCTACCTCTGAAGAAATTTTGACACCTTTCTATATTTTTTCTTCCAGGATGTATGAACAAGCAAGTGAAGTTTATGTTCCTATGCTTAAGAAAAAATGATCAGAAACAAACAGAAAGAGAAGCTAATAATACCAATCTGGTTAAATAACTGGGGGAAGATGTGTAGGAGGAACAGCAGCAGTCTGCTGAACATAACTTGGACATTTTCATAGTGATTACAAAGTTGGCTTTTATGTAATAACTATGAAAATATGATGTAAGCATAACTCTAATATCATGGCACCTGGAAAAAGTAAGGATTATGAAACAGATATCCATACCTAGACAGGTTTTTTTGGAAGTTGTAGTATTACGTGTTGTTGAAGGTTTCCATGCCCAAAATCACTGGGTTGCTGTGAATTTTCTAGGCTGTATTGTCATGTTCCAGAAGCCTTCTCTCCTGACGTTTTGCCCACATCTATGACAGGCATTCTCAGAGGTTGTGAGGTCTGTTGGAAACTAGAAAAATTGGGTTTATATATCTGTGCAAGGTCCAGGGTGGGAGAAAGAACTCTTGCATGTTTGAGGCCAATGCTGATTTTGCAATTGACCAGCTTGATTAGCATCTAATAGCCTTGCAGCTTCAAAGCCTGGCTGCTTCCTGCCTGGGAGAAACTTTTGTTCTTTCTCCCAGCCTAAACATTCCATAGATATATTAACGTCACTTGCCTAGTTTCCAGCAGACCTCACAATCTCGGAGGATGCCTGCCATAGATGTGGGTGAAACATCAGGAGAGAATGCTTCTGGAACATGGCCATGCAGCATGGAAAACTCACAGCAACCCAGTTGTAGTTTTGATTTTCAAAAGAAAACAAACATCCCAATTCAATTTCCAAAAATTCTCTGTCCTGTCCCTTTTCCAGGAAACGTAATTGTCATGACGGTAATAGCAACTCACCTGCAGGTTAGTCCAGCTATAAAGATTAGGATGGCACACACATCCAATTTGTTCCAAAAATCATTGAGATACAAGGACACCATCTTCCAAAAGCCAAACCCATCCGGATCATAAAAGATCTGAGGAAATAAAAAATGGCTTTACAGATGAGTTTGTGTATGTAAAAATTACAACTCTCATGATCCCATAGCATTGAGCCATGGCAGTTAATGTAGTGTCAAACAGCATTAATTCTACTATTCAGTTGCACCTCAGGTTGCAGGGGAGGGAGGACTGTCTTAAGGCAGCAGTCAGAAGCTACACCCCACTGCTTTTTAGCATCACTGTCAACACCAAGCCATTTAGGCTTTAGCCCTTTAGTACCTGACGTGCCTCCTCACACACTAAGGAGAAGAGCCAGAAATAGATGACATATTCCCTCCAGGATGGAGTAGCCTGGAAATCTATCATTAGCACATAGGCAAAGAGGCAGAGGAAGGTGAAATAAGAAAGGATGTTGAGGTGGAAGATGACAACAGGAGTTGTAAAGAAGGCTCGGAAGCGGCTCAGACAAGTCATCGGTTGGAGCCTCTTCTCTCTGTTCAACAAAAGAAGGAAAGAAGGAAAGAAGAAGAAAGAGTGACATAATGTTACTGTAGCTGGCACTTCTCAATTTTACATGCCTTCTCCATACTAATATGGCTGGTGTGATTCGGGCTGAAATACGATGTAGGGGATTCTGCTAGAAAAGTCTTGGTTCACCAAAGTTTCATCCACCCAAATTTCTGCCTCAGAAAACTTAGCTCCTTTTTGCAAGACTGGGGGAATTACACACCTGAAGCCCAGCTTACCTATCCGAACGTATCTCCTCCTATGAACCATCTAGGAGCTTAAGATCGTCTGGGAAAGCCCTGCTCTCGATCCAGCCTGCCTTGAAAGCACAATTGGTGGAAACAAAGGACAGGGCCTTCTCAATAGTGGCCCCCCGACTATGGAACTCCCTCCCCAGGGGTATTAGATCGGCCCCCTCCCTCCTGACATTTTGGAAAAAAGTAAAGACCTGTCTCTTTGAGCAAGCTTTTCAGAATGCAGTGGAATAGATAACACAGAAATATGAATGATGAACATGGAATGGCCAAGCGAGGTTACTGGATAATAGGGTTGCCAACTGTTCCTTATTCTAAGGGACGTCCCTTATTTCGGCCCCAAATTTTGTGTCCCTTATTTTCAGCTCCTGTCCCTTATTTTCAGCTCCTGTATTGACGGGACAGGTGGCCGCATGAGGCGAGGCTGAGCCAGTACATATACACACATACTTCCATCTTCCTCCTCCTCCATCCTGCTACCCCTTTTGGCTCCTCCTGTTTCCTCTCGCATCCCTGTGCACAGCCGGGAATTGTAGTCCAAGGCTGCCTCCTCTTGATTGAGAGGCGCGTGCGGCCCTTTTGGGCGGGATTTTATTTCACAAGAGCCTTTGCTCCCACGTGGAGGAGGAGGAGGAAAAGGAAGAGGGAGAAGGGGGCCTGCCGGTCTTCATGGCGCCACTGGTGAGCAGTCTGAGGGAGCTGCAGGTGCGGCACGGGGAGATGCAGGTCCATATGGAGCTTCTGATCATGGAGACCCAGAGCCAGATCTGCCGCACCCTTGCCCACCTCAACTGCGGGGCCACCTTCACCGTTGACTGCTGGGAGAGGAAGGAAGGTGACCCCCTTCCAGGCACACAAATCACAGTCACAGGCTGAGAGGCGGGTGGGGGTCTCTGGAGGGCTTTTGAGCCAGACGGGCATCTGTCGGGAGGGCTTGGATTGTGCCTTCTTGCAGAATGGCCCAAGTAGATGATATTGCCCTGAATGCATGCGAAAGGAGGATTCTGTTAGGCACCAGTCTAAAGATCAGTCAACAGTGTGATGCCGCAGCTGAAAAAGCCAAGGCTGCATCAAAAGGAGTGTAGTTAGGGTTGCCTAACGTTTGATTTTCAAGTTTTTATGAAGTGTCCCTTATTTTTGCGAAAAATCCCGTATTTTTAAGGTAAATGTCCCTTATTTCTTATATCAAAAAGTGGCAACCCTACTGGATAACATTTTTAACAGGATGACACCGATGATTTATGTTTAATGGTTTTTATATATGTTTTATATTGTCATGTTGATTGTTTTTAATTACACTTTTATGAATGCCTGGCATCGAATTATGCCAATCTGTAACCCGCCTTGAGTCGCCATATGGCTGAGAAAGGCGGGGTAAATTGTAAATAAATAAATAAATAAAAATGTGTGCTTGAACTCCTCTGCCAATCTAGCACAATCTAAACTCACAAATACCTGAAAGTGATGAGACCGGTGTAGAGGAGGGGGAAAAACAGCATGCATGCAATAACTCGCCATAACCCGTTATCAACACTCAGCTTCCCCCACCAAACTTTAGTTAAGAAGGCCTGCAAAAGAGAAAGGAACAGCACCATGAGAACAAGGCACAATGCAAGTTATTGAAGAAGACTCAGGGCCCTTCCACACAGCCATATAATCCAGAACATCAAGGCAGAAAATCCCAGAATATCTGCTTTGAACAGGGTTATCTGAGTCCACACTGCCATATATTCCAGTTCAAAGCAGATAATGTGGGATAATTCAGCTGTGTGAAGGGGGAAGAAATATATTGTGTCTGCAAATGAGCAAAATCACACCTGGATACCTCCATGAGACACAAAATTCATATTTTTAGCCTCCAAGGCTAGTTGTAGGCAGGTGGTCTTGCCCCAAGCATCAGAGGCACGGATCAAGAGCTTCTGGGATCGTTCTTCATCTTTCCGATAACATTCAGTGAAAACACCTAGAAGAGCAAACTGGGATTAAAAATATATATTAGTCTTGTTTCATTTCTATGCCAGTATTTCTCTGAGAGGCTGAGATGCTTTTTAGCCCTAGTACAGATTTAGCAGTTAAGGCTGAGCCTGTTCTGGATTATCTAAGAAACTTCACAATTTTTCCCCAAATAAAATTAGCCGTAAGTGAAGTTTGCAACAAACATTACATGTTATATAGACATCTTTCTCAGCAATGGAAATACAAAATGCTGTGTGACCCCCAGAACCCAAAAGTTTTTTCTACACAGTAAAGATACATTGAATTCTTCTTTATGGAGGCCATTTTCCCAATAGAAGAACTAAATGGGAGGTGTACCATCATGGTAATGACTAATCTGTTTTTTTCCTGGGTGACACCAATTATTAAAAAACCAATGCTGTAAACACTACCTACACTTGGGCTATGGCTGTACTCACTTTTGGCTCTGGCACACCATTGGCTTGGATTTGGCTCACCACTGGCTTGGCTTAGCAATGGAAGCTTGGTAGATGGAGCCCCTAAACTATATTTGTTCTGGTCTTTCATATAATTTATTTTCCTACCTTTGCTTTTGTCACTGTTTCTCTACAGCTGAAAGTAAGACTGTAACTCTCTGTGGGGCCCTCTGGCTTTGATAGTTTAAGGAAGAAGGGGAATTAAGTATATGCATTCAGTGGTGGTTACAGTGATAGGGAAGCATTGTATAGCAGAATCAAGTAGGGAAATGTCAGGCTTGATCTACGCTGTTCATATTATTTCTGCCAGAGGGAAAACATGTAACAGCCCCACTTCTCAGTCCAAACTGAATCCCTGGGATTTGTGGCAGTAGTGAGATTCTAGGCAATAGGTTGGAGAACTTCCTGGTCAGTGAGCGTCAAAACAGAGGGTAGAGGATGAAATCAGAAAAGAATCAGTCTAGCATGTAGAAACATGGTTCTGAAACATGGTTCCGGGGTTGCTCATCTGTCTACAAACTCAGCCCAGACTCACCAATGGCTCGGTGCTCATATTCCTCTGCCAGGGCCAGCATTTCCTCAGTGCTATCAGTGTCAGTTTCCTCCTTAGATAACTCCTTCAGTATCTTGCTGCAGGCCAAAGCTGCTGCAATGCAGTCCTGGCTCTGATGCAAAAAGACTCAGGTTAGCAAGAACACAGTGTTTTTGTCCCAGGTTGACTGTGTGACCTTCAGGAGTCCTCAGTCTTGGACGGTTGATTCAAAACAGATCACTTTTCTCATTGCTAATCAGCAAACATCTTTGCTACTCTCAGCTTCCTACTGATTTCTCTGTGTCCTAGCAAGAACCTAGTCCCCACAGAAGTGATAAATCTGTGTCTTATTTTGAGCCAAAGCTGTTCAGATTGCAGATGTGGGCATATAGAACCAAATGTGCTCTTTTTTGTTGCAAATAATAATATAAATTGTATTTTAAAAATAGTTTCTATTTTTCTATAAAAGTGTTTGAATGGAAGAATATCCAATTACATGAGGTCACAAACAGCAGTCTGGATATAGGAAGACCTCAGAAAGAACTAAGTCCAAGTCTTCTTCCTTAGCTCATATGCAAAAGATGTTCTCCATTACTACTATTTAGAGGACTGCTGGTAGAAGGAACAGTGAAGGCCTTCTAGGTTTTGCAAATAAATGGCATACAAGGCCAAAACTCCTATCTGGATGAGGCCTGAGAACAGAATAGTTTACCTGCGCCCAGATGATTTCAGCCAGTTCCTTGCGGCTTTGGACAACTGCCCAAATAAGCAAATCCCTCACAGGATCCATGGTGAATGTGACCCGGCCAGGAGAACGTTTGTAGAGGGATCGAAGACTTACTCCTTGGACCTACAGAAGAAAAAAGAACATGTGATTAAATCTGGATTTAAAACAGTGGCTCTGACAGTTAGCCAGAGAGAGAGACAGAGAGAGAGAGAGAGGGAGAGAGAATAGACAATTGGATAAATTCAATTAATAAAATAAAACATTTAAAAATAAAGGAAATGCAATGGAAAATCCAGACAAAATGGTATAGAAATCCTGTGCAATTAGCTCATATAACCAGAACCTCCCCAAAACAATGTTGGCACAACTGTGGGAAAACCAGAACATGCACCCACATGTGGTGGGATTGTGAAAAAAATACAAAGGTTCCATAAAATAATTAAGAAAAGAATTGTAGGAACTATTAGGGATAAAAATAGATTGGAACAAGAAACAATTTTTCCTCCAGAAAATTGAAAGCAAAGAGGGATCTAAAGAATGGGAGAGATTAATAAATTACATGTTAGATGCAACTAAAGCCTCTGTCATTTTAGGCTGGAAGGACCAAAAGAAATGGGACACAAAAACATGGTATAAATATTTAGTGGACTGCCTCCTCCAAGACTATATTAACAAATGGAAAAGTTATGCCAGGATGGGCCAAATCGGAAAGTCATGGGAGGCTAAATGGAAATGCTTAATTTACAGAATAAAGGGAAAGATAAATATAAGGAATTAAACAAGATTATCCTCATGATTAAAAGATCGTAATAAATACAGCAAATATTGTAAACTGTTCCTGGGGAGGGAAGGGAGGGAGGAAAGAAAGAAAGAAAGAAAGAAAGAAAGAAAGAAAGAAAGAAAGAGGGAAAATGATGTAAACATGTGTTACCAATGGAAAATGTTTTGAATGTTTGTATAATTTTGTGTAGCACAATTCACAATAATTTTGATAATAATAATAATAATAATAAAAAAGATCCTCCCCCCCCCCAAATTAAACAATTAGCCATAAAGTAGCACTAGAGGATCTAGAGATTCCTAAAATGAGCAAATTAATTAAATCCGTGAATAATCAAATCCATACAAGTTAAACCCACAAATATAAAGGGCTGAATGTACAATTCCTATAATCCCTTACAACCGGCCATGCTCAGTGAAGCTGAGGCATCATCAGTCAAAGTATTTGCATGACCAAATGTCCCCACCCCTTCTTAGTAAGCTGGTTGTCCATGCAACCAGCTTACCAAGGATCAGTGTTGAATGCAATAACAATTTACTCTTAAGATTTGGTACAGCAGTCACTGTGACATAAAGAAAAGGGGAGAGTAAACAGCCCTGTACTCTCTGCACCATAAAGGTACAGGGCTGGGATCCCCTGACAGATTAAGAGGCTACTAGCATGTAGATATACGATACATTGAGCTTGATATGAGGCACAGCGATGGAGAGACGGTGTTGCTCAGTGTTTTTCGGCTTAGGGTACAGTTGCTGTGTGAAGTCCCCCAGGAGCTCTCTCAACACATGGGACACATGGTGCATCTGGATCTTGGGCACTTTGGAGAAAGCTGAGCGCTCTTTCTCTTCCTGCAACACCTTCTGCAGCTTCCCATAGAAGACACTGGACGGTGTCAAGTTTTCATAGAGGTAGATCAAAGCATCCCAGGTCACAAACTCCTTCAGGCGCACTCCTTGTTCCAGAAAGAGTTTCACAAAATCTGGCTTGTTGCCAATGAGAGCAGCTGCCATTATGGGATGCAGATCAGAGGGCTGTTGGATCAGGAAAACAACCAGAAGGCAAGAGTATCAATATAGGGCAATTGACCCAGTCTGTTTTATTCAGGGCATGGAAAGAGGGAGTAAGAAAAAGAAGCTCAAAGACAGGAAACTTGGCACATTCAGTAATAGGAGCTATTGCTTGAAATGGTTGCAGCATGTGGCACCAGTTACAATTGGTTGCTTCTGTATCAGGATGCTGAATCTAGTCCAGGTATTAGTCTAAATTTTAGGGGAGCTATCCAAGGTGTCAGACTTTATCTCTAATATAAGTTCAATGCACTGCATAATCGTTTTAAAGTTTGAAATAAAACTCAGACTAGATTTGCTACCCTACTGACATGGAAGGTGACCACTGGATGAGATCTGCAACTCATTCCAGGAAGTAGGAGGAAGAATGTGAGGAGAAAGGAAAAGGTATATCATACACCCCAGTATTCTATCTCCCGTCTAGTGCACATTTATGCGTTAACAAAATATGAAAACCAAAAGGCAGCTCCAAGTAAACAGAGCATGCTGATGCTGTCAAAGCATGGCTTTTCTCTCTCTAGCACAATGTGATGGATACATGAGAAGCCAAACTTCTGTCAGCATGCTAGCCTGTGGGATAAGACAACAAACATGGGTAAATTATGCTTGAGAGATAACAACCTTCCATTGTAACACAGTTTTCCCCTTCAAAAAGTAACTGGAGGTTGACTGCTATCACAAACAAAAATGTTATTACATTGATAGTAAGCTGTGAGATCAATGTTCAGTTTAGGCACAATTTCACCTCAAGAATTCTACATAGCTATGCTGTCAAGTGTTGCAACCATTGCGTTGGACAGCTTGTATGACTATTCACACAAATTCTAAAAAATGATAAAAGTATTTGTTTCTTACAATGCCTTGGATGTGCGAAGTTGCACTTCTGAGTAGGTGACTCCACCCTCCTGCTGTGTTGCTTCCCTACTTTGTTTTTTTCTTTTTTAAAAAAAAATCAAATATTATATGCTTCATTATTTTAGAAATTGTTTTTAACAGTTTCTTACTTATTTTAATAATTGTAATATTTAATTCTATTTTAACTCTTTATTCTACAGGGTTGTTGTGTGTTTTCCAGGCTGTATGGCTATGTTCCAGAAACATTCCCTCCTGACGTTTCACCTGCATCTATGGCAGGCATCCTCAGAGGTTGTAAGGATGCCTGCCATAGATGCAGGTGAAACATCAGGAGAGAATGCTTCTGGAACATGGCCATACAGCCTGGAAAACACACAACAACCCAGTGATTCCGGCCATGAAAGCTTTCAACAATCTATATTCTATATTTTGCAAGTTTTAAAATGGTATAGCTTTAAGGTTGTGAGACACTTTTGGTCTCAATTCATGGAGAGAAAGTAGTAGTAGTAGTAGTAGTTCCCTAGACCAGGCATGGGCAAACTTTTTTGCATTGGGGCCACATTGTGGGCCCGGTTGAGAGGGCCGAGTTGGCCTGGAGGAAGGGTTTGACCAGCATGTGCTCTGTGGGATGGGCCCGGGAGGGGGAGGGCCTGGGAGAGGGCAGGGCAGGACCCAGGTCATCCTCAAGTTGTCCTCCTCACATAAGGATGGGGCCGCTCACCCCTTCCTTATGCCAGAAGGAAAACTAGATATGCGGTGACTCTTCCAATCCTCCTCCATGATCCTCCCCCGATCTTCGGGCTGTCCTCTCAGCATTATGCCAGAAGGGAGGTGAGACAAACCATAGTCAAGTGCACTCTGGACGGCTTTTCGCTACTGTGTGCCTTCCTCAGGCTGTCCTCTCAGCATAAGGATGGGGCTGCTTTCACAGTCCTTATGCCGAGAGAAAGGCAAGACATGCAATGACTGAGATGGTTCTCAGCTGCTGTGTGGACCACCATGTCCTTATACCAAGAGGACAGGGAAAATTAGGAGGGCCACATCCGACGCCCAGGCCTTAGTTTGCCTATAAGTGTGATCAAATACAAAAGCCAGCATAGTGATCTTGTTTGGTGTGTACTGAGCCAGAATTGAAAAGTCGAGGATAGATCCCAAATGTAGACTCTGCAAGAAAGCAGATAGATCACATCCTCAACTGCTGCAAGAAGATCGTGCAGACAGACCACAAGCAGAGGCATAACACCATTGCTCAGAGGATTCATTGGAAGTTGTGCCACAAATACCATCTGCCTGCGACAAAGAACTGGTGGGATCACAAGCCTGAAAAAGTTACAGAGAATGAACACGTCAGGCTACTCTGGGATTTCTGGATTCAGACTAACAGAGTTTTGGAGCATAATACTCCTGACCTCACCATCATGTTAAAAAACAAAGTATGGATTGTCGATGTTGCAATCCCAGGTGACAGCAGGATTGAAGAGAAACAACTGGAAAAGCTGACATATGAGGATTTAAAGATCAAACTGCAAAGACTCTGGCACAAGCCAGTCAAGGTGGTCCCAGTGGTGATCGGCACACTGGGTGCAGTGCTTAAAGACCTTGGCCTGCACTTAAACACAATCAGCGCTGACAAAATTACTATCTTCCAGCTGCAGAAGGCCACCTTACTGGGAACTGCACACATTATTCGCAGATACATCACACAGTCCTAGACACTTGGGAAGTGTCCAACGTGTGATCCAATACAAGAGCCAGCAGAGTGTCTGCTATGGACTCATCTTGTGTTTCTAATAATAATTACTATTATTATTATTATTCAAAATCATGCCAATGCCTTCCCAATTCAATCAAGACAGCAGTCAAGGCAAGGCTAGAACTTCAATTCCTTGGTCTTATTATCAGGACAGAAAGGGGCATGTTCATTAGCAATACATAATCTACAGTCTCCCTACCTTCCATTCACGATCATCAGTGAAAATCTCACTTCGGGCAATATCCACTCTATTCCATGCCACTGCTAGCTTCAGCTGGTGGTCCCAGTTCTCATGGCCAAAGTGATCATGATATCGGGAAGCTGTAATAGCAGAACAAATAAGAACAGGACTAAAAGTGAGTCAAAAACACATAATACACATTTGTATGTGGATGACTTTAAAGGGGACTAAATGCATTCATAGAAGATGGGTCCCACCCATTACTAGTCTGGAGGGCTACATATCACTTTCAGTATCAGAGAGAATAGGATTAGTTGCGTGGGAGCACAAAATGGAAGTTGCATCTGCACTCAAATCCTGCTAATGGATTTTCCATGGATACTATGTGAACAGAATATTGGACTAAATAGGCTAGGTTCTTGTTATGCTCACTTACATGCATTTAGAACTTGAAGGCAGAAATGCAAGGAAGATCCCCATATTCGAGGACAACACAAAGATGGGCCTGGTTCAGATTACTAATCCAAATATGCTTCTAGAAATAGAGAGTGTTTAGTGAATATAAGCTCTTTTGTTCCATAGCCAACATAGCTATTCAAAAGTTTGTCAAATTCTAGGTATTTCTATATATTTATTCATTAAAGATAGACAAGAAAGATTTTCTTGTTTGTTGAGACTGAATAGATGGGATTAAACAGGAATGTAGACATTTCAGTGTGTTTTTATTGCATTTTTCTATATTGGACTGAGTATTCCAATGTTTAATAATAATAATTATTATTTTAATAATCATCATGTTTGTTTGGATTTTTTTTAAGGGTGGGGGTGCAGTTGCCAGTTGGGAACGACAAGATTAATAATGAAATGCAATGAATCAAATGAAGGATTATTGTGCCAAATCACTTCACATTCCTCTGAGAATTTGTTCAGCATCTGTCTTCTGCATGGAATATCAAGTTTCAGGGTATGATACTAGAGATCACTCAGACTATAATTTATAGTAAAACCAGGGAACCAGGTCATTTAGAAGAGATTACAAGAACATCCAGTCTAACCAATAATCCAACTGCTTCCACAAAAATAAACTTTGGAAAATAAATAAGTCATCACACATCCAACATTCTCCACAATAGTGAGGTCTCCTCTCCAAGGCTCACTATGTTTCTCACCTTTGAGCATTGCCTGCAGAATGGCCACATCAATATCCTGTTGCCCATCTTTGCCTTCCCTGAAGATTGTCAAGAGTTGCCTGTTTCGAACAATATCTTGAATCTGGAAGAAATGCCAAATAAAAGACAAGACCACAATGCAGTACAATGGAATGTGTTTGCCATGTGGTTTTTATAGTCACAACCAGAGCTTCAAACTGGTTCTAGGATTTCCTATGCAATCATCTGTACAGCGAAACAACTTATTTAATGCTGGTTTGAAACTGCATTAAATAGTCAATGTACGAGTGGGGTCCTAGGTTCCTAGGGAAATGTTCTCTCACATATACAAAAATCAATTTCCCCCACTTTTGCAGGGACTTGAGCCCCTAACCCTAGCAAATGTGGAGGGTCCACTGTATACTTAAAGTGCAAACGTATGTATAAAGCTATGAAGTGCCTATCAGCTCATGGTACAACATAACCATCAGACAGCAGCTGATGTATAAAATGGGATTTGTCTTACTTTTTTGGTCCATTCCACGATTTTGCTCTCTGTGAACTGCTCATAGCTATCTTTGAAGAATGTGCTCAGTTTCCTTTGAATACATGAAATGCTTATTTTGGAAATGGGAAGGTTAGCCACATGAGCAATGACATCAGCCACACGTCCTGAGCCTTCCACAATCACACAGGGAGTGCCGTTTGTAATTGCATTGTAGATGGTCTACAGAAAGAGAGAATGACTGTGTGTGAGCCCATCACAACAAATAGATTGATGCCATATACTCATTATATAAAATGTCAGAGTCAATTTTCAAGTTACACATGCACAGAAAATTAAAAAATGATATAAAGGAATCAATAACACTATTATGATTGAAAAATGTCTGGTATAATCCTTTTTGGATTCAATGTGCATCTACAGTAGAATTAATGCAGTTAGACACCACTATGACTGCCATGGTTCAATGCTATCTAATGCTTTATAGTACTTTTCTTTCCACTAGGGATCCCTCCTTCAGGCCAATAGACTCTGGGTCTTATAGTTCTTGATACAATAAGGAAAACATGTATGTCTTTTAGGGTGTCTCTACACTTGTAGAATGCAGTTTGATACCCCTTTCACTTCCATGGCTCAATGCTATAGCATGCATCAAAATCTGCAGACATTCTACAATGGAGCAAACACATTTAAGCCACCTTTTTGCATACGAATGTGCAAAAGAAATAAATTTGAGAAACTCATTTATGAATATTACCTTAATTCATATTTTTCAGAAAATTAAAGCTTGAAACCTTGTTACATCCTGCCTCGAGCCACGAAATGAGGGAGGTAACAAATTATTGTTGTTGTTGTTACTGATGATGATAATAATAATAATAATGAGATAGCACTAACATTTGTGCCCTGTTGGTTGAAGTTGAGGTTCATAACAGATCCCCCCGGCAAAAATATTACACTTGTATCCTATAACTTAGGGAGCCCCTGGTGGTGCAGTGGGTTAAACCGATGAGCTGCAAAACTTGATGAATGAAAGGTCAGCAGTTCAAGAGTTCGGTGAGCTCTTGCTGTTAGCCCCAGCCTTTGCCAACCTAGTAGTTCAAAAACATGCAAATGTGAGTAGATCAATAGGTACTGCTTTGGCAGGAAGGTAATGGCACTCCATGCAGTCATGCTGGCCACATGACCTTGGAGGTGTCTACAAGAATGGAGTTGGACATGACTAGACTAAATGTCAGGGGGAAACTTTTATCTTTATCTTGTAACTAAAGCATATTTTCTCACATCTCTTGCAACACTAAATATGTTTGCTGAGAGTGAGATAAAAAGAGATGCCATAGATTAGTCATAACTCAATGTGCCCACTCATATATGCCAAAAAGAAAATTATGCATGACTTGCATTTTAGGCATTTCTGCAGTGTCTACATGCAGTTACTACCTACCCAACAGGAAGTCTTAGTCATGTTTTGTTTTTCCCATAACTAATTGTTCTAGGGTACTTACGTCAAGTGTCCCAGGTCCACCTTCCAGTACTACACAAACAATTGGTATTTTAATGGCAACCCCTGTAAGGAAAGGAAGGCGTAGTCAGTCATATACACCCAAGTATATAGCTCTTACCCTGCTCTTTCTGCTGGTAACCATCACTGCAGGGACACAGTTAAGGTAACTGATTAATTAGCATTTATAACAATGAACAAATAGTAACAGCAGCAGAACAAAGGGCCCAACTTCAAGCCACTGTGTGTTATATGGCAACCTTTGATCTGCCAAACTATTGCAAAAACACATTCAGCACTCTGGACAACTCCTCACGGTCTCACTGACATGGAAGCCATTAGCTACCACTGTTCCAGTAACAAGCAGCATTCTTATGATCACCACAATTTCTGCTGCCCCTAGTCTTTTTGGGGAGAGGGGCGGGATATAAATAAAGCTATTTATTATTATTATTATTATTATTGGACTTTCATCTGAAACAAGCAAGACCTAATGGATGAGTGTATAAGCCTAGAGTTTTGCTGGCACAAATAAACACAGTTTTGCTAAATTTGGGATACAATTACTAAACATGATTACTAGGATGCAAGACTGGAGGTAATATTGTAGTGTGATTTATTGTCATAGATAAGACTTTTTATAATCAAGATACCCCTGTTTTACACTGCAAAAGTTATTTCACTTGGTTTACCTCCTTTGACTTTGGTTTGCTCTGAAATGAACTTCTCAAGTCTGGTCCTCAAGGGGATCTCCACACCATAATTCCCATGAGTGCCATCATCCACCAGGATGAAATGTGAGTGATTATTATTCAGGCAAGAAAGGTTTCCTTGGGTCTCCTCATCCATCACATATTCAGCTGGGAAGCTACCCTGCAACCATCCAAGTGGAGGGAAAAACAGTCACAAACTGACAGGGCTTATTTATTGGAGTTCTTAATCCTTGCTTGAAGAAGTCTTTGTCTAACCTGCACATCACTTTTGCTTTCAGATCAGTGCTCAGAAATTAAGAGAGTATTTTAAAACTATTTAGGATTTAAATTAACTTCAAGAATGTGAGTTATGCCCTGCATGCTTAAAAATGTGCATGCCTCAAAACTATTGCTCTTTAGCTTATTCCCAATCCTATTTATTTATTTAAAACTTTTATACCCTGACCTTCTCACCTCCGAAGAGGTACTCAGACCAGCAAACAGCAAGTATTCAATGCTAACATTTAAAATCTAAAACATCATAATTTACAATAAAATTATTATCTCATCTCATCTACTCTGATCTTGGTCCTGTGGCTTTATCCACATGCATTGCTGAAATGTTTTCCTCAAAGTTCTTTCCAAATTGGGTCAAAAACTTCGCTTAGCCCTCATATATAGGTTTGAGGCTTTAGTCCTAATAATCTAACTACTATTTGGGCTCACCATAGGGCTTATGAGGCTACTACGGTTGTATACTGTTCCCCACGTGGCAATCCCAACGGTGACAATCTCGCCTTTAAAGCTGCTGCTCATGCTGAAGTCCCTGACTGCTTCTCCAACTTGCTTCATCACACCGGCATGAGAACCACCAGTGATGATCCAGGCACCTGTGGGCACAGAAAAGGTTGAATGAAGCCAGGTCTTTACTACATAACACTCTCAACACTGCCAGTCTCATCAGACTACAGAAGTTAAAAATGTCAAATCTAATGAAAATCCTTGAGAGCAATTGCAACCAGTCAAAATCGAAAGTACTTGGCTAGATGTCCCAGTCAAATTTAGCTGTGTTCCAAATTCTTTTCTTGGCAGAGAAGAGGAAGAAAGCATTTTATTTTTAAATCAAGACCATTGTCAGATAGAGGACTGTATCCTCCCCACACCCCCTTGTGTCTGCTGTCAAATGCTTCCATCAAGTAATCCCTTTTGGGTAAGGAATCCATTGGAGAGCACTCTAATCAAAGCCTTGAAAAGCTCTTGCTGGAAGGCCTATTCAAATCTATTTGCATTGCATTGAGAATTTTCACCACAGCGCCACCCCAGCAATATTCATGGTAAGAGCTTCTCAGAGTAAATAATGGAAGACACAGTTAAACACACTCTGAGGTCCATCTACATTTCATAAATCTTGGGGCATAGGTGGAAGTCAAGAAGGATGTAGATGCAATGGGTCCATCTCTTTTTCATCCCTGCACACACAGCCTCTACTCCTTATCAGTTGGATGGTGAATACAAGTTTTATGGAAGGTGTGAAATAATATTCCTACAATAGGTTCAGCACTCTGGGTAGTTCCTCACTTTCCCCCTGGCGTGGAAGTCCATAGTTGCCACCATACATGTTCTTTCGCCTTTCTGAAATTAGAAATCCTAACCGTAGAAGAAGACCATGGAGGAAAACTTTACATTAGCTGTTCCCCTGCAGCCCTCTTTCACAGCGTCTCCAATTGGCTGCCTCAAAGCCAGATCTACCTAGTGCCTCCTTCACAAGTGGGAAGCTAACCTAAAACCCAATAAAGCTTTAGGATGAACCATAAACTCTATACTGACATTATTGATTGTGCTCAGATCTCAGAGCAGGTCACCTCAGGTTCGTGGGTGGGATGTGATATCAGGTCACCCCCTCTGAGATAATATTAGGGGAGCTAATAGCAGAGATATTATCAGTGCTTATGCTTTGCCACTGCGTTAATATACTTGTTACTGTCTTAAATCTGTTTCTGACTTGCTGTCAAGCATGAAATGGAACCAGACCACACATACCAACACTTAAACACAACTATAACCCTATCCTATCTGATTTTTCATTGATCCACTCCTATGGGCTTCATGCAAATCTACCATTTGCCAAAATATACGCTCCTGTACTTTTCCTTTCCATTTCTGGGTGAATAGCTTAACCATTGGTTCGTCCCATCAAATATGAGGTCTGCCCAAAGGTATCCACATAACACCACAATTAAAGGCCCAGCAACCCAAGGCCCTTCCATACAGCCATATAAACCAGAATATCAAGGCAGATAATCCACAATATCTGCTTTGAATTGGATTATCTGAGTCCACACTGCCATATAATCCAGTTCAATGTGGATTTTTACAGCTATGTGGAAAAAGCCCCAATCCAGAAAGGGATTGAATGTGGAATCAAGGATAGGGTGAATGGCAGGATTCCTAGGGGTTGGATTTTTTTTTTAGGACTATCCTGGGTAAAGGCATCATTCACACCAGTTTCATGTATATTTGACTTTGGCTTTAATTCTTGCTTCATAGTGATCAGAAATTGAATTGGAAGCCCAAATACTGAGGAAAATAAACCCTTTCCCATTAGCTTTGGACCAGGATGCTGCCTCACCTGTTGTCTGGGCCACTTTGACAAGCCCCCTTCGGAAGATGTTCTTCAATCTTAGCTTCATATTGAAGTTTTTAGCTCCGCCTGTCACAGATATTAAGAGGTTGGGTATTTCAAGACCCCAGTGCTGTGTCATCAGCTGATAAATTATTCTTGGTGGGGTGCTATTGGACACGCGAACATACTGCAGTGAAAGAACAAAACATAAAAGGAATACCCGTGAGAGCATAATTTTGCCACTCACCAAAAATGCTCTGCCTCATAAGAGACCCAGAAGACATGGAAACAGCAGGAAGTGAATATATCCCCCCCAAGTAATCTGTGCAAAAGGAAAGGATGGGGAAAATGTGGTGTATTGGTTGGAGTGTCACACGGGAATTACAGGATGCTGGGCTTGAAATCCCGCCTCATGGAAACCCTTTGGGTAACTTTAACAAGTCACATTAGCTCAACCTTAGTGGAAAGCAATGACCAACCTCCTCTGAATAAATTTTACCAAGAAAACCATGAGACAGGATCACAATACATTCAAGTCAACTTGACAACACATAGCCAGAACAACTTTTTGATTGATATTATTAGAAGTTGTCTGTCAGGACAACAACTTGGTTTTACCTGGGTTTATTCTATAGTATTGGTATGACGCAGGCATGGGCAAACAATCTAACTTGGGGGCAACATGGTGGGCCGGAGCAGGGTGGATGGGACAGGAGGGAAGGGGTTTCTCCCCAAGTCCCCTCCCTGCCTTTTCCTCCTCTTCCGCTGATCTTTTGGAGGTAGAAAGTGAAGGAAAGACAGGAAATATCTAGATCCCAAAAGGATTGGTCTTGGTCAAGATAAGATAGTGGATGGGAGATAGTGGATGGGAAAGTAAAAGTGTATCCATTAGCCACACTCCTGATATAGAATCCTAGAATTGGAAGAGACCCCAAGGGCCATCCAGTTCAACCCCCTGCTGTGCAGGAAGTTACAATTAAAGCATTCCCAATAGACAGCATCTGCAGAGAAGGAGACTCCACCACACTCCAAGACAACCTATGCCACTGGTCTTCCTAATCTTTTGAGTTGAATCTCTTTCCCTGGCATTTGAAACCATTGCTCTCTTGTGCTCTGGTCTCTAGAACAGCAGAAAACCAGTCGTTCCCTTCCTCCTCAATGGGACACCCTTTCAAATCTTGTAACATATTCTCATGTTCCCTCTCTACCGTCTCTTTTCCCAGGTAAACATCTCCTACAAGAAAAGGAGGAAAGGAAATGAGAATGAATAGAGGTAGGGAGGAATAGAAGGATGGAAGGGAAGGGAGGGAGAAAAGAGAGAAGGAAGGAAAGACAAAAGGGAAGGAAGGGAAAGATGGAGGGAAGAGAAAGAGGGAGAGAGGGAAGGAGAGAGGAAAGAGGGAAGGCAGGAGAAAAGGGTGGAAGGGATGGATTGATGGAAGGAAGGAAGGAAGGAAGGAAGGAAGGAAGGGAAGGAGGGAGGGAGGAAAGAGGGAAGGAAAGAAAGATGAAAGGGTGGAAGGGAAGAAAAGATGGAAGGAGAAAGAGGGAGGGAAGGAGGAAGGAAAGAGAGAAGGAAGGATAGGATGGTGAGACAGAGGAGGGCCTGAGAAAAGAGCCCAAGGGGCCGCATCCGACCCCCGGGTCTGGGGTTACCCATACATGGTATAATGGCTGAACAGCACAAGGATGTGGGCAATCACTTTGATCTTTACCAGTATACCATGTAATGAATGGGACTATACTAACTACTAGTGCTGAGTCTTGATATTATGCACTTGATATTATGCTGTTCTGATGTCAAAACATGTTTGTCTGTCTTTAGTGAGGAAGGATTAGTGTGTACATTCTTGATATGTTTCTTCACTATCTTAGGGTAAATGCAATGAAAAAATGACACCATGGTATTACCCGTAGTAACCTACGGATGTGAGAGCTGGACTATAGGAAAGGCTGAGCGAAGGAAGATAGATGCTTTTGAACTGTGGTGTTGGAGGAAAGTTCTGAGAGTGCCTTGGACAATGAGACGATCCAACCAGGCCATACTACAGGAAATAAAGCCTAACTGCTCATTGGAGGGAAGACTATTAGAGGCAAATATGAAGTACTTTGGCCACATAATGAGAAGACAGGAAAGCTTAGAGAAGACAATTATGCTGGGGGAAATGGAAAGAAAAAGGAAGAGGGGCCGACCAAGGGTAAGATGGTATCTTTGAAGTGACTGGCTTGACCTTGAAGGAACTGGGGATGGTGACGGCCAACAGGGAGCTCTGGCGTGGACTGGTCCATGAGGTCACAAAGAGTTGGAAGCGACTGAACAAATAAACAACAAATTGGTTATAGTGACAGATGCTGGCCGGACTTGTAAGTTAAAAAAACATTTAGTTATTTGCACCTACATTAAGGTAATATTTAAAGCAAACATGGCTTTCTAAACATTTTAGATGACAACTCCCACAATCTGTTATCACAGATAATGCTGGGGGCTGATGGGAGCCAGCATCTGAAGGACCAAATGTCTCCCACACCTGAAACAGGTAAGTTCCAAAAATATCTGAGTATGTTTTCCCAATTTGTTTAGAGCAATGATACAAAAATTAAGATATTTTTTATGTTTTCTCTACATCCCGAATGTCTAATTTAAAATTTTATTGATGGGTTTGCCCCATTACTCATGACCTTATCAATGTTAAAGCCGTCATTTTACTCCCCCCTGCCCAGTGTTACGAGAAAGTCTTGTGGCTTACTAATCTTTCAAATACTATGACACTCCAGATATTCATTTTAAATTAATGGATTCTCATTCTATGACAGAGAGTCGTGTTTCAACTCACCTTCCCTATCTTCTGCCCCAGGCCTGTGAAGCTGATGTCCCCAAAAGCATTTGTTGGTGTTTCCTGGACATGTCTTCTGGGATCCCATTCTTTGCCCTGGAACATGGTAGGTTTTATGGCCTCCTCTAAATGCTCCTCCCTGAGATAGCCACATTCACACACCACCTTGCTGTAAGAAAATGTCACCAAAATCTCAGCATTTATTGAGATCCCAGATACTAAAGGCACCAGACCCCATCTGATCTTGAAAGTTAGACAGGCTCAGCTTTGGCTAATACTTGAATGGAAGACAACAATGAACAGCATGTGCTGTAGGCTACATTCTAGAGCAGTGGCTCCGAACCTTTTTTTTTTTTAAACCAGGGCCCACTTTGACCAGGGCTCATTTTGACTGGGGACCACTTGACCAGGGACCACTCTCTAACATTAGTACCAAAAGGGGTGGGGCTGGTTAGCTCTGCGGAAAGGAAGGGAAATAAAATAAAATAAAACAAAATAAACAGAAAGGAGGTTTGCAGACTGGATTTTCATTCTCATGGCCCACTGCTAGGCAGCAGCCCACAGGTTGAGAACCACTGTTTTAGAGGATGGAGCTGGCAAAACAACCCCTGAGTATTCCTTGCCTTAAAAAATCACATAGAAGCTACATGTCACTATAAGTTGACATGTAATTTGAAGAGCCATACACACATAACGGTAGCATGCTGCATCCACAGAAAACTGGTAGGCAAACATACTATGCACCAATATGAGTCATGTTACATTCTGGTATGAAAATCTATCCACTATCTTAGCTTGTCCAATTTCTTGGATGTCAGAGCATGTATGCCTTTAACACTAACACCAAATAGGGAATTTTAGTATTTTAGTATAGTCATCTTTTCTTAGGAACCCCCAGTGGTGCAGTGAGTTAAACCCTTATGCTGGCAGGACTGAAGACTGAAAGATCGCAGGTTCGAATCCAGGGAGAGTGCGGTTGAGCTCCCTCTGTCAGCTCCAGCTCCCAATGTGGAGACATGAGAGAAGCCTCCCACAAGGATGGTAAAACATCAAAACATTCAGGTGTCCCCTGGGCAATGTCCTTGCAGATGGAAAATTATCTCACACCAGAAGCAACTTGCAGTTTATCAAGTCACTCCTGACATGAAATAAAAATTCTTATCATCACAGCATTTTGATGAGAGAGACTGTCCTGTTCAGAAACTGGGTGTTGTTCCAAGATGGTGTTTCATACTGAACACTGACAAATGTACTGACATACTGTAAGACAAGCTTTATTAATGGTAAGTGATATAGCACATGGTCCATCATCCCCTCACGGCCAATGGTAGAATCAAGTCCTGAACTCTTAATTCAACCCAGACTGTCCCACGGCCAGCAGCAATCAAGTTCTCTGTGACTGGCAAAATAAAGTCCCTAAACTTATGCGTGTCTCCCACCACTGGGGGCAAGGCCCCTGGAAGATGGCATAATGCAGTAGCAAAAAAAAGAAAATCAAAGCATGCAAAATGGTATATCCCTCCTCTGAATAACCACAATAACTGTGCATGCAGATCAGTAACTATGGGAAGTTCATTCATCTGCTCCTGTCTTTTGTTAATCCCAAACTAAGAAGGCAATGCAAAAAGGACCCAACAAAGCTCTTAAGTACAAATCAACTCCTAAGTACATGACGGTTGCTTGGAAAATCTTGTCCACAGAATCTTGTCCTGGTAAGTTATTACAGTTAAAACATAGTTATTTTGAGTGTTTACTGGCACAATAGTGCTAGTGTCAAGTGAAAACCAATAGTGTCAAGTGAAAAGAAATAGCAAAGAAGCCAATTTTAAGCAGAACAGTCCACTTACCCAGAATCTGACATCTGAGAACTTTCAACAAAATAAGCACATTCCTTTTTTCGAATGTTGTCTGGGATCCATGAGCTAAGATTTTCCTGTGGAGAGAGGGAACAGGGAATGAAATGTTAGCAATCACAGAGAAGCAAAATTAAATGCAGTCAGCCCTCCATATTTGCAAGGGTTACAGAAACAGAACTCTTGTGAAAGTAAAAAAATGATTAAAGAAATGGGACACCTTTGGAATTTCTAGGTCTTCTAGCATGATTCTATGGTCAAGTTTCATTGGCAGCTGGTAATAGAACCACATGGAAAGACTTATAGATTTCTAGAAAGGTGTTCACTCTAGAAATCTGTAGGTCCTCCAGCATGACCAGAGAAGTTGACCATGGAGGACAAAGAGATTCCTAGAGAGAGTATTTTTAATCAAATTTTCAAATCAAGTTAAAACTGAAAATGTGGAGAGGTGACTAGTTATCCTTTTTGTAAACTGCAAATTTACTTCATTTGCATGAATCACAAATCATGTTTTACTTTCCTTTTAAAGGGAGATATCCTGATTTCAGAATTGTGCTGTTTTGTGAGGTCTTTTCTCTTTGAGCTCACACCCCAACTTTCAATCCTGTTATAGTACATCTCCCACTGCCTTGAACCATCTTGTTTTTTCATGAACTTGCCTTTTCATTGACGCCAGGTGTGAAATGAGCCCTCTTCTTGCTCTTGCTGAAAGCACTGTTACTTCTTCCGAGGTTGGAGACCACATCCAGATCATAGTAGCTTCTGGGATAAACAGAGTAAGTGTCTCCTTCTTCTGGACAGACTTTATTGAGATCTGTTTGAAGGGTTCGGATTCGTTTGCCTGGCCCAGCCATGGCTACATTTTACAGAACCAGCCACCAGACCTGTTAAAACACAGTTGGAAGAAGACTCTTGGAAATCATCAGCCTAAATATACAATGGATGCAACTGGAACAAAGTAATTGACAAGCAATCCCTGTATTATAGAAACACCAAAAAGGATTGTTTGAATGAAGCACGTTCAGAGAGAACTTCTCTTTCAACTATAGAATTTTAAAGACTTTGTTGTGTGTAAAAATCCCATAGTACATATATTTTCAAAGTATGGATGATGAAATCCATGGACCAACTATTACATACATATGCTTGGGACATAAGTATTCTGAAAGTGAAAGGGGATTGAATTTAAGAAGGAAAACAACTGTAGAGAAGTTGTAAATCTTTCTTACCTGTAAGCAATTCTCCTAATCCAGATTGGGGTGTACTATGTTTACACATATGCCAGGAAAAAAGGAGGTTTAGCAGCATATTATACTATATTTAACACTATTTACTTCATCCTTAGAGACTTCATTTTTAATTTATGGCCTTCTGACTGAATCATAGAATCATAAAATCATAGAATCATAGAGTTGGAAGAGACCTCGTGGGCCATCCAGTCCAGCCCCCTGCCAAGAAGCAGGAAAATGGCATTCAAAGCACCCCCGACAGATGGCCATCCAGCCTCTGCTTAAAAGCCTCCAAAGAAGGAGCCTCCACCACAATCAGGGACGGAGAGTTCCACTGCTAAACAGCTCTCACAGTCAGGAAGTTCTTCCTAATGTTCGGGTGGATTCTCCTTTCCTGTAGTTTAAAGCCAATGTTCCGTGTCCTCGTCACCAGGGCAGTAGAAAACAAGCTTCTTCCCTCCTCCCTATGACTTCTCCTCACATATTGATACATAGCCATCATGTCTCATCTCAGCCTTCTCTGCTGCAGGTTAAACATGCCCAGCTCTTTAAGCCGCTTTTCACAGGGCTTGTTCTCCAGACCCTTGATTATTTTAGTCGCCCTCCTCTGGACACATTCCTGCTTGTCAACATCTCCCTTCAATTGCAATGCCCAGAATTGGACACAGTGTGATTCCAGGTGTGGTCTGACCAAGGCAGAATAGAGGGGTAGCCTGATTTCCCTGGATCTAGACATTAGACCACTATTTATGCTGACCAAAATCCCATTGGCTTTTTTAGCTGCCGCATGACATTGTTATCTTATCTTTAACTTGTTGTCCACGAGGACTCCAAGATCTTTTTCACACATATTGCTATCGAGCCAGGCGTCCCCCATTCTGTACCTTTGCATTTCATTTTCTCTGCCTAAGTTGAGTATTTTGCATTTGTCCCTGTTGAACTTAATTTTGTTAGTTTTGGCCCATCATCATATACCAAAGTCCAATTAGTCAGTGTCCAGGTTCTGCTACATTTTTCATGTTACATCAAGATAATGAATAATATTAAAATATTTTTGATATGTAACATTAAATGAAATTAATTTTTTAAATAAAGCAAATATCTCCACTGTTCTTGGTTGTACGAATATGAGTCAACGTAACAATAAAACAAAACAGAAAGCATTAAACAAAATCACTTTCAAAGGAAAACAGAAGAAAATAGATAAGAATCATAGAGTTGGAAGAGACCTTGTGGGCCATCCAGTCCAACCTTCTGCCAAGATCAAGGAAAATCACATTCAAAGCACCCCTGACAGATGGCCATCTAGCCTCTCCTTAAAAGCCTCCAAAGAAGGAACCTCCACTCCGGGGCAGAGAGTTCCACTGCCGAACAGCTCTCACAGTTTGAAAGTTCTTTCTATTTAGAATAATATTATGCTCTATATCTAATATGTATGGGATCAGGACAATGCCAGTTACCATCACTGTTATAAAATCTAATGTTCCACTCCAAAACATGATAGAAAACACACCAGAATGTATTTCTGCTGTGTTGTCTCTATCTGTGCTGGGGCGGGCCTGGGGAAAATCAGTGACCTCTATTCCGGCCCTGGACCCGGTAGATGTTGGACAGCCCTGCTCTATATCTAATATGTATGGGATCAGGACACTGCCAGTTACCATCACTGTTATAAAATCTAATTTTCCACTCCAAACCATGATAGAAAACAAAGAATGTATTTCTGAAAAGAGCGTCAAAGAAAAGAAAGCTGGATTGAAAATCAAGTGCATTAATTTATGATAATCTTCTATGTCAGGAAGAGTCACTGAGTTTAGCAGGAAAAAAGTCCTGCAACATTGGGGGGGCTGGTCCTGCTATTTCCCATTACTCCTGGCCACTGACTATCCTAGTGACCTGATAAAGGAATAGACTTGCTTTGAACAAGCCTGAGATAGTATAGCCTCAATTTATAAGACATAACTTCCTGGGCTCGTGTAGATCAACGGGAATCTAAGGCAAACTTTTAGTAAACCTCACAAATTTACAATTAAATCACTGCCAAATCCATCTGACTTTATGGCTCACATATATTATTATTTCTGTCCAGGATCCAGTTCATGAGTTTCTGTTGTTGTCTTCCTTTAAGACAGTAATTTTGAGTACACTTTCAAAGGAGAAAGTTCTTTTGAACTCTTTATGACTTCTCATCATGCAGTGCTTGTTTGTGCACAGAACAAAGAGGTAATACAACCCAAGCCATGTAATCCCACTGAGTTTTATTGGATTTATACTCTGGCAAACATCAATCCTGTACTCACTTTCTGAAAAGTACAGTACCACTAAATATAATGAAGTTTCTGAGAACATGTATTTTGCTTGGACTGTAGTTACTCTTTGTAAAACCGTTTTAGGGCATAGCTACAAAGCCCTGTACATACTACAAATGGGCCAATGGAAGTCACAGCAGCTTCCATTGAGTGTTGCAGGTTCTTTTGTTCTACTCCGACTTTGCCCTTTGAAATTTGCTGGAATTTCCGGAATTTCTGGGATTAGGGTCAGTTTGGACAGTGGAATTGGGTCTGATTTGACCTGATCATTTTCCAGATGGATGTCACCACCATCATGTTTTTCTCTGAGTTAATCAATATAGGGAAAGGGAGCCGTACAATGGAGTTCTGTCCAAGTACCTTCTTGTTTCCAACAGTGCCTTGAAGCCGTTACTGGTTGGCTGCATGCCAGTAGATTGAGGGTGAATCCAGCAAAGACGGAGATACTGTGGCTGGGCCGCCTGGTTGGTGGGGAGGCCTGACTGCCTAGCTTGGATGGTGAGGCATTATGGCCGACATCCTCAGTTAAGAGCCTTGTGGCCATTTTTGACACTTTGCTGTCGATGGAGGCCCAGGTCTCCAGTTTCAGTAAAACCACCTTTTTCCATCTGCGGCAAGCTAGGCGTCTGGCCCCCTACCTATCCAGAGACAGCCTGGCCACTGTGCTCCAAGCCACGGTCATCTCGAGACTGGACTACTGTAACACCCTTTACATTGGCCTGCCCTTGTCAGTGATCCGGAAACTTAAGCTCGTCCAGAATGCCACTGCACGACTTCTCACTGGGGCTCCAGTGAGATGTCACATAACACCTATCTTCCAGCAGCTTCATTGGCTTCCGGTCGAGCACCGGATCACCTTCAAGGTGATGGTGTTAACTTTCAAGGCCTTGCAAGGTCTGGGGCCACTGTATCTGAGGGACCGTCTTTTCCCCTACCAACCCCAGAGGTCACTTCGTTCCAAACAAATGAACCTCCTTGAAGTACCAACCTTCAAAGCAATCCGTCTTACATTGACCCGGCACAGAGCCTTTTCTGTAGTGGCGCCGTCAATATGGAACACTCTTGTTAGCGATGTACAGGCCATGCAGGACATTCTCTCCTTCCGCAAGGCCTGCAAGACTCATCTTTTCCGGCTAGCCCTTTGATTGCTAGCCCAGAAATCTGTTTTAAGCTAGTTTAATATGTATGCTTTTACCTCTGTGTGTTTTACCTGATGGTAAGCCGCTCCGAGCCCTCGAGGAGTGGCAGCGTACAAGTCCAAATAATAAATAAATAAATAAATAATAAAGGTCAGAATGGGGCACCCACACAACTGGCAAGAAGGAGGGGAGCTATATGGCAAGCTAGGAATTACAGTGACAGGGGGGAGCTAACAGCCCCGGCATCCAGAACTGTCAGGACAGCAAGGCTGCTTCAAGCGTAGATTTACACCAGGCTAACCCACCAATGTAGACATCTCCTAAGTCATTTAGTTGGGCAGCATTTTAGAAACTTCAGACAGAACAACCAGAATAGTCAAAGTATTATTTATTCATATACCCGAAATCATTTCTGAAACAAATATACACATTTCCTGGGGACACTTTGTACTTTGCATCTTAAATTGCTTTCAAGAGATGAGCAATTCCATCATCTTGCTAATTAAAACATTAGCACTTAAGCGAATGTCCAAAACAATGCTTATATCTCACCAGACTCCACCCACAACTTCAGACAGAGTTACAGCAAGGCGGTATTGTGATACCGAAATTGTTCTGGAAAATGATGAAAAACACAAAAGCAACTATAGTACCATGACTCTCATCAACTGATATTTGACGATTTAAAAAGTATCTGTTTCTGTAGGATTGCTGAAATTACCAAATAACAATTTTAAATTGGCCTTTTAAATGAACAAATTGAGCAATCTATTTCTTACCTGCAACAGTGTTCCCCAAAAGTGGAATGGGGGAAGTAGATAGTGAAGTGCTACCACACCTCCAGAACCACTGAGATTATTGTGTTATCTGTCATTCTCAGCAGCCAATACACATCGACATCCCAAGAATGGCTCAAGTATCTCAGGTGACAAGAGAAATGTTAGATAACTCAAAAACGTTGACCTAAAGCTGCAAGAAGGTACCTTGTATTGACTCCATCTTGCCAAGTATTATCTGTTCTGTTGAATGACAGATCTCCAAGATATCAAGTAAAGAGTTTTGGAAATGGAAACATTTTTGGATTACAAGTCCCAGAATCTCCCAAAATAGTATAATGTAGTGTGAACAGGTGACCTAAAGGTGCAAATGAAGCAGTTGATATTCTGCAGATATTGCCCCCCACACATCATCATTGTATCAAGAAACACTGGTACTCAGTGCGCAAACAGTGTTTCACGGTCATAAACTTTTCAGATAAACAGCAGCTGTTGTATTGCTGCTCTGCAGATGGCCAAATAATATTGAAAGTTAACAGCTTGCATCAAATATTTTAAATATGAGATGGAATTTGCCATTCCTATCATTAGACAGACTGAGTCTCCGTCTAGACTGCCATTATAATGCAGATTGAACTTCATGGTATGATTAGTGTAGAATCATATAATTCAGGTGGAACCCCTAGTGATGCAATGGATTAAACCCTTGTGCTGGCAGGACTGTGACAATGACAGCTCCAGCTCTCCATGTGGGGACATGCCTCCCACAAGGATGGTAAAACATCAAACATCCAGGCATCCCCTGGGCAATGTCCCCTGAGCATACTAAATCCTATAAAAACATATCATCCCCATATCTTACCATCCCCATATCTTACCAATGAAACATAGACAAGCTCTGTTTTCTCTAAACTATGTTGACCATATTTTCCTGAATGATAGAATAATGGACTGGATCAGGCATGTAGCCAGGGGGGGGGGGCTAAGGGTGGTCCGCGAGAAGGCCTTACTGGTACATTATTTAAACTGTTATGTTTATTCATATCATGATCTGATCACCATGCTCATTATATCTCACATTCATGGGGTTATTGGGATAATAATACAAATGGTTTGCTAGGGTAGACCGTCTTCCACCCAGTCTCAGCCCCCCCGAACCAAATTCAGCCCCCCCCCCGAATCAAAATCCTGGCTACGGCCCTGGACTGGATGGATCTTTTGGTCATTTCCAACTCTGATTCTATGATCTTTAAGGAATTTTGTAGCCATCAATCTTAAGGTAAAATTTCTCTCCATCCTAGATCTTTCTGTATTATTTTTACATTTAATTAATACTTCCAGCAGGCCTTAGTCCAGTGGTTCTCAACCTGTGGGTCCCCAGATGTTTAGGCCTTCAACTTCCAGAAATCTTAACAGCTGGTAAATTGGCTGGGATTTCTGGGAGTTGTAGGCCAAAACACCTGGGGACCGACAGGTTGAGAACCACTGCCTTAGAAGGTACTGTTCAGAGCATAATCCAGTAGATTTAGATTTAATCTAAAGGAACCCAAGCAACAAAAGCAACGCTTTAGCTACCTGCTCTTCATAGATACCACCACACCTAAAATTAAATTAAATTAAATTAAACAGACAGGTGTGCATGACTAACTGAATGCCTGAACTATATTACATTGGTTCCTTAGTATAAGGGAAGCCCCCTGGTGGTACAGCGGGTTAAACCACTGAGCTGCTGAACTTGCTGACCGAAAGGTCGGTAGTTTGAATACGGGGGAGTGGTGTGAGCTCCCACTGTTAGGCGCAGCTTCTGCCAACCAAGCAATTTGAAAACATACAAATGTGAGTAGATCAATAGGTACCACTTCTGTGTAAAGGTAATGGCGCTCCATGCAGTTATGCTGGCCATATGACCTTGTAGGTGTCTACGGACAATGCCAGCTCTTTGGCTTATAAATGGAGATGAGCACCACCCCCCAGAGTTGGAGTCGGACACAAATAGACTTAATGTCAAGGGGAAACGTTTACCTTTACCCTGTATAAGGAAAGCTCCCTTGTACCAAATCAGATCATTTATTCTCTGACTTCAGGATTGATTGAACGCTCTGCAGGGCATCAAACATATTTCCCCCCAGACCTATTTGAAATTTTAGGATTGTTTTTATGCCAAATGTGTGCTCTACTTCTCGGCTACAGACCTTTCCCTATTCTTACTAAGTCAAAGAACAGTATTAGTTCAGAGCTCTCTTTCCTCTTGCAAAACAGACAAAGGCTGTGCTCCTACATGTGTGTCTGAAGGAGAAAATACTATAAAATTAAATGAGATTTGTTTTCTAAACACATGTGGGCAAAAGTACTCAGTATTAAAGATGATCTCCCCTTGCTCCAAGTATCCCATGGTAAGCACACAGTTAACCTTTCTTTGCATTAATGCACCCAATGCTGTGTGTCCGACACACAAGCCACTAAGTGTTTTAAAAGATTGGGGAGTTCTCTTGACCTTGCAGTGCAGAGTATTTCCTTCCAATCAGTACTATTACTAAGCAGTTTTGCACAGCCTATCTGTCTCTGGCCAGCTATCCTCCATAAATTCCCAGTTTTTATGCAAATTCCCTGTTTTTGCTGCTTCATCACCCCCTTTAAAATGGTTATTATAGTTTGCATTTGAAAGCATCCCCCTCCCCATGCATACCTTACCTGCATGTACCTTTCCCCGCAGCTGCTTCCCAGTCCCACTCCTAACATTGATGTGCCCCCTGTGAGTCAGGCATGAGCAACATACCTCTTCTTGCCTTGAGCTGCAGGCTGGTGACTGACTGGAAGGAGATGCCAGGGAACCACAGAAGCCTCTCCAAAGTGACTGCAGCTAAGAGAAGGAGATGGTCCAAGGGATGGCTGCTTGCCAGTAAATCACACTGCAGAAGCCGTCCTCACTCCTCGCCGTTAGCCTGGGACAGACAGAGAAGGACAAAGCCAGAGTCCCCTCAACTGTGTGGTGTTGCTGTGGGTGGAAGGGAGAGAAAGTGACTCACACATCTGTCTGCAGAGAAAGCAAACCCAGACACTCAAGTGTCCTGCTGAGGAGGAGCTTCTTAGATTGGTAGAAACAATGAGGTGGGAATTCAAATATTTCTAATCCATTCAGACCTGGAGTGTTATATTATATCATGTTGCAACGCTTTTGGAGAAAATGCCCAAGACCTGAGCAGCATCTATTATGCACTGCTGCTGCTGCAACATACCTGAGTTTGCAATGAGGTTATATTTTGAAAGAGGGCTCTTCATCCACAAGCTGTTAAAAGTGGCATTCTGTAATTGGAATTACAGTAAAATGGGTTAATGAGTCCCCATGGGATAAGAGGTTATGTCTAGTTTTGTCCTTAAGATCAGGATTAAATGCACAAAACTAGTTGAGGGAGAAGTCAAGGAGCTGCAGGCAGGAGAAAGAATACTCTAAACCAGGGCGTCTTAAACTTTTTCCACTCACAACCCTTTTCTGCCTGAGAAATGCTTATGCTTGCTAAACAGGCTGATTTTCCTTCTTGTGGAGTATAACTGAAGGATTTTCTATAGAGTCCACTGAAAACACAGCAGGCTGCTGTTACCAGATTTGTGTAAATGAGTGGCACTCAGAATCTTTTTACTGTTGCCAATTTTCCCAAGATTACCACATTGAGCTAAGAGGACCTCATTTGGGGTCAGACACTCATGTTAAGAAGCAGTGCTCTAGGTCAAAGTAAAGACTACATACCCACTGGTGACACACACTAATAGCACATAATACATTAGTTGTGGTGGTACGGCACCCCATGTGTTCTGTGCCATTAGTGTGTATACAGTATGATCCATGAGGGATATATTTCTGGGCTTCATGTGGATACTCAAAACCATGGCTATAGTGCTACTGAACAAATTTGGAAAATTTCTGTTTCTGGTTTGAATGTGTCATTTCCTGTTAAATTGTGCGGTACTTACTTTAAAAGTAGATGTTACACTCCAGAAACTTCGTTTTTATGGCTGCCACAAACTATGTTGAATTGGTTGAGATATTCATTGAAAAACTACAGAAAAATGTGCTGCCACATGTCCCTCAAAAACCATTCATTTGCAGTTTAATAAATTTTCCCCATGTTTTTATGATAGAACCAATTAGGTAAGGGTAAAGGTTTCCCCTTGATATTAAGTCTGGTCGTGTCCAACTGTGTTGGGTGCTCATCTCTATTTCTAAGCCAAAGAGCCAGCGTTGTCCATAGACACCTCCAAAGGCCATGTGGCTGGCATGACTGCATGTAGCACTCTTATCTTCCCACCGAAGTGGTACCTATTGATCTATTCACATTTGTATGTTTTCGAATTGCTAGGTTGGCAGAAGCTGGGGCTAACAGTGGGAGCTCCCTGGGTTCGAATCACCGACCTTTTAGTCACCAAGTTCAGCAGCTCAATGGTTTAACCTGTTGTGCCACCAGGGGCTCCAGAACCAATTGGGAAATGACATTTATAACCCAGGAACAAAAATCATGTTACATAGTGTAGTGAACACTGCTGAAATGAAGGACTCCTGGCCTAAGAAGTAATGCTGGAGGACCATTAAATGCTACTTCTCCAGGTTGGTTTATTTTACCACCTGCGACAGGCAAAACGTCTGGCTCCCTATCTCTCCCGTTGCGACCTGGCCACGGTGATCCAAGCCACGGTCATCTCGAGGCTCGATTACTGTAATGTGCTGTACATTGGCCTACCTTTGTCGGCGATCTGGAAACTCAAGTTGGTGCAGAACGCAGCAGCACTCCTGCTCTTAGGAGCGACAAGAACTGCTCATGTAACTCCACTTCTGCGCGAACTGCACTGGCTCCTTCAAGGTGTTAGTTTTAACTTTCAAGGCCTTATATGGTTTGGGGCCAGTGTACCTGAGGGAGCGGCTTACCCCATATGTGCCCAGAAGATCTCTGCGTTCAGAGTGGCTCAACATGTTGGAGGTGCCTGGCATAAAGACCTATTGGCTATCCAGTACGCGGCAGAGGCCGTTTGCAGTGGCTGCGCCGACTTTATGGAACTCTCTGCCTGAGGAGACGCGAGCCCTACGGGACTTGATGCCATTTCGCAGGTCCGTTAAGACCTGGCTGTTTAGGCAGGCATTCGGCCCCTGACCGGTGCCCGCCATAATCTGCCACCCTGCCGCGCCATAGTCACCATCATAGCCGCCTGTATTATGGCTGTACTGCTGTAGTTTTATTGTTGGGAGCAGGGTTTTAATTGGTTTTATAATGTTGTTTTTATGTGTTTTATCTGGTATCCTTCTGCTGTAAACCGCTCTGAGCTCCGGAGAGAGCAGTCTATTAAGCTGAATAAATAAATAAATAAACCCAACAATCAAATCATAAAGAACAGTAACAAATTCTGAGATTTTCATTTAATCTGAATGCAGTCTTAGAAGTGGCTCGCTAGCTATTTCTTCTGTGCACTAGCAAGAGAGTGCTAAAGTGCCACTGCTGTTATCCCTTGGAGTTTCTCTGCCGTTATCATCCTCTGCTACTGCTCCTGTAGCCGTTTTGCACATTTAGTCTGGCTCCCCAGCAAAAGCCTGTCTGATGTGGGAGACCCTTCTAGCAGCAATGCCATTGTTGTCATTACCTGTTGGTTCACAGGGGCATGCAATCCCACCACCATGGAAAAGTTGTACCAAGGTGGGTGTAAAAACCAAACAGAAATATGGTCGCTTGGGCACTTATTGGATAGGTCCTAGTGGACTGTTTTTGCTGAAAAATTGACAAAAAAACCTCAGTTAGGGCGGGGAGAAATAGCAAAAGATAGCTTGGCATGAACATAGTATCCATTCATAGATGACACTTCAGACCTAACATCAGATGGAAACCCACAATTGATGCAGATGATATTTTGATGTAACATCTTTTAAAAGATCACCAAATACTGAATCCAAGGAAAGCTATGACTTGTCCAAATGAAAAGGAGATCTTGTAAACTTTGGAAACTGTTGTACAATAACATCAATACATACACATACACAAAAAGGGAATACGGTCCATTTTATCACATCAGTATTCCAGTGTTTCCCAACCTTTTTTGAGCCGTGGCACACTTTAAACATTAAAAGAAATCTGGGGGCACACCACCAACCAAAATGACACAAAATGACACTCTAACACAGTAAAGAACGGCTGGGGGATGGTGGCCTGCTGGGAGTGCCGAAGCTGGGGAGGGGGAGGAGCCAGGCCACGCCATGCCCCGCCCCCTCCCCCTGGCTTCAGCTCTCCCACAGGCGGCGCCCCGGTCCCTTCTTTTTCTTCGCCGCTGCCTGGCCCTTCCTCCTCCTCTCCCAAGCAGCAGGAGTTTGGCAGGAGGAGGAGGGAAGGAAGGGGGGCAGAGAGCTTTTCTCGCGGCACACCTGATGATCACTCACGGCACACTAGTGTGCCACAGCACACTGGTTGAGAAACACTGCAGTATTCTACCATGGCATTAATTCTTTAGTGTGATGTATATGTGGTCATACCCTGATACTGTCTCAGCCAGGTTGAAACTACACTGCCCTATATCCCAGGATTTGAATTATGAGACCATTAAAGAACTCCAGGAATGCTGAGGAATGTGGAAGGAACAACAAGGGACGCTGGAATGTTGAGAGATGAGGAGTGTGTCAGCTCCCCCTGGTGGCCAGTGTTTGCCTCTGTTCGTCTATATGTTGTGTATGTAGAAACGGCAGGTATTGTCTGCTAAGTATGTGTACCTGTAATCCGCTCTGAGTCCCCTTCGGGGTGAGAAGAGCGGAATGTAAATAAAGTGTATAATTATTATTATTGATTCCAGATTATCTACTTATCCTAGATTACCTCGCTGTGTAAACTCATATAATCCAGTTCAAAGCAGGTAATCAGCAGTTTTCTAGGAAGCCAGGCCATTTCCAAATTTGCTTCCTGATCTTTTAACTGGATAAAGTAGAATGAACCAGGAATTTAGTCCAAGCGAAGCATGAGCTCTGCTTCCCCCCTTTTCCAGGCAGCTCAGATGCCCTCTACTCCTAGCTGGCATCTCGCTGTCTGCCATATCAACACTCAGAGCTTGATAAAATCCATTTAATCCCATCTGAGTTCTCCACTAGAGCTGTTGAAGAGGCTTCGGGTGCCATGAATAAAAGTGTTTTCAAGTCTTTACAGCTTTGTGAAAGGGAAATCCAGCATGCACTTATGTAGAAGGTACTTTAGAAAAGATGCAAAACACATTATTCTGACCTCAGGTTACCAAAGCATTTCCAGGATACAAGCTAAAGCAATGCAAAAGGAGCTTTGGTGATGGAGGACACAGGTGTTGCTGTTATTTACATGTTGCTTGTGAGCCCTATGAGAGCCAGCCTCTAGATATAGTTCTTCAAGGAACTGAATGTTCAATGTATTATTTTTAAACTACATGATTACAAACTACAAAGTGGTTGTGAACAGAAACAAAATAATGCATTTTTGCCCTCACATATAACTTATACATCTCAGGGTGCGCCTACACTGTAGAAAGAATGCAGTTTGATACCACTTTCATTCATCAGCAATCAATTGGAAGGATGGCCTTCCAAGCATAGAGTCTTGGTGGTGGGTCTGTACGTGACTGTGGAACCTATTCTTGACCTGCATGTTTTTCCACAGTGAAGACATCAGTTTCCAGGTGGAAGGAGGTCCCGGTCAGGGTATGCTTGGTGCACCTTCCTCTTGACGCATTTCTCCCTTTTGCCCTCCACTTGTGCTTCTTCATATTCCACAGCACTGTTGGTCACAGCTGACCTTCAGTTAAGAGCACTCAAGGGCCAGGGCTTCCCAGTTCTCAATGTCTATGCCACAGTTTTTAAGGTGGGTTTAAGCCCATCTTTAAATCTCTTTTCCTGTCCACAAACCTTCCATTTCCTGTTCTTCAGTTTGGAGTAGAGTAACTGCTTTGGGAGATGGTGGTTGGGCATTTGGACAATGTGGCTCGTCCAGCGGAGTTGATGGCGTAGGATCATCGCTTCAATGCTGGTGGTCATTGCTTCTTCCAGCACTCTGATGTGGGTTTGTCTGCCTGTCTTCCCAAGAGATTTGCAGGATTCTTTGGAGGCAACACTGATGGAATCGTTCCAGGAGTTGAGTGTGACGTCTGTAGACAGTCCACGTTTCACAGGCATAAAACAGGTTTGGGAGGATGATAGTTTTATAAACAAGCACCTTGGTGTCCTTACGAATGCCCCAATCCTCAAACACTCTGTTTCTTTCGGAAGAGTGCTGCACTTGCAGAGCTGTAGCAACCCAGTTCTCGTTCGTGCCTGGGGGGCATGGGACAGCGCCAGGGGTCCCACTTGCATTAGAGCCAGCAGCAGCTGAGATAGATTCTGAAGAGGATTTAGAGGGGCTGGAAGAAGGAGATTTTGCCATAGCTGGGCCTTCCTCTCCCACAGAGAGCCTAGCCTGGGATGAAGGCTGGCCTGATCCTTACGAGGATATGGAAAGCCAGGTGCAAACTGAAAGCAGTGATAGTGAAGAGTATGAACGGCCGGGGGCAGGATCGCAAGAAAGAATGCATGAAGACCTGGAGGAGGATAGCTGGGAAGTAGATAGGGAGTTTGACTCTCACGGAGATAGAGACCCAGGTGCTGGGAGGCAAGGCTGAACCTTTGATAGGAGACGGAACATCGAGTCTAGCAGGAGGGGTTGGTTTCATAGCCTAGACAGACCGAGGTCCCGCACCACAGATTGGAGAAGGAGAAGCCTAGAGCGTCGGGGTCCTCGCCACGAAGATTAAGTAGAGGATCCGTGGGAACGGATCCTCAGTACCTCGGCCACGTCTATCCTATGCAGACATGTTAGCGAGGCTGGACCACGGAGCTAAGTTTGGGCTAGTGGCCTGCCAAGGGAGCCTTGGATCTTGTACCTTGTTTTGTTCCTGACTCGCTTTTGCTAAGCGAAGCCTTGCCAAGTCCTGGAAACTTTCATGCCAAGTTGCTTTTGGACAATACCTATTACTTTGATTGCTTTTGCATTTTGGACAATTACCTTTTCTACTGTTTTTATTCTTCAATAAAGTAGTTAGCTGAATACCGTCTCTGTGTGTGTGATTAAGGGGCCGGCCAAGTTCTAGCATTGTGACAAGAGCTCAGGTGGTGTTGTATTTCAGTGTCAATGTTGATTTTTGTGGAGAGGTGGCTGCCATGGTAGTGGAAATGATCTAACATTTTCTAACATTACACCATTAAGATGTATTTCTGGCATTGCAGAAGGATTGGCTGGTGACTGCTGGAAAAGCAAACCCATCTCCTCAAATATATTGCCTTTTTGTCAAAGAGCCACTCCCCGAGGCATGGGCAAACTTAAGCATCTGAGGGGGAAATATTAATAATACACTTTATTTATATTCCGCCCTTCTCACCCCGAAGGGGACTCAGGGTGGATTACAGTACACATACAAGCAGACAATCCCTGCTGTTTTTGTATTTGACATACAGGACATACAACATATACCAGACCTGGGCAATTGCCGGCCCTCCAGGTGTTTTGGACTTCAACTCCCAGAAATCCTAACAGCTGGTAAACTGGCTAGGATTTCTGGGAGTTGAAGTCCAAAACACCTGGAGGGCCGGCAATTGCCCAGGTCTGACATATACAGTAGGAGGATCTTCCAGTTGAGCCACAGGTTCTTTTCCTGGTTCTTGTCACACTCCACGTTCGTGGACCCTCTAGATGTAATCACACAACACCAGCACTTGAAATATAGTCATTTATTAAGGCAGATAATATCAGCAAAGCAATGAAGAATCAAAAATGGTAAAAGGAAAATACATCTATAATCCAAGCAGGAAGGTTTCAGGAGCCAAAAACAGTACAGATGATATAATTCCAATAGAGTCCAACAGAATCCAATAGAGTCCAAGAGAATCAAAGTTCCAAAAATTCAAACTAGAATTTCCAAAGGCAAAGCAGAAAACTTAAGTCCATGAACATGAATGCAAACCCAATGCAAAGGTCCTTTCAACCGACGTTGCCAGAATCTGAGGCTTTTCTAAGCAAGCTGAAGTAAAATACCCAAAACCAAATCACTTTCGATATCCCCTAATTGGCATCTTCCTCCACCGCCCAAAGCAAGGCCTTGGAAATGCCAACTAAAATTCATTCTCTGCTAGCTGTAACTATTAGCTCGGGCGTTATCTTGCTCTGCATCAAACAGACTAATTCCCAGGGAAACTCAGCTCTTGAACATTCCCACCTCTCGCACCTGCTTGCACTTCAGATCCCACAATCCTAGTAGCCAAAGAAGCCACAAGCCCAACAGTTCTTTCCAGTTGTGTCAACGGGTTGCTGTTGCTCCATTGCGCCACAGGGGGTGCTGTTGCTTCATTCTCCTATGACGAAGAGCTTGCCAGCCTGTTAGGCAATCGGTCTTCCTTATTTATTGGCGTTATAAAAGTCATCCCCTGCAAAGCGGTCCCTAATTTCTCTACTCACAGCTAGGCTTGTTTTCGACTGCTTAGGCCAGTGTTTCCCAACCAGTGTGCCGGGGCACACTAGTGTGCCGTGAGTGATCATCAGGTGTGCCATGGGAAATTGGAACCTCCAGGAAAGGGGAGGGGGAGTCTAGTGTGTTGAAGTATAAAAACCCTAAGAAACCTACCTCGATAAAGGCACAAAATTACAAACACCCCTCCTCCCCACCCGTTGTCTACTTGGTCACTCCCTCTCCATGCATTAGGAAGGCCCGCCTCCCTTTCCCCAAGTAGAGACCTCTTCTTGCCTCCTGGGGGTTCTGTGTGGGAATTTTGGCCCAGTTCTATCATTGGTGGGGTTCAGAATGCTATTTGATTGTAGGGAAACTATAAATCCCAGCAACTACAACTCCCAAATGTCAAGGTCTATTTCCCCTGAACTCCATCTGCGTTCATATTTGGGCATATTGAGTATTCATGCCAAGTTTGGTCCTGATCCAACATTGAGTCCACAGTGCTCTCTGGATATAGGTGAACTACAACTCCAAAACTCAAGGTCAATGCCCACCAAACCCTTATAGCTTTTTCTCTTGGTTATGGGAGTTCTGTGTGGGAAGTTTGTGTCTTTCCGCCATTCCTGCCAGGATATCTATGTTGTGTTCATCGAAACAGGCCCAGGTTTCACACTGAGTGTATAAATACATTTAAAAACATATTAACTATATGTATTATTGTGTTAGAGTGTCATTTTGTGTCATTTTGGTTGGTGGTGTGCCCCAGGATTTTGCAAATGTAAAAAGTGTGCCGCGGCTCAAAAAAGGTTGGGAAACACTGGCTTAGGTAAACAGAGGCAGGGCTGACAGCTGGCTGCCCAAGCCAGCCCGGGTCTCAAACCTGTAACGTTCGGTTGATAAGATCTTTTAGCAGCTGTTGTTACCGCTGTGCTAAACCTCCAGCCCAGGAGGGGCCTGAGGCGTTCCTCCAACCCCCATTCGGCGTTTGATTGCTTTGGTCCTTTGCAGGAGCCTCATGTGAACTCCGTTCCTCTCTGCCTTCCCGCGGAACCTGGGAGCGTTGTAGGGCTTTATTTACATGCCACTTTCTTGCCCGTATTGTTTGGGGATTGCTCCAGCATTGGTCTTGGTCTACGGATTCTTTGGTTGGACATACACACCGTCATTCTGTACGTAATGTATATACTCACATTTAGTTTAATTCAGTCTATATATATATATATATATATATATAATATGGCTCTCACTGAAATAAATTTCCAAATATTTTGCTTTCATGGCTGAGTCAAAAAGGTTCCTGACCCCTGCCCTAGCGCTAACTCCCGCCCCTATGTTCAAGTAGCCCAGGCTCATGCCACCATTCGAAGGGGGAGGGGCGCTAAGTAAGGGGGAGGGGCCGGGCGCCTAGGCCACGCCCTCGCCTTGGAATCCAGGGCGCTTAACTCCGCCCCTGTGCTCAAGCAGATTAGGCTCGAGCAACCGTTCGAAGAGGAGGCGTGTCGTGTGAGGAGGCGTGGCCAGGCACCTAGCCCCGCCCTTTCCACAGCCTTGGAGTCCGTGGCTCTTAATTCCGCAGCAGCTTAGGCACAACCATTCGAAGGTGAGGGGCGTTGAGCAAGAGGGCGTGGCCAGGCGCCTAGCCCCGCCCTCTCCCTGCCTTGGAGTCCAGGGCGCTTATCTCCGCCCCCTGCGCTCAATACCCCAGGCTCGCGCAACTGTTCGAAGGGGAGGTGCAGAGTAAAGGGGCGTGGTCAGAAACCTACCGCCTCCTCCCTGCCCTGAGTCCACGGTGCTGAACTCTGCCCCCTGCGGTCAGTAGCGCAAGCACAGCCGCTCGAGGGGGAGGGGCCGAGGGGCGTGCCAGAAGCCTAGGGCCCCGCTCCTCCCTGCCCTGAAGTCCGCAGCGCCAGTAGCGCAAGAGGGGAGGGGGCGTTGTCCGGCCCCCAGGCCCGCCTCTCCTGCCCTGAAGTCCGTGGCGCTGAACTCCGCCTGGGCGCCAGTAGCACACAGCCGCCGAGGGGGCGGGGCGCAGTCCGGGGGGGGCCAGGCCTAGGCCCCGCCTCCTCCCTGCCCTGAGTCCACGGCGCTGAGCTAGGCGCCAGTAGCGCAAGCACAGCCTCCCTGCCCTGTCCACGGCGCTGAGTCTCCGCCTGCGCCAGTGCAGCGCAAGCACAGCCGAGGGGCGGGGCGCAGTGCGAGGGGCGAAGGGCTGAACCCACGCATTCTCCTACCTGCCAGTAGCGGCGCTGAGCACAGCCCCTGCGCTCAGGGGGGGCGGGGTGTAGCAGGGGCGTGGCCAGAGCCAGGCCCCGCTCCCTCCCTGCCCTGAGTCCACGGCGCCAGCCCGCCCCTGCGCCAGTAGCGCAAGCACAGCCGCCGAGGCGAGGGGCGTGCCCCGCCTGCCCTGAGGGCGTAGCCAGCTACAGCTGCCTCGAGCGGTGTGCGAGCAGGGGCGTCCTCCCTGCCCTGAGTCCACGGCGCTGAGCCCCGCCCCCGCCCCACAGCCCTGAGTCCACGGGGCGCGTGGCCAGAAGCCTAGGCCACGCCCCTACCTCGCCCTGAGTCCACCCCTGCCTCTGGGCGCCCAGTAGCGCAAGGCACAGCCGCCGAGGGGGGCGGGGTTTAGCGAGGGCTGCAGCTTCCAGGCCACGCCTCCTCCCTGCCCTGAGTCCACGGCGCTGAGCGCCTGGCGCGCACAGCCGCCGAGGGGCGGGGCGGGCGGGGGCGTGGCCAGAAGCCCAGGCCCCGCCTCCTCCCTGCCCTGAGTCCACGGCGCTGGGAGCCTCCGCGCCTGCGCCAGTGTGCACAGCCGCCGAGGGGGCGTGCGGTGCAGGGGGCGGGGCTGCAGCCTAGGCCCCGCTCCTACCTGCCCTGAGTCCACGGGCGCTGAGCTCCGCCCTGCGCCAGTAGCGCAAGCACAGCCGCCGAGGGGGCGGGGCGAGGCGAGGGGCGGGGCCAGAAGCCCAGGCCACGCCCTCCCTGCCCTGAGTCCACGGGCGCTGAGCTCCGCCCTGCGCCTAGTAGCGCAAGCACAGCCGCCGAGGGGGCGCGTGGGCGGGGCAGGGGCAGAAGCCTGGCCCCGCCTCCTCCCTGCCCTGAGTCCACGGCGCTGAGCTCGCCCCTGCGCCAGTAGCTGCTGAAGCACAGCCGCCGAGGGGCGGGGCGTGTAGGCGAGGGGGCGTGCAGAAGCCCAGGCCCCGCCTCCTCCCTGCCCTGAGTCCACGGCGCTGAGCTCCGCCCCTGCGCCAGTAGCGCAAGCACAGCCGCCGAGGGGGCGGGGCGAGCGCAGGGCGTGGCCAGAAGCCTAGGCCCCGCCCTCCCTGCCCTGAGTCCACGGGGCGCTGAGCTCCGCCCTGCGCCAGTAGCGCAAGCACAGCCGCCGAGGGGCGGGGTGAGTGCGAGGGCGTGGCCAGGAAGCCTAGGCCCCCGCTCCCTCCCTGCCCTGAGTCCACGGGCGCTGAGCTCCGCCCCTGCGCCAGTAGCAAGCACAGCCGGCCGAGGGGGGCGGGCAGGGGGCGTGGCCAGAAGCCTAGGCCCCGCCTCCCTGCCCTGAGTCCACGGCGCTGAGTTCCGCCCCTGCGCCAGTAGCAAGCACAGCTGCTGAGGGGCGGGGTGTAGTGCGAGGGGCGTGGCCAGAAGCCCAGGCCCCGCCTCCTCCTGCCCTGAGTCCACGGCGCTGAGCTCGCCCCTGCGCTCAGTAGCAGCACGCCAGCCGAGGGGCGGGGTGGGTTGCAGGGGCGTGGCAGCCTAGGCCCCGCCTCCTCCCTGCCCTGAGTCCACGGGCGCTGAGCTTCCGCCCCTGCGCTCAGTAGCGCAAGCACAGCTGCGAGGGGCGGGCGGAGTGCCAGGGGCGCTGCCAGGGGCCCCTCCTCCCTGCCCTGAGTCCACGGCGCTGAGCTCCGCCCCTGGCTCAGTAGCGCAAGCACAGCTGCTCGAGGGGCCGAGGGGCGTGGCCAGAAGCCCCCCCTCCCTGAGTCCACGGGGCGCTGAGCCCTCTGCGCCAGTAGCGCACAGCCGCCGAGGGGCGGGCAGCGAGGGGCGGGCCAGAAGCCCAGGCCCCGCCTCCTCCCTGCTCCTGAGTCCACGGCGCTGAGCTCCGCCCCTGCGCCAGTAGCGCAGCACAGCCGGGGCGGGGCGTGTGAGGGGCGTGGCCAGAAGCCTAGGCCCCGCCTCCTCCCTGCCCTGAGTCCACGGCGCTGAGCCCGCCGCGCCTGCGCAGTAGCGCACAGCCGCCGAGGGGGCGGGGCGTAGGCGAGGGGCGTGGCCAGAAGCCAGGCCCCCGCCTCCCTGCCCTGAGTCCACGGGGCGCTGAGCCGCCCTGCGCCAGCAAGGCACAGCCGCCGAGGGCGGTGTAGTGCGAGGGGCGTACCAGAAGCCTAGGCCCCGCCTCCTCCCTGCCCTGAGTCCACGGCGCTGAGTTCGCCCCTGCGCCAGTAGCGCAAGCACAGCCGCCGAGGGGGCGGGTGGTGCAGGGGGCGGGCCAGAAGCCTAGGCCCCGCCCTCCCTGCCCTGAGTCCACGGCGCTGAGCTCCGCCCCTGGGCGCCTCAGTAGCGCAAGCACAGCCGCCGAGGGGGCGGGGCGTAGTGCGAGGGGCGGCTGCCAGCCCAGGCCACGCCTCCTACCTGCCCTGAGTCCACGGCGCTGGCGCCCGCCTGCGCCAGTAGCGCAAGCACAGCTGCCGAGGGGGCGGGGAAAAGCGAGGGGCGTGCCAGAAGCCCAGGCCCCGCCTCCCTGCCCTGAGTCCACGGCGCTGAGCCTCGCCCCTGCGCTCAGTAGCGCAAGCACAGCCGCCGAGGGGCGGGGCAGGCGAGGGGCGTGGCCAGAAGCCTAGGCCCCCGCTCCTCCCTGCCCTGAGTCCACGGGCGCTGAGCCTCCGCCCTGCGCCAGTAGCGCAAGCACAGCCTCGAGGGCGGGGCGAAAGCAGGGGCGTGGGCCAGTTTAGGCCCCGGCCTACCTGCCCTGGAGTCCACGGCGCTGAGCTCCGCCCCTGCGCCAGTAGCGCAAGCACAGCCGCCGAGGGGCGGGCGTAGTGCGAGGGGCGTGGGCTGAAGCCCAGGGCCCCGCCTCCTCCCTGCCCTGAGTCCACGGGCGCTGAGCTCCGCCCCTGCGCCAGTAGCGGCAAGCACAGCCGCCGAGGGGGCGGGCGTAGCGAGGGGCGTGCTAGAAGCCTAGGGCCCCGCCTCCTCCCTGCCCTGAGTCCACGGCGCTGAGCTCCGCCCGGCGCCCAGTGCAGCGCAAGCAGCCGCCGAGGGGCGGGCGAGGCGGGGGCGTGGCCAGAGCGCTCCAGGCCCCGCCTCCCTCCCTGCCCTGAGTCCACGGGCGCTGAGCTCGCCCTGGCGCCAGTAGCGCAGCACAGCCGCCGAGGGGGCGGTAGCAGGGGCGTGGGCCAGGCTCCAGGCCCCGCCTCTCCTGCCCTGAGTCCAGGCGCTGAGTTCCGCCTGCGCTCAGTAGCGCAAGCACAGCCGCCGAGGGGCGGGGCGAGGTGCGAGGGGCGTGGCCAGAAGCTCAGGCCACGCTCCTACCTGCCCTGAGTCCACGGCGTTGACGCCCGCCCCTGCGCTCAGTAGCGCAAGCACAGCTGCTCGAGGGGGCGGGGTGTAGTGCGAGGGGGCGTGGCCAGAAGCCTAGGCCCAGCCTCCACCCAGCCCGGAGTCCACGGCGCTGAGCCCGCCCTGCGCCAGTAGCGCAAGCACAGCCGCTCGAGGGGCGGGCGTAGCGAGGGGGCGGGGCCAGAAGCCTAGGCCACGCCTCCTACCTGCCCTGAGTCCACGGCGCTGAGCCCGCCCCTGCGCCAGTAGCGCACAGCTTCGCCGAGGGCGGGGCGGGCGTGGCCAGAAGCCTAGGCCCCGCCTCCTCCCTGCCCTGAGTCCACGGCGCTGAGCTCCGCCCCCTGCGCTCAGTAGCGCAAGCACAGCCGCTCGAGGGGGCGGGGCGTAGTGCGAGGGGGCGTGGCCAGAAGCCTAGGCCACGCCTCCTACCTGCCCTGAGTCCACGGCGCTGAGCTCCGCCCCCTGTGCTCAGTAGCGCAAGCACAGCCGCTCGAGGGGCGGGGCGCACAGCCGCCGAGTGCGAGGGGCCAAGCCTGGCCAGGCCCCGCCTCCTAGCCAAGCACAGCCCTGAGTCCACGGCGCTGAGCTCCGCCCCCTGCGCTCAGTAGCGCAAGCACAGCCGCTCAGTAGGGGCCGCGGGGGCGGGGCGTAGGCGTGGCCAGAAGCCTAGGCCCCGCCTCCTCCCTGCCCTGAGTCCACGGCGCTGAGCTCCGCCCCCTGCGCTCAGTAGCGCAAGCACAGCCGCTCGAGGGGGCGGGGCGTAGTGCGAGGGGGCGTCCTCCCCGCCCTCAGTCCACGTCGCTGAGCTCCGCCCCTGCGCTCAGTACCCCAGGCTCGCACAGCTGCTCGAGGGGGCGGGGCAGAGTAAAGGGGCGTGGCCAGAAGCCTACCCCCTCCTCCCTGCCCTGAGTCCACGGCGCTGAGCTCCGCCCCCTGCGCTCAGTAGCGCAAGCACAGCCGCTCGAGGGGGCGGGGCGTAGTGCGAGGGGGCGTGGCCAGAAGCCTAGGCCCCGCCTCCTCCCTGCCCTGAGTCCACGGCGCTGAGCTCCGCCCCCTGCGCTCAGTAGCGCAAGCACAGCCGCTCGAGGGGGCGGGGCGTGCGAGGGGCGTGGCCAGAAGCCTAGGCCCCGCCTCCTCCCTGCCCTGAGTCCACGGCGCTGAGCTCCGCCCCCTGCGCTCAGTAGCGCAAGCACAGCCGCTCGAGGGGGCGGGGCGTAGTGCGAGGGGGCGTGGCCAGAAGCCTAGGCACGGCCAAGCCGGTTCCGCCGCGAGCGGGATGGAGGCCATGGCGCCTGCGCCGGCCCTTGGCAACGCGTCGGAAGCGCTGGAGCGGGCCTTGGCGACGCGTGAAGGGCAGCCCTCGGCTTCTGCCGGGACCATGAAGCTGAACCGGAAGGTGGTTCTCTCCCGGGCGAAGGCCAGCAGCCTCAGCGGCGTCCGGAAGCTCAATTGCTGGTGAGGCCCGGGAAGGAAGGAAAGAAGGCTGGCCGAGAGCGGCGGGTGGAGGAGGGGGAGAGGCCTTTTGGATCAATCCCTCAATCAGTCAATCAATCCAGGCGCTTTCCCTGTTGCAGAACACCCAGTAAAGTGGCCCAAGCGTCGTCCCCGAATTGTAGTTCCCTGCAATTACATTGACACGTTTTATTATTCCCTAGCTAGCCTTCAACAGCATTGAATCCAATCATTTCCTGTACAGTTGGCTTGCTCTCTGTATCCACAGGTCCAACCCTCCATAGCTTGAAAATATTTCGGGGGGAAAGGCCAAAAAGAAAGTCATTTCTTCAGGTTTGGAAAACAAGAAATAGTCACTCGGGGCTAAATCCGGAGAATAGGGCGGATGAGGGAGCAATTTGCATCCCAATTCATGGATTGTTGCCATGGCAACTGCACATGTGTGCACCCTTGCATTGCCCTGGTGCAAAAGAACTTTTTTCTCGGCCAAATGCAGTCTTCTTTTTCCCCCAAACCCTCATTAAATCGACCCAATAAATTGGCATAATATTTGCCATTGATTGTTTTACCCTTTTGAAGGTAGTCAATGTGGATTATACCGCGTGCATCCCCCAAAAATCGTCGCCATGACTTTATTGGCTGACAAATCCACCTTGGCCTTCTTTAGCGCCGATTCACCCTGAGAAACCCACTGTTTTGACTGCTGTTTGGTCTCTGGTGTGTTGTGGTGGATCCACGTTTCATCCATGGTAACGAAACAGCACAAAAACTCATCCATATTGCGGTTGAACAACACCAAATACTCCTGTGAAATTGTCACATGATTGCATTTGTGGTCGATTGTGAGCAAACGCGGCACCCATCTTGCGGAAAGCTTTCTCATACCCAAGTGATCATTTAAAATTGAAACCACTGAGCCATGTGAGATGCCTATGGCTCCCACAATCTCTCGCACTTTCAATCTCTGATCGGCCAACATATCGTGAATTTTTAAAATTGTTTCGGGTGTAGAGACCTTAACTGGGCGTCCAGAACGTTCAGCATCTTCCGTGGTTGTACGACCACAACGAAATTCAGAGTCCCCATAGTATTTATCAAGCTTAGCCGTGGTTTGAGTGATGGTTTTTTTCCGCAAAAAAAAAGCTTAATGAGCACATGAAATTCACTTTTTTCCATTTTCTCCTCAAATCACGCGGTAGTCTGCTATCAATGGCTGTCAAACACAAACTAAATGACACAGCTTGTTCAAATTTTGACAGAAGTCAATTGGCAGATGCCTGTTGACAGGAGCAGTGTTGCCCTTTCAGTTATGAGGCGGGAAATTCAAAAAAGTCACGGACTTATTGACCCGCCCTCGTATTTGCCATAGTAAAGGGCAGGGCTGTCCAACTGCCGGCCCTGCAGGTGTTTTGGACTTCAAATCCCAGAAATCCTAACAGCTGGTAAACTGGCTAGGATTTCTGGGAGTTGAAGTCCAAAACACCTGCAGGGCCGGCAGTTGGACAGCCCTGGTAACGGGTAAAGGTTTTCCCCTGACGTTAAGTCCAGTCGTATCTGACTCTGGGGGTTGGTGTTCATCTCCATTTCTAAGCCAAAGAGCCGACGTTGTCCGTAGACACCTCCAAGGTCACGTGGCCGGCATGACTGCATGGCGCGCCGTTACCCAGACATTTATAGAGGGTTTTAAATGGCATCTCTGCCTTACGTGACATTCCCTTGATGAGTATAAATGCTGGCATATATGGTGTTTTAAATGCACCCTTTTAATTATGGCTTTCTCTTTTAGGGGCAGCTGCATTGCAGATGTAAGTATTATTTCTGTCCATTGAAAGTGTATTAAATTGGGTTTAAGGCCGTCCTAAGTGTTCTGCAGTACAAGGGGGAGCAAAGCAGCAGCTTTAACTCAATCTAATACTACTGTGCCATTCAGTAACAACAGGAAAAGAAAGAAAATAACCCATTCATTGGTTGCAGCAACACTGTCACTCTGCTTTGCCGCAGCCTGGTTTGGATAGTTATCTAGGAATCGTGGCTGATATGGCAGCCAAATAATTTCTCAGCCATAACTTCCTCTACCAGCATTAAGGAAGGAATTTTATCCCAGTGGTTTACTATGTGCTTTGCTTGGCCGATTTCAGTATCTGGCATTTTAGTTGCTGTTCATGAGGAATACCGCCACTCTTGGAGGCTGCTGTAAGACAGAGATGAGGCTATTTTGGATAATTTGGGGATATTCCCCTATGTTTTGATAATGGTAGACCACATATCCAGTCCCATTCTAGAGCCCTCTAAAAATAATCTTTTAGTTCACTGTAGTCTGGATTTTTGTCTGCTTATATTTATTAACAGGATAGGATATCAATATTTTAATTAATAACAAACTCCCCGGATTACTTGGTGTATTTGTTTGCTTCCCCCTGGTCACTCCCAAAATTGAGAGAGTCTCTTTTTTTTCTTTTCTCTTTCTCTTTTTAATGTTCAGATTTCAGTCTGCCGTGAGCTTCCCAACGTTGAGGTGATGACACTGAGGTATGTAAGAGTCTGTTAGACAGATCAAAACAATGAAATCTGTTATCTTCTTTTCCAGACACTGCTTGGAAAATATTATAATAGGTCAGATCTTCCACGCTTCTGTGTTTAGACTGCACGGCACCCTCTCTTCCCTGTTCATGCACTCTAAACACAGGACCTCCTCTCGGTCCCGCCACTGTCACAAGCACGGTTGGTGGGAACAAGGAAGAGGGCTTTCTCGGTGGTGGCTCCCCCTCTTTGGAACTTCCTCCCCAGAGAGATTAGACAGACCCCCACACTGTCCTCCTTTCGTAGGGGCTTTAAGACGTGGCTCTTCAATCAAGCCTTTGAGAATATTTAGCCCCTAGTTGTTCTAAGTAGTAGTCATACACCCTGCACTTTATTCCATGCCCTCTCTCCATTACTGCAGCTGGCACTTATTTTATTCCTGGCCATGGTACCAGTAATTTTCTCCCATGGTTAGAGGATCATAGCTTGATTGAGTCTTAGTTGTTTTTATATGTGCATGTGCTTTATTTTATTGTATTTTATGTTGTGTTCACATTTATGTTTGTTTTTAGGCAATTTTTGTTGTCTGTAAGCCTCCCCGAGTCCCTTCGAGGAGGTGGTGGTGGTATATACGAAGAAAATTATTATTATTATTATTATTATTTACACACTTGTTCTTTGTTTAAGCTGGATGTGGTTCAACTATACAAGTTTCTTGTATCACAGGCTCTCTTTTCCATCTCCATATTACCCATGAACTCTGCTTGGACTAGAAATTATGGAGCATGCAGTTCCCTATTTCTACTATCACTGCTCCCAAACAATAGGGGGAAACAGCAAAAGATTTTTTTTGCACTTTTCAAACAAGACACTAGCTGTAACATTATGCAGCAATGCTTAATCAGAAATAGTTGTAAATAAATACTACACTTTAACTGTGCCATATTAATATTCTTTCCCACTTTCTCTCTAATAGTGCAAATAACATCTCTGATCTGGAGCCCATGAACCAGTGCCTGAACTTAACTGAGCTTTACCTCAGGAAGAACAATATTGCCAGCCTCCATGAACTGTTCCACTTGAAAAAACTGCCCCATCTAAGGATCCTCTGGCTCTCCGAGAACCCCTGTTGTGGCTCTGACCCTTTTCACTATCGCATGACAGTGCTGCGCAATCTTCCCCATCTCCAGAAGCTTGATAACCAGAGTGGGTACTGCAATAAACTGCTTAGTTTGTGTTGGACTTTTTTTTGTATTTTTGAATTAACTCCTCTTATGTTTCAACTCGATATGAATTGGAATGAGAAGATAAAAACCTGAGGCAGTAGATGAATCTTCTGTACATCAATTGATGCAATTTGTTAAAATGTCTTTTCTCTGACATTGAATGTTTGCCATGAGTGTTGGAAACCACCCTGGGTCCCTTCGGGGAGATAGGGCGGTCTATAAATAAATTTAATTATTATCAAATGGCAAGTAATTCCATTTAAATGCTTTCACATGCCAAAAGCTTTCAAATGAAGAATTAACACATATAGGAAGGATCTCCCAAGGTATTTGTATATTGCCTGTTAGTGAAAAGCTTGTCTATATTGTTTTTCATGTGTCATATAGGCATCAACCTAGTATCTTGTTTAAAGTTCCCCAATTCAAATCTGTAGCAGCTAGGAGCCATAATTTTAGATATATGAGGTACAATACTTCACTATGCTTTTCACAAAGCTATGCAATGCTTTTGACTTTATATATATACTGTACATAGACACTTCACTATGAGGTTACATTTGAATTTTACATTTGAAGCATGCTTGTGGCTGAATTGTGGGCTATTCATTCTTTATGTTAGTCCTGACTCAGCAAGTGCAGTTGCTACCAGTTGGGTTTCTTTAGGTCAGGGGTGCTCATTAGGTAGATCGCGATCTACTGGTAGATCGCGTAGGGCGTCCTGGTAGATCGCAGGCAGGGCAGGAGGAAGGCTCAGTCCCGCCCTGCAGGCTCCCGACGCTGCCCAAGTGCTGCCGGCCCTGGGTTATCTGAGGTCCTTTCCACACAGTTGAATAACATCCCATGTTATCTGCTTTGAATGAGATTATATGGCAGTGTGGACTCAGAAAACCCAGTTCAAAGCAGATATTGTGTTACATGTTTCACATTTTTGTAGTTGGTAGGTAGATCATTTTGACTTGGTTGTTTTATAAGTAGCTCGCATGCTGAAAAAGTGTGAGCACCCCTGCTTTAGGTCTTAGCTTAGTTCTCTGTTTGGTATGGTCATGTAGAAGGACACTTGAGTGAATCGTCTCTGCCTTACTTCTCCCCACCAAAAATACCTCCTGAAATTCTTTCACATTGGAAACCTTGCATATGAAAGAGAAGGCTAGGGCCAGGGCTGTACCCAGGATTTTGATTCGGGGGGTGAGCCTGGGTGAGAGGGTCTACTCTAGCAAACATTTTGTATTGTTATCCCACTACCCCCATGCATATGGGATATATTGAGCATGGTGATCAGATCATGATATGAATACACATAACCGTTTAAATAATGTACCAGTAAGGCCTTCTCGCGGACAACCCTGAGAATTTCTGGGGAAGGGGGGCTTCAGCCCCAAGCCCCGGTACATGCCAGGCTAGGGCTAGAACTCTTCTTATTTGTTATGTGATGGGATTTTTATAAATATTGGAGGAGTTTCTAGTCATCCAAGGTTCTTCCTGACACATTGATGGTCTGGCTCTAGGCTACTGAACTAAGAGGGCACATCATTTAGCTTTTGTTTGGTTTTGTAGTGGTGACAGAAGAAGAACTGTCCCATGCACTCCTCGAAGGGGAGGAGATAACAGCACCCCCATCAAGAGCAAACTCAGAGCATTGTTGCCAAAACACTACAATTGAGTCCAGTGTGGCAGAGTCTACAGTGGAGAATGAAAACGAACTCATGAACTTCAGCTTGGAAGAGACAAAGTAAGAAAGCACTGCTTGCTTGTCCTTAGTGTTCCTCTGCTTTTTATTCATAGGGAATGTCTAGTGCAGTATTGTGTTAAAAGCTGCATAAATATGCATAGCAAAGTATTATGTAATGATACAAGTTTTGATGTTTGAACTAGACTTGACAGTGTTTATTGGACCAAAGCTGTCAGAATCCACCATCCAGCATTGCCAGTGGGAACCTGGATGTTCCAACAAGCAATTGAGAATGACTAGTCCCTACTTATAAATGCCCAGTCCTTGGCCTGCCTGATCGTACTCTGTTCTCTGCACTTCTTCCAATCCCCTGGCCCTATACTACACTGTTTTGCATGATCCCATAGCTGGTCCTTTTTATAGGCTGATCATGCCCATCCCAGTACTTCTGGTTATTGGTTTTTTGTTTGTATATTACTTGAGTGAGTTTTAAGGTTGCTGGTTTATACCCTTATGTTTTATTTGGTGGTGGTTTAGCTGATTGTTTGCTTTGTTATGTTTTATTTTAATTGTATTTTTTTGTTTTTAGTGGACTGTTTTGATGTCTTGTGGACACCTTGTCCCATGTGCAAGTCACTCCAAGTCCCTTTGGGGAGATGGAGGCGAGGTTAAACTTATTATAACCCAAAACTTGCTTTTCAAGACTATTACACACCTGTTGTGTCTGATAGAAGCAGCTAGGGCAATGGTTCTCAACCTGTGGGTCCCCAGGTGTTTTGGCCTACAACTCCCAGAAATCCCAGCCGGTTTACCAGCTCTTAGGATTTCTGGGAGTTGAAGGTCAAAACACCTGGGAACCCACAGGTTGAGAACCCCTAAGCTAGGGTGTTCCATTTTAAATCATGCAAAGTAAGGATGTGTTCAAAAATGGCTGCTTTAATTATTTGCTTTTCTTCTTTCCTCCATTCCACAGTAAAATTCGTGAGCAGCTTGGTATGAAACCAGTTCCAAGAGATAAGTTTACTTCCTTCTCACCCAGGGAAATAGATGGGAACCGAAAGAAACGGGTGAGTTGGAAAGCATGTGAAGCAGTTCTTACATAGCTGAAAAGGCACAGTCTGTTTGCTTGACCTATTACTATCCCTATTCACTTGGTAGACGTGAATTGTCGTCTGATTCTCCCTATTGAAATCTGTTTCCACAGAATAAAACTTGAAAAGCTGTGCATGGCTCTCAGAGTTTACTAATCTGAAGGAATGCAAAGCTGTTGGCATCATTGATTTCTTTATACCTGGGAAGTATAAGGAGAATGCAGGGTTTTTTCCCAGCAAGGGAAACAACAGTGTATCAGGACGAATAAAAAAGCTCGCAGGTAATGAACCCTCACAGATTGAGTATGAGTTACAGAGAATATAAGTTTGGTACAATCAATATCACTGTATTAGCATACATCAAATGGCAGTTAATGCACATAGAAATACATAGGTATTCAGGGCAATAATGAGGGCGAAAGCGCTCCCTCCTCTCTCACATTAACAAAATATAGCATCAAATAACATCGCAAGGCAATTATAAATTCTCAGTTTTTGTAAACAAGGTGGTAAGCAAACCTCCGTGGGTCATAGGAGGCAGTCCAGGAGAGGAGAGGAAAGGAGTTCGCCGAGAAGCCGGGCGGCGAGGAAAAAGCCGCGGCCAGGAGCCAGCCGAGAATGAGTGCTGAGTTCCAAAACAAGGAGGGGGGCGAGCTGGGCGGCGTGAGCCGGAGGTGAAGCCAGAAGGCAATAGGCGATTTGCGACAGCGACTGTCGTGCTACGGGGCGCTGGAATTAGCAGCGCGGATCCCAATATCGAGGGAGAGCCGGGACAATGCCAAACGGCCGAATTTCAGGGCGCGTCGCTGTATGTGGTGATCTAAAACAATGCAATAAAGGTAACAGCATCTTGGTACTGGCTAGGGTATGGATACAAAATAAGCACAGTATAAATAAAGCAATGAACAGGAACGTACATACCTAGTAATGCATAACAAAGAACATCAAGGATAGGCCAATCAAGTAGGCTGAGTGCAGCAAAGGGCAATACAAGTCAAGAGCATATATAGAGTGCAACACAGGTGTGATTAGTTACAATAACAGTTGTTGTAAGGAAAGGGAGTCATTGAGGCCGCAGGGAGTTTCGCTTGTTAACAGGAGGGCCCATTTCTTCTCAGCCTTAAGCAATGAGTGACTGAGGTTGCAATGTGGAGGTGGATTAACCCTTTGGAGCCCATATACCTTAAAGCTGTCAGGCGTGTGTTTCATTTTGAAGAAATGACTATAAAGGGTGGAATCCTGTGATAGGCACCTAATTTTAGATTTGTGTTCATACATTCTAGTCCTGAGATTTCTAGAACTTTGGCCCACATAGTGGAGCCCACATGGGCATTCGAGGCAATAAATGATGCCAGCATGGGCACAGGTGATTTCGTCCCTCAGTTTGAGTGTCCTACCATTGGTTCTGTTAGTAATGCTGGTGGACGTATTGATCTGGGCGCAAATGCCAAAGTGTGCGCAAGGTTTAGTGCCAGGGTTGCTGGTGATTGTCATGGTTCTGATAGAATGGTTGGTGTGCACCAGGAGATCTTTAATGTTGGCAGAGCGTTTCTTGGCAACCATGGGTGGTTGTTCAAGGCCTGGTATTGCAGCAATCATGGGCCAGAATTTTTTTACTATTTTGAAAATTTGATTGGAATGTGGGCTCAGTGTGAGGGGCCAAATGAGTTTAGTCATGGATGGTTTGACTGTTGGGGCAAGCAGTTGGTTGCGATCTTTAAGATCTGACTTATGTTTTGCAGTACAGAGAACTTTGGTGGGATATCCCCTAGCCTGCAGTTTGTCAGTAAGGTGTAGGGCATCTTGTTCGTATTGGTATGTATGTGAGGAGTTCCTTTTAATGCGAATATACTGTGAATAGGGCAGACTGTTTTTTAAAGAGTAAGAATGGAAACTGTCATAATGGAGAAGATTATTACGGTCTGTTGGTTTATGGTATGTTCTGGTGCATAGTCTATTATTTTCTTTGAAGATGGTTAGATCAAGAAAATTAACTGATTGTGTACTGGTAGTCAATGTAAATTTGATGTGGGGATGCCACGAGTTGAGCCAGGTTTTTAACATCTGGATATTGGTAGTGGGTTGGGCCAGGATCAGTACATCATCAATGTACCTCCAGTATTTTAGAATTTGAGGCCGTATATTGTGGGTATTGGTGGAATGGAGATTTAGGTCTTCTAAGTAATTCATAAAGATATTCGCCAATGAGGGAGCTACTGTGGCCCCCATTGAAATGCCTCCGCATTGCAAGAAGAAAGTGTCCTCAAACTGAAAATAATTATAATCGACGATACAATCGTAGATTTCGGCTAAAAAATGGGGGGGGGCTGATGTGGGGTGGGTCTGGTGTCTAATAGATCTATAATTACTTGTCTGGCCTCTGTTGTAGGCACGTTCGTATATAAAGACTCCACATCAGCTGTGATGAGTATGTCATTGGGTCCGATGTGCAGGTCCGAGATCTTTTTAAGTAAATCTGTCGTGTCTTTAATGAAAGATGGGGATTTGGAGGCAAAGGGTTGAAGGTAGAAATCAAGGAATTGAGACAGGGGTTCCAGGATGCCACCGCTGCCCGAGACAATGGGGCGCCCTGGCGGGGGTCTTCTGGTTTTGTGAATCTTGGGGAGAAGGTATAGACGTGGAATTCTAGGGTCGGATTTAATGAGGAAGTTAGATGTTTTAGGGTTTATGTATCCCATGGCTTCAGCATCATGGATTACATTGGAAATAATTTTGGAAAATTTGGTGGTGGGGTCTGATGGAATGGCCCTGTAGTGCCTAGTGTTGTTTAATAGGGAGTGGGCCTCAGTTGTGTAGTCAAGCCGATTCAAAGCCACAATGGCCCCTCCCTTATCTGCTTGCTTGAAAAGGATATCAGGGTGGTTACCTAAGCGTCGTAAGGTCTGGATTTCTTTGTTGGACAAATTGGGGTGTGCACGATCATGGGTGTGATCTAGCTTGCTCACCTCACGCAATATGGTTTGTTCAAATGTGCGTGTGGTGGGGGTAGATGGAGGTGTGAAGGCGCTCTTAATATAGAATGAATTCTGGGGTATCTGATTGGGTGTCTCCGTGGTAGAGGAAAAATGTTCCTTCAATCGAATACTTCTAAATAAATGAGCTAGATCGTGGCGAATGATGGAATCAGAGCAATGTGGTGTCCCAACGAAAGAAAGACCTTTATTTAGCGTGCTAATTTCAAAATCATCAAAATTATAATCTGATAGATTAACCACTAGGTTTTCTTGGGGTTTCTCCCGGCCCCACGAAAATTTACATTTTTTGAACCTCTGGAGCCCCTAGTACCCCTGCCTCTGTTGTCCCTGTCTCGTAAGTTATAGTTCTGTATAGTTCCACCAATACCCACAATATACGGCCTCAAATTCTAAAATACTGGAGGTACATTGATGATGTACTGATCCTGGCCCAACCCACTACCAATATCCAGATGTTAAAAACCTGGCTCAACTCGTGGCATCCCCACATCAAATTTACATTGACTACCAGTACACAATCAGTTAATTTTCTTGATCTAACCATCTTCAAAGAAAATAATAGACTATGCACCAGAACATACCATAAACCAACAGACCGTAATAATCTTCTCCATTATGACAGTTTCCATTCTTACTCTTTAAAAAACAGTCTGCCCTATTCACAGTATATTCGCATTAAAAGGAACTCCTCACATACATACCAATACGAACAAGATGCCCTACACCTTACTGACAAACTGCAGGCTAGGGGATATCCCACCAAAGTTCTCTGTACCGCAAAACATAAGTCAGATCTTAAAGATCGCAACCAACTGCTTGCCCCAACAGTCAAACCATCCATGACTAAACTCATTTGGCCCCTCACACTGAGCCCACATTCTAATCAAATTTTCAAAATAGTAAAAAAATTCTGGCCCATGATTGCTGCAATACCAGGCCTTGAACAACCACCCATGGTTGCCAAGAAACGCTCTGCCAACATTAAAGATCTCCTGGTGCACACCAACCATTCTATCAGAACCATGACAGTCACCAGCAACCCTGGCACTAAACCTTGCGCACACTGTGGCATTTGCGCCCAGATCAATACGTCCACCAGCATTACTAACAGAACCAATGGTAGGACACTCAAACTGAGGGACGAAATCACCTGTGCCCATGCTGGCATCATTTATTGCCTTGAATGCCCATGTGGGCTCCACTATGTGGGCCAAAGTTCTAGAAATCTCAGGACTAGAATGTATGAACACAAATCTAAAATTAGGTGCCTATCACAGGATTCCACCCTTTATAGTCATTTCTTCAAAATGAAACACACGCCTGACAGCTTTAAGGTATATGGGCTCCAAAGGGTTAATCCACCTCCACATTGCAACCTCAGTCACTCATTGCTTAAGGCTGAGAAGAAATGGGCCCTCCTGTTAACAAGCGAAACTCCCTGCGGCCTCAATGACTCCCTTTCCTTACAACAACTGTTATTGTAACTAATCACACCTGTGTTGCACTCTATATATGCTCTTGACTTGTATTGCCCTTTGCTGCACTCAGCCTACTTGATTGGCCTATCCTTGATGTTCTTTGTTATGCATTACTAGGTATGTACAATCCTGTTCATTGCTTTATTTATACTGTGCTTATTTTGTATCCATACCCTAGCCAGTACCAAGATGCTGTTACCTTTATTGCATTGTTTTAGATCACCACATACAGCGACGCGCCCTGATGAAGCGTCTTTAAGACGCGAAAACGGCAAAAAGCCTTGGCGCCTTGGAGTTAATTCGGCCGTTTGGCATTGTCCCGGCTCTCCTCGATATTGGGATCCGCTGCTAATTCCAGCGCCCGTAGCACGACAGTCGCTGTCGCAAATCGCCTATTGCCTTCTGGCTTCACCTCCGGCTCACGCCGCCCAGCTCGCCCCCCTCCTTGTTTTGGAACTCAGCACTCATTCTCGGCTGGCTCCTGGCCGCGGCTTTTTTCCTCGCCGCCCGGCTTCACGGCGAACTCCTCCCCGCATCGTTTCCTCTCCTGGACTGCCTCCTATGACCCACGGAGGTTTGCTTACCACCTTGTTTACAAAAACTGAGAATTTATAATTGCCTTGCGATGTTATTTGATGCTATATTTTGTTAATGTGAGAGAGGAGGGAGCGCTTTCGCCCTCATTATTGCCCTGAATACCTATGTATTTCTATGTGCATTAACTGCCATTTGATGTTTGCTAATACAGTGATATTGATTGTACCAAACTTATATTCTCTGTAACTCATACTCAATCTGTGAGGGTTCATTACCTGCGAGCTTTTTTATTATTCGTCCTGATACACTGTTGTTTCCCTTGCTAGTCATAAGCACCCCCCTCCTTTTTGTTTGTATTATATTTTTTCCCAGCAAGAAATGGGTTGTATCAGAAGCTAACCGATGGTACAGTTGTAATGTATTTTAAAAAACACAAAAATTTAAAACGTGGATTTATACTAAATGTCCTTTGACCCAGAGCTGGCCACTTGGAGTGCCCCTGGTGTTGCTATAAGAACTTTGCAACCCAAAAGACAGTTGCATCTGTCAAGTATGAAATGTAGGTACCATTTGAGTGGGGAGGCTTAATTTAACTGATTGACGAGGCCATAAAAATATCCAGGAAATACACACAAAAGGAGTGAAGGAATGTGACAGCTCCTCCTGGTGGCTAGAAAAGCTGGAATGTTAAATTGCCTCTGTGTCTGTCTATATATGTTTGCTTATTAGGCCTGTTTCATCAAGAAAAAAAGGGTTCAAAATTTGTTTTGGATGTAGAAGGTGCTGGCGCATATTGTTTAACCCAGTTTGGAGGCTAGAGCTGCATCGAAACTGGAGGAGGAGGCATTGTAAAAGCAGTGGCTGCATCCCCCTTCGCTAGTGGGGCACCCTCCATCTTTTGTGGGGCGCTCTCTGCCACTCGCAGGGTGTGACAACCCCTTGTCGACCGGCCCCAGATTGGACAATCTTTCGGAATCCAAACCGCTAACCCTAAATGCAAGGGGGCCTCAAAGTTACCTCAGCAACTTCTGTCTTATGGCAGGGTAGACTATCTCCCCCACTAACCATTGAATTGCAGAGACTTTAAATTTCTCAGTAACCACTTGACCACACTGCCACCATTTGTCTGTCTGACCACTGACCTTGAGGGCCACCACCAATAAAAGAACTAACAGAGGTGTTTTTCTTTTAAGATGTAAATAATTTATTATGACACAAATGGGTACAAATCTTGATTGGTTTTATACTTCCTCAGAGGCACAAACTTATTCTGTTACACAAAACACAACTGGGGTTATACTATAGGGTTCCCACTAACCCTCTATAGACCTCTGGACTCTTCCATCTTTAACTAGGGTCTCTACACCCATAAAACTGGACTGCTCTCTTGCAGACCTTAAGACTAACTAAAGACTGAACTGTTCTCTTACAGTCCTTAAGACCAACTAACTCAAAACAAACTCCTCCCCCCTCTCATGGCAGTTGGCTTCCAACCGCTCTTTACCAACTGTAAAATTCATACCTTGAACATTCTAAAAGGCTCTGACCCTGGTTGCTATGGTGACAGCTCTTCAGAGCTTCTGCCAAGCCTCCCTTCTGTCTCACCCACATCAACAATTCATAGGATATTCCTTTGAACTACACAAAACAACATACATTTAACATATGTTATACAACATTTACACACCAATAATCGACATCATTACACAGGGTGCCCTCTGCTACCCATGGGGTGCCTTTCACTGCTGGCGGGGTGTTCCTTCGCCACTCGCGGAGCACCCTCTGCTTGCAGCCTGTCTCCCGGGCTTCCACTGCAAGGGAGCGAGGGAGCACCAGCCACCAGAGTAGAAGCCCAGAAGTCAGGCAGGCAGGAAGGCAGGCATTTGGAAGGGGCCTCTAAAGACCATCCAGTCCAGACCTGGTCAAACACTGGCCCTCCAGGTGTTTTGGACTTCAATTCTCACAATTCCTTACAGCCTACTGAGTTGGCCCATGCCTGCTATAGCCAGTCCACAGCATCAACCACAGAGTCTAGTGCAGGTCTGGTCAAACACTGGCCCTCCAGGTGTTTTAGATTTCAACTCCCACAATTCCTAATAGCCGGCAGTCAAAGTGGTGCCAAACTGCATTAATTCCAGTGTAGAGCAGACCTGGGCAAACTTCAGCCCTCCAGGTGTTTTGGACTTCAACTCCCACAATTAGGAATTGTGGGAGTTGAAATCCAAAACACATGGAGGGCCAGTGTTTGACCAGCCTGCACTAGACTCTGTGGTTGATGCTGTGGACTGGCTATAGCAGGCATGGGCCAACTCAGTAGGCTGTAAGGAATTGTGAGAATTGAAGTCCAAAACACCTGGAGGGCCAGTGTTTGACCAGGCCTGGACTGGGTGGTCTTTAGAGGCCCCTTCCAGCAGTATTAGTACTGTTATTAATATTATCAATCCTAATAATATTGTTATTTTCTTCTCTCCCTTTCCCTTCTGCTCAGGTTTCCCCCAGCATCTCCTTTCCAATCCGCTTTAAATCCTGGCCAAGAGCGACCCCAGAAGAAAGAGGGGGGGGGGGGATGTGGGATTTGACAGCTTGAAGGAAATAAGGAAGAGAAGACAGAGCTATATTTAATGTCTCTCCCCTTCCTTCCTTCCTTCCTTCAAGCTGGCAAATCCCATGTCCGTCAGTCCCCTCCTCTTTCTCTTGGGGTAGTTCTTGCCTAGGATTTAAAGCAGATTGGAAATTAGATGTGGAAGGAAACCTGAGCAGAAGGGAAAGGAAGAGAAGATAATAACAATATTAAGATTGATAATATTAATATTAATAATATTACTAATAGTGCTGGAAAGGGCCTCTAGGGACCATCTAGTCCAACCCCCTTCTGAAGAAAAGTTAATTTTTTACCGTTTTCAAAATTAAAGTAACCTGGAAGTGGCGTCACCATACCGAAGCTCCGTCCGCCATTGTCGGAAACACCTGGAGGGCTGAAAAGGTGAGAAGGGCAAAATATAAATGATGTAAATAAATAAAAGAATAAATAAGAAGGTCCTCAGGTTGCATTGTAGTAGGTGGTCTGTGGTTTGCTCTTCTCCACACTTGCATGTCGTGGACTCTACATTGTAGCCCTATTTCTTAAGGTTGGCTCTGCATTTCGTGGTGCCAGAGCGCAGTCTGTTCAGCACCTTCCAAATCGGCCAGTCTTCTGTGTACCCGGGGGGAGTCTCTCATTCAACATCAGCCATGGCTTGAGTTTCGGGGTTTTAGCTTGCCACTTTTGGACTCTCGCTTGCTAAGGTGTTCCTGAAAGTATCTCTGTAGATCTTAGAAAACTTTTTCTTGATTTAAGGCGCTGGCGTGCTGGCTGATATCCAACCAGCGGATACTGCAGTTTATTTCATTGGATTGGACTGGAAAGAACGAAATACAGAGCACTATTTCTTAAACTGTGGGTCCCAACCCAAAATGGGGTCCCCTTAGCTCAGTGTTGAGGTTTTGAAAAAATAGGCAACAGTAATAATTTTCTGAATATCATCCATGGCTGTTTCAACCATTTACACAAGCCTGTTGCCCAGTGTTTACAGTGGACTCTGCAGAAAAATGTTTCAGTTGCGCTTAATAAAAAGTAACATCAGCCTGTTTGGCAAGCCTTGCACATTCTGATTTGCTATCAGTAAATGGTTGATTTGTATACCTTTTTATACACTTATATATCTAAGTAAAAATCAGGTAAAAATTTCTTGGGCAGAAAGGGGTCATGAGTGGAAAAGATTACTGCGCTTCCAGAAGGTCCCTGATTCCCATCTCTTTTCTTATATTTCTGTCTTGTATGTTTTACATGAATAGAACAACATCCTCAATGCCATCCTGCTTCTCCTAGAAGAGCTTGATTCAGATGGACTAGAGGTTGTCCATGAAACTGTTGAGAACAAACTCCAAGCCTTGCAGAAGAAGGAACTCCATGATAATCGATAGCACATCATAGTAGCAGTTTTGTGGACTAGTGGACATTGCATCTTTAGGCAAGGCTGCACCCTCCTCATGCTGCTGAGCTTTGTGTGGAGATATGCAACAGCTTACAAGACGAATAATATACATTCCTTCTCAGTCTTGCAGTAGGATCTTGTTGTACAAGCTTTCATCTGCAGCCACAACTTAACATACAGCTGCTACTCTGCACTCTACTAAGGCTCACAACAAGGAAAACAGACGTGCACGGAGCTGCAGCAGTTACAGAAAAGAGAGGAGGGAGACCATTCTGGGCCCTTTCCTGCTAGTGCCTGACAAGTCAAAGAGTCACTCCTGCTATTGCTTCAGGTGTGGTCATGCCTGGGCTGCAGCTGACTTAGCATGATATTTTCTTGTAATATTGCAGCAAGAGTAGGACACCCTCCAGTACTAAGGAGTTTTGATAGTAACTTTGGCCACAAAGTCAGAACTTCTCAAAGCTAAGATTTTTTAAAAAAAAATCACGGAACCTTTCAATTTAGTGCTGAGCTTTCTAGTTTTGACCCACTACCTCTCCTTCACATAGTGGGCGGATGTGATGAAGAGAATGTAATCTGCCAACAAAACTTGGAGTTTGTTTGAGTTTATTGTTTTACTCAATATGAACCCTGTGTTTCAGCTTTGAATGTCTGCCTCAGCCGCCTTGGATCACTTGTCATTTTAGTCCATATAGTAGCCTTTAAAAATATAAGGACAGCTAAATGTACTGATGTGGAGAAAGTGAATTGACAATGCAAAGTGCTTTTGGTGTCAGAAGGGGCATTAAAGTAATTTACCAAAATGTATAGACTTGGTGTGGTTCATCTCATTGTGTGTCATATAAGAAGCTGGGTCTACTGCAGGGAACAATTTATGAATTGATGCTGCTAAGTGATCTATACACAATGTGTTGTTTCACTTTTCCCCCAAACAATTCTGGCTATAGGTCTTGTGGATTTGGAAGTAAAGAATGATTCCTATTAAATACATTTTTAAAATTGTGATCATTTGTCTCGACTCATCTCTGTATGAATTGGATCGCCTGAAAGTGTTAATTAATTTTGAAATACCACTAGTTAAATTTTGTGTAATCCACAACTCACCTTCTGGCCCAAAAAGGATGTTCAAGTCAACAATAACAAAGGTAAAGGTTTCCCCTGTCATTAAGTCTAGTTGTGTCAGACTCTGGGGCAGGGGGCAGGAACCTACGGCTCGGGAGCCAGGTATGGCTCTTTTGTTGATTGCATCTGGCTCCCTCTCGTGTGCTCCGGATTGGAGGGGAGGGGGAGGAGGCTGGCCTGGAGAAGAGTGTCTCTCTCTGTGAATGTATACCAGCTCTTCGGCATTGGAAAGTGTGTGGGGGAAGTGGGCCGATGCAGGGAGTGCGCTCCCTCCACCGGGACCTGGGCATGCACACTCTGCAAAAGCCATCTTCTCCCGTGCTGCGAGAGTGAGAGCGAGAGTGAAAGTGCAGGGAAAGAGGCCGCCAGCAGGGTGCTTCCTGTCCATGGCCCCCTGTGCGATGGTGGGCCTCTCCTGGAGGCTGTGCCTGCACCCCTCTGGGGGCCAGCAAGGAGGCTTCTCCAATCAGCTTTGGAGCTGAAGTGATTGAAGGTACTGCAAATCCCATCATATGTTCTACCTCCTCCCTCAAATCCCTGAGCGCCCAATATTTTGTGGTGCTCAGAATGCTCTTTGCTGGCTGGTGAACTATAAATCCACACAACTGCAACTCCCATGTGTCAGGGTCTGTTTTCCCCAACCCTCCCAGTATTTTCTGTTGCTCCTGGCAGTTGTGTATGCCAAGTTTGTTTCAGTTCAACAGTTGGTGGATCTCAGAATGCTCTTTTATTGCAAGTGTACTATAAATCCATACAACTGCAACTCCCAAACGTCAGGTTCTATTTTCCCCTAAACTCCACCCGTGTTCAAATTTGACTATATTGAGTATTTGTGTCAAGTTTGGTCCAGATCCATAGTTGTTTGGGTTCACAGTGCTCTCCAGATGTAGGTGAGCTACATCTGTAAATATCTGTGTGTGTGTGTGTGATTTAAACTAAATATTTTGAAATTATGGGTTTTTTTCTTGAAGTGACACACCACCCGAATTATGCTTTGTTTTTTGGCGAATTTTGACACACCACGCTCAAAAGGTTGCCCATCACCGTCATAGTATGTACGTATATACTCGCATTTAGTTGAATTCAGTCTTAAAATATATATATTATGTGGCTCTCATTAAAATAAGTTTCCAAATATTTTGCTTTCATGGCTCTCTGAGTCAAAATGATTCCCGACCTCTGCTCTGGGGGGTGGTGCTCATCTCCATTTCTAAGCTGAAGAGCCGGCATTGTCCATAGGCACCTCCAATATCATGTGGCCGGTATGACTGCATGGAGTGCCGTTACCTTCCTGCGAAGGCAGTACCTATTGATCTACTCACATTTACAAGCTGGTCCTAATAGCAGGGGTTCACTCTGCTCCTCAGATTGGAACTGCCAACCTTTCAGTCAACAAGTTCAGCAGCCCAGCTGTTTAACCCACTGTGCCACCAGGGGGCCTCACAATAATAAAATCAAAATTAAAAAACGAATGTGAGAACAACTATATGTATCAGTAAAAGACATAGCTAGAATGGAAATGGCTAGATCTTTGAAACAGGAAATTACCCAAAGACAGAAGTGCATCCTGTATAAAAATATCTTTGCCTGCCAGCCAAAGAGGTAAATGATGGAGAGCACCTAACAAAATCTATAGGAAAAAAAATGGGGAGATACATCTCTAAGTGACCTAGATCAGGGGTGCTCATACTTTTTCAGCATGTGAGCTACTCTTAAAGCAACCAAGTCTAAAAGATCTACCTGCCCCTGCTGCCGCGGGCTCCCGCCACCGCATGCTCTTGCCACCGCGCATGCTCCTGCTGTTGTTTTCCGCTCGCGCAGCGCTTCTTCCGCCTGGGGGCATTGCAGGAAGGAGAAAGCACGAGGCGGGGCATCCAGAGGGAGCGCTCCGCCCTGCCTGTCTTGCTGGCAACGGAGGCTGCACAGCTGCTTCTGGACGAGAGAGAGGCAGGGTGCTCCCTCCAGAGGCCCCGCCTCGTGCTTCCTTCTTCCTGCAATGCCCCGCAGGCGAAAGAAGCACCACGAGAGCAGAAGCCAGCAGCAGGAGCGTGCGTGCGCGCAGGGTGTGCGCGCGCATGGCAGGAGCACCCCATCCGGCTGGTGAGGCCCAAAGATCACCTGGAAGAGGGCTGAAGATCTACTAGTAGCTCCCGAGCTACCTAATGAGCACCCCTGCATTAGATGGTCTTCATTAAAAAACAAACATGTTTAATCCTATGCAGATATTTGTCCTTCCTCATTAAATAAAGGTAAATTCAAAAATCAAAAGGAAAGTGCATGATTATAAGTTCATACTACATACTACATTTCATTTTTTTCATAACTGAATAGGATTGGCATAAATCTCCTTTGGAGTTTGGAGCGGTGAATCCACTCCCCCTGAATGTCTTTACCCTTTTTTGTGAGAAAGAACAATTCTATATTTCCCACACCACTGTGGATGAAATTTTGCCATGTTTTGGTCATTTTAGATCCAGAAAAAGCCTTTTTCCAATTAGGAAATAAAAATAACTTTGAAAACGTTTTGAGCCTGATAGCCCAGAGGAGGCTGTAAAATATTCCCCTACATGGCATTTTTAGTAATTTTTTTTCAAATGTGGGTTAGTATGTCTTTTGAGAGCATCAGGGTTTTTGGGAGCGGGAATATACAGGCTACATGTGGCAAGTCCCTGCTTTTAAGCCCTTAGGACACAGTCCTAGGTCAGCTGGCAAAAGTCCCTATATACTCCAAGGATTTTCTGAAGAGGGATGTTGAAAACTGCTAAAATAATTCTCTGGCTATGTAAAAGAAAACACAGTCCTCTAGAAGTATGAGCCATGACCCTCAGTATTCTAATCTGATCCTAACAATCATAACATCATTTTACGCTCATCTACTGCCAAGCTGAAGACTGTCGTATTTTCCTGCAGAAATGGACTATAAAATCAAGCCTGATATGTCCCAGAGTAACCTTTTACACAGTGCCAGGAATCTGAAATTATTAACAGCACAAAATAATGACATGTCTAAAGGACCTTGCATACTACTTTAAAATTCTCTTACCCTGTCTAGATGGGTTTTTTTTCTGTAGTGTTAATTGCTCTGGCTTTTCTGAATTTTGTACTAACATCTTTTAAAAAGTAGTGTTCTGTCTACAGCAATGTATTCAACAAAACATGAGATTACAGACTCTTTAGTGAGTTCCAGATGCAATTATTATTTACTGAAAACTAACGGAAGTGCCTAGTTCTACCTGGGTTGGAAACCCCCTCCACCACAGTCTTGTTATCTTTGTATATATGCTCTGTCTCTCTCCTCATCTATCCACTGCCACATATAATCATAGAGCTGGAAGAGACCTTGTGGGTCATCCAGTCCCGTCCCCTCCAACAAAAAGCAGAAAAATTGCATTCAAAGCACCCCCGGCACATGGCCATTCAGCCTCTGTTTAAAAGCCTCTAAAGGAGGAACCTCAATCACACCCTGGGGCAGAGAGTTCCACTGCTGAACAGCTCTCACAGTCAGGAGGTTCTTCCTAATGCTCAGGTGGAATCTCCTTTCCTGTAGTTTGAAGCCATTGTTCTACTTCCTAGTTTCCAGGGCAGCAGAAAACAGGCCTGTTCTCCCTAAAATTTCCCCTCACATATTTGGGCCGGAGAGATAGCACAGCGGTAACAACAGCTGTACTGGCAATCTGAAGATCTGAAGAATCGAATCCCGGGCTGAGTTAGACGCCAGCTGTAAGCCCTGTCTACTGTTTACCCAAGCAGTTCAAAAGCCCAGCTGTGAATTAACAACAAATTGGGGACCATAAGAGTGGGGGACTTTGGCACAGACTTGTCTGAAATAGGCTGACGGAGAAGGGAGAGGCGGAAGTGGTGGAAACAAGAGGCTCCTGCCATGAGGATGGAACAACAGCACCCCCTTGTGACGTGATGGCGCAATGATGGCGCAATGATGAGGGACATAACAACAATGATGTAATGGAGCATTCACACCTGATGACGCCCACCAGTATGACGCAGCCAGGAAAGAAGAAGTCCTTCTAAAAACTGCACTGTATTTGTCTATGTGTAATTGTATGTCTTTCCGACAGGGACTGTCTGTCGTATGTGTATTGTAATCCGCACTGAGTCCCCTGCAGGGTGAGAAGAGCGGAATAGAAATAAACAGTATTATTATTATTATACATGGCCATCATGTATCCTCTCTGCCTTCCCTTCTGCAGGCTAAACATAGCCAGTTCTTTAATCCACATTTCATAGGGCTTGTTCTATGGACCTTGATCAGTTTAGTTGCCCTTCTCTGGACATATTCCAGTTTGTCACCATCTCCCTTCAATTGTGGTGTCTGGAATTGAACCCAGTATGCCAGGTGTGGACTGAACAAGGCGTAATAGAGGGGTAGCATGACTTCCCTGGATCTAGACATTATACTTTTATTTATGCAGGCCAAAATCCCACTGGCTTTTTTTGCTGCCACATGACATTTTTGGCTCATGTTTAACTTGTTGTCCATGAGGACTCCAAGATCTTTTTCACATGTACTGCTGTCGAGCCAGGCGTCCATTCTTTGCATTTCTGAGCTCCCGACCAAAATTGTGTAGCTTGTTGTCGACCTTTGCAGCCCGAAAGACAGTTGCATCTGTCAAGTAGGAAATTTAGGTACCACTTTGTGGGGAGATAAATTTAACTGATTTATGAGGCCATAAAAATCTCCAGGAAGTATGCAAAGAATGAGGAAGCGACAGCTTCCCTGGTGGTCAGAAGCTGGAATGTTAAATAGCCTGTCTATATAGGTTGTGTGTCTATGGCATTGAATGTTTGCCATGTATATGTACATTGTAATCCACCCTGAATCCCCTGCGGGGTGAGAAGGGCGGAATATAAATACTGTAAATAAATAAAAATAAATATTTATTACTAGGGTTACCACACTGAAAACAGAAGGTGGCCCTCTACCTTTAAAGGCTGTGTAGAGAAGGAATGTCAAGGGTTGCTTGTCATACAACAAAGTAAACAAGTTAGATCTGAAATTTCCCCTTCTACGCAACAGAAGTTCTCCCCAGTTTTCCAACTCTACAGTTACCCAAATTCTTCTCTTTCATCTTACACTTTTTTTCTCTCTCTCTCTCTCTCCTTGTGTATACAATGATGTTTATCCTTCACATGTCCTTTTGTGCAGTCTTCCTTTTCTCCCTCTCTCTAAAGAGAACAATAATAGTACAACAAAGGGAAGCTGCAAGTCTGTTTTCTTTTCCCTGCCATGCTCTAACCCTTGTGTTACTGCTTATATGCCTTATGGAGAAAAGAATGTGCCAAGGTCTTTGAAGCTTGCGATGAAATGGTTAGGGTAGGGAAGACTGCCAACTAGGGATTGAATATAATGTTGTAGAATGTGTAGATAAATGTGAATTAACTGCATTATTCTATTTTGTAACCTTGAGGCTCATACCCCTAGCTCTTCTTTTCCTCTGTAATAAACTTCAAGTGTCTAAGCTTCATGGCTGTGAGATGGAGAAATATACATATTTACAGAGTGAAGAGGATTATTTAAAATGGAAACATTTAATTCACTTGATGTATGCAAGAAAGCGGGGTCCCTGGTGGCGCAGCGGGTTAAACCACTGAACTGCTGAACTTGCTGACAAAAAGATTGGCAGTTCAGCCATCTTCTGCCAACCTAGCAGTTCAAAACCTTGAGGCTCATACTCGAAGGTATGAAGGTAATGGTGTTCCATGCAGTCATGCTGGCCACATGACCTAGGAGGGGTCTACAGACCACACCGGCTCTTCAGCTTAGGAATTGAGATGAGCACCCCCCCCCAGTCTCTGACATGACTAGACTTAATGTCAGGGGACACCTTTACCTTATGCAAGAAAGGCAAAAACTAGATGAAGAAGGAACAGCTTCTTTCTTTATAGCTCTTCAAGTTGAGTTTGGATGTGTGTGTGTGTGGGGGGGGGGGGGTCATCTTACTCCAGGCCTTTGTCATATAAAATAATTCAGATATTATGCTTCTAATTCCTATCATTTTCTTCCATGAAAATATTTCCCCCTTTATAAACCAAACTCCCTTTTTAAATGCTTAGATCATGCATATATACATGTGTATTTGTTTCAGTGCTTTTTATGAATATGTAAATTGAAAATAAAAACATATTAATTTAAAATCAAATCCTTAGCTCATGTGGTACAGAACTTATACTGAGTATAAATGATGTCTTTAGAAAATCTACAACGTACATGAAATTGGACCTACTATGAGATCTCACTGCTGTGATATGATTATTCCACTTTTCTAATTGTATTATGGAACTTGTGGACTGATTTAATTGAAGAAATTTAAATCAGCAAGGGAAATCATAACTTCAAACTAAATGAATGTCTTTTCATATTATTTCCTGAATAGTGGTGCAAATTTGGCCACTGAGCAAGTTTACAACTGGAAATTTGGCCACTGAGCCAGTGGTGACCCAAACATAACAATTATTTTCATTGCTAGATCAGTAACTGTCATTTTGCTCAGCACCTATGAATCATAGCAGTGTTTCTCAATATCTGACATGTAGGATGTATTTTCATTCACTGGACCAAATTCAGCATAAATACCGAATATGCCCAAATTTGAATGTTTGGGGGGGGGGGTTGATTTTGTCATTTGGGAGTTGTAGTTGCTGGGATTTATAGTTCACCTACAATCAAGGAGCATTCTGAACTCCACCAATGATGGAATTGAACTAAGCTTGGCACGCAGAACTTTCATGACCAACAGAAAACACTGGAAAGGTTTGGTGGGCATTGACCTTGAGTTTTGAAGTTGTAGTTCACTTATATCCAGAGAGCACTGTGGACTCAATCAATGAGGGATCTGGACCAAACTTGGCACAAGTACTCAATATGCCCAAATGTGAACTCTGCTGAAGTTTGGGGAAAATAGACCTTGACATTTGGGAGTTGCTGGGATCTATAATTCACCTACAGAGAGCATTCTGAACCCCACCAATGATTGAATTGGGCCAAACTTCCCACACAGAACCCCCATGACAAACAGAAAAAGTTGTGTTTCCTGATGGTCTTTGGTGACCCCTCTGACACCCCCCTTGTGACCCCTCCAGGGGTCCTGACCCCCAGGTTGAGAAATGCTGTTCTAGAGAAGTTCTACCTTTCTACTTAAAAGTAAATTCCACTGGGGAATGTGTCTATCAGATTGTTGTGGATATATGGAAAAAAAACCAGTTATACACACAGTACTTTTTTTTCAATGTTGCCCCCTTGTTTCACTGTATTCTGGCCTAGACTTTCTCATACCAAAGTGAGGCAGCAAACAAAAAAAGCAGGTTGAAGCAGGGGCCAGGCAGAAAATGTCTGATGGTTTGAAGAATGGTTAGCAGTTACAGGACAACTGAATTAGTTCAGGATGGCAGGTAGATGCGGTCCTGAGTCCCCCTTCGGGGGTTGAGAAGTTGACGGGGTATAAATACGGTAAATAAATAAATAGATGTACTGTTGCAAAACCATTATTACACTCATTGCTTCTGCACTCTGACCCTAGCAAAAATCAGTCTGCAGCCATAACTTAGTCTTTTAGGTACAGGGGAATGAGATACAAAATTGGAAAAGTGTGAACAGAAGATCAACTTGTTCCCACTTTTGCAGGATGCAGTTGTCATTTGCCAACTTCACATACTTCATTTAGAAAGTATTCTGGTACATTTCTGTGTTTTTGCTGCTTGCCATGTTCATTCCTTTTTTTGTTCAAAGTCTTATTTCTGGGAGGGCCCATCACAGAACTCCACTAGGAATTATTTTGGCAGTTATTATATTTTCCATGGCAGAACTGCACTAAGTAATCAGAAACTAATCCCAAATGATGTGCGGTTGCAACTGAGTGGAATTTCTTAATATTGTCATACTGGATGGAGCTGTAGGCTGAATACTGAAGACATAAGGATGTATATATTTCATGTAATTAGGTCAGAGTCTAGTTAACAATTGGGAGCATCATAAATTGCAACACACACACATGTTTGATTCAGTGGATTTTTTATATTTCTAGAGGACACCAAGCTGTGCCACGAACAGGTACAGACAAGTTTCACAGGACACCAGTTTCACAGAAGTGTGTCAGGAAGAGCACAGGTACAGCATGGCCACAGAGCTGGTGCCACCATGATAGCTCCAGTCAGGTACAATGAACCAGACATCCCAGCCAGGCTTCATGGAAAAGAAGGTTCTCCATGCAAAGTCAAAGAATGTTAATGAGCCCAGCCCACCACTCAGACATACTGTCCTCTTCCCTGTTGGCATGTGTCATTTCAGTGAGGAAGGGTGGGGCAGGAAGAAGAGTTCTACTTCTGCTTGCTGCTCTGTTCAAAGTGAAACCTAACTCCTACATATAGCATGTGCTGGGTATGAAATTTTCAGGCCCTAAATCAATAGCTCACAGATCATTCACAGTTTGGGGAGTCCCATATTATCTGCGGCTTTGAATAAAGGGAAGACTCCCTTCTAGAATTTTGCTTTCTCCTTGGCACCTGGCCGGAAAGACTCAAAATCCGCTCATTGTCCATATGACAATCAGTATCATGATTATTTTAGTATCAAGAAAAGATTAGCCTGTGAAACAAAGAGATTCTGTTGGCATTGTTGTGTTCATTGATAAATCAGCATTCACCCTCTGCTACCTGCTTCAAACAGGCTCCAGAGAGGGAGTTTACAAGCAGAAGCATCTAACTCCTCCCTTCTTCCCCCAAAAACCTCAGTTCGGAGGAGTATGAGCTTCTGAAGTGGGCATGGCATGATTCTATAACAACGGCAGGGCTGCCCTCCAGCCAATGCCTGCAGGCTCACAGTGGCACCAGCACTGCACTCAAAAGTCATGAGAAGGCCAGAGAGGGAGGGAACTACAGGGAAGTGGCTAGGAGTGGAGTGAAAAGAAAGGCGTGCAGCTAGAATCCCTTCTCGATACTAAGAGTGCGCCGGGTGACATGCTCCATCTTCCCAGACACATATTCAGTCAGACTGATCTGGTAGTGGGCCAACATTTTCAGCATAAGACGCAGGTTCAGCCACCACTGCTCCTTCGGGAGCCTATGCCTGTCAGGAGAGAGAAAGAGAGGGAAGTAGTAGTGTCAGTGCTATATCAAAATCAGAGACAGGACTGAACCCTGGAGTAGGTAATGTAATACTGCAGAGGGCCTGCCTGGGAAAACATAGAGTGTGGCCCTCTCATGTGCAAGTATCATGATCTGGGGACCTGGAGTAGAACAGGGGAAGGAAGAATATGGTTTGTAGGCTACATGCGAATCTCCCAGGGCTGGTTTTGAAGTCCTCAGCCACTCAATTTCTAAATTATTTTGACCAATTTTTCACACTCCACCAATACTATTTTAAACCGTGAGGAAGTAAATCTTATTCCTTACTTGTTTCAATATAACTGTCTTCCCTGGAACTAAAACATGACAATATTGCTCCCTGAACTCTTAGAAGTTATATGGGGAGAATTCTTGCCTCCTGACAGAAATGTAAAAAATCAGAAGTTGGGGGCATCCTCCAAGGTCCCCCAGGGAGCGAATGTGTTCCCACAAAACCCTGACAGTTGCCCATCCCTTCAGAAAATGTGAACTCTTAACATCTATCTTTTTGGGGAGCATCTGTCAGCTCCAGCTTCCTATGCAGGGATATGAGAGATGTCTCCCACAGGATGGCAAAATATCCGGGCGTCCCCTGGGCAATGTCCTTGCAGACAGCCAATTCTCTCACACCAGAAGCGACTTGCAGTTTCTCAAGTCACTCCTGACACACACAAAAACCCTCTCTTTTTGAAACTAAATATCAATTAGAAGACAGATGAAAAGCCCACCCTGCTGCTCAGTATTTAAGTGCTTCAAGAAATCTACCTAAATTTTCTACGTTTACACAGGCAGTTAGAAATGGGGACAAGAAGGCTGACCAGTAAAATGATGGGTATGATAAAATGCTGGTTAAATAATCCTCATGATTTACCTACCCGCCCTTTCTATGAGACTTGTATTATACTCTGACAAGAGATGTCTTCCCTATCACCAGTCTCATATCGTATGTACAACTTGGATGTTGAAAGGAAAACTACTTACTCAAAGTCTGTGACTTTCTTAAGCTCAGTCACGGGGCTAAAGGACACAGCCTTCCTCCGAAGGCCTATTACGCAGGCAGAGTCTGCAGAATTGGCAAATACCCGGCCTGTGGAAAGAGAAGGGGATTTTATCTGAGGTGCCAGGCAAGTCTACAGAAGAAAGGCAGCATATTTCTCTGGAAAATAAACATGTTTAGACTAAAATAAGGATGATTAATAACTGGTCTTGTTTATTTTGAGGGCAGCTACAATGGAACTACTTTAAGCTGTATGAAACAGGTGAAGCCATTCCCTCTAAGTTCTGAACATCCTTGTCCTTCTAACAACATAGAATACAGCAGCAAAGGTGTTCTACCCTGGAGGCAATACTTTTAACATACCTTTACGGTATGATTCCTTCAGCTTGTCTGACATCCACAGTACAGCCTTCACACCCAGCTTTGTGCTGTAGTTGCGGTCAAAAGGAGTTGGAGCACCTCCCTAGAAACATAGACAGGAAATGGAAAGAAGAGACACAGCCCTGCTAGTAAATGCCCCCACCATGTGGCATTATCTTTCAAAGGCATAACTGAATCTAATTATGGAGTCATTCCAGATTTAACTTGAGAAATTAGTAGCTTTGTTTGAGCATAAGCTACAGAAGCCTGAAGATCCAGAGATAATAGGCACATATCCAGAGTTCTGCTTTTCAGTTTCCTTAAAGACAATACAATTGGCCCTTCATATCTGAGGTTTTAATTTTTGCTGATTTGCTTATTCATGGATTTGAATCTGTAAGTCAGTGGTGGCGAACCTAAGGCACCACTGAAGGGGCAAGAAGTGCCCTCTTTCCTGGCATGCCCACTCGCTTGCCCCTCAATTCGCCATCCCATTCACTCGCCTGCCCCATTCATCATCCTACTTACTTGCCTGCCTCCCACTCACTAGCCCGCCTGCCCATATGTCCCCCACTCACCATCCCATTCACTTGCCCACCATCCCACTTGATCACCATCCTGCTCTTTGCTCACTACCATCGCCCTCCACTCCCCCCCCCCCCTTGCCATCCTGCTCATCTGCCATCCCATCCACCTGCCATCCCGCTCACTCCCCTCCGGGGGGGGGGGGGTTTGGACAATCAGTCTCTAAAAGGTTCACCATCACTGTTCTTGGTACTCCAGTGTTAGTACCTAGACGTCCACCACAAACTGAGTACAAAATCATGCTGGTGGAGCCACAGACTGCTAAAGAGAACACCACTTCAATGTGATTCTACTTCAACATCTGATGCAAGTTGGCCACTAAGTTGTGATAGAAGACATAGATATTCCTAGATATGAGTTCCCTCAGGTAAAAAAATAGCTTTTTAAAAAATTCAGTTAATATTTCACTTTTGCAGGAGTTCTGTCCTAAGCCTAGCAAATGTGAAGATCTGACTGCAGTTTTACGGCTAGTGTTTCATCTCTGGAATATACTAGTTTATAATAATACTACTACTAATAATAACAACAACAACAACTTCAACAACAACTTCATTCTTATATCCCACCTCCATCTCCATGAAGGGACTCGGGTCAGCTTACAATGGTTTAAGCCCAATATTAACAAGGTTACGAAGGCACACGGTTAAAAACATATAACAAACAGCTAAATAAAACAATAAATATAAAACATCATAAAATATAAACCAAGCAACAACCAATCAATAGTCAGGAAAAGTGGGCATATGCAGATCTGGGGCTAACAGGGCAGGACAAGGGCTAGTGGAAACGAAAGCTGGGCAGAACCTGATCAGTACTGAACTATTCTTCAAAGGCACATTGGAACATCCAAGTCTTCAGGTCTTTCAGGAAGGTGGACAGGGTGGGGGCTAATCTGAGCTCCCTAGAGCCAGGGGGCCACCACCAAGAAGTCCTCTCGTCCCCACCAACTGTGCTTGCGACAGAGGTGGAAGCAAGAGAAGGGCCTCCCTGGCAGATCTTAGCACTCGTACTGGTTCACAGAGGTGCGATGTTGGACACTAATATACTAGCTAAACTATTTTATGCAAGACTCAAATCAGACCCTATGAACATCAAAGCTCTAACATGGCATAGATTGTTGACTAGTTATTTGGAGAACATGTATTTAATTATTTATTTAGCCATACATTTCTTTTAATTTCATTTTCACACTTTTATACCATAGGAGTGGAGGGTGGGGGAAAGGCCAAGGAAAGTATCATAAGTTGATTATGAAGTAAGTTAGGTCTATCTGTATTTTCAGGCAGTAATTCTTCCACAAGTATCATCTGCCTTTATTATTTTATTCCATCACTAATCTTAAATCAGATCTGCCTGAACCACTATCCCACTTCACTTACCTGCTGGAGATGGCCCAAAACATTGATCCTGCAATCAAATATGCCTTTCCCCTCCGAAGAGTATAGGTTGTACAGGAACTCAGTGGTATAGTGCGTATGGCACTTCTCATTTCTAAAAAGAAAACACAAGGTAGAAGAAAAACTTCTTAGGCCCTAGACAACTACTGTACATTTGTTGCCTAAAAGGCAATATAAAATATGCTGGATCCTATTAAAGGTGCTGATTTTAAATTGTAAGTCTTCAGTGGCTTAGTCTGGTGTCCTCGGTGTCCCTCAGAAAAAGGAAAGGTCTGGACTTTCTTGAGCGATATTTTTCTCCATTTTTTTTTCTTATAGGACTATTGTGGAGTGCATGGAAGCTCCACCTGGCATGAAGCCACGTCCAGTCTCATCACATTTGCACATCATCCATCTCTTTTTAGTGTCAAAGAGGTTTCTAGGCTGCAATCCCTTCATTTGTGCTGAATTCAGTCATGTTAGAGAGATGCAAGTCCTGGCAACAGCCCAAGAAATGGGTCAGCAGAGTACACAGAGCCAGGTTAACCCTAGGGTTCAGCATTTGATGGTGTTCTGTACTATCAGCAGCTGTTTTCCACAAATCTAGATTTGTCCCCTTAATGTTACTGAGTACAATATATTTGCTTCCTCATTTCCTGGGAACTAGATGAGGAGAATGGCATCATCATCCGAATATCACTGCTTAGAATCAGATTTTGAACAACGATGCAGTTCAAGCTTTTTTCCATCTCACGTTATCCCTTAACATTTACTAAGCGAGGTATTTTTGGGGTCCTTTTTTCCACATACCGCAATACTAGGCCTCTCTGAATGTCTGTTTTCATTTTGTCAGTCAGATGTTCAACATTTGCCTGGAAAGATACAAAGAGCAATCGTTTTTATGCAATTCACTTTTTCCTGAAGATTTTACACAAAAGAAGGAAATGTCTGTTACATAGAAAATGAGATAAGATATAATTGTTTTGACATGTTCATATAAACATCAGTTATAGTGAAATCAATGGAACAAATTCCAAAGAAAATAAGCCCATATAATACCAGTAATGACTCTACTACACTTAGAAAAATGCCTATACTGAGAAGACAGAAATATCAAAGTGAGAGAAATGTTCACTGTCATATCATAGCTTGCTCTTCACCATAGTCATTTGTCTATAACTAGGAGATCAAATGCCATAATACAAAAAATCTGGTGTCACTGATTGAATTACTATGGGAATATGAAGTAGCCTACAATTCCTCTATTGTATGAACTTGGTTTTAAACTGCTTATGTGAAGGGGACCAGTGTTTATCTGTATGCTAAAAGGTAAAGGTTTCCCCTTGACATTACGACATTTTGCTCCATTATGAAAAACAACACTTCAGTAAGACCACTGTATACATAACATTTCACCACCAGCACACCTTTAGGTCATGAATAGTGAAAGGCTCCTCATAGACATAAGCAGCATCAGCTCCCACTGCAATGCCAGTCACTGTTGACAAGTAGCCGCAATAACCTCCCATTGTTTCCACAATGAACACGCGTCGTTTTGTGCCTGAAGCAGACTGCTTGATGCGGTCACAGCTCTGTATGGCAAAGGAAGAAGGAAAACAAATATTTAGTCAGCCAGATGTTCTAAGGCATTAAACCCTTGGCAGTGGAGAACTTCAGGCAGACAGGCAAGGAAAGTTTACAGTATTGGGAATTAAACCTCTGCTTGTACACATGTGGAAGGGATTTCAACCTACAGTAACCATTCAGAAAAACCTTGGCTGTGTTCAAGTAGGAGGTCAACTCAATGTATAAAGACAGCAAAAGCAGTCTTTATACATTGAGTTGAGCTCCTACTTGTATGGAACAAAGCTGAAAATAAGTATCATAATGACTTTATAACAGTCTATGATGCAGAAACATTTGAAATATTTTAAGTGGCTGATTTTGTGTAATTTATTCACTCAAAAAAGTTAGAAAAAGTGCTGAATGGTGCATGCAGAATGTTCAAAAGGAACAGATCTCTTCACAGGGAATGAGAGTAGTAGTTAATAAAATGCATTATAAAAATGCACCAGTACTTGCCTGACAGCACCCGAGCCATCTCACACACCCTTTCTGGCAATATCTTTATATGTTAATTGCAAATGAAAATGTTTCTATGTTTTTATCAATGGACTGACATGTTGCAAGCAACTGGTCCAAAGGAGCATGTGAATTATAAATCCCAGAATGCTATGACCAGTCCTATCTCACCTCCATGGCAGCATTGACAGCTGTATCAGATCCCAGGCTGAAATCAGTGCCAGGAACATTATTACTGATGGTAGCTGGTATCACACACATGATGATACAAAGCTCATCATACTGTCCACGTGCTTCCACCAACTGCAGTACTCCCTCATAAGCCTGCAAAAGATTGAGCAACAACAACTGTTGGAAACATAGATTGTGGCACATAGTTAAGCCTAAGCACTGGATTGCTGATAGTACCGAAATCTAGCACTTTCAAGCACCACAACAAAGAGTTTGGATTTAACCTATGAGCTGGATGGGAGGTGCTTGTTTTAAACAGACCTGAATTTCTAGATATCCATCAAATCAAAAGTATCTGAAACAGTAATTTAGTAGTCCTCAGAATATCGAATGTGGGGGGATTGACAATCTTTTTTCTCTAATGTGCCAGGACCATATTTATTTAATATATATTTAGAAACTCTTTTATGTGAAGGATGAAAGTCTTAGTATTCTTTACATCTTTAATAAGTACCTAGAACTTCAGTTGCCGAGAGAAGCAGGCACTATGCAAAAAAGGCACAAGGATTAGTGCAAAGATGGCAGGCATCAACAGGGGCAGCTGCCTGGTGCTTAGTCAAGATTACAGCTCCACGTAGCTCAGTACCATGCAAAACAGACCATGACTGGCAATCTAGGGTTTCAGACAGAAGCACTTCTGCCTCTATTTGGCAATGCTGGTGACTGAAACTGCAACATCACAGTATTATCCACAGAGCTACAACAGAATTAAGACAACTGGTATAGGCTTAATTCAGGTGTCTCCCCCAGTTTTGCTTTTGTAGTCCCAACAACCCAGACCAAACAAACAGACCACAACTAGCAATCTAGGGATTTCAGACAGAAACACTGAAAATGCGGGTGACTGAAACTGCAACATTACAGTATTATCCACAGAGATGCAACTGAATTAAGCCATCTGGTCTCCCCAGTTTTGCTTTTGTGATCCCAACAAAATTTTTGTATCTGGCAAAGGAGGATGAATTGTTTCTCCTGGAAGCCCTAAGGTGTGCCAATTCACCATGTAAAAGCTTGTAGGTTCCCCACTGAATAACATTTTTAAAATGCTATTAAAAAAACAAAAAAAGTTAATTTCTGACTACTTCCTGATTTGTTCTTTGCTTTTTAGCTATCCATCTTGTTCCAGAGGATACTCTCAACAATCACTGCAATCAGTCAACTCTAGCTTTGCATTTTGTCTGCACATTGAAGTACCAACACAAGGGCAAGCATAACTTTCCTAATTCATTTAGACTTCTTTTACACTGTCCTTATATCCCAGGATCTGATCCCAGATTATTTGCTTTTCCCAGATTATATGGCAGTGGAGACTCATATAACACATATAGCTCAAAGCAGATAACCTGAGATCAGATCCTGGGATAGAAGGACAGCGTAGAAAGGGCCTTCGACAAAAGGAAAAGGCAGCCCTTATTCAAAGATCTAATGAGTTTCTCCATACCTCAAATCCTCCAATAACCAATAGTCCGTGGATGTTAAATTTCCGAACATTTTCAACAATCTTTTCCATGCATGTCTTTGGGAGAGTTCTGGCAAAACACAAACAAAGCCATTTTTTTATTTTAAAAAGTTATATCACAGTGTGTGCCAGCCATAATCCTAATTGTATGAGAACCCCTTTACAGTATAATTAGCTTTGCACAGTGAACGTAAAGAATAACTACCCATTCTGTAAAAAAGGTATGAAAATGCTCTGGAATTTCTCAAATCAATTTGCAACCTTTCACGTTTCAGATAATACAAAGCAAAGATAAGATGCACTAATAACCAGCCTTTCAAGTAATATGTTCTTTGGCAAGTGAGCAGAGAACCAGTCAGGAACAATGTGCTCTTTATATTGCTTCTCCCATAATAAATAGTTCAGTGACTTACAATAAAAAGAGGAAATGTGTTAAATAACCCATTTGTTCCCTTTTTTGTCCAAATTAATAACTAGAGCGTATAGTTCAGACGACACTCTCCAAAGGTCTTGGAAAAGGTTCATATGTTCAGAGAAACAGAGAAGCGTAGCCAATCAGACCATTAAAATGTGGTGGCAAATCATCTGCTCGAACAAAGCAAGAAGCTGCCTTTGGAAACAAATAATCTACTCAGTTAATACATTAGTCTGATTCTACAAGTGTAACTCTATCTGTACATGAATGGGGAAAACATATGTTAAAAAACCTATTTCGTCATTTTTGCCATGAGATTGCAATCTTTAACTAATATAGTTATACAAGAGAGATGGAATATTACAGACATTGATCTAGTCAGGAGGAATCATATAGCACAGCTCAAAATGTTGATTGCAAAGAAGCAAATCAGACTGTGCCATCCTTCAGTTTTGTACATGATCTACCTGTCACAACATATTTCTCCTGGAAATGATGTACTAAGTGTCAACACTGTGCTTATGAAATAATAATTGTTAAAACAGGCTGACAATAGCCTACAAATGTTAAACATAGGCTGACAAACACTGAAAGTTTGTCAGACTATTTTAAATTTTTTTATTTCAAACTGTTTTTGTTTTATATTACATACAAATTTGAACACAAACTGCTCGAGATTCATTATATCATGATATATAAATACTAGAAATAAATATGAAAGGTGTATATCTGCATACATAAAGAATCTATACAAAACCAATCAATACGGATGCCATTATGTTACACAGGAATCCAGAGTTATTGCTATCAGCAGGACTACATTCCTTTTTCAAATCTATTATCTCCTTGTACAACCCTGGTTAATGGGGTTGGCTAAAACTCGGGAGTTTTTATGGAGCACCATCACCACCATCTCATGCAATGAAAAAACAGGCAGCATGAAAGCATTCCATAAGTACCAGGGTCTTTCCACAAATGGGACATCAGACTTGAGAATAGAGAACCAATGCAAAAGACTACACATAGTATGAGAATACAGGTATTCCTTCCAATAATGAAGAATTGACTGAAAAACTGGAAAGCAAAAGATATCCCGTATGCCACGGTAAGATACAGGGCACCAAGCAAAACTTTCAATAACAGAGAAATAAAAGCATCTACAGGGCAAGAACTGACAGTAATAATGGCTACTGCATTGATAAGCTAGCAACATCAAACCTGCCCCCCACATTTTCAGCATATACTGGTCATATTTCCATTTGGAAAATGAAGATACATGTTTAGTAATGATACTCTTTGAATCAACAAAACAATGGGGGAAAATATTCTAGAATAAAAACAGGACAGATGCGTCTCAAGAGAAGGCAATCATGAAATGGAGTTTGTCATGATAAGAAGACAGAACAGTTATGCAGCAAAGCTGACTTTTTAAAGCTCATGGAAAGAAGAAGAGATTATACAGAAAGCACAAAAAACACAATTATGTTGTCGAAAAACCACAATAATTTCAACAACAGAAAAGCAAAAGAAAAACAATTTCTTTACTGCAAGAATTGTTCAACAATATAATAGGAAGCAAAATATTATTGTTTGAGGAAAGAAGAAGGGGGCCAGAATGCCCTGTTTTAGGATAAGAATAGACAACACAATCCATACATTTTAGTTTCAGGGAAAGACAAGTTTATATCTCCCTGAGCTGCCTTTGTCTGTAATTGCAGAGTATCTCCCTCTTTGGAAATAACCCTTTTCTGGGATTTGATAGCACTTACCGTTTGGTTCCCAACATGGATCCTCCACGGCCCAGCCATCCTGCAACATCGTGCCATCCCACCTCTTGAATCTATGAGAGAAAATGCACTTAAGTCCCTTATGGGTAATTCAATCACAGGTAATATGTTCTGCCGGACCCTGGAAATGGGAACAATGCCACTGCCTTTTAATAAAAGAAGATAACACGGGAATTTTGTCACGTGAGAACCTGCTAATATCAATTTCTTCTCCTGCCATATCATTCAAACAAAGATTCGTATTTGAATGGAAACAATAAACCCAATAAAGAAAATTCCATTTTAGAAATCTGAACTTCTAGACTGCCCTATAATAAAAGTTGTTTGGAAAGTTCACAAAAATTTACCTCTCACATCTAAAATGCAAAACCAAAATAAAACAATATTAAAATTGCAGAAAATAAAGTAGCTCAAAGTAAATCAGCAGCAAGGTTATTTTAAACAATAAAACCACATTAAAAATTATCAGCAAAACCATAACCAGTAGAATACAGAGAACTAAAAACAGTTACGTAATTTGTAAAATGCCTGACATAATAAAAATATGTTGACCTGGAACCAAAAAAGTAACAGAGACCCCAAAAAACTTCACCAAGGAGAACATTTCACACATTTTACTTCACTATATTTAACAAGGGCACCTGCCAAATGAATGTCGTTTGTGGATATTCTAGTGGGAAAGAAACAAAAATATGGCTAATAATTCAACAGGAGTAAACATCTCTTCCCTGTTCATCAGATACACTTACCTGTCCTTTGCTCAAGCCTTCAAAACCATCATTCACTGTATACATTGTGTGGCCCTGGCAAATCCCAATACGTACAGCTGACCGGACTGCCGCATTCATTCCTGCTGCCGGGGCTCCCACATTGAGAATTGCAATGCTGAAATTGGTCTGTACAGAAGGCAGAAAAGAAAAGTAACCAGAGAACGTGAAAAAGCCACTGTTATAAAAAGTTATTAGTCTAACGTTCTCAGAAATGTGGAAACTGCCCTGAGGAGACCACTGGAAATACTTGGCCCTTTTTTTGTGGGAGTCTAAATCTTCCAAAATTCTTTATCACCTTGAGACCCAAAGGTTCTTTATTTCTGCTTTAAGAGGCTATGAATAGATACCTTTCCCTGAAACATTTCAAGCAAATATTTTGAGGAGTCCAGGCAAGACACAGAGCAATGTAAGGGTGAAAAGCAACAAATTCCTTTCAAAAACAAATAATGCAAGGACATATGCAGATAATTGGGGGAGGGGTGTCCTTGATGCCTTAGGGTGGGATACACAATAAGACTACTGTAATTTCCTGCAGGAACCAAAATACTGTTTTTGGATTCTTTTGTCTATTTCTTGAGTAGAATACGTCAAGGCAAATTCCTAGTACTGATAGCAGCTTCTCCCTGTCTATACAAACACATCCAACTCTTTTCAGAGAGGCTGGATATGTAAACAATGGCTCTAAAATGTAAGAATCCTCCACTGGAAAACAGAGATGTCCATGAGGGAGTCCTTCTTTCTTGGCCGGAATTACAGTTCTCTACTGAACACGCAGTATGGATTCTACTAGAAATCGGGGATCCCGATTGTCCTGTTGTTTTTACTGTTCCTGCTTAAGCATATATTAAGTGCAATTGACTCAGGAGCTTTTAAACTTCGTTCTAACAATAAAATCCACATGTTGTCTGGGCCCACACCACTGCTTTAAGCATGTCTCTTTTAATCTTTGCACATGGACCTACATCTGGCATTCTTGTCAGATTTTAGACATCTACAACCTCCAGCCTGGCAAAAAAGATTTACTAAAAAGTTTTTGAGAAAGATTACAGCCATTCCTTCCTATATCAGAAACAGAACCTGGAAAAGTTACTGAGGGGTTCAGGGAATTAGACTCCAAAACAGTAACTTTTTAAAAAGCCATTAGGAAAGCACTTACAAAACAGGGACTCAAATGTGGCCTACTCCTCACCTTCTCATGTGCTGGTTTCTGGTGTGCAAGGAGCTTGTAAATGTTCCAGTTGTTTTCAAAGCTCCTGTAAAAATAAATGTCTCAATTATATTACATCATAAGCATTTCACTGACATTACCCAAATCTCTATTGTGTGAGAAGCTTTTCTCTTTCTCGCTACTACCTTTGGACTTAGGAACACTTCAAAGTGAAAGGTGACACTACAGAAATCGGACCTTCTCTGTCAGGGTATATATGTGAAATGAAAGGCATTGTGTGTGTGAGTCTATGTCTGTGCAAAAGTAAAGGTAAAGGTTTCTCCTGACATTAAATCTAGATGAGTCCGACTCCGGAGGGTGGTGCTCATCTCCATTTCTAAGCCAAAGAGCCGGCTTTGTCCGTAGACGACTCCAAGATCATGTGGCCGCAGTGACTGCACGGCGTGCTGTTACCTGCCTGCCGAAGTGGTACCTATTGATCTACTCACATTTCCATGTTTTTAACCTGCTAGGTTGGCAGAAGCTGGGGCTAACAGTTGGACCTCACCCCGCTTCTGGGATTCAAACTGCCAACCTTTTGGTCAGCAAGTTCAGCAGCTCAGAGGTTTAACCTGCTGTGTAGAATCTCTTTTTCTTCTTGCCTGAAAAACTTTGGTATAGATCTGTGGAAAATGTTAATGCATTCCACTTAAGATGAGTGAATTCTTAACTGAGCACATAAAGGAAACTCTCAGTCTTTAATTGACATTTAAATAAAGGATAAAAATATCTACGTTCCCAAAAATGAGAATTGAGTTGCTAGTCAACTCCATCATCTCCTTGGAACTCAAGATCATGTAAAGTGTTCAATATCAATTATATTTTCAGACATTATTAGTCATTTCCTTAAAAGTTACACCCATCTTTTAAAAAGTCTGGGTGACGTATAATTTAATCTGATAAAGCTATTACTACCAGGCAGTGTCACTGGTGACAGGAAATACCTTTACGCCTGTAATTCTTTCCTAAAAAGATGAAGAATTTGCTTAGAAGAATGACATGACCAGAATAAAAGTAAAATCATGCCATGCATCTACAACGTTCAGGTTTTGAGGTGTTTCTCTTTATGTAGCCAAACTGTCTCCATTCTACATACGATGGGAACAGATTCAGATTCAGAGAAACATCAAAACATCTTCAGGGAGAAAAACCTTAAGAGGGAGAAAACTTAATAAAACTATCCAGACAGAATTAATGTATCCAAATGGTGACAGAAATTGACTTTTTTGTTGTTTCAATTTTTTATGGAAGAATAGAGACTTTCAAAAGTGTTCACCCTGCTTGGCAAGATTACCAAGAACTTTCACATTTTGTCTGTTATTTTTCACCTTTCAGCCATTTTTGAAACAAAAAATAGCAGAACAAATGCACAAAGTTGGTGAATTTTGTACAGTCCTGCAATGCAAAATGTTCGTGCTTTGTCATTTTTATTCAAGGACTAAAAAATTGGGCATATTCTTTAATCCCTTATGCTGGCAACTGAGAGAGGGACCAGAACTGGAAAACTGGTGTGCGTATGTGTGCCTGAGTGTTGCACAGCAGTGACTAGAATGAAGTGCCCACAATATTGAAGAACACCATTCCACAGGTTCTTCTTGTATATTTTTTTCTCCAGTTTAGTAAGTATGTGATTGGGGTGAGACACTGTCCTTTGCATGTATGATCGCTTTTGATCTCAACAAATAGGCCGGGCTTGCACTAGCAGCACAGCACAGATCTAGTTACACTGAGAAATGTTATTTGGCTATGTATAAAGTCCACTAGAAAAAAACCCCTAAATACTTAAGCTTTTGAGAAATGGCAAGCTGCTTCTGGTGTGAGAGAATTGGCTGTCTGCAAAGATGTTGCGAAGGGGACGCCTGGATGTGTTACCATCCTGTGGGAGGCTTCTCTCATGTCCCCGGAAGGAAAGCTGAGGCTGACAGATGGGAGCTCACCCTGTCTCAGAGATTCTCACAGTTCAGCTGGCACAAGGGCTTAACCCACTGCGCCACCGTGGCTACTAAATACTTAGCTGTATGAATGTTACAGAAGGCTTGGGGGAGAAACAGCTTCTGCAATTCTAAAAGCTAAGACTCCAAAACACAATTATTTTTCAACTTACATCAAAGATCTGCCACATTATGTGGCAATTTTTGCGCTTGCAACTTGCTTTTTTATTCATGTGAAGGAACTTACAACATAAACAGATGAAGAAAATTTAATTTCCTCTCAGATTCCAAAGAGCTCTCTCACCTCCCTCTGAGCTGGATTGCTTCATCAAATCTTTTCTCATCCATTGCTTTCTGGACATCTTTGGTCTATAAAGATAAAGAACAGTGGAGGTCTTAGTGACAGAGGCCACAGCAGAAATCTAATCCAATGGCATTAATTCTGTCAGTTCCTATTTAGAAAGCTCCAAACCAAGTCCAGAGACAGTCAGAACATGCTGCTGTTTCAGAAATGAAAAGAGAAAAGAACATAATTGGAAGGGAGGAGTGGGAAAGAAATGATTAAAAAACAACCCTTCTTCTAGAAAACTTAAGCCAAGAAAAAGCAACACTGGATTTGAAAGACCAGGGCAAGCCATTTACATCCCTTTAGAACTTGCTGAACTTCAGCTCCCATCAGTCCCAGCTAAAAGTGTCAATGGTGAAGGAAGATGGAAGTGGCAGTTCAACAACATCTGGAAAGCTGTTTATTGTCCACCCTGAGATAATTATCTGGCTTGATCCACCATGGCTCTTGCTATGTTTTTGGAAAGGGAATAATCCTTCCTCTGGTGGAATAATGCAACTGGCACAGCCTTTCTTTTTCATGCACACGAGGTTCCACAGTAGCTCATGGCTTTTCTTGGAAAGGAATCATTCAGAGAAGGCTTGACTGCTGTTTTGTGCTGAAAAATCAGAAACTCTTCAGCTCAATAAAACATACGGTAAAAGAAGTACAAATGAAACAGATTTGTATGGTTTTAGCATCATTTGGGAAGCATTTCTTCCATCGTCCAATTTAACTTTTGAAGATGCATTGCATTTTAATATCTATTTTGATTTCTTACATTTGTAATATAAAGCGCTTAAGAGTGTGCCCCCCCCATACATGGTAAAGGCTATGTTAATTAATTTTATTCATTGATTGACGTACTTATACATGTACAGATTCAAGCAAAGTCATAAGACTCCACCCTCAAAGGTTTTAATACAGAGCCATGTTTTAACTTCTCATTGGGATGAAGCTTATGTTGGCATCCATTAGGCTTTCAATGGGAGGGCATTCCACATTTTCACACAGCACACTGCTCTTTCTGATGGAGCTCCCTCAAGTATCTAACTCAACTTTCTAAAACTTGCTAAAAGCTTTAAATATTAAGAACAGTGTCTTAAATTCAGTAGGACAATGGGTGCCAGGGCAACTCCTTTAAAATCAGTATTATATGATCTTTTCATCACCAAACCAGTTACTCCCTGTTGCACTAGTATAGCTTCCAAATAATCTCATCTAGAGCATACCACAGAACTCCAATTCGGAACTGCAGCAAATAGGTTATCCATGTCCAAGAAAGTCAGTCAAAGCTGGTCATAAGCACTTTCAACTTGGAATCTATCAGGAGTACTGCAATGCCATTCACCAACTAGGGTATACCTAGTTATTTATTTACCATACAGTTTCCCCACTCATACAAAAATAGGGGCCTTAAACCTTGGATAAAAATAAATCCACAGGTCCTCTTCCTCTACACATTTGGTTCCTATGAGCCTTGCAATATACTCACCACTTGCACACACTCCATCAGAGGCAGGCGCACAGACTGGTTTCCAGAGAGGCTCACCACACAGGCTGGAGTGTCTGGTGTTGCTTCCAGCAAAGCCATCACAGCTTCCATGCCCATTTTGCTGCTCTATGAGACATATAAGGTTATTTCTTGTAAGGGAACTGCCTTGCTGTTGGCATTTAACAAGTTGAGAGGACCACATGACTCAGAGTTGGAGAAAAGGGCAACAAACAGGTAGTCCCCAAGTTGCAAACATCCGTCTTACAAACAAGTCATAGTTAAGAATTGGGGTGAGATAATTGGAATTGAGAGAAATCTATCCCCAGGAAGGGAAATTCACTTCTGGAAGAGTTATCATGGGGAAAAGGAGTCTCCACATAAGCTTTCTCACCAATCCTTGCTTCCACAGCAAGCCAATTTTTTAAAATTCAATTATCACACAAACAGAAAATGGAGTTACACTTTAAAAATCGGGTCGGTGCCCACGCTGGATCGTTTCGCCCGGAGGGCTTCTTCGGGACCAGGGATGCGTTCTTGGGTTACAAGCGTCAAGCAGAAGGCTGTGTTGTGCTTAAGAACTCATATTGCAAACATATCTTGCGGCAAATGCCTGCTGGTCAATATCTCCGGGCAAAACGATCCAGCGTGGGCACTGACCTGATCGTTGACCAGATTGAGCATCGAATGAATACCTATACCAGTGGATTATCATTATTATTTGAATTGAACTTTGGGAATAGTGTTTCCTTTTGAAACTTTGATTTGTTTCGAATGCTCAGGGACCATCTATTGGGACTACAATCTGAGGAGTTTTCCTCTTAGCTTTCGGCTTGAGAATCTATCACATCTTCATTTACCTGCGTGTAAGTAATAATATAAAATAGTATACTAAGCTTATATGTTATAATTTTGAGATTTTTGATTGGCTTAGGAGTTGTGCTTTGTAATGATACATATATAGTGAAATTATATTCCATAGTTTGAATGCTTTCATGCTCTTTTGAATTTACTTGGATAACAAGTGGAACTACACCTAGCGTCTTTAGACACACACACAATCCTTCAGTCTTTCAAACAGAGGTCTGGAAACTATCAAGACCAAAAGCTAGGTAGATCACAACTCTAGAAGAAATTTGTCATTTATACTACACTCCCTTAGGAGCAACATAAAGAAACTACTCTCCACTACAGAACTATTTCCAATGCTGCAAAGGGAAATTGCCAAGAAACAAGACTTCATAAAAAAGGCATAATAGGGAAAAATTTGCCTTGAAGAACTGGGATGGAGGGAAGAGGCAGAGGTCAAAGTAATTCTGCGGGAAAACACGTTATCTTCCACACATTCATACAGAAGTAAGAGTGCAATTGACTAAGCACACAGCTTTCCTTTTTCAATATTTGCTCTACATTACTATCTGATACCTGCTCACATCGGCTATTTTTCCAAACAATTTCCTCTCTCATTAGCACACTGTTTTCACTGTCAGGTATACAGATATTGTTTAAAATGTTTTAAAAATAATATTTTTTTAAAACTTAGTGCCACTGTTTGCTTAGCAAAGAAAGGGAAAGTAGTCTTATAACTGTGAATTCTTATTTTTGGTAGTGCCGGGTAGAGCAGTCTACTTTTGGAACTGTGTGTCCTCTGTGACACAAGCAGGACCAGTTTGTAAGGGTGTCAAGGAGGGCATTTGTCAGTTTGTGCCAAAAACTGGAAGAGGGCCCCTCCCTTCCAGGAACACCGACTAAGTCTGCAAGATAAGTTTTTGATACACAAGGCTGAGAAACTGTCAAAATATTATCTTTAAAAACAATATATTCCTATCTTTTTGCCATTTTGGAAAGAGAAAACATGAAGGCAATGGATCATAAGCAGCACTCATTGGCTGGATATATAAATGCAAAAGACAGTAATTTTCCATTCATCCACACCTCCCTTTTAAAACCGGAGTTCCTCACAGGATCTTTTTTGTTTTCACTTGAGAGGGAGCACACAATGAAGAATATGGGAAAACACAAAAAAGAGACTAAGCTAAAAATGAAGAGACACCTACTCATGGAAAATCTCCTCTTCTTATCCCAATCTCAAACTAAGATGGGGAGAGAGAAAACAAGAAAGAGAAATCAAGAGGAAATAAGATGTTTCAAATTTTCTCAGCAGTCAGATATTTGAAAAGAGCTTTGCTGAGAACCTGTTTGCTGCTAAGCAAGTTGGACAAAATGATTCTTTGTAAGCTGGCCAATGTCTGCAACAAATAGTGAAAAGTGAGAAGTGAAAAATGCTAGAGAGCCTGGGACATCAATAGGTTCACTGTTGAGTATAATTTGTAATGAATTAGGACAGCCTCCATTACCTGACTATCTAGATAGGCTGGACTATAACTTCCATCTTTTCCAGCCATCACATTAATTGACCACACTAGTTAAGAATGGTGAGGTTTAGAGTTCGACACACACTGAGAACACCAGTCTGCAGAACATGGAATTACAATTTATGTTCTCTAAGGCTGTCTCTATTACACACAGAAGGGTTACACACACCTTACAGAAAACCTATGCACACTGTTAGATACTTAGATAAAAACTCTAACTATCACCCAGGTCAAAAAAGAAGCACAATTAAAGCCCTGGTAGACTGTGAAACCAAGATCTGTGAACCCCACCTCCTCGAAGGTGAACTGAACCACCTAAACTGGCCCTACAGGCCAATGGATACTCCATCACAAACATCAGAAGAGCTGCAAGACAAAGAACAACCCATGAGGGTAAAGACAAAGATCCACCCAGAGGAAAAGCATACCTCATACATCAGTGGAACAACTGACCACATAGGGAAGCTGATGAAGAAACACAATGTGCAAACAATTAAGAAAAATCAACAAATGCTAAGCTCAGCAAAGGATAAGAGGGATCCTCTAACCACTGCAGGAGTCAACCATATATCATGCAGATGTGGACAAATCTACGCTGGGACCACCAAATGCAGGGCCCAAACACAAATCAAAGAACATGAAAGGCACTGCAGACTAATTCAACCAGAAAAGTCAGCTATAGCAGAGCACTTAATGAACAGAATATTATTTGAAAACACAGAAATGCTGGACCACTCTGACAGCCATCATGTCAGACTACACAGAGAAGACACTGAAATCCACAATCATGTGGACAATTTCAACAGAAAGGAGGAGACCATGAAAATGAACAAAATGTGGTTACCAGAATTTAAAAATGCCAGAATCAAGACGGTAAATAAAGAACACTACTCAGAAACAGGGGAGATCCAGACAGCAAACCATCAAGTGCCAGTTAACACCTCCCAAACAAAGGATGCCTCTAGGCAACAACAGCCATGCAAATACCCTCACTGATTGACTTTGCAGCTACAAGGTTACTCAATGCTAATTGCAACATTCACACTTGCTTCAAACAGGTAAGGGTTCTTTCCCCCATCCCCGACATTTCACAGATATATATACACCCCACTTGCCTCATTTCTAACAGACCTCTGAACAAACCTCTGAGGATGCTTGCCACAGATGCAGGCAAAATGTAAGGAGAGAATGCTACTGGAACATGGCCATACGGCCCGAAAAACTATTTACCAAGACACGGTCAAATGCTGAAGGGGTCCCCCCACGCTGCACATGGCCAAGCACGGTCACACGGGTGTCAAATCCAAGGCGCTTCACAACCAGCTGGAAAGGGAAATAAACAGAAAGGAGATAGTATTTGTATGTATCCACATCTTGCCATTAGATTCATTTTCCAAAGGCAGACAGACAGATCAGAGATGTTTACTATGACCAAAATCTAAATACTTGTCCCAATTAGAGTAGGCAGATTGAATCAATGGGTTCTATGTACCTGCTTATTAAATGTATCTATCCTGTTCAATCTGGGAATAGCAATTCGATCTAGGCATATAACTGTGTTACAGCTGAAAATACCTTAATTGAATTTTTCTGGATTGATTCAAAGCCTAGAGATGTTTAAGAAATCAAAATGAAAAATTGATATATGGAAAGTACACAGGGCATCTTTGTATTGGGTATATTTCCAGAACATCAAAAGGCCTGCATATGAATACAGTGGGCCCTTAGGATCTGTAGGGAACTGGTTCCAAGACCCGATGCAGATACCAAAAATCATGGATGCTCAACACTTTTATGGCGACTTCAGCACAAGCCTCGGTTGCCAGGGATTGGGGGTGGGCATTTATACTTGTTTAAGCAATATGAGCAGTGTAGTTACTATCTATGTTCCTACAACACAACAACACACTGTGGGGTTCTGTATGTAATCAATATATTCAGGCTTGCATATAAGCTCAATCTTATTACTTTCCACTAACACAAAGGTGACTCTGGTATTTTCCTTTGGTTTGTGCGCCGTTTATATGTAATAGATATACCTTTGTGTTAGTTTATATGTAATAGATATACCTTTGTGTTAGTGGAAAGTAATAAGATTGAGCTTATATGCAAGCCTGAATATATTAATTATATATACAGAACCCCACAGTGTGTTGTTGCATTTATACTTGTTTGTTTGCCCAGCAGAAGCTGCTTACCACTCAGTAAATGGCAGCAGAAATCAACTTCTTCAGGAACTCCCTTTCATCAGCATTTCTAAGACCAAATCCACCTTCTCATCCCACTCCTTTGTTTCCCTCCTACTCTTCATATCCTCTTATCTTGTATAGTCAAAAGTTTTCATGTCCGGAATCGCTGGGTTGCTGTAGGTTTTTCATGTTGTATGGTCATGTTCTAGAAGCATTCTCTCCTGATGTTTTGCCTGCATCTGTGGCAAGCATCCTCATAGGTTTTGCAAGCATCCTCACAACCTCTGAGGATGTTTGCCACAGATGCAGGTGAAACGTCAGGAGAGAATGCTTCTAGAACATGGCCATACAACCTGAAAAGCCTACAACAACCCATCCTCTTATCTTAGTTTAAAGTGGGATAGAAAGTTAAGGCTTGACACTGATAGCTGGATTGTTCACAAGTGAGACCTATCACCACCTCCCTGAAGAAACTGCAAGCCACCACTGCCAATCACAGGGAAACAAACAGCTTCCACAGGACACAGCAACTGGTAGAACAAGTGTCCTTACCAATAAACAAATAAATAGGAGCACCCACCGTCACCCTCAATCACCATGCCTCTGTATATTATTGTTGTTATTGTTGTTATTATTAATATTATTCAAAACACAACAAGATGAGTTCACAGCAAATAAGATCACTCTGCTGGCTGTTGCATTGGATCACACGTTGGACACTTCCCAAGTGTCTAGAACTGTGTGATGTATCAGTGAATAATGCATGCAGATGCCAGTAGGGTGGCCTTTTGCAGCTGACAGATGGTAATTTTGTCAGCGCCGATTGTGTTTAAGTGCAGGCCAAGGTCTTTAGGCACTGCACCCAGTGTGCCTGATCACCACTGGGACCACCTTTACTGGCTTGTGCCAGAGTCTCTGCAGTTAGATCTTTAAATCTTCGTATCGTGTCAGCTTTGACACTGATAGCAGTTGTTTTTCTTCAATCCTGCTATTGCCTGGGATTGCAACATCAATGATCCATACTTGGTTTTTTAACACGATCGTGAGGTCAGGAGTTTGTGCTCCAAAACTCTGTCAGTCTGGATTTCGATATCCCAGAGTAGTTTGACACCATCATCATCATTATTATTTTGGATTCCCAGTTGATGAAATCCATGGATACATAGTCTGAGATTACAGTGCGCCCACTGCATTTTTACAGTTCTATTTCTAATTCATAAAAAACTGTCACTCACATCCTTCACATAATTAGAAGTGATGACTTTCCCATTCCGGTCAATGGCACCTTCAGCAATGATGATAATATTCAGCCGGGATCCTCTACTTCGTGTCTATCCAAATAAAAATGCAGAACACAATGACTGGAAGTTAGGCCAAGGCAAGATACTATACTATCTGGAGCACTCAGATGCCCTTAACATTTTCATTCTTTCACCAATAAACTTGTACTTTCTGCATGCCAAAGAAAAGGTGAAGAAAAATACATCTGAACACAGCCAAGTGGTCCTACACACTTTACAACTCTAATTTTCAATGCTGGGAGAGCTTCCTTAGTCCTCCTTCCTTGTGGCTAAGTTAAAAGATATACAAAAATGGTGTACATTTTATTGTATTTATAAATAAATAAAATAACTTATTTATACACCATCTTTCTTTCAGCAACTTGAAAATAAGATTTTCAAAAACCCATTTGCCTTATAGCTTTATCTGGAAAGCTGAGTTGGTGCACTCTACCTTAACAGAGAAAAGTTTCATTTTTGTTAATATCTCTGAAATAAATGCCATTCATGAACTCACAGCAACCCTATGATAGAGTTCTTGGCTTGACATTTCTTTGCACAAATGAGTAAAACCAAAAGCCCTATTTTGATAACTATTTTTGCTGCTATCACCATCACCACCACTCACCTCTCCTAGTCTTTCACACATAAAATCCTCCCAACCATCTTCAGGCGGTGACTCGGGGATGAAAAGCCAGTCAGCACCAGAGGCCAAAGCTGAAACTAATGCAAGGTATCTATAGAGAAAGAAAAGAGCGAACTTGGTGCATGGTAACACTAGGTATCAATCAAATTGGAAGAATTGGCTTCCAGGATCCAAAGTAATTCAGGGCACTCTTGATATTTGGGGATGAAGTGGTTGGCAGCCTAAACTGCACACATCCTAGGTTTATTCCCATAATTGGAAAAAGCATCCCTAATCTCTCTCAATTTAACAACAACAGAATTTTTCTCTTACCCACAGTGCCTGCCCATCACTTCCAGAACAAACGTCCTTTGATGACTGCAAAGCAAAATGAGAGAGCAAGGGCTTATCTAGATTATTCTTCACTCCACACATAAATTATATCTTCTATTATTGCAATGGACACACAAAAAATTGCTGAGCAGCAGAAAGCATTAAATGCTGGGAGTGGCAGCTCACAAAAGTGTTCATCGGTATGCTGCTTACGAGTATATATTTAGAAAGCATATTCTGGCAAAATCTCCTGAGCTGAAAGTAATATGAAGAGATCTGCCGAATCTTGTGCAGACCTCTGAAAACAAAAGAAAGATGTTTCCAGATTTGTTGGTGTACATTTAGCCATGATGTCACATTTAGCAGCCTATCTTCTCTTTCTAGCGCAGTGGTTCTCAACCTGTGGGTCCCCAGGTATTTTGGCCTACAACTCCCAGAAATCACAGCCAATTTACCAGTTGTTAGGATTTCTGGAAGCTGAAGGTCAAAAAAATCTAGGGACCCACAGGTTAAGAGCCACATTCGCTCTAAAGTGACACTGTTGGAAATAGCAACCTTCTTCAAGCCTCCACTAGTAATTATTTTTATATAATCCAGATTTCCTACTGTACTGTATTTGTGTGTATTGGTATGCAGTTTCCCTTAACTCTATGTTGTGGGAGGGACTGAAGACCATGTGATCAGATCTAAAACTATTCAGGGCTCAGACTCCATTTTAGAAATGGTATGCTTTGCAGAAGTCAATTGAAATAGAATGCGTTAGAGAAGAGACTCTATTAGCCTCTCAGAACAGAAAGATGCTTTGGACTTTGGACTGCTAAGGTTGTAACAAAGATGCATTGTGTTACCTACACAGAGAAACTACTTCAAATCCTACCTGTAATTGGATTGATAAGCAAAGTACCTGTATGCTGAATACATGAAGTTTGTGAGTAAACAAACTATGCTACTTTTAACAAAGACTGTTTAGTCTTGTCACTTGAGCACATGATTTGAAAGCAATATATTTTATGGGAGAGTAGAAACTCTGCTGTTGATTTCTCTGCATTGGCATCATCTTTGTTCCTAACAGTTCAAATAAATGTCTAGGTATATCAGTCTAACAGCTGAGGAACCTAATTGCCTTGCATGAATGGTAGTGGATATTTACCACTAAGGAGAAGGTTGACTCAAACAAGTTTTTAACTCTTCTCAGGAAGATCATACTTTACAAAAGGTTACGATCTCTAACACAATCATGCCTTTCCAAAAGATTCCTGGTTTTTCTAAATGGTAATGAATGCCATTTCCCAAAAGACACAGTTCTTGTGGGGGGTGGGGGGGGGGCGGGAATAATTTTTGAAGCATCAGCCATAGTGAGTAAAGATTAACACAATGTCTAAACAACTATGATATTAAGCTGATTTTGTAGTAGCTTACAAATTGTGAAAAACATTAGACCAGTATAAGGAAAACTTCTAATACTGGGGTGGACATCCACAGAGGACTTGGGGACAACACCCATTCCATTTCCCAGCCTAAGTACCTGTAAGATGCAGCTTCCTACTTTTTTCCCTCCAGAGGTGAGCAGAAAAATATGCCAACTTATGGCCCAAACAACCGGCTGGGTGGCAAGAGACAGCTTCAAAATGGAGAATTCGTACACAAGTGGTTCTTCAATTTAGCGCCCCACCAAAAAAACGCTGGTAATAGTAAGCAGTTTCATTGCACCTACTCGCACCTACAAAAATGTTGCTGTGCAGGAAATAATTGCAGATTGTGCTAGTGTTAGACATAGTGCATAGTTGTGAAAATGAAGAAAAGAAAGAGAAGATTGGAGAATTAATATGTTCACCTCTGGGCGGTAGTGGTGATTGCATCGATCACCTCCATGATACGGTGCAAGGCAGAGTCAGTGCCAATAGTCATATCTGTGCCACAGAAGTCATTGTCGATGGAACCAACCAAGCCCACAATGTTTAAATGACTGTATGTTTGAGACACCTCCTCCGTGATCTTCCCTTAGAAAGAAAGAGAAAATTAGCAAAGCTCTTTTATTCTGGTAAATGCATTTCTTATTTCTAAAGAAGTTTCAAGATCAAGAACAGTGGACAGGGGAGTTTGCATAAAAGAGCTTTTAAAATGAAATATTGTATACGGGGTTGTACGTAACCTCATTGTATCTTCAATTTGATTTGCAATTTTTATTTGAAAAATTGTAAACCTTGCTGTTCATTATCACTGCATCTAGCACTAGTTGCAGATTGATTTCTTACATTCAAATAAAGATAGAGAATATAGTTGTATGTGTCAACTTAGCATTGATTTCACTGGATCTAGAAACTTTCCAAACACAACTGGATTTATTTCGGCTGAGTATGTTTCTATGAAAGGGAAGGTTTTCTTTCTATTCTTTTATTGCTGTTCATGTGAGTTTCAGTTTTGTGATCCATACTATGCCATGAAAGAGCAAGAAATGTGCACCTGATGGTAAGAAATTGATAGGTTTCATACTTCTTAATAACTTTTACAGAAGCTAAAACTGGCAGGGAGGTGATGTGGATGGTAGCTTTAATAAAATGGGGGAAATGCATATGAAAGTATGTCAAAATAGTTTCTTCATTTTTTTTCTTTTCCAACTGACACTCAGCATTCTGTCTTAAACTGGACAGAACTGAGGCAAGGCTTTTGTGTACATTTGTTGGGACTTTCATTTGTTTTTGGTACTCCTGAAAGCCTCAAGGTTAGTGGGCAATTCCTGTCCTAGTCTTAAGAGACCTTATTTTGGTGTCAATCTGATGTCACCATTTCAGTTTACTATTGGCTGAGTGACAATGAGCCAACTTGGCAGAGGGAACTTTCCAAAGGAGACATTAGCACACTGGTATCAGGGAATGATGACAAGGTTCATACATACCTTCACTGACCAGTTCCTCTAGAAGCCCACCCCACTCTGTGCGGAAGATATTTGCACCTGTCAGGCTCCCATCCCCTCCTATGACACACAGGTTGGTGATGCCATGCTGTACCAGGTTGTAGGCTGCTTGGAGCCGGCCTTCCCGAGTGGTGAAAGCTTTGCAGCGAGCACTGCCAATAATGGTGCCACCCTACACATAAAGAAGCCAAATAAAAAAATTCAAACTAAAAAATTTTAAAAACCTAGCAGAATCCCAGATGAGCTCAGAGCTCAACAACAGACTTTAAAACCCTGCGCTTTCCAATGGCAACTGATTATGATGGCTTTCTAATGAGGATGCTGCATGGCTCTATAGCTCCAGATTCAAGGAAACCTGTGTTGACATATATATACAGAAGACACATGCCATGCAGACCCTGAAAAACAGTCCTGAATTCTTGCTTCTATCTTGTTGCATCTGTGGAATACTGTTGTAAGGTATGAAAATCAGTGCAGACACTCCAAGACATGGGAATACTGTTATGGCAGTATGCTATAGAACTGACAGGGAGACATAATGAAATTTCAGGATGGAATCATTTCCTCTATCAAGTCATGCTACTAGATTTGTGGTCTTCACTGGAACTTATACTGCTTTTTAATTACTATTGCTAATATGATATGTACCATCAAACAGTGTCTGATCAGATCTACTTTTGAAAGCAATGTAGTCCAGGAGCCTAAGAAAACACAGTCCTTCCACAGTTCAGTACAGTAAGACCTAAGTCACTCCCAGAGTCGTCTTTCTATGCATTCAGAGGTCAACCCATTTCTTGATGCTCTGTATGGAGAATTGCTTCTTAGCTGATTCTGTTACCCAGTGCCTCACAATGCTGATGAACACTGCTGTGATGAGAAGCGATATTTCCCAATGCCCTCCTTGCTTTGCCACAGGAAAAAAATAGTAATTAAATTAGCAACAGCCTGCTCTGATGTATATTTTGGGCTGTGACATCAAGTAGAGGTTGTTTAAGGAAAAATCTGTTGACCCTAGGAATGTCTATATCTATCTATATATCTGCATTATTTCCCACTTTGGGTGACCCTAAAGGGCTTTCTTGTGACTCAAACAGCAAATGCTAAAAAGGCCTGAGTAGGGAGAACATGCTGTAAGTGTTGTGAGCTTCTTGCCTGGTACCTCTCATAGCTAGTTGAGGAGGTACAACAGCACCCAGGAAACTAGCAAAGCTGTCATCTTTGTCCTCCTCTTTCAGCATAAGAGTTTAGGATAGCTTATGTGACTAGAGTGCCACATCCAACATGCTGGCCTTGCTGAAGCCATCAGAAATGTCAATCAGAAATAGCAGCTGTACCAACAGTAGCAGACAGTTATGAAAGAGTGAGAGACAGGCGGGGGCAAACCTGCAGAGGCATGCAACACCAGACTGTTACCTGAGAGGAAAGGAGACACACCAGTCAAATTAGGGAAGGCTCTACGATGGGGAGAAACAAATGCTCTTGTAAACAGGCTGAGCAGGGCCAATTTAGACCAGTCCCTGTTAGTAAGATGCACTTACAAAAGAATGGCAACTCAATGGTATGTCAACCATAGTACTGTCCCAAACTGAGTGCTGATATCCACATGAACAGAGCAGAACTGAGCTCAGGCTACAGCAAATGCCAAGAATCCAGGCTGCTGCATGAACACTTTGTCATGTTGAAATAATTTTCAAAGAAATGGAAAAACAATATAATGAAAGTTCAGAAATTGTTGTGTTCTTTTCCATTTGTTCTTAGTCATACTCAAAACTCTTGTATTATGCAAGGCTATATCATCCCAATATGTGCCAAAATTGATCAAAACACCTAGAGCAGCTGCTCCCAGTTTAAGTGGTAATCATCTGGTAACAGTTAAGCACCACGTAACATCCATCTGGCTTTCTTGACATATGAGCATGACCTATGTGTGCACATTTTGTAGTCACTTGACAGCACAAGTGTTTTTGACTCATCAAGAAAAAACTGGTCTTTATGCTCACTTGCCACCACGTTAAAATGAGTATGTTTGCCATCAATTAATTCAAATAGAAGTGTCATCTCACAATGTTCATTAGGGGCACCAAGTCCTCCGACTCATCGAACCTGTGATGTACATTTAGTACAGTGACACTATTTCATGTTACCTGGAGTGGGGAAGAGACAGCTGCCATTAATTTGCACTTTTATAGACCTATGCCAGCTGAGGATCTGATCTAAAAACTGTCAAAGGCCCTGAAGATCATCTCTGTAACAAAACAACCTTTCTGGAACCTGAAGAGGGAAAAAAGTTAATTTAGCAACATCTCACGAACATAAACAGTGGATTCACATGTCACAGCTTTCAAACTATGTTATCACAAATTATTCTATACCATTTGGGGTTGGCTGACATGATAAGTCAAGATTATAATTATATCATTTACCAAAAACATAAAACAATTACAAAGCTGCTATCGGACTTTCTAAATGGGGTGAATGGAAAGAAACTGGTTAGTCATGTCAAGATGTCAGTTGAAATCAAAAGGGGTCTCGAGATAGAGAGCGCAAGTTGATATTATTGTATGTTAGTAACGAGAAAGGATGTATTACTTCTGCTCAGGAGAGTTATGCTGGTATATATTGAGAAAACAATATGAAACCATATAATTGGGAGAATTATCCCTGAGTCATGTTCTCTTCCATGTTTCAACTCTTCTGAGCACTTTCCCTTAGGAAAATGATCCTTTACTACCTGTTGTGACGCTGAAGCTATACATGCCATCCACGGGTCCACACCAGTAGTCAGAAAATGAAAGATCTCTGCTTGAGATACTAAATACCTTATGTTAATGAGGCTAGCCACTCTGATCTATAATTATCTAATTCAGATGTACCTGAATGCCCATATCAAACTCTGATAGGAATCCTGATTTGGTAAACCACAATGAACAACCTTGCTGGTGCATGCAACACACTTAATATTCTCCTCATGACAGCAGATTAAAAAATCAAAAAAGGTAGTGTGCAGTACCTTTGGCTCTCCATATATTTTAGACTTCATTTCTCAGAATCCACTAAAAATCAGCTGTAATGCAAAGGGCTGATCTTGTAGGACAAAAGATCAGAAGGGCCAAAGTATCAATTCCCCATTACCTCTGAAACCGGAATTATGTTGTTTCCCCCACAATCACCACGCAATCAGTCAGGGCTCATAAACCATGTCCTGCCCCCCCCCCCCCCTTTTGCCATGAGAGCCTAGGATCTGACAGTGTGGTCATTTTAGCTTTTCCTGTTATGACTGGAATAGTAGGTTTTATGTGATGTGATGTGATGTACCCAGTCATATCTATCCTGCTCTCCCACAGATATACCAAGTCTACCAGGAAGGGAGTAGCTCTTCCTGGAACATATCTTTATTTATCAAGGTAAATGCCTTCTCCTTGGTCATCTCCTATCTTGATCAATCTTTGCCCATTGGTCACAGATGTGGCTACTGTCAAAGGCATTTCTAAAGGAACAGTATAAAATCTAGCAAAAAGTCACTCTGTTGTCCCTTCCAATAAGAGTCCCTAAAGTCAGTTAAATTACTTTTCCTAGTTTACTAGTTCCCACAGTGCCAGATTTTAGGCAGATCAGCACTGCTAGTTTTACAATAGGTGTGCTTTGTTCCTGGACCTGCTGCAGATATGAAAAAATGTGGACAAACACATGCATTCATGTCATTGTCATGTAGTAATATAGGGCACGATGATCTATAGCTACTGGAAAATGTTGATCCCTATGCTACTTACACATTCTTATGGAGTGAAACACAGGAAAGTAAAGGAAGATGACCCACGTGGTTGCTAAGAGACTAGAAGTTTATCAAAACTACAAAAAACCTACTAATGGGTATGTGACATATTTTCAGTATGAGATTAGTTACTGTAATTTTGGCTTTCCTGACGTATTAATCCCAGCTGGATTCTTCTTGTGTTCATCCACATCAGAATACAAATCCCTTCTTTCTTTCCCTGCTCTCACATGGGGGGGGAGATGGTCTATGTATTTTTGTGTACTGCTCACTAACATGGTAATTTTTAAAATTAGGGTTTTTAGTAGTAACAAATATAGCCTATAACTCAAATTCAACCAACTAGCCAGTTTAGTAGAGGAGCTTAATTAAAAACGAACAAGTGCTTTCCAGGACAGCCAGTCTCTGAGTTGCAAACATCTGGCTTGCATCTGACTCCTAATTACAAATGGGGGTGAGACAACAGGAAGTGAGACAAAATCTATTCCTAAGAAGGGAGATTCACTCTTGTAAGAGTTATCATGGGAAAAGTTATCATGTCTCCACTGAAGCTTTATCACCGATTCCTATTTCCATGACAACCCAATTTTTTAAAAATCTAGTTGTCTCGGGGTCAGAAAACAAGGTGAAATTTTCTGAACAGGGATACAGGCAGCAAAACAAACATTACAGGGACCTGAACTTTTCCCTATTCTATCCAAAACCTTTTAAAAAAGACTTTAGTGCCTGTTCCAACTTACATAAAAAATCAACTTAAAAATAAACCTACATAACCTATCTTGTTTGTAACCCAAGGAATGTCTGTATTATTCTACAATTTTGTTATTATGTAACATTACTGTGTCTTAGCTACACATTATATTCTGAATTCACATACATGAAGACTTTTCCTCCAACCAATATCTATTTCCTTTCCTCTCAGTTTACCATTTCAGGAAAATTTCCAAAAGGATTATTATCCAATCCTTACCAATTGAATTATATTGGACACACTCAGCCAGTCTGCCTGCTTGATATTATCACCTCCTTCCACCAGCCCCTCGTAACCCTGCAGAGAAGGGGAAAAAGGCATACATGTGAAGTCGGTATTGTACCTGGAAAGTTTGCTCCATGGTTATTTAAACTTAATATCATGCACATGGAATATTAGGGGGGGTAAAATATAGCCCTGGTGTTGCAAGCACCCACAAGGCTGTGATCCCTCCAGACCTCCTGATCACATTTTTCTAGCCAAAAAAGGGAGAGCGGGTGTGGATCAATTATTATTTTAAATAGCCCCGTTATGCACTCTATTTCATAAAAGGACAGGTTACCTACCTACAACTGTGTTTCAAGAAATTGATCTTTAGAATCCTAGAAGGTTCCAAAAATGCTCTGTGCAGGAGCAGAATACCAATTTGTGTGAATCACAGAGGTCACAAATAAGAAATGCCAATTTTTTGTAATCAAGAAGTGGACTTCAAATGACTTCTGGTTTGATTTTTTTTTCTTTCAGGGAAGTTTTTTGTCACTCTAGATGGCCTCCAGAGGGTCCCAAGTCCAGAAAAACTGGCCCTCAGACTCACCCAAGTTGTTACACGTCAATTAACAAAATATTAATGATACTAATTCTACTTGCAGAAAACTGGCAGAATTTACTATTCTAGACCATAGATGGGAAAAGGGGACAAAGTTGCCAATTATATTTCTCATTACACAATTTGTTAGGGTAAGTTTCTGCACACTGATTTTCAATTAAAGAAACCGCAGCATTAGATCAACAAAAGCCTGACATAGAGTTGGCGTCCCTGTATATCAGAGCTTAGAAATGTTACTTTTTTTAAATTATAGCTCTCATAATCCCTTAGTCAATACAGCCAGTGTTCACATGGCTGGGAGGTCCAAAACAAGTAACTTTTCAAATTTTATTCTATATTATTTTATTTCTATGTGTGGTAGAGATAAAAGTCTGTATCTTCCTCTCTTCCATCCAACCACACGTGGCCCAGTTCTGATGCCAAAAAGTTTGACTAGGATATGAATGCGGTCTGTAGACAACTCTAGGCCGTTCACTTTGTAATGTAAGCCACAAGAGTTATTTTAGAGTGTATCTGTCTGTACAATTTTAATGCGTGGATATTGGTCCATTGTTCTATAGTGTTTTTATGGTTTTACGCACATGTAAGTTGCCCCGAGCCTGTTGGAAGGGGCGACTAACAAATTGAAATAATAAATAAATAAATAAAATCCTGCATGCATAAACCTAAATCTCAGTTGATTTTCTCACAAATACTTAGGGATTGGCATTGTGCTGGATTTTATGTGCATGCATTCTGCATATCCAGTACATTCAAGACTTGGGTGCATATCATAGCTAGTCACGTAGTAGTTCTCAGTCTGTGGATCCCCAGCTGTTTTGGCCCTCAACTCCCAGAATTCCAAACAGCTAGTAAACTGGCTAGGATTTCTGGGAGTTGTAGGCCTAAACACCTGGGGATCCACAGGTTGAGAACAACTGCCGCTAGTGGGTAGGCAGAAAGTAATCTTGGTCTCTCTGTATATAAATTAAAAATGTAGATTCATTTAGATTTAGGCTTTACTTTCATCCATACATATTCACAGTTTCCAAGAATCTGTGCAGCATTTTTTTAAAAAAATAACAAGCTGTACTATTTATCCAGAAAGGAAGTAAAAAATGAACCTCATAGATCAGGAACACTTTAGCTCCAACATATATCCCCATACGAGTCACAGCTCGAACAGCAGCATTCATACCTAGAGAGATGGAACACAACATTAGCATCAGCTTGAGCCAATCGGGTCCAATGCTTTCTACCTTTTTTAAAATCAGCAACAAACTTGGTTGTATATGGCTGTGGCTCTGAGTCTGCAAGGCCTGAACAGAGCTACTGATGATAACTGTGAGATCTCTCATTCATGGGTTCATCATAAATTGAAATTGACTTGATAGCAGTTAATAACAATAACAACAATAAAGGATTGCTTTGGTAAGGCAGCTCAGAGTAGAATGTCAGCAAAATCATAAAACTCTTTGCAATGAAAGCTTAATATTAACAAAATCGAAATCAAGAAACAATATTGATGAGGAAATGAAAGGACAAGAAATTAAGAAATATACATAAGATTTGCCAAATATCTGAGCATATCCAGGAATGTATAATATAAGGTTATTCTCTAAGTAATTCAACATGAATGTATTAATCTATTTAATATCAGCAGCCAAAAGTGAATGTCAAAAATTGTTCAGCCTCTCTACCCCTCAAGGGGGGAAATCTGTTGCATAAAGAAACAATTTTAATTAAAAAATGTCTAAACTAAGACATCTGAATTTTCAGTAAACATCAGATTTATAACTACTAAGCAAGAAATGAATAGAGGAAAAGAGTTTTCCAGTCACTCCAGTTCCGGATTAGAAAGGAAGTGGCAGTGTTTAGAACACATGGCAAAACTACAACAGTGAAAATACATCTACTGGAACTCAAGCTTAAGTAACTTTTTTTTTTAAAAAAATGACATGACCAAACTTGTGACATGTGGACGATTTTACAAATGAGAATCACATGCCATCTCTTAATGTGATCCTCATAACAGTGTTTATACATTACCTTCCTGAAATACTCAAATGGTTCCACATACGTTATTTGGGAAAATGTAGTAATGATTGTAATGGGGAAAGTCCCTATGATTGTTCCCATTTTGTAAAAGAAGTTGTGGGGATACAAACTAAAGACTATCATTCTAATGCTATCTAATGCTATCCAACTAGGAAATGTCTGGTTTGGCTCTACTGCCTATGTTTTCTTCACTACAGAAAAACTGAAATCCTTGTTTCACCTTTTCCCTTTAAATACCAACCTAACCAGAGAAGTTTTAATTGAAGCCAAGAAAAGTTGATGAACAATTTCACCAAAAGGCCTTTTTCTGCTATAGAGTTTTGCAAAATGACAATTTTCCTTGGTCTGCTTGATACAGTGTCATTACTTATCTCTCTGTGTTATAGTCATTGCCTCATAAAACATTAATTCTCTTTTTCTCTCCTTGTTCCTCTCTTTCGTCTCCAGTTTCCTCTCTAATATTACTGGATGTTAGTAACATCAGCAATCAAAAAGGTATGGCACAGCTATTTATTTTTTCCTCCTGACTCTTGTGAGAAGAAAAACAATGGAAGTGAAGAAATACAGGTTACAAATGGAAAACAAAAGCATCTAGGATGCCACCCATCCACAGTATTTTTACAGTGAGTCAGGGCAAGAGCAAAATAAATTTGTCATCAGGGAGTGCCAATAGCTACTACAACCAAGAAAGTCTGAGTGAACAGCAACTCCAATGATGGAAACAATGTCTTGCTGACAATGAGCTCAGAAGGTCTCTGTTCAAAAATTTGTTGAACACCAAGTTCTACTTTTTACAACATCCTGAACAGGTAGCTTCACCCTCTTTGTCCAAATGGTGGGAAGTCAACCAAAGACTAGTCAATAAGTGATGTGAAAATGCAGCTTCTGTGGAGTTGAAAGATAATATTTAACCAAAAGGAGTACATTTTACGCACATCTGAAATGTGGTGAGTGCACTTACAACTTGCTTACAGCTTAACCCGAATTTTCTTGGGCACATTTCCAAGAAATTCCCATCATACCTTCGTGAGACAGATAGGCAAGACTGTTTCCTGCTGACCACATATAAGCAATGACATTGCATTTTATTCCAGTTGTATTCTCAAATGGAGAATCAAATATAATTTTATTATTGCTTTTCTTCTTCCTAGCAGACCTAGATCCATAGTTATGTGGCCTGATCTGCCTAATTTGATAGCCTCTAGACATTTCCTCATGGACTATCTCAAAATAACATGTAGACTATGTGACTCTAACTCTGCCTCTCTCTCTCTCTTAACATAAATCTCCTGCCAGCATGCTTTTAAAAACATCCTTGCCTGGTGAGGAAATGTATTTTTGAAAGCTGGTACAGGTATTTCTCTGCCTTTTGTTTGTCTATTAAAATGACATTGCAGCAGTATGGGCTTTAGAATTTATGTTATGGTTAAGACTTCTGCCTCTGCATCCCACTGTTCTATCACTGAAAAGCTTACTTCTAAAATTATTTGACTACCATGACAGACCTCAGGGTCATCATAACCTAGAAATGACTTGAAGAAAACAAGAAAATATCACTTAAGCTAAGTTGGACAAAACTGAATCTGAAATGGTGTTTCAGATGGCATATATGCACATGGTCTTGTAAATAAGCCCGCAGAAGTTACTAGTTTATAAGAGGGTTTTTTTCCTGCTAAATATCTAGTAGCCAGTATTTTCATTTATACTACTGGTGTTGATTATAGGAATTCCTCCCCTCCATAGCATACAGGGAGTGACAATCTCTCAAGAAGTTACTGAAAATGGCCTTCCAAGTAGGCTTGGGGGGGAAAAAAGAAAAGAAATATAATGGCATGTTTCTTCTCCACCAACCTATTTTCCTGCTTGGGTGGATTTATCTGTTGCATGTAGTGCTATAGACAGTAACCAACTATTATATGTCTGTTTATGTGGCATTGAATTATTGCGTATTGTAAGTCTGCTCTGAGTCCCCTTCGGGGAGAGAAGTGTGGAATATACATACAGTAAATAAATAAATAAACTAAATTCAAAGATGAACAGCTTTGCATTTGGGAATTTAGCAGAATAACTGCAGTTGCATTGTGACTCAATATCTGTAACAGTTGGTAGGAGATAGAAATTAAGTTTGAAATATCTGCAAAGGAGGGGTTTTTTGCAAATTATATTACACATATTTAATTTACTTTCAATGGCTTGCATGCTACTGCTGCCATCACCACTAAGAATAAGCACCACTGTTTAAAGAAAGCTTGAACAACACTTCTTGGCAAGACTTAATTTTCATCCCTTTCAGATGAAAAAAAGTCTTTTTCATTCTAGCTAAATGAAAATATCCTATTGTCTTCACAAATATCATTGGACCCAAATGAATTAATCTTATCTTGAATTTGATCTTCTGTATTCTTTCATCAGAGCCATTGTATAAATTTCTATATCCAGCAGAACCCAGTATTATCCTTGATTGTAGTCATACACTAATCCACAACAGTTTGTGGTATTTTCATACAGCTAAATATGAAAACACAAATAAACCACATGGAAGAACATAATATTCATTCCATGGTGACATGCTCTGACATTAGATATACAGAAAAAGAGAGTATTTGAAAGAGAAATAAAGGAAGAAATTATTATTACTGCACAATTACAGGGAAATGCATACTTCAAAATAATGATTATCTGGATCAATGTTATTCAACTGGTACCTTCCCAATGCGTTGATTATAATTTACATAATCTTTAGCCAGTGGCCATGAAAGCCACTAGTTGGAGAAAATCTAATTTAGAAAATCTATAGGTGTAATGTCATCTGAACCTAGGTTTCATGCCCAAGACCATGAGTTTATCCAATGAGCCAATCCAGCCTTTATCCTTACATACAAGAAGTCCAGAATCCAATTGGAACTAAAGTGGGATAAAATAACTACTTAGTCCATTCCACATATATTTTGTAAATTTGTTGCTATCCTGTCCTATCCTGAAGCTGTCCTGACCCTAAACCAGCACCTGTCATCAGTAATGGACTGGATGAGGGCAAACGAATTGAAACTGAATTCAGACAAGACAGCGGTGCTCCTGGTTAATCAGAAGGCAGATCAGGAAATAGAGATCCAGCCTGTGCTGGATGGGGTCACACTCCCCCTGAAGACACAGATCCGCGGTTTGGGGGTCCTCCTTTACTCAAGTGTTGAACCTGGAGGCCCAGGTATCTGTGGTGACCAGGAGGGCCTTTGGACAATTAAAACTTGTGCACCAACTGCACCCATTCCTTGAGAAGCCAGATCTGGCCATGATGGTACATGCCTTAGTTTCATCCCGTCTGGATTACTATAACACGCTATACATGGGGCTACCCCTGAAGAGTGGTCGGAAACTTCAACTGGTCCAAAGAGTTGCGGCCAGATTGCTAACTGGAGCTGGCTACAGGGAGCAGACAATCTCTGTATAAGCAGCTCTACTGGCTGCCAGTCTGTTACCGGGCACATTTCAAAGTGCTTGTTATGACCTTTAAAGCCCAGACCTGGGCAATTGCTGGCCCTCCAGGTGTTTTGGACTTCAACTCCCAGAAATCCTAGCCAGTTTACCAGCTGTTAGGATTTCTGGGAGTTGAAGTCCAAAACACCTGGAGGACCGGCAATTGCCCACGCCTGCCCTAGACGGTTCATGTCCAGGCTATTTGGCCCTTTTATGAGTCTGTTCAGGCTGCGAAGATCTTCAGGAGAGGCCCTTCTCTCAGTCCCACCTCCATGTCATGCTCGGTTGATGGGAATGAGAGTGCGGACCTTTTCAGTGGCTGCCCCTCAACTCTGTAACTCCCTACCCAGGGAAGCCAGAATGGCATCCCTCCATTCTGTCCTTCCGCCGGTAGGTGAAAGCCTTTTTATTCAGGCAGACTTTTAAAGATTAAAGTATTTAAGGCCATCAAGAGCTACTGTGATGTTGCAATATGATTTTAAATGCTTTTATGGCTTTAACCTGGATTGTTTTAATATTAATGTTGTTTAATATTGTTTTTATCTGTATATTTGTATGTTTTAAATTGCATTGAAATGCTTTTAGGTGTGAGCCGCTTTGAGTCTCTGTATGGAGAGAGAAAGCAGGATATAAATAAGCATCATAATAATACTGTAAGATTTATTTATGAGGAAGGAACTGGCAGAGCCACTTCAGAGCATTCCTTGCCCAATACATTCATGAGGTTGCCATAGGTCAAAGGTAACTTGAAAGCACACACAAAAATGGGTAAAAGAAGATTGGATGGCATTTTAGTGTAGAGGTTAGGGTTTTTTTTTTTAAACCAACAACCCTAGTGTATCATGTTTCATTTGTGAGTCTGTTCTAGAAAGTGGCATACTAACAGAGACATTAGGCTGCAAAATGACAATGGTAAAGTTATTTAAACCGAGATTAGGCAGTCACCCCTCAGGAGTTACTGTAATTGCATACTGCTGCTGCACTGAACAGTAGAAAAGACCAGATTATGTCCAGAGTATCTTTAGTTCTATAACAAATTACTTTTAACATGTATGTCCGGATTACACAAGAAAGAACTTGCACTTCACATATACCACCTTCTGGGTTACAGAAACAAACTTACACTGCCCTCTCCCAAATCTCATTGCTAAATCTCCTGTTATTCCTACTAAACACAGAAACACATTTTTGTTATTATACTACATTCTTTCTCTTTGGCATGGAAGCAGAGTTATTTCCCTGCGGGTAGCCTGAACAATGGAAGGCTTGCCCGTACCAGAAAATCTATCTCTTTTGGAATTTGATTGATAAATCGGCTACATACATATTTGTGTGTGTATATGTGCCATATGTATGAGCCCTATAATTGCCTGTCAACTTATCACAACCCCATTAAGTTCAAAGGATTTTCTTAGGCAAGGTATACTTGCTGCTCCAATAATTATCAGCGGGTCCTAATTTTGCTTAAAGCTTTCCAAACATGTTAAGAATCACGGTAGTTATACAGAACTGTACTTCCCACATGGCTTGCTTTTCTAGTTTATGTTAGGATAGTTCCCCTGAAAGTGCCAGAATCTACTTACAGCTGAAGAACAGCTAAATTCTCAGCAGTGGAATGCTTTTCTGTTATACACAAATCATGAATTATGTCAACAGAAAGGATTAGATTCCAAGTGATGCAAACGACAAGGGAGTAATTAGTGGGACGAAAGGGCAAAAAGTCCTAGCTAACTGACTCTTGATAAGTGCCACAGTTCAAAGTTTCTGAAATATGTAATCCGGAGAGAGAATTGGTTTCAAGGACAACATAACAGTATCTTAAGAATCCGAAATGTATTACACTTTACAGGCAAGGTCTATGCCACATCATTTTTCATTCTAGAGAGATTACCATACATTATTTCATTATAAATGACTATAGAAACAACTGAACACAAAACAAGAGCAAAAGGAAAGCTGTGTAAGGGTAAAAGACTATTCCAGAACACCGACATATAAAAGTTCTGTTTTTCTGGCATATTCATCCTGAGAAACAGTTGGGAAATGAAAAGAGGTTTATTTGCAAGATACAATTTAAACTGATTCTGTCTTTGCTGTGACACATTTTAAATTCCTCTCATATTATGTATCTTTGTGTTGCTCTGATTTGTTACTGAAATAGCTAGGAAGATAAAGTTGACATTTGAAAAGTGGGAAGACTATAATATCCAACCAAGAACCATTATAGCTGACACAGTCTGTATTTTTTTAATTTCCTTGATTTGTGAAAGCATGATAAAATAGTGGAAAATATTTTTCAACTGCTGCCTTGACTGCAATATAGAAGACTCGTTCATTTTTAACCAACTTTGTAAAAACAATACAAAAGTATGTTAACAAAATTCATCTCAACAGGACTGGATAACCTCTGAAGGTCTGAAAGGTCATTTCCCCCGCCCCTGGACATTTTTGCATAGCACCCCCTTATGCCCCTGAGTTTGAGTTCCAAAAAAAGGCAAGCCCCCAATGGACAGAAAAGTGATCAGCCGAACACTTTCACTTTCTATACATGGCCTGGGAATTATTACATTTAGAGGAAAATTCAATCTCCCTCTAAGTCTCTCTCCTTATGCCCAATTTGCCATTTTGGGGATGGAAACCCTTTTCATTGTATTCTTTGAGAAACATTGGGGGCAGGGAGGGTATTTATCTGGCACATGGTCTGGGCGGACATGATACATCCCCTGTCTGTAGGGTTGCCATATGTCCCTTATTCTAAGGGACGTCCCTTATTTTGGCCTTAAAATTTGTGTCCCTTTTTTCAGGCCCTGTCCCTTATTTTTGACTAGCAGGACAGGACTGGGCAGGGCTGACCAGAGGAAGGTGTGCGCTGCGGTTTCCACGGCAATGCCTGCCCGGGGATTCCAACTCGCAGGGCAGCCTGCGTCCCCGTTGGAAGGAAGAGGCGATACAGGACTTTTTCAAAGTACAGTAGACTAATTAACCATTACCCAAGGGGAATGTTGGATCATGTTGGATAAAGATAGTTTCTGGTTGCTTGAGAGTTACTATTAAAATAGGCCTAGCTGTGCATCCCAATACTATACAATGCTGTGTATCCCATACTATACTATACCATTAACTATTGACCTAATAATCATGAAGATGTACTGTCTTATAAAATTTATTTTATTTTAATGTGTAGACCAGTGGTTCTCAACCTGGGGGTCCCCAGGTGTTTTGGCCTACAACTCCCAGAAACCCCAGCCAGTTTACCGGCTGTTAGGAATTCTGGGAGTTGAAGGCCAAAACATCTGGGGACCCACAGGTTGAGAACCACTGGTGTAGACAGTGCACTTTTAAAGTCAGCAAAGTCAAGTACTAAATACAGATGGAGAAAATTAGGTAGTTCTAATAATGTTTTTTCTGCATGACAAAGCATGCAGAAACATACCATGTACTGTTAAGAGGGTATAAGTCAGTTTCTTTTGTGAGTTTCAATCATTATCTTATTCTGTTAATAAAACTATTTCTACCTAATGTTTGAGTTTCAAGTTTTTAACGAAGTGTCCCTTACTTTTATGAAAAATCCCGTAAATGTCCCTTATTTCTTATATCAAAAAGTGGCAACCCTACCTGTCTGAGACATACAGTTTCAAAGTCAGCTTCATCCCCTAAATGCCGAAGCATATTGATCTGACAAAAATAGCCATATGTCTATTCCTAACCAATTTCTCTGATGGCCACAGATGTACCAAATATGACCTTGAAGTTAATAAGAAAACACAATTTCGATCACAGAAATTCTACAGATGTAACTCGACAGGGAATTTGGACCAGTGACATTAGATGACATGCAGTCAGGTGGCATTTTAGCTTGCCAAGAGAAAAGCTGAAATCAGCAAAAGAAAAAAAAGTGCAGGTGTCATCTAGGCCTGCTACAAATATGCATACAATTCAAGGGCAATGGACAGGAAATTAGACTCCACAGTGAGATAGTTCTAGCCTTGTGAGAGGTTTCTAGCATTAATAACCTACAAAGTATATTATCTAAGTATCATGCAAAACACACAGTAATAGCCAGGACAATCCATGAATATATATTCCCTGTAATCCTTACAATTCAACAATCCACAGCCAGAAAATATTGTTTTAAAAATCCAAGAAGCAAATCTTGATTTTGCCATTTTATTTAAGGTTTTTGTTTTTTCTACTATTTCATTGTATACAATTGGACTTCAGCAGCCATGAATTTTGGTATCTACCGGGAGTCAAACCATTGTAAGTGTATTTATTGTATTCTATTTCTGTTTTTACAAGACTGTTATTATTTAACAGTTTTTTTAACTTTTGTATCACACTTTTAAAACTTGTCTAGTATGGGATTGTTAGCCGCCTTGAGTCCCTGTGGGAAGAAAGATGGGTTATAAGTAAAGTTAATAATAATAATAATAACAACAACCAGATACCGAGCAGATACCAAGGGCCCACCACATGAATGAAGGCTCTGCTGATCTGCATGCCTTTTTCAGGAAAAGGCAACACATGGAATAAAGTGCGGCTATAAAGGGAGATACCCTAGGGATTACAATCTTTCATGCTAAGCGCCCAATATTGGAAAAGCATGCGGTCAAGCTTTGGACAGAAGAGGGGGGAAGTAAATGGAACAAGGAATAAGCAGATTGCCTATAGGCAGTTATTGAGTTTGTGTCATGGCTGAGGTGAATCAGAGGACGAAGGGTTCGTCTATATTGTCAAATCAATGTCATTTGGCACTATAGTAACTGCTATGGCCCAATGCTATAGAACCATGGGAGTTGTAGTTTTAAAAGGTCTTTTGCCTTCTCTGCAAAAGAGTGCTGGTATGTCACCAAGCTACAAATCCCAGTGAAAATGGTGTCAAACTGCATTAAAATTGTACACTTAACTTTTTTTTCGTGTCAGGAGTGACTTGAGAAACTGCAAGTCGCTTCTGGTGTGAGAATTAGCCATCTGCAAGGACGTTGCCCAGGGGACCCCTGGTTGTGTTGATGTTTTACTATCCTTGTGGGAGGCTTCTCTCATGTCTCTGCATGGGGAACTGGAGCTGATAGAGGGAGCTCATTCGCGCTCTCCCCAGATTCGAACCTCCGACCTGTCAGTCTTCAGTCCTGCCAGCACAAGGGCTTAACCCACTGTCTCACCAGGGGGCCCTACTAACTACTAAGGTTTTGCTGATTTGTGAATGAGGGATTCCATTCTTTCCTGCAAGGACCTCCTGTGCCCACTCAACAGAAAAAAGACAACACACGCTTCACATGCTCAGAAGTACAGCAGACACTCAATATCCGCTGGCATCAAATACCCACACAAATACCAAAGTCCATGGATGCTCAAGTCCCATTATATACATGTGTAGCAAAATTGTATCCCTTATATAACGCCGTGAAGAGCTTTGAGTCTTGTTTAAAAGAAGAAATCGGGAAATAATAATAATAATAGCAACAACAACAACAAAGTAGACGCTCAGTTAACTGGAACACAATCAACCAGAACTCTCATGCAGCTAGCAAAAAACTCCTGAAGAAATAGTTCTTTAAACAAAAAAATTAAAGACATATATAATTTAAAGACAATACAATATAATGCAATACATTAAGTTTGTCTGTAATTATCTTAAGGTAAAGCTTTCCCCTCAACACTAAGTCTAGTTGTGCCTGACTCTTCATTTTCTGAGCTGGCGTAGTCCGTAGATTCCTCCAAGGTCATATCCTGTCCGAACGGATTCTCCCCTACGAACCATCAAGAACATTAAGATCCTCCGGAGAGGCCCTGCTCTCGGTCCCGCCGGCTTCGCAAGCTTGGCTGGTGGGGACAAGAGACAGGGCCTTCTCTGTGGTCGCCCCTCGGCTGTGGAACTCTCTCCCAAGTGATGCTAGATCTACCCCCTCTCTGTTGTCCTTTAGGAGGCTGGTGAAGACCTGGATGTGGAACCAAGCCTTCCCAGAATAGGCTGAGATTGGCTATTGTCTGAATGTATGACCACGCTTACAGATTGAGTGGGATTATTTTAATGGCGATGTGGTTTTATGCTGGGTTTTTATGTATTTTATTATGTTGTTCTAGTTGTTTTTAAATTGTATAGCATTGAATCTTTGCTGTTATGCCGGTCTGAGTCCCTCGATAGAGGTGAGAAGGTCGGGGTACAAAAGTTTTAAATAAATAAATATGGCTGGCATGACTGCATGTAATTATCTTAAGGTAAAGCTTTCCCCGCAACACTAAGTCTAGTTGTGCCTGACTCTCCATTTTCTGAGCTGGCGTTGTCCGTAGATTTCTCCAAGGTCATTTGGCTGGCATGACTGCATGAAGCGCCATTACATTCCCAGAGAAGCTGTACCTATTGATCTACTCACATTTGCATGTTTTCGAACTGCTAGTTGGGCAGAAGCTGGGCCTAACAGCGGGAGCTCACCCCTTTCCCCAGATTCAAACCACCGACCTTTTGATCAGCAGGTTCAGAAGCTCAGTGGTTTAATCCGCTGTCTTAATTTGTTTTAATTACCCTATCTACCAATCCCAATTGGTCTAATAATAATAATAATGCTATTAATACTACTAATAATGACAAAACCAAGGTTAGCTTTTGAATCTCTCACTCCCCACATATTCTCAACTCATGGACACATGCAGTCAACTAAAATCTGAAAGCAAAACATTTCCCCACAACATCTGGATGCAGGGCTTGTTCATTTCTTTGATCTCAACATCTGTTTTTGGTCTGAGGCTCTGAGGAAAGAGGCGGGGTTCTGCGTGCGGAGCATGCGCAGTCAGTAGGGCTCGAGGAGGAGGAGGACACGCGCGCCTGCTTCCTTGGCATCGATTGGACAAGACCCTTCCCCACGGAGCCTCTCTCCCCGCCCCGCCCAGCCCCGCCCGCCTATTGGCCAGGCCTAGCGGGCGCCTCGCGCCGTGCTCTCCTGCACGTTCCAACCTCGCCGCGCGAGGCACCCCTCCCTCCCCTCCCCCCACACCTGGGTCTCGAGCGCAGGCGGCACGCGCGCCCAATGCGTTTCAAAAAGGGGAGGGGCGAGAGAGGAGCCAAGGTGTCCCTCCTCAACTCTCTCTCTCTCAAGTCCTCCGACTGACCTTGTGCGTCTCCGCCGCTGGTGAGCACAGCCAGAGCCAGGCCCGCGCCGGCCATCCGCAGCTTCTCCAGGTCCAGCCCCGGCGAACCCAAGCCGGTCCCCGCCATCGCCCAAAGCGCAGAGAATTCCCCCTTCAACAATGAATGACAGGAGCAGCGAGGGCGACAGCAGCGGCACCCGAACCCCGCGGCTCCCCAAGCCCCTCCCCCTGCTGATAGCCCCGCCCACTATGGGAGGCGCCACCTGCCTCACGCAACCGCTGACGTCACCGCGCGGCCAGAAAGTCCTCAGTCAGTAGAGTAGGCCTGGGCAACACTTGGGCCTTTCAGGTGTTTTGGCCTTCAACTCCCACAAGTCCTCACAGCCTCAGGCCCCTTCCTTTGGAAGGGGCCTGAGGCTGTGAGGAATTGTGGGAGTTGAAGTCCAAAACACCTGAAAGGCCCAAGTTTTCCCAAGCCTGCAGTAGAGGGAGGATGTGGCTGGTGGCTTGGGAATAAGACCCCTTCCACCCAGCTGAATAATACCTGCTTTGAACTGGAATATATGGCAGTGTGGACTCAGATAACCCAGTTCAAAGCAAGAATTGTGGGATTCCCTGCCTTGCTATTCTGGGGACCCTTGCACACCGCCCTCTATCCCAGAATATCAAGGCACAAAACTCCACATTATCTGAGTGTGGACTCAGATAACCCAGTTCAAAGCAGAGATTGTGGGATTTCCTGCCTTGAAGCGGCAATTTGGAGTCCCAAAACTCCTTAGGCAGTAACTTTTACCTCAGGCGACGTCTCCGTGCGAGCACAGGGGCAGATGGATAACGCGACAATCGTTACTTCTCCACACTTTGATTTTATACAAGCAATGGCGACAAACCCCTTTGTCCCGCCCTCCTTCATGCCCCGTTACTGGCTGGCATTCATGAACTCATTTCATTATCCAATTAAACAAAGCATTATTCTAGCATCTTACTCCTATTTGTTAAAATGCATGGCGTAGGTATTAATTCTCTTTCCCAGGGTATGTTATCTGCTTCTGATGCAGCGTGTCCTCAAAATGTTACAAATCTATGCAGCTTCTCCCTAGCATTCACAGGGAGGAGTCTCTAATTGCCATGCGCACAATATTGTAAACAAACGCACGTTGCTAGCTTTTGGCCTATCAGGGCCGCTCTTATCTAAAAGGCACATGAAGTTCCCTGGCAAATCACTGCTTGTGCCTTGGTACCAATCAGAGTAGCTTATTCTCGTCATTATTACTTGGCAAGCTACCCCGGTATTCTGAAGCCTATACTGAGCAGCACTCTCTCCTGACATTACTTCTACTAAAAGCATCAATTTCCCCTTTAGCCTTGCTATTCTGGGATATAGAGCCCTTAGTTTGACTCAATGCTATGGAATTGTGAGAGTTGTAGTTTTACAAGGTCTTGGGCCTTCTCTACCAAAGAGTGCTGGTGCCCGTCCACACAACACATTAATGGGCTAACATCCAGTTCCAAGCAACAGAGGGCCTTCCACACAGCCCTATTAAGACACAGCCTTTAAGAGACAACTGAAAACCTGGTTTTTCCGCCTAGCCTTTGGAGACTAGATCCCTCAACCCCCATTTTTTGAATTTCCTTCCCCTTTGCGACTCTTCACGTTTTGGCCCTACTCCATTTATCTCCCCATTTTTTAAACATATGTACATGTGGCCCGCCCTCGCGTCTTCTTTTTTCCTTTTTATTTTAGATGCATTTGTTATTGTGTTTTTGTTAGATGTATTCATTTTACTGTGTTTACTGATTTTATTGTGTTTATTGATGTCTGATATTTTGTGATTTGTGGTTTGGGCACGGCCCCATGTAAGCCGCTCCGAGTCCCCGAGTCTCCGAGGGGAGAGGGAAGCGGCTTATAAATAAAGTTTATTATTATTATTATAATATCCCAGAACATCAAGGCAGAAAATCCCAGAATATCAGCTTTGAACTGGGTTATTTGAGTCTACACTCAGATAATGTGTGATTTCCTGCCTTGATATTCTGGGATCTAGGACTGTGTAGAAGGGGCCAGCAATGCTATTTCAAGACTGAAAAACCTTGTTTCATGTAACTAAAAGTTAGTTTCATGTAACTAAAAGAAAATAAGATGATGGATATTATAAGCTCACCTAAACCCTGATGTGTTTCTACTGTTGCTGTTTATTCATTCAGTCGCTTCTCACTCTTCGTGGCCTCATGGACCAGCCCGTGCCAGAGCTCCCTGTTAAGCAATAGTGTGCTAGTGCTAATATACTAATATTTGAGTATCTGTATACACAAACCTTCTTTTAATTGATTTAAAGTCAGCTCTCGCCAACCTGCCACAGAACTGCACACGTAATAGTCCAGATTTTCTGTAAAATCTCAGCAAGGATTTTTGAAACACCTAAAGAAATCCCAAAGAAACACATTGCATATAAATTGTCATTGGGTTGTGTGTTAGGATCAGAGTGCCTATGAGTTGAATAGGATTTCTTTAGCCCTCGTAGAGAAGCCCTATAGCTTTGCTCAACAGTTGTAGTAAACAATTAGTGGTTGGAAATGCATTTGCACCAAAAGACACTTCAGTAAGGGAACTGATTTAAATGCTGATGGCATTATACATCTAGGTGTACATCTGTAATAAGGGGAGAGACATTCTGAGTACTTCTTCAGCTTGCATATCTCCTTTCTTATTGAAACCAGCGCTTGGAAACATCACTTATGATGTTCCCTAACCCTTTAGGCAACATGACCTTTGACCATGTTGGCTGGCTGATTAAAGATTTAAAGCCACAAAAAGTAGAGTTTCCAAACTCTGGTCTATATTATATCTTACTTCTAAAATAGTAAATGCTTGAACTAGCACTGGTATTTTTATTTATTGTGTCAGAAGTGAACAGAGGGTACAGTTGTAATGTATTTAAAAACACAAAGTTTTAAAACTTGGCATTATACTAAATGTCTATTGTCCAGTAGCTGACCACTTGGAGTGACTCTGGTGTTGCTATAAGAAGGTCTTCCATTGTGGCACGGCTCAGGTTGCATTGTAGTAGGTGGTCTGTGGGTTGCTCTTCTCCACACTCGGATGTCATGGACTCCACTTTGTGGACCCATTTCTTAAGGTTGGCTCTTCATTTCGTGGTGCCAGAGTGCAATCTGTTTAGCGCTTTCCAAGTCATCTTCTGTGTGCCCAAGAGGAGCCTCTCATTCAGTATCAGTCATAGCTTGAGGTTCTAGATCTTAGCTTGCCACTAGCAATGGTGTATAATATATTGTGCTTTGATAGTGTTTCTTTTTTCTTTCTTGGATATTATGAGGCAACCTTATTCACCCTCCTAAGCATTAGGAGGTAATTCCCATCTTGACTTGTAGCCACTGGCAGCCTGGTTTATTTAAAGCACATGCCTACAGATGTCTATTCAGAAGCAAGCCTTGCTCAGTCCAATAGGGTTTATTTCATAGATGTGCACTGAATTGCCATTCAAACTATAGTTTTGTATAGCAGGAACTATACTGAATTCATCAGGCCTTTTGAGTAGGCATGAATGGGGTCAAGCTAGTAAATTGATGCTTTTGAAATGTAAATTTAACTAAACAATGTGGTTTTAATTACTATATTACTACAGCAGATTATAAGACATCTGTATATGCATGACCAGAATTGCATTATAATCTTAACCCTGCATAATTGCTTATTGATTTTACCATAATATGACAATATTTTAATTCAGAATCAAGCCATTATGTAGGGAAAATCAACAGAATTAATTTGTTGATATTCAGGAAATATTTCAATGTAGTAAACACAATTGTTGTATAGAAATAGCTTACCCCCACCCAGTTTGATGTAGGACTGGGCTACCTCATCATATTTAATAGAAAAAAAACATGCAGGCTTCTTGGCTTATTATCTGATTAAAGGTTTCTTGTTTTGCTTACTAAAAGGTTTGCAGTGGGATGAGAGAAGCCATTGTTTAATGAAGGTTGGAGCCTGCATCACGTAGCCAAGAGTTTACTATCTGCTGAAAGGAAGCTATTCTTGGTCTTGAAATAAAATTAGATATTCTTAATTGATAGGATTAATCAAGGCTAAGGGGAAGAAAACTGTCTATGGAGTCCCTTCAGGGAGATAGGACAGTATATAAATAAATATCATCATCTCTTTACCTTTCAAATCTGGTAAACACTACATACATTTAAAAAAATGGAATGTTTAAAAATTGTTACAAGGAAAATGTAAATGTGTTATCCAACATTTTCTGCTACTCTGCTGCTGAGTATGCCTGCCCAGTGTGGAACATATCTCACCACACTAAAACAGTGGATGTGGCTCTTAATGAGACATGCCACATTATCACAGAATGTCTGCGCCCTACACCACTGGAGAAATTACACTGTTTAGCCAGTATTGCACCACCTGACATCTGTGGGGAATTAGTAACCAATAGTGAAAAGACCAAGGACATCTCCAGCCAGCATGCAAACAACTTAAATCAAGAAATAGTTTTCTAAGATCTACAGAAACACTCGCCGGAACACATCAACAAGCGAGAGTCCAAAAGTGGCAGGCTAAAACCCAGATCCTCAATCAATGGCTGATACCAAATGAGAAACTCCCTCCTGGGCACACAGAAGACTAGGTGACTTGGAAGGTGCTGAACAGACTGTGCCCCGGCACCATGAGATGCAGAGCCAATCTTAAGAAATGGGGCCACAAAGTGGAATCCATGACATGTGAGTGTGGAGAAGAGCAAACCACAGACCACCTACTGCAATGCAACCTGAGCCCTGCTACATGAACAATGGAGGACCTTCTATAGCAGGGGTGCTCATTAGGTAGATTGTGATCTACTGGTAGATCTCGAAGGGTGTCCTGGTAGATCTTGAAGGGCGTCCTGGTAGATCGCAGGCACAGTGTATATGGCTCCCATGCCATTTGTGAGGAATGCTCAGGGGCTTATTATACTCACATTTAGTTGAATTCAGTCTTAAAATATATTATATGGCTCTCACTGAAATAAATTTCCTATTATTTTGCTTTTATGGCTTTCTGAGTAGTGGGTAGGTAGATCTTTGGGACTTGGTTGTTTTATAAGTAGCTCGCATGCTGGAAAAGTGTGAGCACCCCTGTTCTATAGCAACACCAGAGGCACTCCCAAGTGGCCAGCTACTGGTCAAAGGACATTTAATCGAATACCAAGTTTGCAAACTGTGTGTTTTGTTTTGTTTGTTGTTGTTTTTCACGCAATATAACTGTTTGGTTCACTCCTGACACAATAAATAAATAAATAAATAATCCAACATATTTTGCTAACCTAGATGGGAAGCAGAACAATGTGTATCCAAGAAACCCAGTAGTTTAGTTGACCTGAATTTTTATCTTGCCTAGAGTCTGGGTTTTTAGGCCAGAAGAATTTCAAGATTTGAAATTTGTAAACAGAAAGTACCTCGTATCTTCTGGCAAAGTCAATCAGCATGATGTATTAAACACCAACCACAGTTGCTCAGAGCATATAATTAAAAAAGTAAGTCTAACACACACACAAAATATTTATCTGGTTCAAAGCTCCGAATTGGTGAAAAACCCAGTCCCTGCTCAATATCTTTTTAACATGACTCAACACAGCTGTTTTACCATGTTTTATATGTTTTCCTGGATTGCACTCCTGCTGTATATGCAGAGTTTGCTGATACAGAACCATTCAGGCCTGTCTCTCAACCCTGCCTGTCCAATCTCTGTGGCATAAAAAGTTTCTCCCTCTTTGGATTCACAAGTGACCATCCATTGGCTGCTGACCCTACAACCCAAACCATTGTATAAGTTGTGTGTAGATGTGTTTTGAGGGTTAAAATGGAAGAAAATTAGTTTCCCACAGTTGTTACAATTATATACTGTACACATTTAAATGCAGGATAACCTGACAAATACATGAAATTCAATTAAGCATTGAAGCAAAAACCAAGCTATAAATGCTCTCATGGTAATTTTTTAAAGAGATTGGAAAGTAGATGAGCAATACAATCCCAATTCAACACTATGCCATCCATAAAGAGTTAGGATTAAGCACAAGGATCTTCTGCAGGTAGAAATGTCCTAGAAGAAGTGATAGAGGGGAGGTTTGTGTATGTGTGCACATTTGAACAGTGACACAATAGACAGTATTGAGAGAAGTAGAACTAACATTTATGAATTGGTTCAGGAAGAAAAACTTGGGGGTACTGGAACTTTTGGGGGCCTGGGGGGTCAACATTGGCCAGCAAGTTAATACTAATTTTGCCTACTTGCAGGAGGACAAATTACTTTTGCCATCCATTATCATTTATTTAGGAGCCCCCAGTGGTGCAGTGGGTTAAATGGCTGAGCTGCTGAACTTGATGACCAAAAGGTTACAAGTTCGAATCCGGGGAGTGGCGTGAGCTCTCGCTGTTAGTCCCAACTTCTGCCAACCTAGCAGTTCGAAAACTTGCAAATATGAGTAGATCAATAGGTATTGCTCAGGCGGTATGGTAATGGAGCTCCATGCAGTCGTGCCAGCCACAAGATCTTGGAAGTGTCTACGGGCAATGCTGGTTCTTTGTCTTAGAAATGGAGATGAGCACCAAACCCCGGAGTCAGAGACGACTGGACTTAATGTCAGGGGAAACCTTTACCTTTACTATTATTTGTATGAAAATTACCCTTCATGGGCTTACTGTAGCTTACTCTAAGGTAAGTAATCACATGATGGATTCCAGACCATCTTTCTGATTCTTAGGTGGGCTCAACAACAACCATTGTCTCTATACTTCTTAGTGCTTGTTAATTTAGTGTACATTTGATTGATAACTCTCAAGGAGATTAAAATACTTAGGAGTTTTGATGGGTCAGGTTTGCCAGATCATTTCTGAATGGGCTCAGGCACCCCCTCCTTTCCAGTGTTCATAGATAAGAGGATTTGAGGAAATGGAGCTCCTGCCATGTAGGGATGCCTCTTTGTAGCTGAAAATGAATCAAAATATTCCAGCAAACCAACATGTATCCACTGCTATCTTTTCCCATAGGAAATCAAACCCTTAGTGCAGGCTTTGGAATGCCTCACGCCTTGGGGATGTTTGCAACAATGCGCTTTACATATTAGCTCCTAAGAACTGTATGTGTCGATTGTGAAACTCATTGTGAACCATAAACCCAACTCTCTGCAGAAAGCACAGTTGTCTGTCCCCTTCTATAAATGGCATTTTAGCTATACATACCCTCTTTCCTTCTCTACTTCAGTGAATAAACTTACAACAACCACAAAATGCTTAATATTTTAAATAACTATTCCCAGCTTGAGTTTGGGATGTGGGAACAAAGAGGCGAAGTCTGGCAAGGAAAAGGAGTCAGTTTCTCAGCTGCAAATGAGGAAATATGTAGGAAAAGGGAAAACACGCCCCACCCGCCCATTCCCAGCCAGCTGGCCTCCCCCTTTCAGTCCTGGCTGGGCAAGATAGAGAGAGTCCTGCTTGTGTTTGCTTCTCCAAAGAACCCTGCTCAGTGTCCTGAAGGTTAAAAGCGCTTGGCTCTCACTTCCAGGACTCTTAATATCTCTGGGAACCTTTGCTCTTAAGTACTCCTGGCTTTTGTGACTCCTGGGAATGTTGTTCTTGCACATGCTCTTCCTGTCTTTGGCCCTGTGCCACTGGGCATATGGTGCAGGTGAGTGGTTATGCATGGCTTTCTGAAGCATCTGGCTTAAAATCTCAACTCTACCAAGATATATGGTAGTTGGGACCATGAAGGTATGTTTGGTGTAGCTTTATAAAGTCGAGGAGGGATTTGTTTTATATAACTTTTTGAAATGTCACACATGCTTAATATTTAGGGCACCATCAGCGGTTCAGAAACATATTTGTGACCACATCTTCCAGAGTATTACAGCTAAGCAATGCCCACACTGCTTGGAGGATTTTAAGACCTATTGTCTAAAATACTAACATCTCCAAATTCTGGCAGATAGTTAGATCTCCATATCTGTGGATTTATCCATTCCCAACTTTAAATATATATTGGTTAAAATTCTCAAAAGCAAACCTTAATTTTGCTAGTTTATATGAGGGACACCATTTTACTATGTCACTGTACATCTATTTTGAAAGCCAGGGGATCTGTAAACCAAACTTTAGTTGATATCAAGGACCAACTGTATATGATACTTGGTCCTTGAACTTTCAGAAGCAAATACATTTCAAATGGCAGTTAGATGGTAGTAAGAACAAAGGTGGCTAGGTTAAGGACCTTGTAGCTGAAGTCTGATTTGTAATAGTGAGTTTACATTACATGTGTTAATTAGGTTACCAAGTACCCTGATGCTTGTGTTATCAGCAAACCTTTTGTATCTGACAACCGTTGATGTGGTTGCAATGGTCAGTATGTGCTGGTGTATATATTTTCTCGCTGCCTACCATCCTATTATGACCCATGCAGTTTACATATTTCACATATATCAACACAAATACATATGTGCAATTCTGGATAGTATTTAATTTATCGGATGATTCATGCTGGGGTAATACACTTTAGTTTATGAATACAATTACCAGTTTGTCAGTTTATGTGTTTGTTAAGACATATTAACACAGTTGTGTATGTGTGCCTTCAAGTTATATATCATTTATGGTGATCTTATTAATTTCATAAGATTTCCTTAGGCAAGGAATATTCAGAGAAGCTCACTCAGTGGGTTTCAATGGCTGAGTGGGGAACCGAAGCCTAGTCTCCACAGAGTTGTAACCCATCAACTATACCATGTTGGTTGTCTAAGGAATTTGATACAATAATCTAGTGAAAATTTCAACCTTATCTTTCTGAAGATAATTTTCACGGAGGATGGTGCTCCCCCCCCCCCCCAAGTTTGGCTTATCCAAATTGATCTCATGGATACCTGTGCAATAGGTAAATAAATAAATTGTTATTTTTAAAGAATTTACTGACTGAATTGAACATGGTTGTTTGGAAATTCTAAATACATTTATTAGAGCTTTATAAGAAAGCCTGCATGGTGCAGTGGTTTGAGAATTGGAGTATAATCCAGACAGCCATGGGTTGAATCCTTCCTCAGCCACATAAACCATTGGTGCCGATATCAAGATCCACTTTCTCAGCCATAGAGGAAGGCAAAGGCAACATCCCTCTGAACAAATCTAGTCAAAACCCAGTAATAGAGTCACTTTAGGGTTGACATCAATCCAAAACAATATGAAGCCACATAGCATCAAATTTCTGTAAAAAAAAAAAAAAGAAAGAGAAATCAGATGGGAGAAATAGCATAATAAAATGTTTTAAAAACATAAAGAAAGCTGAAATGTTGAGAAAATAGTTGGAAATTCTATTCATTATTTGTAAGGTGGACTTAGTGTCTTCCTAAGACAGTTGCATAAGACAAGGGGCTATAAACAGGGAACTGGAAATCAACGTAACCTTGTGTATAAAATCCTGTTAGCAATAACTCTTCTTAACCTAACCAAGACATACTTGCTGATCATTTAAAAGAAATAACAGGATTGCCAGGCTATCATTGTGCAATTGGGAGTGACCATTATGACCTGTGGAACAATGGCCTCTGAAATAATGAGCAATCCTTAAGATAAATGAGCAATCCTTAAGATAAAGTGCATTGACAAGGTTGGTAGGCAATTTCAATAGACTGGAAGGAACAACCCTTTAATAAGTCACTTTTACTCATGCTAACAATTCCTTCCCACACACTCATACATGCACCTTCTTCTTCCATTTCTCTCTCTCTCACACACACACACACGGTGCACAATCTTTGTTGTTGTAAAAAGTGTTGATTCCAAATTTTGAAAGCAACTCTCTTATTAGTTGGAATCAGAAATGTGTTCTTTAAACGTTTTCTCCCCCAGGACTGTGGTGGGCTACTTATGTATTTCCTTCCAAAGCTGTTATAGTTACCACAGGCTACTCTTTTTCTGTTTAGGTTTCTTGAAAGGAATTTTACTTTTTGTCACTTCTGTGCATTCACATTCTTTATGCCCACTCACATGGTCTTTGGGACAGTTTGGCAGCAGGTCAGGAGTGATGGAATGTAGTTCTCCTAGACGGCTGTCATATATGTGTGACTTATCATGCACACACACTGGCTGCCATGAGCTGTTCACACTACAGATGCAAAGGATTTACTATACCACCTCAATTGCCATGGTTCCGTCCCATAGAATACTGGAATTGCAGTTAGAAACATTTAGAAGTGCTTTAGCACCTCCATGCTACAAGCCCCAGGTTCCATAGAATAAGAACAATAGTGCTATAATGATGGGCTCCATGTAACTAATTGCAGGAATAGGCAACAAATGTTCTAGAATTACTGGGAATTTCTTACCATGCTTTGGGTGCATCAGTTGAAATCTAGGGCAACAAATTGGGGAGGGGTGTTTTATCTCCATCAGCCACGTTTAATGAAAGAGCGAAACATCACTTGGGGAGGATGCTAAAGTGAATGAGCTTGGATCCCATGATTCCATTGTCTGAAGCCTGCACCAGCCTCTTTGCTCTTCTTGGAGGCATTAACATCCATGTAAAAGAGGCCGGAGTGAAGGGACAATGACACTTGCTTATTGCTTCAAGGATTCCTGAAGTGGCAGCATTTGAAAACGTATACCAGCCTTGCTTTCTCCAGAAAGGAAAGAATGCCTAGGACATCGGAAGCTGGCTCTCTTGTGGACTCGCACACGGGGAGCCTTAAAATGCCAGTGTCCAAAGTTTTCAGTTGTCTCTAACCTTTTCTATAAACTAGAGAAGGTTCAGATCAGCAGACAGAAGCTCCTTTTAGCACTGCTGCTTTGGGATGGTCCAAGCACCTTGAAGGCTTTTGTTGGCACAGTCATTCTATTCAATGTGGAGATGGCCTAGATTGGCAGAAGCAAATTCTGATGGGTGCTGCCACTTCAGGTATCTTTAGTATCTTGAAATATCTCTATCAGACCCACTGTTTCTACCAAGTTGGAACCGCCACTGTGGTAGAATTTGTTTAATGCATTTAGGACACTGAAAAGTTAAGGTCTAGTACCAGGCTTTGGTAGTTTCCCTGTAACCTTCCAGCCAATAAACAGTTGTCGCCAGTGGGCACAAATATGGTGTCTGTGTTTGACACATTGGGGAAAATGCCTTGCATCTTTATGGGGGAAGAAGTTAAGCCAAGCCTAGATATCATTCTATTTTGCCAGAATACATTACATACCCGCACTTATGTTTTATTTATTTATTACTTTGATTTATTAGTCAGGGCGACTCATTCATATACGTAAAAACCCACTAAAACAAATCCATCTGTTAAAAAACGGTTTTGATGGAATTTGTTTACTACTGGTGATGTGGGTCGAGACTGGATTCCTTCCATATAAACAGCCTTGAAAAAATCTCAATAGAGACGAAACGGAAGATCTAACTGATGCTGTACTAATCCGTTGGTGGGGGCGCGATATCTAGAGGGACGACCAAATCACGTCTTAAAAGAACATATGTATTTCTAAGAAATTTTGAAATATTCTAAAATTGGATGGATAATCACTGATGTGTATAAACAACTGAATCAACTGTGGATTTATAAAATTGAGACACTTGGATATAACCCGGATTAAAAACGTTATCGGATTATTGCAATAGTGGAGTGAGTTCCTTTCCTCATTTGAAAGTCATATATTATTGGAGAGAGAACCATAGTTGCTTATCGAGGAGAACTATCCAGAACGAATAAAGGAGACACTTTATTACACCTCCAATATTGATGTGGGGAACTTTCCTTTAAAACACGCAACTCTAATCAGAGGACCCTGATCTAGAAACGGATATCCGTGAGTGACTTTGTTTTGAAATCACCAACCAGGAAACACGGATTTGAGTTTGGGACATTTGTAACTCACAATATTGATACTATTATTTGGATATAGATGAGAATGTATTTTCACATCAGAGATTTCATATTGTTTTGAACTCTGCTAGAGTGTTTATAATCATTCTATATGTGCCATGGTTAAGCAGATTGCTGTCTCAGGCCAATCACCACAAGTTAGCTAGCCTTGGTGTTTTTAGTGTGGCCTTTATAACATCATTCTCGTTTTCTTGGCTGCTCTCTTGTGGGGCCTACTCTAACTGCCTCAACCCTTAGTATTTAATGGCTTGATCACAGTGATGCTGAACCACTCCTGTGTTCACCTTGAAGCTGCTATTTTGTTATGACACTCAGAGGAAGGGCAAAGTAAAGCTGCCCAAAGCTGCAGCCTCACTTTTCAGGCAATGCTATTTAACACAAGCAAAAGGAGTCAGTTTGCAGCATGTCTCCTGCACAGGAGGAAGCAGCAGGCTAACCTCTGACATTGCTGATCCTTTTGTTCTACGACCAGAAAAGCTACTGAGCCACCAAACGGGCCACAGGAAATTGTGGTGCCACTCAGTCTGGGAAATATTATGGGAAGGCATCCAATAAATGAATGCCCTGCAGAGTGCTGTGAACACAAAAGCATCTCTTGGGAGGAGAAACCAAGCAGGGCATCCCTTCCTTCCTCCCTGAATATGGGATATTTCCTCTGGCAGCCTTTCAGCCTTTACATTTGTCATTGTGCCTATGAGAAAAAAAGAAGAGAGAAAACTGTTTAAAAGAAGACTTGCTGCTATTTCCATTTGATGTTTATTGGTTATTGTGATTTTAATGGTTTTTCATTCTTTTAGCAATACCTTATTAGTGGTTTCATTGTCTAAATTGTCTTTAATTTGTTCTTAACAATGCCCGTTAGCTGCTTTGAGTGCCATTTTTAGTGGAATGGCACTAAACAAATATAATAAAAAACCAAATAATATATTTCCTTTTCAGTGCTGTTTACAGGTGAACACCACATAGTATTTAAGGATAGCAGTAGACTACCATGGGATGAAGCTTTGGCCTCTGTGTTGCTTTCTTAACCTTCCCTCACGTATGTTTTTGTTCTCAGACTCTCATAACTTCACCATGGTCCACCAAACTTACTTTCCAAACAAGACTCTGGCGGAAACTGTTGGTCATGCCACTCTGGATGGGACACACACCCACAGCCTGGAGAGCCATAATGGGCATGTCAATGTGAGCCAGTTGCTCCCACTGGAGTCTTCAGATCTCTGGGAGATGAGGAGAACCAAGCTGCAGGATTATCTATCTCAGTTGAAGAACCTGATCTATTTGCTCACCCAAGAAAGGAATATATCATGTGAGTATTTTTTATTGTACTTTTTATTCAACACTAGCTGTCCCCAGCCATGTGTTGCTGTGGCCAAGTCTGTGTATATTTATTTTGTGTTTATATATTTGTGTATATGTGTATTTGCGTATATATGTGGCTCTGCACATGCATTGTAATGTAATTTTTGTTTTTTGAATTTTTAAGTATCTTTTGCCGTGATTTTCAGTGTTTTTACGAGTGATGGTCACTTGTTGGCCTGATAGGTGTGTTGTGTCCAGATTTGGTGTGAATTCATCCAGTGGTTTTTGAGTTGTTAATCCCACAAATGAACATTACATTTTTATTTATATAGATTACTGAAAGTCACTGTCAATTCAATTTTTGCAAGAAATGTGTGTGTGTATAAAGAGAGACAGAGGGCACTAAATAGGAAATTGGTCAAATAATATACCCAGTGCTTTGGAAATTGGGTATGGAGGGATATTCTACCATTTAGTAACAGCTGGATTGGCCCAGCATATGCTTCATTCTACACATTTTCACTGAAGTCAAAGCAACAATTACATTATGTTTAGTGAAATAGGACACTATCTAACACATCATATACAGAATACCACACACAGAACCTGCAGCCATGTATACGCAATAGTTCTGGGACATTGTATGTGTTTAACTTGCTCTTCTCACAATTTTGGCTTTTTAATTGTTAAATTGTTATTGTATGTTTTTTTCGGGGGGGGGTGACTTGTTGCTGTGTTGTATTGAGGGCAGATTTTAAACCGTCCCGAGTCGCCTTCGGGCTGAGAGGGGCGGTATTGAAACGTGACAAATAAATAAATAATAAATATATGGCAAATGAAAGAAAGTTTGATTTAGTGGTGTGCGCACTCACCATTATTAAGTGCATTGTATCCCTTTGAACTATTCAAGTGATTTATAGCCAAACAATAGATTACAGTCTGTTAGTTTGTATCAATTGCAAACACCAATCTAGGCATTCTTTGCAAACATTGTAAAATGAGTTAAGTTATGCTTGCAATATCGGGAGATAAAAAAAGGTTCACTACCAGTATCTCTTTCCTCAGAAAAATAGAGCCAAGATGTTATACAGTGGTTTGATTTGATTCAGCCATATACATTCTACAAAGTGTAATTTCTTAGCAGGGAAGCTGGGCTGTATTGCAAGAATGCATTGCTGTAATTAGACCCAGCTCTTGGATAGTGCAATACCTAAGAAATGCTTTGAGATCTCAATAAAAGATCAAATAAAAAAGAGATCAGATTTTGAACAATGAGGAATGGAGATGCCATCAAACAGTTGTTTTATAGGATCTTTGTAGCGCTGTTCCAACAGGCATTGATTGGCCTTGACTGCTCAAGGGCTAATCTGTAGGTGAACGGGGACCAGAATACAAGGTGATAAAACAACTATTTGAAACTATTTCACAAACGTGCGTTTTCAGGAAACTTTGCTGTAGCAGATTCTCTTTGGTTGCCATAAGATGTATGAAATAACCATTGCCAGAATCATTAATTTGAAGCATATTGGCAAACAACAGACAGCAGGACTTCTTTGGATTGTTCAGCAGAGTACTGCTATATGTGGGAGGAAAATAGAAAATACACTAAGGAGTCTCTTAACACACTCATTTGGATTGCAGACCCCCTCGAAGTACACTGCACTGCAACATGCCAGCTCTCTGAGAATGGTACCAGCAGCTTCTTTGAGGTTTTGCTCAATAAGGTTGAATTCCTGAGATTCCATGGAGCCAAGAATCACTGGGAACCTTTACAAGAAACATCTGCGGCTATCTATGCCAGTACAGATCTGAACAAATATAACGAGACCAGGGAACATCTACAGTTTTTCTTACAGGAAACCTGTGTCAACTTCATCAGAGAACACACTGATGTGAAAGGAGCCTTAACTGGTAGGTGAAAAGTAGTTTTATCATCTCTATTTAGGGACCTCTTCCTGTATTGGTTCCTGATAGGTAGGATGTCCAAGGTAGAACAGTCAAACATTCAAATTCCTTTAGGCAGGTCTCTGTTACCTTTTGTGATGCTGCAGCACTGTAAGTGTGGGATGAAATGCAAAATTTGGCACCTTAAGAACTATGTCATTATTTTACAAAATAAGCATCTAGATAACTCACATGAAGAAATATTTAAAAAATAGGTTCAGAAGGTGAGAGGGGGATATTGTACCAACTCTAACAGAAGTCAGAGACTCTCTGCATTCTATAGCTCTTTGGCCTCCCCTAGTATCAGAAAAAATATGCACAGTAAATCATGTACATGCAAAAACATGATTTTTCCATATACATCAGTGTTGTCCGTTAGCTGCAATATTCAGCTATTCTCAGCCTAGAGAATTGATATTCGTGAACCACCAACAAATGCCATTTTCTGTCAACACATGTATACGGTCCTATTTTTGACTGAAACGATTTCGGCTGAAAAATAGGCCTATAATTTCCAGCACCATAAAGCTTAACATCACCTGCAAAACTTATTTTAAAATTAGTTCTAAAGCTGCAACACTTTATAATTAGCTTAGACAGACGTGCCTTAGACCTAAAATCTACCTGTTTGAACAGCTGTTAGCAGTGTTATTTACTAAACTAGCAGCTGCAGCATTGCAATACGGACTCATATGTTTGTCTTACAGGGAAACGTGAAGGACGCCCACACACTCCATTGGTGTTAGGCATCATCCTTGGTGCTCTTGCTATAATGGCTTTCGCTGTTTGTCTCTTCCTATGCACTGGTGGGAGGAGATAGCACCAGTCACCTCAGCATGTGGACTACCAACTCTCCATACTGCCTAGCCCAGTTCAACATAAGCAGGAAGATGTAGACTCGTATGTTTGTTATTTTCTTTCACTCTGACATTATACGGATATGTATGATGAACTATAAGAGAAGCAGCAAGGCTACCAGTAACGCTCGGATATTTACTGTCTTCACAGCCTGGAGAAAAGCCCTCTTTACTCATCCTTCTGAAAGTTTTCCAGTTTGGACACTTTGTGGCTGGGAGAGCCCCGCCTGATACATTTTAATCATGCTGCACCATTCCTGACTTGTAGTGACTTTTGATCAATTTCCAGCCCCATTCACAGGGTTAATTTTCACACAAATGCTTTGAACAAGTTGGGATCAAGGTACTCCAAGAATGCCACCTCACCTGTGTACCTAATGTCTCATAATATTTAGAGTACTCTATCCCCTCATTGTAAAGCTGAGAGGCTTGTTACAAGCATGTTTCTTCTGTTGTAAACTCTTGGCTCTGGAATCTTTTTTTTTTGCTATGAAAGTTCTTATTCCTTACCATCTATGTTGCTAGCATTTCAGCACCAGCCTGGGTTTTTTTTTGTCTACAAGTAGCAAATGGATGAAATATTCTAACATTGTTAATTGCCCAGATCTATTGCTTTAGTCCCTGCAGTGATTTTAGCTCTTGTGCTTGTGGTTGTATTTTTTTTAGTATCCTTACTATATTTAATGTTGTGACAGTATGTTAGGTTTAATGCTTTGTTATAACCTTGTATTTTACTTGTATTATTCCTATGTTGATATTATTTAACAGCTTAAATGCCTAAAAACACTAGATTCTCTTTGACCTTGCAAGCTAATCAGGGCCAGCTCTGAATAACATTTGGATGGGAGACTACGAACAATCATCAGGTTATTTCAGAAGAAGAAACTGGCAAAATCACCCACGTATTTCTTTCCTAAGAAAATCCCATGAAATTCATGGGTTTGCTGTTAGCCAATGGGTGACCTGAGGGAACACAAACACACTTTTCCTCCAAATTATATTGTACAATGCCTAAAGAAAAGCACTTTCTGCGACATTTAAGAGGTACATTTGTGTGTGCACATTAATGGGCAGTGTAGGCGCAAGTTCACAAAACATAGTATAAAAGAACATGTTCACACATCTTGTTCTGTTTTTCATCACTTTGAAACATCTTGAAAAACAGATTACCAGTATTGTTTACTTCGTTGTAACAGTTTGAAAGAGTCAAATGGGATTTATGAATGGATTTAAAAACCATATCGCCATGTCTTTGGTGATGACTACTGGGTTGGAATAACTTAAGAGAAATACAAACATCAGCAGCTATTAAACAGGTAGACTAAATTAAATTTCCATCCCCAGAGGCAGTATGTCATTGAATATCACTTGCCAAAATATTAGAACAATGGAGTACTATTGCCTTATTTGTGGACTTACTGGAAGTATCAGGTTGGGTTACTGTGAAAAAAGGACATTTAATAAGACAGGTTTTATTGTAGGCTCCAGTAGAGATGTTCTTACCATGGCTCTAGATGTAGAGCTGGGCACCACATTATTATGTGTACTATGCCTTTAAAAAAGGCATTCATATCAGAGTTGGGCAGAGAACATCTAAGGTGGCAAAAAATCAGTTATTTTTGTAACTGCTACATCGCTCCAAAACTTCCCCTGTCCCCTCTCTAGTTTGACAGAAGGCAACACATTTTCCCCCCAATAAAGACAAAAAACCATTTAGAAATAGTTGGTGGAGGTGTGTCCATAAGGGAATTAGGAAGAGCAAAGACGAAATAATGGTTCTTGTGAAATTACCATTACCAGAATTTACAAGAAAGCAAGATTCAGCTACTTTTTTTCCTTGTATATTCCTGAGACTATGAGAGAAAGTGAACCTTGAACTATAACATTAGGTATAACTCATTTTATCCTTGCAACAGGACGAAGTAGAAAATCACAAATGGTTAAGTAGTTCACTCAAGTGACCTGAAAAACAAACTGCCCTGTTGAGGCTTTCTGGATTATACTCCAAATTGCTTTCTGAAGAAACACAGATTTGGGGATTACAGATCTCAGTTGTGAAAAAAGTCTTTGAAACATCTCCATTTCTGTTTTTGAGCCAAGCTCATAAAAGTACTTCTAACAACACGGAGCAGCTGAGAGGGGAGCTGGCTTTCTGAATGTTATTAAATGCATTTTTTTTTATAATAATCCATCAAACTTACTTTTTGGGCTTTTTTCAGTGCTAGTCTATTGCTATTTTTTTTTGCATCCCATAAAAACAAGTTATGGCAATATATTGCTAATGGTGGCTTCAATGGTCAGTTCTGGAAGACACCAATTTTTAAGAAAAAAGAAGTACTGTTTCACTCAGACCATGATCCAGAAGAGTGAACATGTATGGGAAGAGAAATTCCAGTTCATCTTTTACAAAACAAAATATGTGGCACTGGAACCCCCCCGTATGAATGAAGGGGGGAATACATAACATTCTAAACATACTTTTTATTGATATACAGCCAAGAAATAAATTGTTGATTGGCTGTAGAATTTTTGCTCTAGTCTTATAGCCTTGTTAAAGAATTGGAACTAAGAATCAACTGACTCAGAAGCATGCATGCTATCTGTATGGTGGTATTTGCAGGAAAATGATCCCATACAAAGGAGACAGTATGTTAGTAAAAGCAGTGTGCAAGGCTGCCTGTTGGCTGTGTTGCACTTTATGGGAGTTTACTATCAAAAAACTCAGTACATATTAGCCTAAAGTTTCCCACAAAACTTTGTGTTCTGGTTAAATTTGATGCTTAAAAAAACCAATTTTTGCTGAACTACAGACGAGGGGGATATTTTTACATAGTTGAATAAATAGGGGTAAATTGTAGCTGTTATCTACAAATAGGAGATAAAGTGGTATAATTTCCTTTTAAGTCCAGATGCCGTTGGACTCCAGCTCCAATCAGTCCTAGCCAGCAAAGTCAATGGTGAGGGATCAAGAAAGCTACAATTTAACATGATCTGATGAGTCACATTTTCTTCCATGCCCATCTTAGGTGCACAAAACAGACTATATGCAACAAGTCCCCTAGAACAATGTTGGGTGGAGTCTTTTTCGTCAACATTCCTATCTCCTTTAGCTTCTATTAGTCAATAGAGCTAAGGGATTTCCAGTTACTTGTTTTCTGCATTATCTGTTTTTGATTGCATGTTATGCATGCATACACTTTCAATATGGTCTATGGAATTTATATGATATGTCCTACTGTCAGAGGCACAGTATGCCACACCGGCATGAGTAATGTCACATATGGTAACTTCTAATGGAGAACTAAGAACCTCTCTAAAGAACATTTCCATGCTGAGAATAAGAGGAAATATCTGGATTTGTAAGAATCCGTAGGAGAGGGCAAATGCAGGTAACAAATGCAAGCTGCAGAGGTAAGTATTGTCTCATGTATCAAATCCATTAAAGTAAGAGTTAAAGGAACAGGCATATTTCCAGGATGACAACAATCTGAACACTGGAGAAATGTTTTTAACCAACAGCTTTACACTCGGGTCCAATAATGTAATATATGATACAAGGCAAAATAGAGGAAGAATGAGAAAGTCATGAAAATTCATTCAAGGGCAAGAAAAAGTAACATCAAAATATATTTTAAAACCAGAATTTCACCATGGTACTTCTTAAAAAATTCCTCACAAGTCAACCGTTGGAGCTTTACAATGCTCCAATTAGAGCACCAGTTGTGTCCTGAATAAGGAAATTTCTTTTGCCATCTTCTGATCAGTCTCAGAATCACCCCCACTATTTGTAAAAATGGAGGTCTCAGTAATCACTCCAATAGCCCTCAATTTTGTTCTATGATGACCAGAAGACTGCAGTTTACAGCACTGATTTCATTCATCTTCAAGAAAGTCCATTTGCTTCAAGTCTCAATATCCCTGCAGTCCATTGTACACTTTCTGAACAGATGATTGTTTCAGCAGTTGTTTGAGACCTGCAAAAGAATACAAGAATGACTGTTATACAAAATATGCAATACTTCAACAGCAACAACACCCACCAACAATCAACTGAATTCAAACTGTTTTGAAACATAGAACATTCCATATATGTCCCTTAAATTTTCCTGTAGTGAGGTATAAAAAACAGCTGTCCCACAAAAATAGTGAACTTGGCTTTTCAGTATTGCAGGCTGAGAACATGTAAGGTATTTGGGAAAGACAGCTGATTTGTTTTTAATCAAGCCTAACAGTAAGCAACATTTATGCAAAGCAGGAATGGCTGCTTTACTATTCTTTCAGAATGCACAATAAAGCTATAATAGAGGTTGATTTTTTTTGTTTTTAAACTATATTTGTAGTAAACATGGACAGCAGACCTTCAATCAGTAGAAAAGTTTGGGTGGAAGGGGAGATAAGGCCATTCCAAAGACAGGTTACAGTTAACTAGTTTCAAAAAAAGTCTGCTGTCATACTGCTTTTCTAGTCCATGAAAACTCACATTTTCCTGAATGTACCAGATAGTATCAGAAGAGTTAAATATCTGTGGTGGATCCAATATTAACTAGATCATCACCCCAGGATAGTCACACTAAAGACCAACATACTTTTGAGAATTTGTCATTGTAAAAAAGTAAATCTATATAATTATAGTACAGTAGGACACTGTTGATACAAACCTTCCCGTTGTTCACTTGTGAGCTGTTCTTTGGGAAAATCTACATCAAATGTAATTATTAAAGAGCCTTTAATATTGTTGTTGTCAAAATTGGGAAGACCTTCTCCTTTCTTCCAAAGTTTGGCTCCGGGTTTTGTGATTTTATCCCGGGCAACATGGACCTGGTGGATGGAAAGTGGTAGTGATTTACTTTTCAACAAGTTTAGCATTTAAAAAACAATAAAGCAGGATGTTCACAGATATCAGTAACACAACATAGCATTGTATTTTAGTGCCAATGGACAAGAACATAATGGAAATTACACAGCATAGTATTCTGGAAATGTTCCTTCTGCCTCACCTTATGCCCATCTAAATGAGCAACATCCATTTCAAAGCCGACGAGAGACTCCACTAGGGAGATAGTCACATTTGTATATAAATCATCCCCTCTTCGCTCAAAGATTGGGTGCCTGTAGACAAGACATTAGGAAAACATTAATTTTGCTACTTCATCTACAATAACCAGGATACCCCTGTTCCAATATGTTGAATAAGCCATAGAAGCTACTAGAAAAAGCATTTAACTTTCTAACTGGGAATTCGTCTATGACTAATGATTGAACCAAAATCATTATATTTATCCCACTTTTTTCAGAATTTTAAACTTTTCTAAATTGTTTCAGTAGAGAAGAAAAAAATGCAATAGGAGAAGGGGATGATTTTTGCCTCTGGTTTAGAGCAGAATCGACTGCAATACAATTGTGGCATTTGCCTTAATATGATGGATAGTTTTAGTAGTATTATTAGCTGTTTTTGTAGTATTTATTATTATTTTTATTTATTTATTTATTTATTTGCTGTTTTAGTAAAATACAGCAATTTATTTTTAGAGCTGTTTTAGTAGCATTTATTAGCTGTTTAGTAGCTACTGGAGCCTTAAAAAGGGCACTTAATTCCACTTAAACTATTGGCTTACAATTGTCCATTGGTTTCTCTTTTTAGTTGCCAAATATTTTTATTCTATGATTTGACAGATAAGAGCAACATTGATATAAGTCATAGCTTCTCATACTCCTTGAATGTAGGTCTCCCTTCTCGGCTTCTTTACAACAAAATTCCTCAATAAAACACCCCAAACTGTTCTGCATGTGAACACATTGGAGACTGTCACACCAGAAACTGGCGCAATACTTGAAGCAGAAGGAATATAAAATACCTGATTCTGCCCTACAGCCTAATATCCTTAGTTTCCAGAAGGGAATAATTTGTTTCCTCCTTCTCCAAAATGCTATCTTCCCAACGTAAGAACTTTTGGCCAAGAGACATTCATTTGATTCTATCATTTTTGGACCCTAAGGAATGATAAACACTTTTTGGTGGTCCAGTGTGACCCATCCCACAAAACAACCACACTCTACAGTTGCAGAACCACAGTTATAAAGGGAATTACTTTTCCCCATCACATGAATTCATCGTTTTCTTTTTGGGCACTTTTTTGTCAGAGGAAATGCATATATGTATGCTAAAAAACCCGAGTCAGAATTAACCAAAAAAAGTTTGCCCAATTATGAGTTAAAATAGGAAAAACATTCATAAACATGCAGAGATAACTTACTTGAGAACTTTTATTCGGAAGCGCAAGTCCCCAGGCTCTCCATCAACATGTGGTTCACCTAAAGAATATAGATATGAAATATTAAATTTCATTGTTACTACTACTACTACTACTACTACTTCTAGCCAGCTTTTCCTCTAAAAAAGAGACTCAACGCAGTTTATAGTAAAACCAATATAATGTAAGGAGTTATTTATTTATTTACACTATTTCTACCCCGTTGTTCTCAACCCCCGAGGGGGGACTCAGAGTGGCCTGACAAAAGGCAGCAATTTGATGCTGATACACAATATACAATATAAAACCATAAACATTCAGCATTAAAATACAGTTAACATTAAATACATAATACACATTCAATTAAGTTAAAACAGTGTTCCGTCCACAACATAAGCATTGAGCCATATCCATCAACTTGCCAGTACAATTCCAATCCAAAGGGCTGCATTGTGCTAATGTGCAAAAGCCTGCTCCCATAACCAAGATTTCACTTTTTCCCTGAATGCTAGGAGGGATGAGGTCAATCGCATTTCGCTTGGCAGCGCATTCCACAGGCAGGGAGCCACCGCTGAGAAGGCCCTATCTCTTGTCCCCACCAACCGCATTTGAGAAGTTGGCAGGAGCGAGAGCAGGGCCTCCCTGGATGATCTTAAATTACGAGGTGGGACGTAGAAGCAGATGCATTCGGACAAGTAAGCTGGGCCAGAACCGTATAGAGCTTTAAAGGTCAAAACCAGCATTTTGAATTGAGCTCGGAAGTGGATTGGCAGCCAGTGGAGCTGACACAACAGGGGGGTGGTATGCTCCCTGTATGTAGCTCCAGTTAGTAATCTTATCTGCAAATTGTACAAAAATAATGTCATGCATAAATAGAGCAGGGTTAGAACTCGGATTTTGTTTTCAAATTAGAAACTAAGGAAGTTTACAAACTTTCGATCAAGTTTCATAAGTCCACTTGGTTTTTATTTTTTAAAAACTTTGCTTCAGCAAGACAATTGTTAAAATAAAATTATACCTTCCCCAATGAATGGATACTCCATGCCATCCCTCACCCCAGGTTCTATCTCCACTTCTAGAGTTCGCTCTTCATTCACAAGCCTGAGAAACAGGAGAGAGTAATGCAGCAAACAATGAAAAACGCAAAGATGATTTTTTAAATTTAGAGTCTGAACTGTGGATACTTTCTTATGTTGTTATCGCATTTAAATTAGACTGTATTGTGCTGTCTAGTTTGCAGAATAGTGGTGCAGGTGCTACTCTAGGACACATACTGGTAAGTAAATTATGGTAATAACACAAAACCCAGCTAGATCCTGAGTATTTACTAATGAATCAAGGTCATCTATAAGAACATCACAGGAAACATTCTACTTAACATTGTGACTGAAACGCTTTTGCTATTTGGTAAAGTAAGTTTTACCTGGAGAGCTGTCTTGAGGGACCAACTACTCAAGCTTCTCTGAGAAATCCAGGAAATTTTTCAGCTTCAACACTTTTTTCTTCCTACTTTTATTTTCATAAATGAGCTACACCCCCATGTGGTTTGAGCTGGTAATGTAACTATTCTTCCCTCCTTTTGAAGTCCAATAATCACGCATTACTAGTAAATACATATGCACCAAGGTGTCAGAGGACATCAGACTCACTTGACATTGGGACACTCATCACAGACAACTTCTTGGGTCATCTGGAAACGTCCTGGGCCTAACTGGGTTGTTCTCATTTCCTGTCGACAATTGCATTTTCGCTTGCCTGGTGCCTGTCTTGCTACTGGTTTGTTTCGAATAACCTGCAAAAAGTACAAAATTAATCCCCCTTAATAATTTTCTCTCATCCCTACAGAGCACTTTAGTCCCAAATAATTGAAACAAATATTCTACCTACCTTGGTTTGTCATCTGGCAAATAACATATATGAAAACAGCAGCCCAGCAGCCATATTACGCTGCTTCTCCTTAGAGAGGTGGAAACTGAACACTGTAATCACAATTCAATTTCAAGATGGAGCAGTTTGAGAAGAGGTCCATGAATTTTTGGCCGGCTTACTAGTCAGTCATTACTTGCAACTGTCATCAGTCTTTTTTTCTACATCCTTCAGGTATGTTACCATTTTAGGAAAAGATAGCCCTCTCCCTATACAAAAGTATTTTGCTTTTCATCTCTAAATACTGGAATTAAATAGGACCTCATCCTTACATCCAAACTTGAGTAGCCTACAATAGAACCAGAGGGATATGCATGGTCTTGCTTATTTTCATGGATGGCTTTGGAGAAGACAAGGGACAATTGCCACATCCCTATATGCTTGGAGATAAGAAGTAATTTGGAAACAGGTACTTTACTGAAAGGTACCTGCTTGATCATGACAAAAACCAGGAAGCTTGCTTGTCACAAATCTTAATTGGAAGTCTCTTGCTATGGCTATTCCAATGAAATGTTATAACTATAGTTTCTTAATGGTTGATACCTTCAAGAGGAGGCCACTTGGCTCTCAGACAGTAACATTTTACTGTATGGTCTGTTAAAGGCATAAGTAGCAGTATAGATAATAGCAAGATTCCTGAAATTGATTAACTGCAGTTTCATGAAAACCACATCCTTTCAGTAGTGATACAAAAGCGAGAGCAAATAGTTGCTGTTATCTAGATCTTGTATTCAAAGAAAGCGCACTCATTTTTCACAAGTCTAAAGCTGAGGCACACTCCACATATGGGTAGATGCAACATTTATGTGTGGTCTCTAATTCATGTCTGCTTTAAGTTCCATACAAATGCTTATTTTCAGAGAAAATCACACCATTGCCACATTTAAAAATACAACATCAGCAGCAATTGGTAAGCAGGCTTTTAAAAAAAGCTAAGGCAGCTCATCATGTTTGGTTGGTAAACATACTTCTACAAAGTTTCCTGAATACACCTCTTCCAGCGTAACTTCTAGGTCCACAATAATGTCACTTCCTCTTGGAATGTTCCTGTCTTGCTGACGAGGATTGCCCCCAAACATGAAGCCAAAGTCCCCAAAGAAGCTGTAAAGAAAAGAGCAATCTTTTAAAGAGATGCATTTATTTTGATGTTTTATTTCAGTCAAATGGTAGAAAAGAAATCCTTTAATTGATAAAGCAGGATCAACTGGATTCACAAGTTTTGAGACTATCCAGTTTAGATTAATCACTTCTGCCAAAACAGAACTGCAATAAAATATGACAATGAAACTAAACTGGATTTATATAGTGAAATGGTCAAACTAAAAGCAGGAAAATAAAAAGGCTGATATCATTGAAAATGAGAAAAATCTTAAGATAGTTCCTGATTTGCAATGCAGTTCTGTGGAGTAAATTGTAAAGACTCTGGAATCTTTTCCAGTGAATATAGATTGATCTGGTCTAGAGCTGAATGGGTCTGCCTGCTCTCCTGCCTAATGAGTAACAATACCAAAACAACCAGGAAAGGGATAGTCCAATGATACCTCACATCCAATGAATGCTTTTCAAGAGGTTTCAAAAATTGGATTTCCACAAGCTGTTATAGAATATTCCCCCTGAAGAAATAATTTTGTACGAGTATTGAAAAGCATGTATAGAAGCAGCTCCATGTGGTAACCAATGGTCAACTCTTTATTCCTTTAAAAATTCAAATGTATTTCCGCTATATGAGAAAAGGCCTTATCCAGGAGCTAAAAACAAAACCTTCTAATAATTAATGATTCAACTTGTTGGAAAGTGTTATCTAGAACTCCAGAAATATCAGTTGAATAGCATATATTGATTGTATTGCAACTATGTGTGTTTTTGTAAGACAGGGCTGTCCAACTGGCGGTCCGGGGGCCGTACACGGCCCCCCAGCCTGTTGGACACAACCCCCGCTATGCCCCCGGCCGCCATTTTTATTTTTTTAAAAAAATGGTGGCCGGGGGCGGGCAGGGAGGAGGAAGTGAGCCAGCTCCTCCTGCACCCCTCTGTCCCTCTCTCCACGCCGCCGATGCAAACCGGATCGCATTGGCGCCGGTGAGAGAGGGACAAGGGGTGGTACAAGGAGGAGGAAGAGAGATAGCTCCTCCTCCCTGCACTGCCCCCTTCTCCCTCTCTCGGCGGTGCTGCTGCAAACTGCATCGCATCAGCGGCGCCGAGAGAGGGACAAGGCGGCGATATAGGGAGGAGGAAGAGAGCTGGCCCCTCCTCCTTCACCCCTCCTCCTTCCCCTCCCCACACCGCCGCGCGTCCGCGGGGGAGGAGGAGGGGCGAAGGAGGAGGAAGTCAGCTGGCTGCCTTCTTCTTCCTTCGCCCCTCCTCCTTCCCCTCCCCACGCCGGCGCTCGGGATCCGGGCAAGGGCGCGGGCGGGGGGGAAAGAGGAGGGACGAAGGAGAAGGCCGTCAGCTGATTGCCTCCTCCTTCGTCCCTCTTTCCCCCTGCGCGCGCCGGCGCCCGGGATCCGGGCAAGGGCGCGGGTGGGGGGAAGGAGGAGGAGAGAGAGTTCTCCCTCCTCCTCCTCCTCCACCGGCGCTGCTGCTGTTCCGTGCGCCTCGGCGCCCGGGAAAGAGGAGGAGGGAGAGTTCTCCCTCCTCCCCCTCCACCGGCGCTGTGGCGCACGGGACAGCAGCGGCGCCCGGGAAAGAGGAGGAGGGAAAGTTCTCCCTCCTCCTCCTCCTCCTCTTCCCCCGGCGTCGCTGCTGTCCCGTGTGCCGCGGCGCCGGGGAAAGAGGAGGAGGGAGAAGTCTCCCTCCTCCTCCTTTTTCCCGGTGCCGCGGCGCACGGGACACCGGCTGCGCCGGGAAGGGCGGAAGTGTGCGAGGAAGTGGGCCACCTCCTCCTCCCCGGCGCCGCTGGTGTCCCATGCGCCGCGGCGCCGGGGACAGAGGAGGAGGAGGGAGAATGACAGTTTTAGGAGGGGCTGGGGCGGGGCTGGGGAGGGGCCAAACGCCCCCCCAGGTCATCAGTGACCTCAATTCCGGCCCTTGGCCGGTTAGAAGTTGGACAGCCCTGTTGTAAGACATGGTTCAATTACTGTTGTTCTGTTTGGTTTTAGCTCCTGAAAAAAGGCATTTCCTCACACGGGCTGAAACATCTTGATCTTTTTAAAGGAATAAAGAGCTAACCATCAATTAGCACATGGAGCCTGTCTTTTTTATCAAAGAAAATCTACAAGAGGCCAATAAACTAATTTTGTCACCCTGGCTGCACAGAACTAACTTATCAAGTTTTATTAAACTTTATTTAAAAGTAAAGCCTCGTCTGTCATGCAATTCAGCATGAAGGAACAAAGCAGACTTACTGTGAAAAAATGTCACCATGTGAACTCTGATGACCCTCTTTCAGCCCCTCTTCCCCATATGCATCGTACTGCTTTCGCTTTTCCTCATCTGACAATACCTGAAGATAAAAATGTTCATGCATATATTAAATAATGATTCATTGGTATTTTCTGTAACAATTAGTTTGGCATACTTTATGAGCCATCATCTAACGTTAAATACTCCCCACCAAATAGCAACAGGTTCCACTGATATCCATCAGAAATCATTGGACTGAAGTGCATATCAAGCATTTTAAGGAGAATGGAATACTCTGAATGTCAGTCACACTTGGGAATGTGTGAGAAGAAACACCAGAAACCATGGGTGTATCCTCCATACCATTTAAGCAAAGGTTGAGATGCTATATTGACACTACACATGCCACAGCCTATATTCATTGGTTTGCAAACTCAGCAATAGAATCACAATTGTAATAAGGGCTGGAATATAAATAGTTCTAATTTCATCTTCGTCACTTTTTTAGAACATTGAAACAGAAATGGAGACCCCATAATTCCCTAGATGCTATAATGCTACCCTTACCTCCTTTCCATGGCTATAATGGCTAAAGATAATCAGTCCAATATCTGGAGGACCCCACATTCCCCATCACTGCTTCAGAAGATAAAAATATGTGCTCTAGTATGATGTAGATCAAACATTTCTCTCAATTCACGCAGCAGTTCACTAGATAAAGGTAGCTTGCAAACTGCTACAGCAGTTTTGGTAGGGGTTTTTGTTTTTTGCTCCCTAGGCCTTATCACAGCACGCTGCCCTATTCAAAACATCAACAGGATACCTGTAGGCTTTATTTTGCAAAAGTAGCTAATAACCTATGACTACCAAAGTGACATTTCTGTTCTCTCTGCTTCACAGAAGAGAGATACCCATCACACACACACACACACACACACACACACACACACACATATATAACAGACAGTTCCCTACTCTGATATTATCCAGACCCACACCTTATTTTCCATAACATGTCCACTGGTGGTTTTTCCCCAGTCAAATAAAGGTACGATGCAATTATATAAAGAAACAACTAATTCAATATTAATATATAACGTCATACAAGCTTGTAAAAGGCACCAAAATTAACTATGTCAAAATCTGACATAAACCTATGCTTAAGGAAGGAGAACCCATTTTGACTTTCAGGAGCTATTAGCTGGACTAAACTCTGACCCCCAAAGTAGGATGTGAGAGTTGTAGCTCAAAACAACTGGGGACCCACAGGTTGAGAACCACTGCTCTATATCAATTAAACACATTCAATAGAGCATGGAAAATACAACATTATAAGGAATAGTATTATACTTTCAAAGAATATGACAAAGAGCAGAACATTGATAGTTTTTTTAAAAAAAAAACTAACCAGTAGAATATTTGAAAGCAAGTTGTTAAAATCCTGTATTATTTGTTCATCAAATTTATGACCATTTAGTGCCTGATTTCAATACTTAGTTGATTTCAATACCATCCTAAACAGAATGCTAGGAAAAGGCGTAGACGAATTTTCAGGAACAGATTTCTTAATGATAATCTATAATGTATAGGATGGTTATCTTATTTAACATTTTCACATAAATCCAACATTTTCCAGAGGAATTTACTGAAAAGAAGACACAGGATTCCAGGCAGCTAAAGGTGACCATATTAGGTACAGATTTTTCTGGAACACACTGACCTCATAGGCAGCCCCAAGATCCTGAAACTTTTCCTGAGCTTGTGGATCATCAGGGTTCCGGTCTGGGTGAAGTTGCAGAGCTAATTTTCGATAGGCCTTTTTAATGTCTTTAACAGATGCACTGCGAGGTACGCCCAATATCTTGTAGAAGTCTCTCCTGAAAAAAAAAGAAAGGAGTCTGTTGCTTGTTGTGTTTTTCTTTCTTTGATGTCTGCTTATCCTCAGGCCACAAGTTACAGTACAGCAAGATGGTTAGTTTTTTTTCATCTCCAAAAATTGTTGATAACTACAAAAATTGCAACCCACAGTAGAAGCTCTGGAAGTATATATTATTTGGGAGATAACAGGTTTCTTGCTTCCAATGAAGCATAAAGGCTTCCATTTTTGAGATATTTAATAAGGAAAGACAACTATTTCCAAATATGAGTTCAAACAGCTTATGCACATAACAAAAAAAAATCCTAAACATACTAAAGACATAGTGAGATTTACTATGGAGTGAACATATCAGAAAGATTGTACTGAAAATGTGTTATGTTGCTTTGTCTGCACAATAACATTTCCTTTCCTAAAGTTTACTTAAGATCTGCCCGCTTCAAGGGGAAATAAAAGATGCATTTTTGTTCTCCCCAGGCCATATCACAGGATGCTGGATCAGGAGCCAGGGACATAAGACTACAAATGTTTCAGACAACTTTGCCACCTCTAGATTTTTAACTTGCTGTATACATATTCACATGAGTGCTCACACACAATACACCTATTAGGTTGTATGCAACTTTGAGTATATATTGGCAGAAATTTTGTAGCACGTTTTCCCTCATCAGACTTGCCCTCCCTTGCATCCCTACATACTTACTGAATGAGGTGAAATCCTGTGCAAGGCAGAAGGGAGCATCAGTGAAAATCATGTGTAACCGATCAAATAGTTATTTACCCCAGAAGTTGTTACATAATTTAGATATAGAACAGGAAGTACAATCAAAGAAATTATAGCATGGCTTGTTCGACCTCTCTCTTGATCTTGTGTCCTTCATCAAAGTGCAGAATTGTTTTAATGCAGTTTTTATAGATTATTGCATTTTCCTTCTTCATGGAGCCAAGCTGTCTCCCCATCCTGACATTGACCAGAACCAAGATCACAGGGGTTCAAGAAGATGGCTTTAACATCTGTCTCAGAGCACATCCTATTAATTTATATATTTATGTAACTTCTTTTGATCTTACTATTGAGTAAAGTGCATACATTATTACCAGCTACTTTGTATTTTGGAGCTTCCAGAAATTAGTACTGACTTTAGGAAAGGTTGGGAAAAGTTCAGTTCTCCAGATATTGCTGAACCATTAACTCTCATCAGCCTAGGCATAACAGCTAATCATGACGAAGGCTGGAAGCTGTAATCTAAATGGCAAACCCCTGTATACCTATTTATTTATTATAGGGATTTATACACCAATATTAAATAAGAATTCCAAAGTGGCTAACAGAATTATAACACACACACACACAATATACTAAAAGTATACAAATTTAAAGAGTAAAAAGATAAAAAAATCCAAAGCCAAGTGAACATATAGAACTGAGAAACTATTAAGGATTAGGCCCAAAAGGATATGCTTGGAAGAACATTCCACCATTAAGAAGCCACCAGTGAGAAGGCATCTACTATAGGGGTTACTACCCCTGTGTTGCGAGCCCAAATGAGGTCACAAAGAGGTCTGTGGTGAGCTATGAACAATTTAAAAAGGGAAAACAAAAAATTATGCCATCCAAATGTCACCATTCTTGTGTTTCAAGTTATACTCCCCTTTGTTTCTATATATCTCTGTGAGAGCCTATTTTCAATGCTTCTTCAATTGAAAACCGAAATAAGAAACAGATTAAATGTTGAGAATGACATGAGATTGGTATTCACGAAAATGTGCCTGCTGATTTTTAAAGAAATCTTAAAAATCTTATGAACAGAGGTACAGACACAGGGGTGTTAATCCTTCCCTATGATAACCATAGCTAGAGGGGCCGCACACCAAGCATATTCTGAAGACCTCAATGGCGGATCAGGCAGAAGACAACATGGTACATGTTACAATGGCTGAAAAAGTGGAAAATAAGAAGCCACCATTGTAAAGTTATCATGCCACTGTTTGGGACCCTCATTCTGTGAACACTGTGTTGATCAATTGTGCATCAACTTCCTCACATTAAAAAAGTCTTGGATATCCTCCAAGTGTGTGAGTGTGTACACACACACACAGAGAGAGAGAGATAGAGAGAGAGAGAGAGAGAGATTGGGAGAGAGAGATTGGGAGAGAGAGAGAGAGAGATAGGGCCGGAAATACTTTAAAATGTACCTGTTCCAGCTTACATACAAATTCAACTTAATAACAAACCTACAGAACCTATCACTGGGTTGTTGTGAGTTTTTGAGGCAGACTGCAGAGAGAAGCTACTGAAATCCATAAGCATGTGGGCAATTCCAGCAGAAAAGAGGAAACCATGAAAATGGACATAATCTGGCCACCAGTTTTTAAAAAAACTCTAAAATCAAGACAGTAAATAAAAACACAATGCTCAAAAAACAGGGGGAATTCCAGACAGGAAACAATCAGGTCCAGCTAACACCTCCCAACAAAGGATTCCCCAGGGCATGAAGTAGCTAGGCTTTGAAGCTGCAAAATTATTCAATGTGAATCCAGCTGTCCAACATTCACACTTGCCTCAAGCAGACAAGAGTTCTTTCTCCCACCTTGGACATTCCACAGCTATATAAATCCCACTTGCCTAGTTTCCAACAGACCTCCCAACCTCTGAGAATGCCTGCCATAGATGTGGGAGAGAGAATGCTTCTGTAACATGGCCATACATGTTGCAGTGCAATAATAGATATGGAATATGTGCAATAACTAGTGGAACGGCCCTAGACTATGATTATGGATGGAGTGATTTTTAATAATAATACACTTTATTTATATTCTGCTCTTCTCACCCCAAAGGGGACTCCGAGCGGATTACAGGTACACATACTTAGCAGACAATACCTGCCGTTTTCCACAATAGACGAAGAGAGGCAAACTGTGGCCACCAGGGGGAGCTGACGCACTCCTAATCTCTCAGCGTTCACAGCGTCCCTTGTTGTTCCTTCCGCATTACTCAGCGTTCCTGGAGTTCTTTATGGCCTCATAATTCAGTCAAAATTTGCCTCCCCACTTAATGTGGTACTTTTATCTCCTACTTGACAGATGCAACTGTCTTTCGGGCTGCAAAGGTCGACAGCAGGCTACACTTAAAGGGCGAGCACCCACCTTGAACTCATGACCTATTGGTCAGAGAGATCTTATGGAGCTGACACTAAGCCAGCTGCGCCACATTCCCGTAATGTTTCAAATTTTTTAATACATATTAATTTTAATTTAAATGTTCACTGGAATTGCATGTTGCTTTAAGGGATTGAATAATTGCCAATATGTAAGCCACTTTGAGTCCTCTTCGGGGTTGGGAGAGGTATAAATAGGGTACATAAATAAATACTGGCCGGAATACTAACAGCAACCCCGTGATTCCAGTGATGAAAACATTTGACAACACAGAGAACCTATCGTGTATGTAACTTGGGGACTGCCTGTATATGAAACAATAAAATTGGTGTTTAGACTTGGGTCCCATCTCCAAGATATCTTCTTATGACGTATAATTCAAAAACTGCAAATCACAGGGTGCATCTACACGCTTAAGCGGCTGAGGGGAAAAGGAAGGGGCCTGAGGCTGTGAGGAATGATGGGAGTTGAAGTCCAAGAGGCTTAAGCGGCTGAGGGGGAAAAGGAAGGGGCCTGAGGCTGTGAGGAATGATGGGAGTTGAAGACCCAAAGGCTTAAGTGGCTGAGGGGGAAAGGAAGGGGCCTGAGGCTGTGAGGAATGGTGGGAGCTGAAGTCCAAGAGGCTTAAGCGGCTGAAGGGGAAAAGGAAGGGGCCTGAGGCTGTGAGGAATGGTGGGAGCTGAAGTCCAAGAGGCTTAAGCGGCTGAGGGGGAAAAGGAAGGGGCCTGAGGCTGTGAGGAATGGTGGGAGTTGAAGCCCAAGAGGCTTAAGCGGCTGAGGGGGGAAAGGAAGGGGCCTGAGGCTGTGAGGAATGATGGGAGCTGAAGTCCAAGAGGCTTAAGCGGCTGAGGGGGGAAGGAAGGGGCCTGAGGCTGTGAGGAATGATGGGAGCTGAAGTCCAAGAGGCTTAAGCGGCTGAGGGGGGGAAAGGAAGGGGCCTGAGGCTGTGAGGAATGATGGGAGCTGAAGTCCAAGAGGCTTAAGCGGCTGAGGGGGAAAAGAAGGGGCCTGAGGCTGTGAGGAATGATGGGAGCTGAAGTCCAAGAGGCTTAAGCGGCTGAGGGGGAAAAGGAAGGGGCCTGAGGCTGTGAGGAATGATGATGGGAGGCTGAAGTCCAAGAGGAAGCAAGCGGCTGAGGGGGAAAAGGAAGGGGCCTGAGGCTGTGAGGAATGGTGGGAGTTGAAGTCCAAGAGGCTTAAGCGGCTGAGGGGGAAAGGAAGGGGCCTGAGGCTGTGAGGAATGATGGGAGTTGAAGTCCAAAACACCTGCGGCTGAGGGGGGAAAGGAAGGGGCCTGAGGCTGTGAGGAATGATGGGAGTTGAAGTCCAAGAGGCTTAAGCGGCTGAGGGGGAAAAGGAAGGGCCTGAGGCTGTGAGGAATGATGGGAGCTGAAGTCCAAGAGGCTTACGCCCAAGCGGGCTGAGGGGGAAAAGGAAGGGGCCTGAGGCTGTGAGGAATGATGGGAGCTGAAGTCCAAGAGGCTTAAGCGGCTGAGGGGGGAAAGGAAGGGGCCTGAGGCTGTGAGGAATGATGGGAGCTGAAGTCCAAGAGGCTTAAGCGGCTGAGGGGGGAAAGGAAGGGGCCTGAGGCTGTGAGGAATGATGGGAGTTGAAGTCCAAGAGGCTTATGCGGCCGAGAGGGAAAGGAAGGGGCCTGAGGCTGTGAGGAATGGTGGGGGAGTTGAAGTCCAAGAGGCTTAAGCGGCTGAGGGGGAAAGGAAGGGGCCTGAGGCTGTGAGGAATGGTGGGAGCTGAAGTCCAAGAGGCTTAAGCGGCTGAGGGGGAAAGGAAGGGGCCTGAGGCTGTGAGGAATGATGGGAGCTGAAGTCCAAGAGGCTTAAGCGGCTGAGGGGGAAAAGGAAGGGGCCTGAGGCTGTGAGGAATGGTGGGAGCTGAAGTCCAAGAGGCTTAAGCGGCTGAAGGGGAAAAGGAAGGGGCCTGAGGCTGTGAGGAATGGTGGGAGCTGAAGTCCAAGAGGCTTAAGCGGCTGAGGGGGAAAGGAAGGGGCCTGAGGCTGTGAGGAATGGTGGGAGTTGAAGTCCAAGAGGCTTAAGCGGCTGAGGGGGGAAGGAAGGGGCCTGAGGCTGTGAGGAATGGTGGGAGCTGAAGTCCAAGAGGCTTAAGCGGCTGAGGGGGAAAGGAAGGGGCCTGAGGCTGTGAGGAATGGTGGGAGCTGAAGTCCAAGAGGCTTAAGCGGCTGAGGGGGAAAAGGAAGGGGCCTGAGGCTGTGAGGAATGGTGGGAGCTGAAGTCCAAGAGGCTTAAGCGGCTGAGGGGGAAAAGGAAGGGGCCTGAGGCTGTGAGGAATGGTGGGAGCTGAAGTCCAAGAGGCTGAAGCGGGCGGCTGAGGGGGAAAAGGAAGGGGCCTGAGGCTGTGAGGAATGCTGGGATCTGAAGTCCAAGAGGCTTAAGCGGCTGAGGGGAAAAAGGAAGGGGCCTGAGGCTGTGAGGAATGGTGGGAGCTGAAGTCCAAGAGGCTTAAGCGGCTGAGGGGGGAAAGGAAGGGGCCTGAGGCTGTGAGGAATGGTGGGGAGTCCAAGAGGCTTAAGCGGCTGAGGGGGAAAAGGAAGGGGCCTGAGGCTGTGAGGAATGGTGGGAGCTGAAGTCCAAGAGGCTTAAGCGGCTGAGGGGGAAAAGGAAGGGGCCTGAGGCTGTGAGGAATGGTGGGAGCTGAAGTCCAAGAGGCTTAAGCGGCTGAAGGGGGGAAAAGGAAGGGGCCTGAGGCTGTGAGGAATGGTGGGAGCTGAAGTCCAAGAGGCTTAAGCGGCTGAGGGGGAAAAGGAAGGGGCCTGAGGCTGTGAGGAATGGTGGGAGTTGAAGTCCAAGAGGCTTAAGCGGCTGAGGGGGGAAAGGAAGGGGCCTGAGGCTGTGAGGAATGGTGGGAGTTGAAGTCCAAGAGGCTTAAGCGGCTGAGGGGGAAAAGGAAGGGGCCTGAGGCTGTGAGGAATGGTGGGAGCTGAAGTCCAAAACACCTGGAGGGCCCAAGTGTGCCCAGGCCTGATCTACACTGGAATTAATGCAGTTTGAGACCACTTTAGCTGCCAAGGTTCAATGGAATGGGATCGCAGGAAGCCAAGTCTCACAGGGGCCTGAATGATGCCGAGAGAGTGCCGATGGGAGGGAGCGAAAGGAAGGGAAGGCCTCATTGTGAGGAGAGCCGAAGGACGGGGGCAGAAAGAGCGGGGAAGGGGGATATCATCCTCTCAGGAGGCCGGGGCGCGGGTGGGGCTTCCTCCCCTTCCTCCCCTGTCCCTTCCCCGCTCCCCTTCCGCGGGGCTCACCCGGCGATGGCGTCCCCAAGCAGGCAGAGCAGCAGCAGGAGGAGGCTGCCGAGGGAGCTGGGAGTCATGGCGGGGCCGAAGGGTCCCTCTAAACGGCTTCAACGCGCGCCCTCTCCTCACTCCTGCCTTGACTCGCCGGTCACCATAGGCACGACGGAGAAACCCGGTGAAGGCAGGCAGGCAGGCAGGGAAGCAGCCAATGAGCGCCCGGCACAGCGCAGCCGCGTCACGCTCCACCGGCCAACCACAATTGCACACTTCACCCGCGAGCCGGCGAGGCGCAGCCAATCACAGCTCTAGACGTCAATAAATGAGGACGCGAGGGGGGAGAAGAAGCAGCCGTGCTGACGTCACGAGCTGTTCTTGGCTTATTTTATGTATTTAAGGCAGTGTTTCTCAACCTGGGGGTCGGGACCCCTGGAAGGGGGGGGGCGGGGGTCATGAGGACCTGTCAGTGGGGTCGCCAAAGACTATCAGTATTTTCTTTTGGCCATGGGGTTTCCATGAGGGATGTTTGGCCCAATTCGGCAGGGTTCCGAATGCTCTTTGATTGTAGGCGAACTATAAATCCCAGCAACTACAACTCCCAAATGTCAAGGTCTATTTCCCCTAAACTCCACCAGTGTTCACATTTGAGGATATTGAGTATCAGTGCCATTTTTGATACCGATCCATGTTTTGAGTCCACAGTGCTCTCTGGATGGAGGTGAACTACAACTCCAAACTTCAAGGTCAATGACCACCATACCCTTCCAATATTTTCTGTTGGTCACGGTAAAGCAGGTTTGGTACTTTTCCGAGCATAAAAAGTACAGTCAGAAAGTGATGCTACATGCGTGTCAACTCTGAAAAAGAGGGTTTTGGTGCCTGGAATCAATAAGGCACATGTTATGAAAGACTAACACCCTGATTATATACATTCTAATCCACTCTGTGCCAAGTTATACTATATATGCTAGATGGGTGGAATACAGTGCTGTTTGAGCTATGAAAGTAATGGGAATCTTAATGTGAATGGAAAACACCAGTGCGCATGGCAAAAGTCCCCTTCTTCACTGCTGGCAGGAAGCCCGGACTAAAGTTGCAAGAAAAGAACAGAGAGAGGCAAAATTGATAGCTTGCGCTGTGAGAAAGAATGTTTACAGAAAGCTATTGTTCTCATATTTAGTGATGACAAAGACATGATGCAAATGATTTATTTAGTGTTCATTGGATTAATGAAATGTCATGTAACAACAGTAATCACCAGCCAATTATGATTGTTATAACCATGAAGAAGGGGTGGGTTTAACTAGATGGACTCCATTAGGAGTATAAAGGTCTTTGTATGAGATGTGACGGGGTCTTTGCCCCTATCTACAGCTGTGTGTTCTGTTGGCAAACACCCACCAGCTGGTGATTGATAATAAACCTTTTGTTTTCACCCTACTTCACAGTTGTCACGAGTTTCCTCTTCTAAGTATCCGCACGTTCGGGCAGCGTTGGTAAGATTTATTTGGTACTTGGAGTTCCAGAACCCCGGTTCTGCTTCAATTGGTGACCCCGACGTGATCTAAAAGATATTTAGACGGGTCTGAGTTGAGGGAAACGAACGTGATCTCCGTTGATGACAGCACTTGCTCCCCGGCTAGTAAGGTGAGGCCATTCAGGAGGGCTGGAAAGGGGCAGCCCGCCTGTTTTTGACCACTTTTGCACTGAGCCGGCCGCCTGGCTTGCCCCAAACGAACGCCTGGTGACCCAAGTGAGACTGCAACTAACGTTGAGGGTGAAAGCAAAGCCTGAAGGGAGAGGCTGGCTGGGAAGCAGCCTCTGTAGAGCCGGCTAGAGTAAGTCCAGGGACACCTAAGGTGGTGCCCAGCCAAGGGGCTAGCAAACTGGCATAAGCGCGCAGAGGAGTCGGAGGCGACGTCAGGTCCGATCGCCAGAGAGCCGACGCAACTCGATTGGTGACGTGGGAAGGCGAGACGCGAGTCCCAGGGTCTGCAGGACATCGGCAAGTATAGTTTATTTCGTGCACTTTAACATTGAGGGAACACACACTGGGGAGGGGGGAAAGCACTGAAGTGGGGTTTGAGAGACGACAGGAGAGATGGGGAGTGCAGGCTCAAAGCAGAAGAAAGAGACCCCTTTGCAGTGTGTGTTAGACAATTGGGACAGGTTTTGTTTGCTAGCAGTTGAGGGAAACACCCAGGAGATGAAATCTTTTGAACTTAGTAATCTGTGCACAGAAGTTTGGCCATCTGTCCAAGAGATCGGATGGCCAAGCGAGGAACCTGGGATT